>JARHVA010000282.1:1865000-2482500 GCA_037957365.1 Torreya grandis | reverse complement strand
AGAAGGACTGGTCATCACGCCAAAAGATCTAGAGTGATCTGGGTCCTCTTCTAGATCCCTATATGGCCAGCCACAAAGCACCCGAGGTGATTCCTGGTTGGACATATGGCATGCAATGATTGCCTCAATGGGGAGACGTATCCCTGAGAAGGGATGTGGATCAATGTGGGAGTTGCACATGAAGGCAACTTTGGCCATAAGATTATATTTACTACTCTAAATGTTAAGTATAAGAAAATATTTATTTTCTTATAATTTAAATTTATTTTAATAAATATAAGAAATTAGGGTCACTTAGCATCTGATAGAGTTGGTCTCAAAATTGCCCACCTTCTGACATGGAAATAGTTTTTCAAAATCCAATCAGGTCAATACTTAGGCATTTTCAAGGTTTAAGTATTAAACTTAGGGATTTTAGGTCATAAATTTTGTAATTGATATCCATTTTTGGTAAACATATAGTCATTTTTTAGGTTTTTGTGCCTTTAAAATTGATTTTTGGCATTTCTAGGAGTCTTAGGTTTGAAAATATTAAAGTTTTCAAACCACTCACTTTAAAATTGATGTAAAGTGGTGTGATTGAGGTAGCATAGGTCACATTGATGACCTGCACACATCAAAAAAACACTTTACATGTCAATTTAACTTGATCATCATCCCTCCCTCATCCTTAATCACCCCTAATCACTCTCTCATAAATCCTCATTGTCCCTAATCACTCCCTCATTGACCTTCATTATCCCTAGTCATCTCGAAGCACTCCCTTATCATCCATAATCACTCTTCCATTGACCCTCATTATCCCTCATCATCCCTAATAACTCACTCTTTATCCCTCTTACATTAACCTCTTTGCAACAAGATGTACTTTATACTTATCAATTTACCCATCACATTCATACTTGGTATCGTAAATCCAGTTGCACCTAACCAACTTTTTTCCCTTAGGAAAAGTGGCCAAATCCCAAGTGTGATTCTTCATCAATGAAGAATAATCATCTATCATCACATCATCTCACACCTATATCCCATGAGCTAGCGAAAAGGATTGTGGATCCCCAGATAATGCTTGACACAAAAGTTTAGTACCTGTAGAATGTGCATGATAATGTCAAGTGGAAGATTCTCTATGAATGGTACTACCTCAAAAATTGTAATACATGCCCACCTAGGAATAGTGGCAACATCAGTGTGAATAAGATCCTTATCCTTTATAACCTCCTTAGGAATCTCTTGAACTAGATCCTCAAAGAATGAATCCTTGAGAGGAAGTAAATCATCGAAAGAAGAAGAAGGCATGGAAGAAGATGAAGAGTCATGAGATGTGAATTGTTCATAAAATTATACATGAGGTCAAAAATAAAAACCATGAGTCCTCATAATACCATACAAAAATCAAAGGTTTGATCTTCTTATCCAATGCTTTCCTTTACTTCTTCGGTATAAATTCCCAATCAAAGCTCCTAAAGACTCATAAAAATGAGACATAAAGCTTATTTCCAGAATAATCCTCCTCTAGAGTCACATACTCAAGTGCTTGATGTGGTATGTGGTTTTGAATGTAGTTCACATAATTAATGACTCTATCTAATAGATAGAAGGTAAATATTGTGAATACATCATGCAGTTAGCCATCTAATTTAAAGTTTGATTCTTTATTTCTACCAAGCCATTCTATTGTGGAGTATGAGAAATAGAATGATAGTGAATAATATCATGGACTGCTAAAAAATTAGATAACTCTTGATTGAAATACTCCCCCTATTATTTGTACAAAGCTTATTAATGCATCTCGATGATTATTTCTTGACCAAAGCCTTAAACACTTTGAAGTGAGAAAAGACATCACTCTTATAATTGAGGAAATAAACCCAAGTATGCCTTGATAAATTGTCAATGAAGGTAAGTTCATACTTAGCTTCATTGAAATAAGGAATAGGAAAGACCATCAAATCACTATGTATAAGCTCAAGTGGTGAAGAAGCTCTTATGGACATACCCTTAGAAACAAATCCTGGTATTGTTTTCCCAATGCATAACTTGGGGAAACTCCATCAAGACATGAAATTGTAGGAAGACCCTCTACCATAAAATGAGCACTCAAATCCTTCAAATACCTATAGTTAAGGTGTCCAAATATCTCATACCAAAGTCGACTCTCAAAATATACGTGAGAAATTAAACACATCCCTAAAAGAGAAGTATCATCAAAACCCTCAAAATAGTAAAGTTAAAAACTGTGATCAATAATACCCTATGCAATAAGTGTGTGTGGCTCTAACAAAACTCAAACTTCAACACTTTGTAGTGTGAAAGTCACTTATTACCCTGACCAGAATGACAAATTTGATACACTAAAAGTAGATTGGTGGTGATGTTTGGAACATTTAATGCATCATTGATGTGGCCACCATCTAGCTACATGTCACCCTTCCCCTTAACATAAATGAAGTAAGAATATCCAACATTAATGTTGGAAGTAGAACTCAAACCAAGAGATACAAAGGACTCTTTGCAAGAAGTCGTATGGTGTGAAACAAAAAAATTTAGAATCCAAATGTTTGAAATAGGCAATTGTGAGCTCCTGATAACATTAAGTTCTTTTCAATGCTCATGAAATAGAGGAGTGGAGATATAGATATTGTGTTTCCTAATGATATCTTTTAGGGTTTGCATTCTCTTGAAACACCTATACTCTTCATGACCAGGCCCCCCACAAGAGGAGCAAGATATATTAGACTTATTCTTGGATTTGGAAGATGGTTTGGGTTTAGATGGATTAGTGTTGGGCTTAGGTGTATTTTGATATGGAGGAGTGTTCTTCTTCTTACCCTTATAATTTCCCTTAGTCTTAGGATGTGAGGCCACTAATATTTTTTGAGAGGTGGAAGACTTAAGGTGAGATAATTTCAATGCCTCCCTAGTAAGTCTCTCATAAAATGACTCTAGATCTGGCATTTTGAATGTAGTAACTAATGCATACATTCTAAAAAAAAAGGTAGAATCAAAGATTTGGAATGGGCCACTCAACTTAGACAAGATCAAGTATACACGCTCTTCATCCTTTTTATCCCATCCACTCCCCTTCAAATATGCCAACAAAATTTTAAACTAAGTGACGTAGTCTATAATGGAGGCAAAGTCATCAAGATTTAGTGAAGTAATCTCCACTTCAAGTTGTATAGCTCATAAGTGATCTACTTTCTCAAAAAAACCTTTAACTTAATCCACATTTTGAATGGAAAATCACACCCATCAAAATTAAACAAAACATTATCACTCACATATCCCCCAATCAAGCCCATACACTCTTCAAACTTACATTAATGTTGAAAATTTTCAAATTCACATGTCAAATGTGGTTGTGTTTCATTTATTAGGGACTATAATCCTTTGTTCTTTATGATTGTTTCCATAATTATGTGTATTCAAAAGCTCACAATGGTTAACAACATAAGTAGAAGCCATGCTAAATAATAATCAAAGAGTAGAAATAATGAAAAGGATGCACAAAATTAGCACCGAGACAACCCCCAAAGAGATTGTATTATAGGACCACCCTTCCCCCCCTCACTTCCCCCAAATTTAGAACTTTATAAAATTAGTGCATTTTTACAATTTAAAAACACCAATGGATAAAAAAATTGAGAAACATGCACTTTTGAAAAAAAATAGAACTCAAATCCGAGTAATGGTTCAAAAGTTACAAGCATTATAATTTATCATAAAATGGGTCAAAACATTAAAAAAATCACTATAAACTGGGTTTTGAGACCAAATCAGAAAAGAACATAGTCATCCAACCACTCATTGAATCATAATTGAATCATAGACTCATAAATGCTAACCGACATAAAAAAGATCCTCCTAGTTAACGCTATGCTTGCACAAGCAAACTATGCTTCCACTTGAAGCAAAAAATCAATTTGTAAGAGAAAAAAATGAATGGACAACTAGTTTTGATTAGAGAAAAAGAAAAAATACTATTGTTTTCAGCTCTATATCTCCCACAAGTAGATCCAATGCAATAAAATATAGATCTTATGTAGATCCAATGGCTCATACAAGCAGTTCCAATGCCTTGTTTGAAGAAAAATGATGCCTAGTTTGTGGAAAATGATGCCTTAGATCTTTGTCTTTCCTTAGCTCTCTTAGAAAAAAAATTTAATGCCTCCTTAGCTAGATCTCAACACCTCAGGTCTAGAAAAAATGCTAAAGCTTTGGTATTTTTCCAATGTCGAGTGAAGCAAGATTAGGTCAACACAATAGATTTAGAGATATTTCAACACAAAATTGGTAGATTTGCAAGTTGAAATGTAGTCAATAAAAAAAAGAATATGAAGCACCAAGGTTTGGCAGAAAATGATGCCAAACTTCAGAAACTACATATTTCTTCTCTCCAACACATTCCAATGCCAAACTCTGTAGATGGGATCTCAATGCCTTAAAAAAAATGGATGTATTTGAGAAAAATTCAACACTTCTTAGGTAAAAAGACAACATTTTAGCCAAAGAAGATGCCAACATCCTCCTTCTCTAGCACCAAGATCAAAATTTAATGCCACATTGCTATCAAATCTAAAAATCACATTAGAAAAGAATGCCTAGATCAACCTAGCAAAGAGTTATTCTGAATAATAGAATGTAGAAGTATGAAATCATATGATGCCAAGATTGATTTAAAACACATATTTGAGATAAAAAATAAACAAAAAGAACTCCAATGCAGAACTCTCACAATGCCTATCCTCCTTTGCAAAGCTAGCAAATTTGTAAAATTTCTTAGACAAGCTTGTAGATCTTAGAACAAAAGAAAAGCGCTTAGCTTAGATATGAAGCAAACAAAGAGACTACACCACTTTCATTGCCTCAGAAGCAATAAAATATTCAAAAAGTATTTGAAAAGGGCACCAAAATCTCCTTGCATGCATTTCTTCTATGTTTCCTCTTTGTGACAAGGAAAGAAGCAGTGGCAAGGGAAGTGAATAAAATTATCTAAAAATTGAAAACTAACAGATGGTTGCAACTTCTTTAGGGCTCTAGTACTATGTTAGGAATGGTAAAGGCATTCCAACCTAAGAATCTGAAGTGTTAGCAATAAAACATCACACAAGAAAGCTGCATATATGATATGCAAAAATAAGGTAAATCATATATTATTTAGCATAAAGTACAATGGCACATACTAGTACAATAATAAATCTCTTGCATAAATAGGCAAAGTAAAATACTAAACTAGCCTAACTGACCAATGTGCGATAAATCTTCACATTGGACAAACTCACTAAAAGACAAAATAGCTAGCTAATACACTAGCAAATGTGAGAAATGTATGAAATACATACTCTAACAACTTTCACCTTAATTTGTGTTCTCTTTATTCTCTTTCTACAAAAATATCTGTTTTTGTCATATATTCCATAAAAATCATATATCACATCACGATCCAATTGATGATTATACGAGTGTATTGCATTCCTATTATTTAAATAGATTATGATCCCAAACTGTATCATATTAGACGTGTATCGAAAGTGTAGTAAATTTTGGATTGTGTCAAAAAGACAATCCTCACATTATAATTGAATGATTTAATTCTAATTTTTTTTCATGACTCAAAGCCTCATTAATTTTGGAAAATTACTATTGAGTTTGAAGCTTATATATTTTGATATTGATTGAAATTTGAAAAGCATCTGATTCCTTGGTTTTTTGTTGTCTTTTCATTGTTTTTTTTTTGGTTCTAGGACAATGCATAAATATTATACAACAAATAACATGCAAAGCACCACATGCAAAAAATGGATCATTTTTTAAAATAAACATGAATTGCATAATCACATAGTGAATAATTCTTGAATATATGTGTAATCTAATTCTGATAATTTTGAAATCTATTTTCCTATTATAACAAATGTAATAGTCAAAGTTTTTATAGCATATTAATAGATAATAATCTAAATGTGATACTAAGTGAATACACGTTTTAAGTTAAAAATGTATTTACTTTTATTTTTCTTTCAAAATTTCAACTTTATCTTTTAATCGCCCCTTTCTCTCTTCCTAAAAATTAAAATAAATTTAAAATTAGAAACAAAATACATATTTTTTACACAAGGCAAAGTTTTTTGAATGGCTTAAAAGTGGGCTCAATTTACATAGGATCCTATTTAGGTTTTAAATTAAATGTCCATGCAAAGAAATCTTTCACAAAACTTAAGCCTATGAGTCACCACTCGAATATACGTTAAGCCTAAGCTACATTTTAATTTATCTTTTCATATTAGAATTTTGTGTTGCACAGCCCTGATCACTATATAAAACTGAATTACATGATCCAATGCATCCACAAAGCCTTAATTTTTTCAAAGTTAAGTTCCATTATGTGGCCTTCAAGAATCTATGATTCCCTTGGGCTCACATTTTTTTCTTTTGGCCACAAAATTAAGTGATATTTTTGTTTTGGTGGTTGTACATTGACTTTCAATAACTAATGCATAAAATTGTGATTGCCAAAATATTTTGATATTTTGTGTAGGTTAAAGGTGAAAATATACCTGGAAACAAAAATAAAGTAGAATTAAAAAAGGTCAATATTTACACACATTATAAACTCACTCACAAGCTACAAAGCCACTCTTAAAATTTGTGATTGTGACCTAATAGGAGGCAAAACCATGGTTCATTGTTATTGGTTATGGTAGTGTGTAGTCTTGAAAGCTTGAACAAGGAAAAATAAAAAAGAATATAGGAAAAATAAGGAAAGACAGTGGTGAAGGCATACTACGCTAGATCATTCCATGTCATCATGACTAGAAAAAAGCAAAGATAGAGGCAAACGGATAAATTCAACACATTAGTGTAGTCTTCAAGAGGTATCAAATGTCAAAAATGAAAAATGCCTCCATGAGATAAACACAAAGAGTGCCCTCGAGTTTGAAAAAATAAAGTAATGGAAATTACAAGCCGAGATCATGAATTTTATCCAAAAAAATGGTTCTTTAACTTGAAATGTTGATATACTTCATCTATTTTATTATGTATCATTTTTTTAAAGCCATATAGTCCTTAAACATGTCAGAAAAATAGAAAAAAAAGCAAAGCTAAAAAAACCAAAGAATAACAAGAAGACTATGTTTTTGCATAAACCTAGCATAGTGTTTGTACTCTTGTTAACATTTTCTTAGAGTGCACTACTTTGAACAAGGGACAATATTATTACAAATATGCATCGTTATATGAGCATACCCATGAAGATCACTATTAGAAAATAATTATTCATGCCTTGGATATTGAACTCCACTCTCAGGTTCTCTACCTCGCAAGAAGACTTGTAGGATCAGTTTTTCTACCTATTCCTTGGAAAGGGGGCTTGTTTTGCACTTGTAATATCAATAAATATTATTTTAAAGACACCTATGCCAATGGCAATGTCTCACAACACCATCCACAACAACAATACTAATATCAATATTGTTATTATGCCAAATGTAAATGTAGAATGTATGATTCAAGTTTGAAAGCAAGACACATGGTGAATAAATGATCAATGTGAAAACCTTTCTGCATTTAGAAATTCACATGAGCTTTGCAAGTTTGAGAGAACACAATGATAACATAGACGCAGAGGATGAATGTGGAAAAAGATAGACAACATTAATTGTTATTGATTCTCAAAGCTTCCACTCACTTCAAAAATTATTGTGAAAATTCAATGCATGTGGCCAACAATGTAAATATATTGTTCTTTTAATCTATGATTTAATATGAGAACTGCCATGGCAATTTGATGTGGATGACGTATGATACTTTTTCTTTTATTTATGTATGAATACATTTGATGTGTGAAAATATATATATATAATTAATAATAAAATAATGAAAGCATGATAGAAAAAGTCAATAAATTTGATATAGACAGTTTTTTCTCCATTTTTTGAGCTGACAAATAATTGAATTAGTTTCGTCATTACCTTTCAACCAATTAAAAACACACAATAATCTTATTTCATTTTTCATTTTTTTATAAATTACAAAACTAATGTTAAAACTTTAAAATATGGAAAAATATTTAATTAGTAGCAGCAGCAACAATGTAATAATTACATTTAAAAGTACTCATAAAAACCTTCAACGAGCTACTTTTATTGTTGTCAAAGCTAGTAAACGTGTTTTTAATAAACTCATTGATCAGCCCTTAGACAACCTTATTTAATGAATTAATCTACACCTTGTCACCATCACTAATTGTTTCCTCGCCAAACCCTTTTTTTCAAAGGCGTAAAAAACCAGAATAACCCATATTCAACGGTTTGGTATCGTGTCATATCATATGAAGAAGCACTGGCATGCCAACCAGTCATACCCAACACTCAAACCCCAAACTACATCGTTCCTTCCCTATCATCCCCACCATTTGTATCCCTAAACACTCACCCCCTCTCGAAATAGCAATCCTCACAAATTCCAGTTAAGATCTGGTATTGATATATTCAATGGAGAAATTCTGAAGAAATGGCAGACTTACACTCTCCTTTACTAGATTCAGAGGAGAACAAATACACAAGTCTTATTTCATGTTCATCTTCTGACGAGGATGGACATTTCTCGCGAACAGGTTGTTTATCCTCTCTGCTTGTTTAATTTCTATTATGGTATAGTAAGATCAACTGTATTGGTAATTTTAAGTTGTTTAAGATCACTACAGACCCAATCATCAGGGAAAATATCAAAGTTAATACTTAATCGTTTTTAATGGTTTGTAAAGTTTGTATGGTGTTATTGACAGGCACGGTATGGACTGCAACAGCTCATATAGTAACAGCCGTAATAGGAGCAGGAGTGTTATCATTGGCATGGAGTATTGCACAGTTGGGATGGATTGCAGGGCCTGTTGCCATGATCATTGTCGCATCCATTACATTATATTCCACTTTAATGCTTGCTGATTGTTACAGGTTTCCAGATTCTGTCACTGGACCCAATAGGAATTATACATACAAGGATGCTGTCAGTATATATTTGGGTACTCACTTTTCTCATGAATATGTTAATTTTACTTGGCGTTGTTTTTAGGACAGGGTAAACACCATATAAATCACATAGATCTATGTCTTAGAATTGGACAATGTTAAAAATCTTGTATAAAAAGTTAATTATAAAAATAAATTATTCATATATATATTTGTTGAAAAATGAATATTTTATTAATATTTAATATATAAATAAAATGCTTTTCATTAATTTTATGTTAAAAAATGAAAATATTCATTTTATCAAATTTATCTTTTTTAAAATAATTTTTTAGATTTATAAAATGTTATGACAATTCTTATTATTATTAGTATCAATTTAAATTATAACCAAAAATAAATAAAATAAAATTATAAAATAAATGTTAGAAAAAATTATTTAAAATATTGTAAATTTTTTTATGTTTATTATTATTATTAAAATGTAATGATTGTTGGATTTTATTTTTATTTTTTTTAAAATAAACTTTAAATGTGTTAGTTTAAGGTTAACAATATTTATTATAACAAGAATATTTTGTTTATTTTTAATTTATTTGGTGCTTTTTAAAAGAAAGTAATATTTTAAATTTATGTTCAATATAGTTTTTATAGTCATAATAGTTTCCTCTCTTCTTTTCTATTGGATGGCAAGTTTTTTATTGGTTTGTTCTTGTGGAATTCATTTTTGCCAGGTCGTTATTAGTGGGGATTTATGTGCTGTCATCTCTTAGTTGAGGGTATTACAATTTCTGTGGTGTCATAAAAAATTATTTAAGATGGGTGGATGTTCTATGATCCTTTCTTAATTGAACCTTTGTAGAATGTTCAACAATTTAATGATGATCCACCTTTACGATCTTATAGTGTTGCTGATTATGCCTAGTTCTAAATTATCATGTGTAAACAATGATATTTGTTGTTTTGAACCATATTTTTTAATAGTAAAGAGACTCAACTGTGAATCTCAATAAGTCACCTTTTTATTATTTATATATAATTTTTTAACAATTAAATATATAATAATAAATTTTCATAAAAAAAGATAGTAAATTTTGTTTATATACAAATTTTATGTAGCATTGTATGAAAAGGATTTATAAATAAAAGGAGATGAATTTTGAAAGAAAGGAAGCATTTAGAAACTTGTAAAAGGCATGGGTTTATAATTAAAAGGAAATGATGATGATAAATTTTGGAATTTTTTTAAAAAAATTTTAAAAAGTTTTGATCAATTTTTTATAATTAAAAAATAATTATTATATTTATATATTTAAAATTTTGTAAAAAAAATAATATTTTAATTGATAAATAAATGATTAGATCATATCTACATTTATTGTTGAATCAATTTTACTAAACCTTTTACATATTACCAAGCCAGAAACCTCAAGCTTTTAAATTATGTTTTTTTAAGTGATTTTTAAGGAATAAGTTACCATTCTACTAATTTTCACAAACTTGTGAACTTAGGACCTTTTTAAATTAACAGTTACAACATAGAATTGTGCTCAAACTTGGGTCATCATCATGACAATGCTTTACCTCATATGGTCTTGTGCTGTTAGTCACTGTATTAGTTGGCTTATTTTACCTTTGTGCTGCTAAATATCAGGTGCAAGGAAAGCATGGATGTGTGGGTTATTTCAGTACATAATCCTGTATGGGACGAGTGTTGCCTATGTAATTACTGCTTCAATCAGCATGAGGTACCACTCAACTTTTTTAATTGAAAGCATGCAGTTAATTTTATTGTTTTTCTTTCGTTTCTTTTCAATTTTGAGCTGGTAAGGTCGGTTTGGCATGCTAACGTAGGTTTGCTAATACAGCTGAGTTCAAAGCTCAGAGATAAAATGTTTAAAAGACTTTTTGCGCTTCAAAGTTTTTAATTTTAAAAATTTTAATTCTTATTTTTTTGTGGGGGAATAATTATCAGAAATTTATATTTTAAAAAATCATATAACAAATTATCATCCTTACTAATCAGACTTCAACGTTTTCAATATCAATTTAAATTTTTGAATTTTAATTTATACAAATTCTTTTAACATAAAAAGTAGCTTTCCTTCTCAGACCTGAACCTGAATTTAAACATTGAACTACACAAAACAATTATAGTGCACTCAAGCAAGAACTATTATACAGATCTTTTAATTATTTATAAAATAAAGTAAATTTATAAATTTTATGCAAACTTTTACCTGTTTCGAACATTTCAGATTCTGCACACCATTCTAGTAGTAGTAGTTTGCTATATCTGTATGGGTATTTTCTGTATATTTTCTCTGTTTTTCCTCCATAAAGTGTTACTGATCTACCATCTTCAAGGCCTATTTTTAACTACTAAATTTAGGAATGTATCCATAATTTTTTGAGTTAAGTATTAAAATGGTAACTGCTTTGTGTATGGATATTAAGTCAGGGATTTTCGTCCTACCTTAATTTCTATCGGGTTTGGATTGAGATTAATTTGAAGTTGGAAACACCAGAGTTACATAGACATGGGCATCTCTCCTCTTCAGTATCAGATTAAGTAATGGATTACAGCATGTTAAGTAAGCCTATATCTAAATCAGAATTTTAAGTCCTTACTTGTTTTATACCTTGCAGAGCAATCAGAAAATCTAATTGTTACCACAAATACGGACACGACGTCCCATGCAATTACTCGGAATACACTTACATGATCCTCTTTGGAATAATACAAATTATGGTATCTCAAATACCAAATTTCGACCAAATTTGGTGGCTTTCCATAGTTGCAGCCATAATGTCCTTTTCCTATTCAACCATAGGATTAGGATTGGGCTTGGCAAAAGTAATTGGTATTGTTAGTTTCTCCTTTTCTTTCAATTTTTAGGATCTGCATAGAGCACATTTGATCAGGCTAAGGAAGTTCAAATTTATTTGGGTCACTCTAATTTTAAGCATGTTAACTGCATGAGGCAGAAAATCTTTTTGCAACAATTTCCATGTCTTCTCAGATTTAAAACCTTGGTGAAATGGCAGAACAGGGACAGTTCTATGGAAGCATTGGGGGAATAAGTGTCACAACTACATTTAATACAGCTCAGAAAGTTTGGCGTATTTTCCGAGCTGTTGGGGACATTGCATTTGCATACCCATACTCTTACATTGTTATAGAAATTGAGGTATGTATACATTGCATTCCTGTGTATAGCAAAAAGCTTTTGTAAGACGAGAAGATACATAATTACAAGCTTCTTATTCTATAATCAATCAGGATACTCTGAAATCACCACCTCCAGAAAACAGAACCATGAAGAAAGCATCCTTTGTTTCTATCATGATCACAACTTTCTTCTATATGCTGTGTGGTTGCTTTGGCTATGCAGCCTTTGGTGACAATGCACCTGGAAACCTTCTGACAGGGTTTGGATTCTATGAACCTTATTGGCTGGTTGATTTTGCCAATGCATGCATTGCGGTTCACCTGGTTGGAGCATACCAGGTAAGTTATCACTGTAAATCCTTGTTAATTTTCAAGGTTTCTTCAAGTATTTATATGGCTGTTGGATAATTGCTGTTGAGTCCTACTTTACATCAGCTTCAATCATGTAATTAGTTTAATATATATAGTTAATTTTCAGTTAATATATTTTTAGAAAAATAAAGTCTTGGAAAGGCTAGAGTTAGCTTTATTGATATATAGCTTAAATTGATGATTCTTGAAAGTTTGAAATCTTACATCAGGCAAGTTTTTAAAATGCATTTCTCATGGTCGGTGACCATCCTGGGAACTGAAACACAATGAATGCACCGAATCTGGTCATATACATCTCCATTTATGCTTGGAAACATAAATTTATGGAGCCATATGTGACTAGATTCTGGTGTATTTATTGCAGTTTAGTCCTCTAGATAGTGATGGCCTTTTCTTACAGGTATTCTGTCAGCCCTTTTTTGCATTTGGTGAAGGATGGTTTTCTCGTAAGTGGCCAAATAATAGATTTATCAACTACCAACATGGCATATCTGTTCCCTTGGTTGGATCATTCAACATGAACTTCTTCAAGCTGTTTTGGAGAACCGCAGTTGTATTGTCAACCACTGCGGTTGCAATGCTATTTCCCTACTTCAATAATGTGCTAGGTATTTTGGGTTCTATTAGCTTTTGGCCATTGGCAACCTACTTCCCAGTGGAGATGTACATTGTAAGGAATAAATTTCAACGTTGGTCATTGAGATGGATCCTTTTTAAATCTTTCAGCTTCATTTGCCTTCTTATTTCACTGGCAGCTCTGGCTGGATCCATAGAAGGGATTGTGTAAAATGATTGAATAAAGATACCTCCTCAAATAGTATCCGGGACGGGAAGTATTGCTGCTATCTAGATTTATGTGTTGAATATTATATTATTTGAAGATATAGCCTTTAAGTTGGGCAGAAAAAAGATTCCTAAAGGAAAGTAATAAGGTTTTCAACAGGTAAACAGAGCTGAAATCAAACAAAAGAGAAAATAAGTTCAACTGTATCACCTTAAAAATGGGCATTACTTCAGGTTGACCTTTGTATAAAATATTACCCACAAAAATGACAACTTGCATGTTGATAAGATTACGAACTTTACAAATTTCTTATTCATAGTTCATGGATATATGGCATGTAAACCAATAATTTCAGGTGGTGGTTGCCTGCTAGCCCTGTAATTTGGTTCTCTTTTAATCCGTATGCTTTGTACAATGTAGTCTTCAAAGGGGAAAACATGTAGTTTAAAAGCATTTGTGTATATTTGTACCGCATATGAATTGGGTAAGAATAAACTTACATTGGCTGTTCATTGTTTACATAGAGATCAAGGAGATTTCATAATGGATTTCGTTTTGCTTTATGAAAATATCACCTTCATATTTTGATTTCAGAGTTGTCATGATATAGTCATTTGATTATGTCGTTAATTTAGAAAATGTAGAAATAATGAGGCATTCTAACAATTTTTACAAAATTATTTGTTAGATTATTTTAATGTTAATCATAATTAAGATTTTTTTGATTGAAAAGTACACTTTTATTAATAAATCGACATAAAATATAATGTTAGTCATATAAAATCATACCCAAAAATTCGAGTCACATTGAATTCATAAATGGTCAGATCCCATATCCACAATACAGTCTTATTTGTCCTTTTTTGAACCTCTATCCAACCATCTGGACTACCTATAGTCATCAGATTAGCAATATCCAGCATAAGAGAATGCTAAGATTCAAATGGGGATTGATCTTTATTAGATTCATAAGTGTCAGATTCATGTGATCTCTTGATTCCTTCACTTGTAACATTGTCCATAGAGATAATTTTGCAAAATAAATTTGTCACAATTATTTCTCCAATAAACTATGCATCTTCTTTCTTCTTTATATCATCTCTAAATTTTTTGCTCGTTTTAAAAAAATTGGTGCTCATCAAAAAAAAGTCTCGACACCAACTATCATCGCTGAAAGCAATAAAATTGTGTTAATAGTAAAAATCTCCAAGAAACTTTCTTTGACTCTAGCTCCTAGTAATTAATCAGCGTTCAACTAGCATCACCCTTAAACATGTATAATTGATTACTTTGAAACTTCGCGTACTTAAGAAGTAAAACAGAGCTCTTTCTTTCGAGATCACATTACTCATGATTATACAGTCGATTGAATTGTTTTAAAACTTTTCTTAGTATAAAAATTATTTAAATCAAATATAAATATTAAAAAATATTATTTTTAATTAATTTTTTTTACATCATTTGTGAATTTTAAATTTTAAGCTTCAAATTCTCATTCCTAGAATATAACCCCTCCTATTTTTCAAAATAAATTTTTAAATTATACAACTCATTGAGATTTTGTATTCCATTAAACCCTGCACCATAAAATTAGCAGCAGTAGTGGGCTACAGGGACCCAGCTGTAAATTTTTAAAAGGCCTTAAAAAAAAGATAATATCCATCTTCAACGGGTGGGTTTTGTGTCATTATCTTACGAAGCAGAATAAATTGACCTTTTTTAATTTAATGTTTTTTATTTTATTAAATTTATTTCAAATTTAAATTCAATTATATTTCTTTTTAATATTTTTAGATATTTGTAAGATGATATAATAATTTATTTTATCATTATAATTACATTATGATATAGAAATAAGAAAAGAAAGTGAAAATAAAAATATAATAAAAATATTTTAAAATTTATTTATTTTTTAATAATTTATTCTTTTTAATATTATTATAATGCAAAGCGTTTTTATAATAACATCCAATAATAATAATAATAATAATAATAATAATAATAATAATAACAACAACAACAACAACAACAGTTATATAAAAAACAGTCTATATAATGTTTAAATATTCAAATATTAATTATATTTATATATAAATATAAAATAAACAATCAAAATTTCTTAAAAAAAAATAAAAAATAACAGAACAAATTGAGACATAAAAATTAAATGTACATTTTAAAATATAATAATTATTAAATTATTTATAAAATAATTGTTATTAGGTCTCCAATGAGGTAGTAGCTATATCTTCAATGAAAAAGATCGCTACATTACCAAAACAAATAATAATTATATACCCAAATAATCCTAAATTTTTACATTATTTTTAATCCTTAACATGATTCGTTTCAAAGGAAATCCCAATTTTCCATTGTTAATAGATGAACTTATCTTAATTACTATTTTTTTTGGGGTCTCAATGAAGTTTTCTTTTCACAGATAATTAAGATAGGAAGACTCCTTCACAATAAGCAACATTAAAATGTGAATCTTCTCAATTCTCATAAATGAAATAGAAAATTATAAAATTTAAATATATATTAATGTATTTATATCTTTTTTATTTTAATAAATTAAATAAAAAATTATAAAATTTAAATATATATTAATGTATTTATATGTTAATTTTTTTGGTACTTTCATCAAATAATATCAAAATGTAAATTTTGTTTATTTTCACAAATTAAATAGATGTGATCTCATGGAAAGTTTTGGTTGTTGCATATACACATAATGGGTTAAAAAGCCTTATTGTAATTCAAATCTATAGGTGACAGAGATAAACCCAATATAAAACACCCTTACGTGCATCATTATACAATGGAATGTTTGGGTTGGTCTGTATATGCATAATGAGTTTATTGAAAAAACCTTGAATCAATTCAATCAACTATAGGTGGCAAGTATAAACCCAAACCACAAAACCCTTAATATCATTCTTATAGTGCTATGAAGAATATACAAAAACCATTCGAAAAATTATATACCTTATACCATTGCATACCTGATTTACATAATCCTATAGGAGAGATTTCAATAAAGTACAACATATAACAATTAGGTAAAATAAACGCTATAAAACTACAAAGTGATAAGCAAAGATTTAAAATTGATTGGTTACATAAATCTTAATATCAAAGTAAAAAGTTAGATAGAAGCCAACTATTTTGGGTTGAACATATTGTCGAATATTCTAAAATAAAGGCTCGTATGGGTCTTGGTGTTGATAATGTGATACAGGTGCATCAAAGAAAACATGTAAATGAAGTCTTGTTTAATGTCTTAGGGGTCTTTAAAATGTTGAATCATGCACAATAAGCCTCATTTGAGGCATTAAAAGTCCATTCTAGGTCTTTTAGATGTTTTGGAGCATTTCCTTCCAAAAACTATTTATTTGAATTTTCAAATGTATTAACTCAAAATAAATGATAAATTGTAATAGTTTGTGGAGTCTAATAAAGCTCTAGAAAATTATCCTATGTATCTAGGTGTATTAGGAGGTATTAGTCATCATGAGGGTCTTAATTCTTGTGTAACTATCAAATTCCCTTGTAAAGTCAATTAACTATCAATAGTCCAAAGAATAAGGAGGAATATTGTACAAGTTCAAAGTTCAACTGATTTCCTATCTTGGCAACACTTCAACAACTTGATGAGGATCATCCCTAGCTAGGTGGACGTGAAGAAAGACCAAATCAAACATAAAAGGACCTAATTTCTATCATTGTAGGACTGATGAATGGTCTACAATTTTGAACAGAGATCTGTATACTGTACGAATATGGTTTTTCTTGCAAATAAAAGATTATTGTTACTTGATTTTAGAGTATTCATGTCATTTTTGTGTGAATTAACAAGATTCTATCCTCCTTTAAAATATTCTAAGGTCAAACCTAAGTTTAAAATACAAAAACCTTCAATGTTCTATTTTTTGAGTTTTCACAGTCTTTTGTAATTGTTTGTCACACATAGAATTTCATGAGCTTAAATTAAATCTTAGATAAGTTGAATAAGATCATCTAGGTAATGATACAAGTGTTAAAACATTAGAATTTATAAACCATCAAAAATCAATTCTCGCCCTGAGTGTACCCTGAGAAACCCTAAGACAGGGTTTTCTTCATAAAAAGCCTCATATCTTCATTTTAACCCATAAAATCTCTTTAAAATTTGTATGAAGTTGGTGATATATGTTTATGAACCTATCCACATGTTATACATTGAAGAGAATCCTTGTAGAGAAATAAAAAGGTGACTATGTTTATAATTTATGTAGGTGTATGGAAAAATTAATGATATTTGTTCAATAATGTTTCCATTTCAAAGCTCTAGGATAGTCAATGGTTAGATAATGAAACAAAAATAGTTTTGAGAACAAGTACATAATAGAAGTAGATTCAATACAAATTCAAATTTATAACATCATGAAAATATAAGCATACAATGCAAATACCACACCATTGACCATCAATCATAATCTTAGAACATTATGTGTAGAGGGTAAGTTTAAGAATATGATTCAATGTAAATGTCACATCATCCACCATCAATTTTAATCTCACAACATTATGTGTAGAGGGTTAGTTTAAGAATGTGATTAGGTCATCTAGTACACATGCAAATATAAAATTTTATGACTATCAAAACACAATTCTGTACCTTGAAGCTTGTAATATATATAAACACCAAATTATTACAAAAATATGATTCCAATGCATTGGATATAGCAACTCACATGTGCAATAAGTGAGAAATTGGATCATAAACATCAATGAAGACATCAATAAAGAATGAATATTCCTTATATAAAATACATGAACACCAAACTATAACAAAAAAATGATTTCAATACCTTAGCTATAGCAACTCACACTTACAACAAATGACAAACTTGATCATAAACACCAATGAAATTATCAATAAAGAGTGAGTATTTATGCCATCCAAATTATGTATTTTAAAATTCATCAATAAAGAGTGACTATTTGTTATATAAAATAGTGACATTATCATAATCATTTTCACAGTATCATCTTCATCAATAGTAAAATAGATTTAATTAGTTTTAAACTCTTCAACAACATGGTCGGTCTTTTGATCTTTATTTTCACCAAACACTAAGTCCACTATTCACTATCAAAATCAACACTATCACTTGATGGTTAGTAATCCCATCACTTTTGGTGCCATCAACGACCTTTAAGAAGTAAAGAGGTTCCATTCACAAAACTATTTGGCCTGGTCAGAAGAGTGAAAAATTAGTGTTTTGGGAAATTGTGTACCTCTTTCATAATGTTACAATTGGTTATGTTAGATAAAGTCTCGTTTCCTCACAATGGTTACTTCTAACACTAAAAAGTTCTAAATGTACTCAAAATGGGATCTTCACACCAATGAACACATTCCACACTTGATTCGGGTGTGCATACACATTAGAATGATTTCATAACTTTGTGGGCAAGTATTTTTCTAGGAACAGCCTTATGTATGTTAGGATGGTACTAGGAGTATTCCAAACATCTATCAAAATTGCATCGTAGTTCAACCATTCAAAGGACCACTACATTAAGAATTCATAACCATGCCTTTCTATGACCATAAAAAATTTGTAACTGGCCATAGGAATGTGGTAAGAAGAAAATCTTGTGTTGTGATACAAAATAACATTAGACAATCTTGAACTATTATGTTTGGATGAAATTTGCATTGTATCCCAGCCCCCTCCAATTTATGACACTAGCCATCAATATGAGTTGTGGCTTGTCAAATCTCTTGTAAAAGTCTGTTCATCTAAGACTCATGTCTTCTTCCATATGTGTTTGTAGAATTATTCTCTTATTTCTACAACTTTGTCCATTTTTTTCACTCTCTGGATACACTTGCCACACAATTAAAGAACATGAAGCAATTATTTCCAAAAAATACTAGCTATGAGAAGTCCATATCTTCAAAATAAACCATGCAAAATCCATGAAACTTTGTAGAGAGGTGGAATAAGGTGAATGTGAAGTTTTAAATGTTGTTTAAGACTTTTGAATACCTTTGTGTGGATAATTTGTAGAAAATTATGGATTGTTATTTACATGATGAAAGAGTATCAATCTATTAATTGGAATTTATACATAGTAAGCCAAGCATGTATAATGAGTCATATATTGGAAATTAAAGAGGTGTGTCATGTGATGCAAGAGCATCATAACATGAATTATTTCAAAAATGGAAATATGTACTTAGTCATGATTTATCAAATGTTATGGATCCTTTAGGAGTCAATAAGAAGCATTATCTAGTCTTCAAGTGTGTTCTAAAGGTCAATCTAGCCTAATTCAGAGTTTCCATCCAAAATGAGGAATTTGAAATTTTGAATCAATTTGAAGGAGTAGTAGAGTGGTAGAGAGTAAGATGAAGAAGGCCTTCTAGACTTGTGTTTTTGTAAATAGGACTATGTAAAGAGGTCAATAAAAGAAATTATTTTATATCCAAGGTATGTTTCATACAATAAAGGCTTATGTTAACATATTTTGGTCATTATTACATATGTTCCAATGATTGTAAAAGTAAATATTTAATGTTAAGAAGTGAAATAGGACTTTATGGATAATCTGCCTATATAAGGAGAATTATGAGTACAAAGAAACCTACTTTTATTATTTCAAAAATGGATATGGTGGTATGATTCAATGTATTCATCTAGTTATAGCTTTAATAAATAAGATACAATTCAATTGGAAGTGAGTCTACATTTGTCTTAAAGCCTATATGATTAAAACCCTCAATACCCTGCTTTTTTATGTATTAACAGTCATAAACAACCCATTAAAGCACATGTGGAAATTTTTCTAACATCAATTCAATGATTATAAAAGTTTAAGAGGGTTATTTATAATCTTATATAGGTATTATAATGATTTAAAACACATCAGGGTTCATGAACAATGACTAAGAAGTTCTCGACTTTTGAATAACCTAAAAAACCCTAAAATAGGGTTTTACAAGATATTTTTTTTATAAATCCATTTTGAACTATTGAAAAGTATCTAAACTTTTATAAAATGTGTTAAAAAATGTTTGACAACCTAACCAAGTATTGTTTTGTGTAAATAAGCTCTCTAAAACAAGATACCATTGACTGTAATTTGAGTTTCCTATCAATAATCATGAAGAAACCTAGTCAAAAGAAAAATTGATTGTTTCACTTCAATGCTTGAGTTTAGACTTATTAGGAAGGTCTAATATCATCATGTGAACACTGTAGAATTCCTTATTTAATTAATTCTATATATATATATATATATATATATATATATATATATATATATATATATATTGAATTAAGTATAATCCCTCTATAGAGGTGGATTAACCCTATGAAGATTCTAAAGATGAAATTTGATATTGTATTCAAATTTTTGAAACCAATGCAAAGATTGGTTTCACATTATATTTGATGCTATATAATTATTGGATAAGGTAATTAAGGAGGTATTGAGTCATACTAAGGATAATGATATTTTTACAAGACCAAAATAGTCCTTTACACAACACTATAGCAAAATTAGAGCAAATGGTAATTTTCTTGTTCTTATAGTGGGCTAATTAACTTTGTGAATTTATGAAGACCTAATATCATTGCATGAACTCTAACATAGGTCTTAATAAGTGATTTTATATAATATAACAGGGTGGTAAAGATTCAAGTGATAATCTTACCTAAAGTTGCAGGTTGTCTAAAAGTTGCATGTTTCCAGGCAGAGCTATTTTAAGATTGAAAATTGGATAAAATATATTATTCTTATGGAATCCAGAGTACCCATGGTGAAGAAACAACATGATAAATGGATTTAAAAATCCATCAAATTCAAGGTATTGGTCTCTTGTTCTTAATGAAGGGTATTGCAGTAATAAAAATGAAATTAAAATCATATACCATTATTGGTTGGTTAAGTACTTACAAGATATTGTTGGAACAAGTAAAATAAATAGAAAAAGGTGGAGTTTGGTTCTTTATAGAGCAATAAGACTTGGTTTAAGGTTGTAGACCTAGTCTACAAGCCTAGACATAAACAGAATCCTTAAAAAACTTTAGAAAGATTTTTGAATAACCAGACTTGTGAAAGGTGTTGTCCCCAAAAATGTCACTCATTTTTGGGACAACCTACGAACTATTTTGGTTCAACAGACCAAAATCCTCTCTCCCCTTTTCAAAAATTATTCTGAGCATTCAAGTTCTTCATTTTTCAAAGCTCTTCCAAAAATCTACGGACTCTGCAGGCTTGAATCTACAGACTCTGTAGGCTTGAAACTATGGACTCTGCAGGCTCATTTCTACGGACTTCGCAAGTCGATTTCTACGGACTCTATGGGAAAGAAACAAGCTCTCAGCACTTAGGCAATTTCAAGGTTGGTTCAAACGACAAGGTTCAACCAAAAGAGTTCATCATCAAGCTTCTAAGCAAAGATTAAACCATTGAACTGTTGAACCTTAAACCAAAAAGGTTCAAGGGTTCAATGGGTTCAAGGTTCAATGTCATTGGCAAGAGTTAAGTGCTTTGGCAAAGGTTCAATAGTTCAACCACTTCAAGGTTAAATGGCTTCAAAACACTTATCAAAGAGAAGAAGGCTTGAACCATTGAACCACTTTGGTTCAAAGGTTCAACGGGTTCAATGGTTCAAAGGTTCAATGCACGGTTTGTTCAACCAAACAAAGGACTTAGCCAAATAAAGGGATTGAACCAATTGAATCATTGAACTGTTGAACCAAATTTGGTTCAATTGGTCAGTTCAATCGACAGGTTCAAGGGGCTGCCCCAAAGCCAAAGGAACAAGTGCCCTTGCGGAGGGCAGTGAGCAAAGGCAGAAAAGATAGAATTCCTTCAGATTTGTTCAAAGGCTGAAGGAAATGACTAAGTGAAGGAGGCCAAAAGAATTCCTTCAGAAAGGTTTTTCCCCAAGAAAATGACCAAGGCAAAATTCCTTTAGACATTTTGTCTAAAGGAATTCACTCGGGAAGAAAGCCCAAAGAAATTGGAACGATTAAAACGGCTAAGGAAAAGAAGCTTTCCTTTAGACATTTTGTCTGAAGGAAAAGCCCAGCGGGAAAAAGCTCAAAGTGAAAGTCTGCTGACGAAGGAAGAACCACTGAGAGAAGGAGCGTAAAGAGCTAGTAAAGCTGGGAATGTAGCCCAAGAGCTTAAATTCTACGAAGAGACAAAGATGGAAAAGACAAAAGTAGAAAGAGGGAAAAGCCTGAAATATCTACGCAAAAGTAATTTCAGTAGGTGGAATAGTCCACTAAGTAGATATTTTGGCTTGCAAACATTGAAGGCACTACCTATTTGTCTCACTTGGAGTAAAGGCAAAATGGACAGCTGCGCAAATAGCAGGAGACAGACCAGATGACCCAGGCCTAGGAGAAGACATGTGCAATGAATCGACACACCCTAGTTAAGATAGCCGCCCTATTACAGCATGCCCCCCTGATAAAACTGAAAATGCATTCAAGGCATTAAATGCACAACATGGGCCATTCCATGAAACAAAGTGCCAAGTCTTTCTTGGCTGCTATATATTTTAATCTCTTTTATTGTTGAAAGGAGATCTTTTTTATCACAGAAGCAAAACTTTGCCCAAATTGAAAGGTGAATACTGAGACTTTGAGCTCAGATTGTTGTTCATATTATTTTATCTGAATGAGAAAGAAAGTGACTTGCAGACTTTGTGCTGTTATAGCTTGTATCATTTTAGGAGATTGTTCTTATGTCTGTCTTCTGAATGTGTTCTTGTTTATTTGATCTAACAAGAAAAACTAGTGGAAGTGATCAGGAAGGTGTCTTGAAGCCAACTGTGGAGAGACTTTGTGCCCCCACAATTGCCTTTAGAGTGTTTTCTTTCTGTTCTTGTGTAAAGGATCTTGGGACAACTTTGTGCCCTCATTATCCTTCTTATTCTATTTCTGTGTAAAGGACCTTGGGATGACTTTGTGCCCTCATTGTCCTTCATATCTCACTCTTGGGCAGTCGAGGTGGAGACTTTGTGCTACATCTCAGTCTGATGGTTACTATGCCCTTGGTTACCAGTTACTTTTCACTACCTAAAAGAACTCATGTTGTTCCCTACAAGATCACTTCTAAAAGAAGAGAAGTGATTTCAGTGTCTTCACCAAGATTTTCTCCTCTGTTTGTGAACATCATCTCTAAAAAAAGAGAGATGGATGGCTTATCCTACCCCTAAGTGTTATTTTTTGCATATATATATATATATATATATATATATATATATATATATATATATATATATATATATATATATATATATATATATATATATATATAGCACCTCATACTCATAGGGAACCTCCCCTTGATGAGAGGAGAGATTTGTCCACCTCTAATGTAGTAAACCTGCACACTGGGCCGACCAATCTCCTTTGTTGTGGATGATCAGACCTATTTTGCTCAATCAGACAGCTGACTGACAAAATATTCACCCAACAAAAGGAACTAAGGACATCAATTAAAGATAGATATTATCAGTTGTGAATCATTAAAAATTAGAGATATAAATGAGTTAATTAACCTATAAATTTTCTTTTGTTACAATTCCTTCAAGTTGGTCATATACCCTATAAAGTCAAATTGTATAAGTAAGGTGTGTGAAGTGGATAAAGATGTGAGTTCAATGGAGTACATGGTGTTTTTGAATATTAAAATAAATAGGTATGAAGAGTGTATATTGGGATAATGTTTCAAAAGAGTAAGATTATCATCATCATGATTTTATATGCATTTTAAAGGGTCTATATAGGTCCTAGGTGGCATAAGGATTCTTCTTCCTATCTACAAGCTATGTTTAGTGAAGATGAATTTTGACCGCATAAAGGAGGAACCAATTCAATCATGGGAGAAGCTTCAAAAGCATCCAATCATGAAAAAAAAGAGAGTAGATATTGAGAAGAGATGAAATAATGAAGTATTGATATAGTAGGTCTATAAAGAGGGTTTATAGGCTTGTAATTTGATGATTTCATCAATAAATAGAAGTGTTTATTTGATAGAACAAAGTTGTAGTAATCATATTATGTATGTTTGTGTGCATTTGTATGGGATTGATGCTAAATTATACCTTTGATCTCTTGTAATAATAATGGTATGTAGAAGCATAAGGAGTAATTTTAAAAGAAATAAAAGCATGAGGAGTAGTTTCAAAATCAAGAGAAGCAAGAGAAATATTCTAGGAGAGAAATTTTGATTATTGCAGTATATGGCTGGTCATATCAAATACAATATTTCTTATCCATAAATATTCAAACCAAGTAGGATCATAAGCGAAAAGGTATAATTAGTATCTATGAATCATTTTCAAGATGAAATGAGTATAAATCCATGGCAACACAACCTATAACTCATTGATAGTCTATAGTCTGACATGCACACTGTAAATGGTAATGAACAATATTAAGTGAAATGCAAAATAATGTACAAGTTTATAAAGTTAAAGATATGTATTTACTAGTGCAATGTAGGCATAACATGAAGGAATCTCTTCATACATTTTTGTGCAGCTTGTTTTATGCAAGGCAAATTTGAATAGAGAGAGTTATCCCCTTGTACAATTCAGTGTATCACCCTTTTTCCCTGTGAATTGATATCATCCAATCTTTAAACATTACATTCTCATATTTATTAAATTTTTTGAAACTAATATTAATATAATCATCAAGACAAAATAAATAATGCATAATTCCTGCTTTCCCATGAATTGATATCATCCTTTATTTAAACATTGCATTATCATCTCTATAGAAGTGTATGAAACTAATATTAATATAATTATCAGAACAAAACATGTAGATTTTAAAAATAACACATTCACATGTATTTGATTTTTTTGAACTGTAAATAATATCCAAAAGGTTGAAGATCAATTTTAGCCTCTATTTATGTTCTATTATTGAGTCATAAAAACTAATATAACAAGTCTATAAGTTACTCGACTAGTTCAAATAAAAGCCAATTTATGTAACCATGCATAAAGGAAAAATGGACATCCCAAACAAAAAGTGTGTGCTTTAATTATCATTCATCAAGAGTAAAAGCACAATGACCCTAGGTAATTTATTCTCTCTTTGGTCACTAACAAACACAAATGGTCATCTTGGAAAATAACATCTATGGATTTAAGGTTTGTGAATTCAACATGACTTAGAAGCCTAGAATTACAAAGATCACAAGTTTTGCACATCAATAGAGACTTTAAATTCAAGGTAGGCAAGAATAATGGAAGCACCTCACTAATTTTTATATGACATGTAATAGAATAGTATCATCCATGGCACCTTATTCATAAGATTCTTAGCTTCCATAATTATACAATTCATTGTAGTCCCTTTGACTACAATTCATCTTGAACTGATAGAACCAGGCCATTCAATAAAGATTCCTTTAGAAGTTCCAACTTTAGTCCAGACTCATAGGGTAGTCAATGACAAAACATCAAATATCTT
Organism: Torreya grandis; assembly: GCA_037957365.1. Lineage (NCBI taxonomy): Eukaryota > Viridiplantae > Streptophyta > Pinopsida > Cupressales > Taxaceae > Torreya > Torreya grandis. The sequence continues at coordinate 2,456,697 of JARHVA010000282.1, read as the reverse complement.
CCACCGACCCTGCATAGGCATCATTCTCAAAGCATAAATGTCATCGCCTTCATCCTCAACATTACAATATTTCCACTATTTTACAAAGGATAATAATGTATAAATGGCATGACCCATGTCAACACATACATTTGGATCTCATTTAGTAGGATGCCAATCAACCTTAGTGACAACATTAATGATTTGGATCTCATTTAGTAAAATGCCAAGTAAACCAGGCCTAATTCAATAAGGTTACATTTTGAACTATAAACTCTCTCCCTCAACATCATATGGTGATATATCTCAGATGCTTAAAAGAGATATTGAGTCTTAAATGTCATCCTAAAAATAATAGTTTAGGACTGTGTCATGACAGACTTAAAGGTGTTTGTGAAAGTAAGGGTTTAAATGTCTAATACGAGGATCTAAATTTTTAGATGAATGTTTCAGGTGTCTAAGATGTAATAAGGGAGTGAAATAGGTTAGGTGAATGGTTTCAAATGGGTGAACATGTTATTAAACCATATACTTGAATTTATTTCCCATTAATGTAGAATCCTAAGTACAAGACTAAGTGGAATCTATGAAATGTTGAAGAATATCATTGGTCTTGTAAAACCAATACTAAGAAGATAAGACTAGAGACAAGATATGATAAAGATAGACATAGTAAAAGGATATTTGACAGACCTATTTGACAACAATTATTATATACCTATAGAATAAGTGGTTGAATCAGACCTTAAACGAACCTTGAAAAGGTTATTACACAGTAATGGCCATTAGATAGATAATGAGACTGATCAAATGATTTAAGTCAAATTAAAAAAAAAATCATCAAGAATTCAATGAATGTAGTATGGGCCTAAATATCATTAGATGTTAGCTACTAGACGTAGACAATGTCATCATTACATCTTCACTATCAGGTAAATCTTCACACAAAAAGGAACATGAAAATCTTTTTCTCTCACTGAAAAAATAGTATAACACACACCCAATAAGAACAATCTATAATTCTAATGCACACAATTTCTATAATAATTTAGTGTCACCTATTCACAAAAAAGGAATAATAAACATGACAAATAATACTCAATATCACTTTGTAAATTATATTCAAAACATAAAACATACAAGATGAACCTGTTATTTGACATTAATGGATTATTCAATATCACAAATAAATGCTAAAATTTAGGTGATAGAATGCATAAAATATTAGATATAGACAGTAAACATAGTGATAGTGAACAAAAAATCATAACAAATGTGATAATTGATAAATGTGACAAACTTAAATTTGTATGATGTGCATTATGGGAGCCACCATAAAATGTCAAAGATAAATTATACCTATCATGAAAAAGAACTTGGGTTTTATTTTTAGGGAAAAATTACAATTTGCATCACAAATTATGAAGGTGCAAGCACACCCATATACAATTACATGACATGACATGATGAGAGTGGCTTGTATTCAATGTACATCTTTATGCATCATCTATATTATCATTCAAAAATATAATGGAAGACATATAGGTTGCATCCTTGATATTATTTCTATCCCTATACTGCTTCATTGCCCTATTTAGATTATCATTCCATACTTCTTGTCTATGATTGTTATGAGGGTGAGGTAAAAGGGCATTCTCCTATGACATGGTGTCTTGTTTTCTTCTATTCATATTTTCTATGAACTCTCTCTCTCTAAGAACTGATGTTCTGTGCCCATCGTGCACTTATTATAATAGATGGACCATCAGATGTGTGCTTGATAATTACCTACTTTGCACCTTGTTATAAAGATATTCCATACTGATTTTTAAGAATGTCAGTGTTTGAATGGTTTGACCTATTATGACACATCTCTCAAAAATTTCTCATGCTTCACATATGAGTGCTTTGACACCATCAGCGTCATCACTGGGTAGGTTTTATTAATAAAATGAACTACATTATGTTAAAACTATTGATAAAATATAAAAACATGAGTATGGGTAGATACATGTCATATATTTTGAGGGTTGATCGATTAGTTTTCAATGCCATTTGTCAAATTTACCATCACATCTTCAACTATGGGATTTTAACCTCACAGATCCACACCTAATATACCATATATTTTAGTGTCTAATTGGTTGACATCCTCACCCTCTTCCACCTCATTCTTAATTGCAAGTCATGTGTGTATGAACTGCACAATGAAGACATTTAACATAATTGACATTAATGTAAAAATCGTCAACATAGAAATTACAAGTCATAGGCCACCTTACATTATAATATGTGTCATTATTGTTGATGCACTCCATAGAACCATCTCATGTGGCCTATATAAATACATTTCCTCTCCTCCTTCACATCTGGTCCACTTTATGACATGTTTATAGGTGTAGCCTTGGAATAAAAATGGAAAATTACACATGGATATGGATGGTCTAGAAGTATAGACATGATAATGGAATGAATCATATTTCATACTCTAAACCCATGTTGTACAAAGTTCATTATTATCAAAGGTGACATGATAGTTTAGGATCTCCAAATTCCTCGCCCATGAAATATTTTCAAGTCTTTCTACTTTGAAGTTCCTATGGAAGCCACTATATTTACAAATCTATAGCCACCAGTAATATATGTAAACTATTGTGGTAGGCCGGTGGACCAACAAATCCACCCTCTGATGTGCAAAATTTTGTATTGTGCTCAAGAAATAACTTTTCAAATGTGAATGGCATGATTTTATGGTAGTATTTATTTCTTTCTTAGCATGTGTAAGTGTGCGACAACATCTCAACCACATTCTAACCCTGCCAATCCAATGTTACTCTTAATATTAAACAAAGTTGCCTTGAGTGGATTGATACCTATTTACAAAGTTTTTTGACTCCTTATTAGCCATGTCCTCATTGGTGTAACCATGCATTATGAACCCCAGTTCATTGAACATTATGTGTCTCACCTCTTCATCTCTCAATTTTGATATCAAATTCTTCAACCACACACGATAAACATGCCAACTACACAAGTATACATCATAATTGAAAGTTTCCTTATATAGCTCAATAGTTTTGTAAGACTTCACCATATATGGTGGTAATGCTATATGTTATGATATAAATTTGAACATCATTATGCATGATCATAAAATGGAGATGCACTTGATAGCTTTTATCTTTGTACTAGCATCATCTATCATGAAGGCACTAATTATCCATTCAATGTCCTTCATATGCACTCTCTGTAGAAGAATTTGCATCCATTGGATAATGTTGTGACATAATGACCCACACAATGGGCACACTTTCTTGTTTAGAATCAAACACCAGTAACATGTACAACTAGAGCTACACAAAATACAAGAAGATAAACCAACTTGCATGTTACAAATTATCTACAATGCCAACTTCTGTGAAGAACATTCTAAACACACCATTATGTTCATGCCAAATGTCAAATACATCACCAAGATGTTGTGCTTCCCAAATATTAATAACCATTCCAATTGTTGTGGGAGTTGGATGTCAAGTACAAAGGGGATTTCCCCATCCCCATCAATCTCTCCCATATTATATCCCTAGTATAGAAACCAGTTTTTAAGATTTTCCATTTCCCACTCCCATATGTTTTTTACATCATTAGGAGTGTAGACATATTTTGCCTCTCTGATCTGGCATTCTCTATTGTATATGTCATCCTTGATTAATTTATCATCCCATTGTGTTTCAAAATTTAAAATTAAAAGTTTATCATACACCATATCATAGTGTTTAAGATGGATAGCATCAATAGACATTCCCAAAAATAATAGCCTGTGAACCCATTCATTCAGTTGTGGGATCATGTAGGGAGCATAAAATGATTTCTTGCCTTTGAACCATTCATGTTGTTAGTCGTAATAATGTTTGAAATCTCTGTCTCTATGTTCTGCCTAATTATACATGAGAAGTATGTGATTAGGTATAGAAACCATATGATATCTACTAAAATGACACTAAAAACCACACCTTATATGTCTTTGGCTAGACCGACTACCCTTTCCCTCCTTGGGTAGTATAAACTTGTCTTTTGTAATTGCATTGATTTCACAAAAATCTTCGAGCTCATATGAACACTAGTAAATGTATGAATTTTCTCATACATAAAAGGTTTATGGAAATTTAATAACCCATAAAAAATAAATTAAAAATGGAACATACAAACACCTCCTCTGAAACCCACCATGTCTCAAAAATGGGAGGTCATTTACATTACATATTCAAGGGTGGTGTTGATCCTTCTATGCCTACCAAGAATAGGTGATTTCTTCTTGTGGTGTGAAACATGAAATTATGTAGGGAACAACTCCCTTGTTGATTTTACTTTCATGAAGTTGTTAACCATGTTGTCATCAACACATATAATCCACATGTCATCTTCATTGACGTCAAGGAAATTCTCCCACTTAAAATAACTACAATCAAATGGAATTTGTCTTGGATTATGCAAATGGAGACGCATAGTTTTTCCCACCATTTTTCCATTTGTTCCTTCATAGAATTTTAATGTTTTATTTAACCATATCACAACATATTTTAGGCAACTATACTAAATGTTATGTACTATAGTTTCAAACACTAAAATATGTTTAACATATAGACTCAAGATTCTCATTATAACATACAATCATTTATATTAAATTGCAATGTATCTTGGGATATTTGTAAACACAACATTAATTTGTCACCACATAAGCATAAAATAAGCATTAAGTCAATGATAAATTGTGTTGGCTGGTAGATATGAGAGTAAGAAACTATCAACTAGCATTGACTCAATGTTTGATGTATATCAACTACATTGATGTAGAAAATGATAGTAGCGTATTTAAAATTTTAATGTATGTTATATAAGTATAGTTTGAACAGATCGGTCTACAAATTAGTGAAATTGAAAATAATAGAAGGCTTTGGAAATTTTATCCGTTTCGAGGTCAAATTAGATTATCCCATTTTTTAACATAAATCCCCATTTATTTTGTAGCTACTATATTGCATGAAAAAGTTGAATGTTTATGATTTATCCTTACTAGAATGCATGATTCATTATGTGTGTTTGATATTATAGATAAGATGAATAAACTATTGACCAATGTCAGTTTGATGTTTGGCATATAACAATTATATATATGTAGATATGCTTGTGGAAATCTATACAACTAAATAATACAATGACAACATGTTGAAGAATACAGACATAGAACAACCCATATCAGGGTATTGAGAATATTAACATATGTTACAATAGTACAATCTGAACATAATAATTTGCACATTAGTGGAATTGAATTAGATAGAAGGTGATTGTACCCATTTTGAGGTCAAGTCGGATTTCCCTCCTTTTTAAGAATACATCAAATTATTTTGTAATTACTCCATTGAGTGAAGATCTAGAATGCTTATGGACTCTCTTTACTAAAATGTACAATTAATTAAGTGTGCTAGATGGTAGATAAGAGAGTAGGAAAGTATTGACTAGTGTTAGCTCGATGTTCGACGTATACCAATTATATAGTTGTAGATAAAGGTTGTGGAGGTGAATGCATATGAAGAATGCAAGTGAATCATGCTCAAGATTATAGGCATAAAACCACATGTAGTAGGGTATTGAGGATGTTAATGTTTGTTACATTAGTATAGTCCAAATATAATGGTATGCAGATTAGTGAATTTGAATAGAATGGAAGGCTATGATGATTTTACCCATTTCAAGGTCAAATCAGATTATCACCTTCTTTAACATAAATCCTCAATTGTTTTGTAGATACCACGTTACATGAAGGAGATGAATGTTTATGATCTCTCCTTAATTAAATACATGATTGATTATATGTGTTAATAATAGAGAGGAGACCAACAAACTATCGACGAATGTCGACTCGATGTTTAGAGTATACCAACTGTGTATATGTAGATAGTAGTTATGGAGGTATATTCCACTAAATAATGTAATATAAATACATTGAAGAATATAGACATATAAACATCCATAGTAAGGTATCATGTATGTTAATGTATGTTACAAAAATATAGTCCAAACAACATAATTTACACATTAATGGAACTCATCTAAATAGAAGGTGATGGCGATTGTACCCATTTTGAGGTCAAGTCCAATTTCCACCCTTTTTAAGAGTACATCAAATTATTTTGTAGTTATTATGTTGCATAAATATGTGGAATGTTTATGTATTTTTTTTACTGGATTATATGATTGATTAACTATGATGGATGGTAGAGAGAAGAGTAGGAAAGTATCGATGTATACCAACTACATAGATGTAGATAACGGTTGTAGAGGTGTAAGTGTATAAAGAATGCAATGGAATCACACTAAATACTAAAAATAAGGAACCACCTGTAGTAGGGTATTGAGGATGTCAATGTATGTTATAGTAGTATAGTCTAAATTGAATGGTCTGCATATTAGTGTAATTGAATAGAGTAGAAGACTATGGTATTTTACCCATTTCTAGGTCAAATTGGATTATCCCTTTATTTAACATAAATCTACAATTATTTTGTAGCTACTACATTAAGAAAATAAATTGAATGTTTGTGATGTCTCCTTACTGAAATGCATGATTAATTATGTGTGTTGGTTGGTAGAGAGGAGACCAAGAAACTATCAACCAACGTCTGATCAATGTTTAGCATATACCAACTATGTAGATGTAAATAATAGTTGTGGAGGTCTATGTGAGTGAATAATGCAATGGAAACATGATGAAGAATATATAAACAAAACCACCCATAGTAGGGTATTGAGGATGTTAATATATTTTACAATAATATAGTTTGAACAAAATAGTCTGCACATTAGTGGAATTGAATTGAATAGAAGGTGATGGTGATTGTACCCATGTTGAAGTCAAGTCAGATTTTCCCCCTTTTTAAGAATACATCAAATTATTTTGTATCTAATCTATTACATGAATATGTGGAATGTTTATGGACTCTCTTTATGGAAATATGTGATTGATTAAGTGTGTTGGTTGGTAGAGAGGAGAACAACAAAGTATCAACTAGCATCAACTTGATTTTTGATGTATAACAACTACATAGATGTAGAGAATAGTTGTGGAGGTGTATGTGTATGAAGAACGTAATAGAAAAATGCTTAATAATACATATAAGGATCCACTTGTTGTAGGGTATTGAGGATGTTAATGTATGTTATAGTTGTATAGTCCCAATATAATGGTTTTTTGATTAATGAAATTGAATAGAATAAAAAGTTATGGTGATTTTACCCATTTTGAGGTCAAATCGGATTATCCCATATAACATAAATCCCCAATTTTTTTGAACTTCTATTTTGCATGAAGGAGTTGAATGTTTGTGATGTATCCCTTTTTAAATGTTCAAGTAATTATGCATGTTATCTAGTATAGATGAGACCAAAAAATTATCAACCATCATCGACTCGATGGGGGAGGTATAACAACTACATAGATCAAAAGAATGGATGTGGCACTGTAAACATAGATTTGCTATTTTTGAAATAAAAAAAACTTATATTTTATATTTAGCACCTTGATTGAATAAGTTGAATTTTTATTTTTAGTTTGTTTGTGAAATCTAGGATAAACAATCTTAGTGTCCTGCTAGAGAAGAGAGTAGAATGTAGTTGGAAGTTTCACAAAATACCTACCTATGGAATATGGCAATGTATGAATGACATTAATTTGGCAACACACATAATAGTTTTCATTTTCATATTTTATTTAAATAGGTTTGAAAAATATTTACACATTCAACACACCATAATCAAGAACAACCAATATACGCATAATGGGAAGAGAACAAAATTTTCATCACATGTAGACATTGTTACAAAATTTTAATGTGTCCCATGATAATTATATGCATATCATCACCACATGTAGTCATCACTAGATAGGCACACGAGAAGGAGATGATCATCCAAAAAATAGATAGACATCATTACATAGTAAAAACAAAGTTTGCTGCCTTTTAATAATTATGTAACATATATCTGTACATATTGTTTATGACATTCAATAAAATTCACAAACATTCACCAAAGATAATGCATAACAATAATGGAGCAAAAAACATGAACACTATATAATAAATAAATGAAAATGAGTGCACATCAGTGATGATGTTGTGCACACCAAGATCAGAGACACTATCAAAACATTCTTCTACAAGTACATCCTCTAAAGCAGGCATGGCCAATGCATCCATAGTTACTTCATGTTTTGCACTTTCTTACTCCCCTAAAGGTCATTCTTGAATGTGTTTAATTACAAAATGGAAATTAATATGCTAAAAATTGATCAAAGTGTCAAAAAAGTCTTGTGTTGGCACATATTCCAAATTAGAGATGACTAACGCATCTAAGCTAATTTTGGTTGTTTCATTTTATTCCTTGAATGATGATCCTCATCCAAGAGATTCATTTTCACAATGGATGTCAATATCCTAAAAATAACTATACATGAAATATGGTACTAAGAACATTGCACTGTATGAGATATCCCCATGTTTTTTCACAAGCATATACTACCATAAACAATGGAGGGTGAAGTCTGGGTAGTGCCTATTAACTCTAAATAATATTTCAGCATTGTGTTGTATCCAAGCATGATGTTCGATCATACCATTGTATGCTCAACAAATGTTAAGGCAATATTTTTGTCATCTGTAAACAATGTTTGGTCACAACCTTTTACTTGAAATGGGGTTATTAACTGTATAATATATATTTTCTTTATTTTTTTTTTTTAAATAATCATATAAAGGTACATAATTTGGTGATGGTTCTATAATTAAAAAGTCAACCGTACAATGTTTGAAAGGTTGTATAAAGGTTAAACATATATTAGATATTGAAGGATAACTACATGATCATAGTAAAGGTAGATGGCATTGTACACCTTAAAAATGAAGGGGAAAATGGCTTGTTTGTTTTTCATTTTACTGATAGATATTTGGTGGATGAGATGACCCCAACAACCATCGTAGCCTGTACCAACATAAGACAATAATAATTAACTATTGAAAATTAACTCTTTTTTGTTATTGTCTTATTATATATTCAATATATGATTGCATTAAAGCATTCATTATATCTATAATAAGGTACATGAAAAAGTACATAAAGGAGGAAAGTTGCATGTTTATTTCTCATTTTACTGAAACATTTGTAATGGAGGGGTTTACCCCATCAACAACCATACCCTCTACTAGCAGAACACACTTTTATTTAAATGTTGAGATTTGCCTCTTCTTTCAGGTTGCATTATTAAGTATTTAATGTATGCTTGTGTTAAACCATCCATTATATATGTACTGAGGAACACGATAAGATGTGAGAAGGATAAATATGGTTGTTTGTTTTTCATTTTACTGATGATATCAAAGTTGATGAGATGAACCCAAAAACCACCATAGCCCATACTACCAAAAGACAATTTGACCTAACTTTTGAGAATTATGTCTTTTCTTTAATTGTCTCCTTTAGTAAGGTTTACATGATCACATTCAAGATTTCATTATCGCATGCATTTTTATTGGAGTTGATGAAGAGGATGTTAGTGTGATGCTATTTATTGAAACCCTTATTGGACTTCAAGTTGATCTCTTTAGATTCTTGAAATGTGAATGTATTGTGGAATGGAACACCATGAGAAAAAAATGAAACATGTATATGGAATTGGCATGTCAATATTACATTACTTAATAAGGTTTTCCAACTCCAAATGAAAGATAAAAGAGAACATGCCATAATTTATAGCATGTTTTAACAAATATATAGCATTAATTTATCATACAAATCATCCAACCTCCAACAATCAACTTTGTATCATCACTTTTTCCATTCATCTACAATGCCATTTCATGTTGTTGGGAATCAATGTATGTGATAGGAAATATGTAAAATAACAATAAATTGATTTTCAAGATAATATGACTACATTTAAGAGGATAACCTTAAACAATTGTATTTCAAGATAATGTGACTATGTTTAGGAGGATGACCTTATCTAGCACTAAAAAACTAGTGGGGTCCACAATCTCACCCAAACACATAAATCCATACCAATAAGTGATAATTATTAAAGAAAAATGATTGGTTGCCCAACTAAACACATATGATTTGTGAGTGTTGGTTAAACTAGCCCCATTCGGAGAATTAAAGATACATGCAAAATACCTTTCAAACACTTCAAAAAATGAATACGATATGGGAATCTAAAAATAGAAACACAAATCAACTATGAAGAATTCATGTTCCCATAGACGATAGTTCAACATAAAATTGCCAATCGTGCACAACTTGTCTAGTAGTAGTTCGACATTACGTCTTGTCTTGACGTATATCAAAATCCCTATCTCCTATACTTACAATAAGTTATCTCATTTGGGCTTATATTTCTATAAATACGAGCTCTCCTCATCTTACTACAATTTAGTAGCTCAACATTTATACTAGGCTTTGATTTCACAGTTAAGGCTCATGGTTCATGATCTATGATGGATTTGGTTGGAGGGTATTATTATTCATCTTATTTCAAGTGGATGATTCTTTTTCAATTGATTAACTAATTAGGTAGATCTTTATTTCTTTAATGATTTTGTACTCTTTTCTTTCTACCCATTATGGATGTTCTGGAGGTCTAAGTTTTATCTTTTGTAGTCTAGGCCTTTCCCTAGTTTTCAACCAAACTATTAAAAAAAATGACAATGGCACAATCATTAATCTCTCATCTTAGAAAGACAAAATTTGAGATCTAGCCTTTCCCCAATTTTCAACCAAACGATTAAAAAGAATGATAGTGGCACACTATCATTAATTTCTCATCTCAGAAAGACAAAAGTTGAGAGCTATATACTTTCAAAAAAATTTAAGGCATGACACTAATTACTATTGAGTGCATAGATATAGTCCTCGCTAAAAGAATTGTCAGGAGCTACGGATCAACGAATGGTCATAGTGGAGTGATCATGCGAGTCAAGCAAGCACACATCACACAGTGGAAAGCAATTGAAACCATCAAGAGAGAATAACAACATAGAGTTAGTCTCCACGAGAGTAATGCAAACATAGGGGAGGGTCATTATTGATTGTCTTGAGGAGGTTTTTGTGGGCTCTATATTCTCTCATGTGCACATTCAGTTTTTATAACTGTTACCTATGCTTTTTTAGTGATTACTTACACAGATTGCTCTTGTATTCCTAGACGCATTGTCTATAGAGCCTGATGTCCATTTGAGTGTGCATTATCACTTGTGCATAAATTTCTCTCATTTGACTGGACTCATTTTGAACGTATTCTGAAGTCCATTCCTAGAGCGTGCACTATTACTCGAGATGAGGAGAGTTGTTTCATCTTCAATGATCCTTCTTGGGAAGGACAACTATGCTTCAATACCATAAAAGAGTTGTAGCCAGGATCACCGGATCAAAGAATGCACATGATGAAGTGTTCTCATGAGTCGAACAAGTGCACATCACAATGAAGTTGCTAATGAAAGAAATCAAGCATAGATAAATAATGCAAATGGAATAAGAGCAAATGAAATACTCTATATCATGATGAATTAAGAATACAAAAGGAGAGAGGGTATAAATACATTGGAGAGGGAATTATACCACACATTTCAGTGAATATGATATTGATTTTTCCAAATAACCAACATGACCTCTACAACCCTAAGCAAGCTAATGCAACCGTATAGCCAAAACCTGTAGGAAAAAAGGCCTAAACCAACACTTGCTAAGTTGGTAATGTATAGCCTATGAGGATTTATAAATATTTTCACACCAAATAAGATAATTAAATCAAAAGATTGTTTTCTTCCACTAGGGATAGAATATCAAAGTGGCATTCATTTACAACTAATGATTATAAAATTATTTGATAATAAAATTGACATTCTTATTAAAGAAGAATAGAAAAGTAGTTTTTGAATATCTTCATTTGATGATATTTTTTCTTCACTGATATAAAATCAGGTTGAAATAAAACAAAAGTGATGTTAAATCATAGTCACAAAAATCATTTTAGAATATATGTGTGTGTATTTTTTCAAAATTCATGCAATTAATATCTATTAATTAATAATTCCATCACTTTTTCTAAAAAATTTCCTGTTAAATAATGATAAATGGTTTTTATCTAGTTATATCATTATATTAAAAAAAAAAAAATTGTGAACAATAAATATGCTCTAAACTTCATTGTATACTCAAATAAAAATTATTTATAAATATCAAATAAAGCTCAAATTTAAAACCAATTAATTTTTTGGGGCATAATTACTAAACAATAAATTCATACTTACAAATCAAAATAAATTAAACTTGTTAAATCCAACCTATTACCTATGGCTAAAAATTGTGCTAAAAAAACGCAACGAATGAAAATTTGATATGGAGAAGTGGAAAGTACATAAAAAGAAAAGAAAGTAGAAACCAAAGAGAGGATTTAAAATGAGAGGGAGTGAAATAAACAAAGGAACATGAGAGATTAGTCGTAAATCAGAAGTCTATATTTTTATTATTAATAATACTTCCAAAAAATTATATGGATTATATTTTGAAGTAGCTTCTAAATTAAAAATTAATCTGTGAATAAAGTTATATAACCATATTTCATTAATTATAAACAAATGGAAATTCAATATATTGAGCAATCATGGATAGAGAATCTATTGAGCATTGATATTAGACTTCCGTTTTCTGCCCATGTAGCGAATAGATTTCAGGTGAAGTGCTTCCCCACGATCCAATGTCATCATTACATTATTGTAAGTGATAAGAGTCTTTTATTTGTAGTTGTAATCGCTGAAGCTTTGGTACTTGAAAGGCCAAATGTTTCAACAACAATAATACCCAAAAGAGAAGGAAAAGAAGAGCATTTTGTATCATGCCAATGTTTGGGACAAAGATTTCTTGCAGTCTCTTTCATCGCCATATGGGGTCAGTCATATTTATTATTTATTGTCTTATTTCTTAAAAAGTATGAAAATATATAGTAGATGTTAAAAAACATGTGGGTTAATGTTAGACAAGCGCACCTGCACCCAAATAGCCATTTTAGTTGACATTTTATATATTCGCTATAAATGTCTAGCGAGAGGAAGAAATAAAAAATCACCATATACAACTACATACAAGTATTAAAAAACTAAGATTGTCACACGACCAAATCTCATTGGGTCATTTTGACAAACAGTTCTTATGGCATCTATTGTTTCCACTTAAGCCATAAGACAAATTCTATTGTATAATTATTTTCCAATACAAAAATAACTCTTTTATTTCAACCTACGCTAGAGGAAGACTTCCCACATTTGCTGATAAAATAGAGGAAAGTAGAAAGTAGAAACTAGTCGATTATAATACGGAAAGCAGAAACCATCTCACTGTAAAGACTAATGCCGATACTATAATTGAATGATCCTAAGGTGCAATGTTTAAAATTACCATAGAAGTCTGAGGGGTTCATTGTATGTTCTATTTATAGGACCAACCAATAATATAAAACCATGGAGATCATGTTTGAATGATCTTACCAGCAGGACAAATAGAAGTAGTCAATATTGGCTTCCTAGATACATGTCTGGCTGTGCTAATCTAAAATAGAGAAATTAGGAAACTAAATTTTTTCGTGTTCAAATTACAGATTCCATTGAGCCTCTATAAATATTAGATATCATAAGGAAAAACAACTCAATGAAAGTAAAAGGATTAAAATAGAGAAATTAGGACACTAATTTTTTTCGTGTTTAAATTACAGATTCCATTGAGCGTCTATAAAAGGATTAAAATTACCTGGGTTTAATGTTCAACTCCGCAAAACTGTGATCAACAAATGGTAACGCCCAGGTAAGCCGAATTGTAAAAAAGAGGGGAAAAATAAGGAAATTTGGGCAGGCTATTTTGTGCAGGCTTTTTTTTTTGACTGTGACGGTCGAATTTTATTTTATGGTTTGATCGGTTGGTGGTTAAATGTTTCAGCCGTTCCGTTTAGTGTTTGTCATTTGCGGTCACGGTTAGTGGACGAGATTCTGGTTGGTGGTCTGAGTTTGGTGTGAAGCTAACTGGGCTTGGGTTGGATTAGAACGCAGAGTGGGTTTAACAAATCATGGCTGGGACAAACCGATCAACATGACTATGATTATTTTATATATATATAAATTGTTAAATATTATAATATATATTTTATATAATATTAATATATTTTAAGCATTAAATTTTATTTTTATATATATAATATTTTATGATTAATATTTAAAATATGCCAATGTTTTTGAGTGTTTTAACTATTTAAAATTTAATTAGATGACTTTAAAACTAATTAAACGAAAAATATAAAAGGCTTCATCAATGAAATATATTTATATAATTTAATTAATTGATGCGAGATGTCATATGCAAATAAATATGGGTTTGGATATCTCCAATATTTTTTCATTCTCATTCTCAGTAAAACTTACAAAAACCATTGTATTTGTAACAGTGGTGTTCATTTCTCTTTATTTAGTGAATAGAGGAAAGGAAAAACTATTGACAAGACCACAAACGCTGCTTAATTTTGGTAGTTTGCTAGACCTAGGTTCGAAGCCCCACAAGTCTCTGCGTACTCCCCCCAACCACCATGGAAGTTTGATGTATCTCAAATTTGGAACCACCACCCTTGTAGAGCTACCTTTAAATGCATATCATATTTATAGTCTTGAAATTGTGAAGGATAATGTCCCCAGACAAAGAGGCAATTGACTTAGTATTTTTTTTAGCAACACAATGAGGCACTAAGAGTAAAAAAAAATTACAAACTTTAGGTTTTAAAAATTGATAAACTTAATTGCCAATGCTGAATAGCCGAGAGGAAAGTAATTATTGAATTTTTAGTGATTATAGTACACTTGCACGTACGAATAGTAATGACAAATTTTAGAGATTTGTTGTTAGTTCCTTTTGACACACATTATATTTAACACACACCTCAAAGGTGGAAGTTACACCAAAAGGGATGTAGATTTCTATTTTGGTAAAGTAGGGTTTTATAAAGCGAAAGTGTAAATAGGCAGTAAACTACATTCTTGTGATAATAGGGCCATTGTTGATGCGGATATAATAATATATTAATAATATGTTATATCTATATAATATATATTAGCATTCATTGACAATGATGGTGAGGGGCAATGATATGGTATTTTAGGGGATGGACTCTGATAATTCCATGCAGATACACATACAAAGTTTAGTGACATGTCACATTTTTCAATGCAATTTTTAGCTTCCATCAAATTGTTTCAATTACTCAATGTATGAGTGAAACTGGAGTCATCTCAATGAAAATATATGTCCAATATTTAATGAATCCTTTAAAAATGTAGAGAATGCACCATATGTTAATTTAGATGAGCCTAAAACTAATTAGAACAAATATATGATTGCTTTAACTACATAAATTAATCCCTAAACACAATATGGTATATTATTGGAAATATATAAAGTTTTATTTGAAATTATTTTTTAAATAAAATGTATATCATGTCAACCATTTGTTTCCAACATTTCGGTGATGGGATTTGATTAATACATATAAAAACCAATGTAAATGTGCTCTCAATATTTAAAAATCCATTTATTTAAAAATCAATACATAATTTAACGAGAAATTTATAAAAATAACTTTGTAAAATATTCTCCATAATTCATCATAATTGATTGGGAATATTTTAATGACATTTTTAAAACAGTGTATAACTTAACTCATATTTTAAGAAAAACACAAAATCCAATTATATAGCTTATAAATGAAGTGAGATCCCACTAATTGATTATTTCTCCCTCTACCACACATGACATTATTAAATTTTCCATTATAAAGACTTCCTAATGTGGCCTTGTTTTAATAATACAAATATTAATGAGATAGTTCCACTTGTTCTCACACAATTTGATTATATCCATCAAAACATCTTTTCCTCGATAACTTTTAATGTATTTAAGCGTGGAGGTTGATGATAAAACATCGTATCACCATTTTCATTTGAGTTTAAAAAACACCTTTTAGACACAGGGGCCAATCTCATGGAAAAATCCCTATTAAACAAGTAGCTTACACTTACCATCTTTTAAGGGATTTAGTTATTAGATCATATTTGAAAAATTGTTGTTTTATATATTTTTTGTTCAACTTTGTGTGGGCTCATGAATGCATTTAAAGTTAGTTGGGTGAGGTTTAGTCCTCACGCTCAACAGTCTTATATGTTCAATTAAAACAAGTACTAGACCAAGCCTTTTAGTTAAGGCTTTTGGTTACTGGATCTTATTTGTAAAACTATCATTCTATATGTCTCTTGTTCAAACATGTGCAAGCTCACAAATGCATGTAAAGCTAGATGGATGAGGTTTAGTCCTCACACTCGATAGTTCTATATGTTCAAATGAAACAAGTACCAGACCAAGCCTCCCAATTTGTTGTTTTGGTTACTGGATCCTATTTACAAAATTGTTGTTTTATACATCTCTTGTTCAAACCCGTGCGGGCTCAAAAATGTGTGTAAAGTTCGTTGGGTAAGGTTAAGTCCTCACGCTCAACAATCCTATATGTTCAACTAAAAAAAGTACTAGGCCAAACCTCCTAGTTTGGGGTTTCGGTTATTGGATCCTATTTTCAAAATTGTTGTTCTATGCATCTCTTGTTCAAACCCGTGCAGGCTCATGAATGCATGTAAAGCTAGTTGGGTGAGGTTTCGTCCTCATGCTCAATAGTCCTATATGTTCAAATGAAAAAAAGTATTAGGTTAAGCCTCCCGGTTTGGGGTTTTGGTTACTGGATCCTATTGCAAAATTGTTATTCTATATGTCTTTTGTTCAAACCCATGTGGGTTCATGAATGCATGTAAAGCTAGTTGGGTAAGGTTTAGTCCTCATGCTCAACAGTCCTATATGTTCAACTGAAACAAGTACCAAGCCAAGCCTCCCAGTTTAGGGTTTTGGTTACTAGATCTTATTTGTAAAATAATTGTTCTATACGTGTCTCTCTCTCTCTCTCACCACGATACCTCCTTAAATATTCACAACCGTTCAACTCATTTGTTGTTGCTTTTTAAAAGTCTAAATATCAGCTCATTTTTCAAGATAAATTACAATGTTGGCCTTACTAAATGGTGTATCTAATTATGTGACCAGTGATTTTTATACTTATCAATTTTGTCAACATTAAGTTTGGTTTTCTTCTACATAAATCAATGTTGTATTCTATGAATTTTTAGGTTTTGTTTTAGGGTTAAAATGGATAATGTGTTTTTTGGTGTGCCTTTTGGCATCCCGATACTCGATCCAACATGCATAGCTCCCATGGTGACAACTTTAAGTTGACCTGTAGTAAATATCAAAAGGTGTAGGAAAAGATTCCATGAAGGTCAAGATAATGGAGGCCCAAAGAGCACAAATGTGGTCGACCAGGATGGTGAAAATGGGAAATTAATTAATGCGAGCTTTGATAAAATTTTGAAGTTGCTAAAGGATAATATTTATGCATATGCATTATGTCAGATTCTTAGAGAGAATGCACATGATGATTTTGGTTGAAACATGACTTTGTTATTGATAGATGGTATGTCAAGACTAATGTTTGAAAAAAAATGTGCAATATGGTTCATCAAATATGGAGAAGTCCATTATTAACAACTTGCACCCTTCCTTCCTCATTCAACAACTATGCTTATTTAAATTGGAAGAAACCCCTTCCATCATGCCTTTTGGTAGAATCTTAAAAATTTCAGAACATTTTTCTCAGTTCCATGCCTTTCTTATCATAAATCATTACTCTTGTACATAATTATATATCTCTCAAATTAATCACAACACTACCATCATCTTGTTTCTTCTTCACCAATTTTACACATGTCTAGAATACATTTGTAATTGGTAGGTTGATTGAACCATATGACACATGCCAACAAGGTCATGCCCTACCTCAATGGATCCATCATTCAATTACATCCCTCGTGGGAAATACCAGTTACATTGACAAATGTGAGGAAATAATATATAATATTTTTAAAGTGGATTAACTATAGGTATGCAGGACCCTATCATATGATAATGGCATCGATTAACATTTTGTAGGGTTAACATTCAACAACTATCAAAATGGTTGTAAAATAACTTAGGGCTTCAAAAAAATAATCCACATGCCTTGCAACTATCACAAATAAGGGAAGCAGTAGGGAAAAGGCAATCCCGTGAATATTGACATATTTTGGTGATGACTATCATTTGTTACGTGGCCAAAATAGTTAACTCCTAAACCAAACTACATAAAAATTACATGATAAGAAGGATTAATATTTAATTAGATAATAAAATCTCAATTGTTTGTCAATGAAGACACCTCTAGTGTGTGTGTGTGTAAAGACACACACACACACACACACACACACACACACACACACACACACACACACACACACACACACACACACACACACACACACACATGTGTAGGTGTATAACACCAAAGGTGTCTTCATTGGAAAACCATATACACACACCAGAGGGGTTATATATATGGTTTTCCAATGAAGACATCTTTGGTGTTATACACCTACACACACACACACATTTGTGTGTGTGTGTGTGTGTGTGTGTGTGTGTGTGTGTGTGTGTGTGTGTGTGTATGTGTGTGTGTGTGTGTGTAGGTGTTTAACACCAAAGGTGTCTTCATTGGAAAACCATATACACACACCAGAGGGGTTATATATATGGTTTTCCAATGAAGACACCTTTGGTGTTATACACCTACACATATGTGTGTGTGTGTGTGTGTGTGTGTGTGTGTGTGTGTGTGTGTGTGTGTGTGTGTGTGTGTGTGTGTGTGTGTGTGTGTGTGTGTGTGTGTGTGTGTGTGTGTGTAGGTGTAGGTGTATAACACCAAAGGTGTCTTCATTGGAAAACCATATACACACACCAAAGGGGTTATATATATATATATATATATATATATATATATATATATATATATATATATATATATATATATATATATATATATAACACCACACCATAGGTGATGCACACACACATAGAGAGATAGAGAGAGAGAGATCATAGGTATTGTATATATAATTTATAACAGATTTGGTGTTATATATATATATATATATATATATATATATATATATATAACACCTTTGTTTTGTTATCATACATACATACATGTATAATTAATAACAACAGAGGTGTTTTTTATATATAACACTAGATGTGTTATAGATAATAACAACAATATATAAAACACCTTTGATATTATATATATACATACATATATATACGCACACACATATATAATGCCTATGGTGTTATTAAACACACACACACACACTTGTTAGGCCTTTCCTATGGAAAAAATAAAATAAAAAATAGGGATAAACATTAGTGGTTTAAAAATTGATTGACAATTAAATTTTACAAATAATGTGAAAATAAAATCCTGAAACATTAAATAGAAAAAAGGGCAAATAATAATTATCAAGATGTCCTTCATAAACAACCACGTGAAGCCATGTTTGGTGATTTTTATTTGGCTAAATAATAAGTTAATATGGTGTGGCATCCACCAAAATATTGGTTGATTCCACATGACCATACTTCATATTGATTTTTTGCATAGTTTAGACTAACTTCCTCTTTTACATCAATTCCACTTACAGGAAAACCATGCCTTCCACTCCTACTACCTCTAAATTCTTTCATGTTTTTAAAAATGAGTGCCTTGATCTGGGCATACAAAAGATAACCCTTTAATTAGTTATTCAATTCCTTTGCTTGGAAGTCTCAAGTGCCTTATTATTATCATGTTGTTTTAGTTTCATACCACTTACTTTAACAATACCATGTCATGTTCCTTCAACATTGGATTTTCCATTCATCTGAGAGTTCTAATTTTTTTGCCACTTTTACCTTTCTATTCCTTTGATTCCCCTAAATTCCCACTTTCTCTTTGTTTATATTTATCTAGAACTCCATCTTCAATTCCCACAACCTTTGTTTGGGTCACATCATTCTGTAATATAAAGTTTCATCTCCAACACCTATGTCCCCACTATGTGTTTTCTCATTTTTATATGAAACAACCCTTATCTATTAAGGACTCAATAAAAATTATATGTGGATGTTGTTTTGAAATATAACTCTTTCATCCACATTCCTTCATGCTTATAGATTCTTTTGAATATTTTAATTACTCTAATAGAACATACCCTAGAGGAAGTGAATCCTGTGATCGTAAGAATCTAATAGGGGAGTTAGGCAAGTGTTAGTATGATAACAACCAATAAAAACACACTAATAAATCTAACACCTCAAGCATAGACACTCAAGGAGCAAGAGAAAAATAGAACTAACTAACAATGGAAGACAAAATAAATATTCTTTACCTTCCTTGAGAGAAAGAGTTGAATGTTGGCCATGGAGGAATGTGCTCAGTCATGTGCTCAAAGAGTCTTTGACAATGGTGCTCCTTGCATCATCTCTCCTTGTCACCTTGGCAATGTTTGGCTTGGCTTTGGTAAGATGTAGCAATCTATCAATATTTATGCATATAACCTTACAAGAATGTTTTGTATCTCAACAATTGAACATTATAACTTTGGCATTGAGATCTTTTTTTGAAGGAATTTATGTATAGTAACATTAAATAGAAAAGCTTTCTTGAAGAATGGGTGAGGTCTTGTATTTATATCCTTCCAAACTAACCCTAACCCAAGTGTGTTTAGGTTTAGTTTGACCATGGTTAGGTTTGGGAGGGGACAATCCATTAATATTTTTAATTAATAAACATGGCTCACAAATCTAGATATTTGTTTGATATTTTGTGAGTTCTTGACAACTCACAAAAGATGCTGTCATGATGGTGACATTATTTTAGATATTTTTGTGATGTCATGCCAATATCATCAATATGAATTTCTAAAAATAGAAATTCAACAATTAATTAGCCATGGGTTTTTACCAATGCATTTAAAAGTGTTTAACCAATTAAGTAATTCTGATCAAGTTAATTGTAATTTCTAAATTTTAACAAGTTATCCCTCACACATGGTTGAAAAGGTCAATTTTATAGGTCACAACTTGACTAGAGATGAATTAAAGGAAGATGATGATTATGTGTAGTGCATTACCCTAATTAGGGATTGATGTGGTTTATAATATGCGCATAATGTGCACTGATGAATCAGAGCATTTTAGTGATTTATATGCTTAACTTGTGGGTAAGAGCACAAAGTTGGGGGACAAAAAATGGCCTACCCATGGACATGATTTTCTTAAAATTTTATAAATTTGAACTTGTGTAGATAATTTGAGATATCTACACTCCAAATTCGAAGATGGAGTAAGAAAATAAAATGTAGCATTTTGAGTCTAGTTTCCAAAACACTAATGTTTTTAAAAAATGTTTAAGTATGACTAGATAAAACATCTAAAATTCGAAGAGGAACTCTTATTTTTTCTAGAAAATAGAATAGATAGACAGTCGTGCAACGCACCATTTTTTTAGCATTGTTTAATATTCTTTGAAACCCTTTGGGAATAATTTAGATAAGATCTTCTAGTTTATGGCATATAATTTTTTATATTTTTTCAATGAATACCTTTTTTTATGAATTTTGTAAGTAAATAGATCATAAAAAATGACAAAAAAATGGATAGCCTTCTGTGTGACACATAACTACCTAAAAAATGAAAATCATTTTTTTTAAATATATGTAGAATTAGCCCTAGTTTGTGACCATATAACTTGTTTTTCACTTGGATCAATGAAATACAAATTACATGAACATGTATAGGCATGTATGCTTGTAACATGTAGTGGCCTAAAAAATGTATAGTTAGAAATCAACATAGTTTCAAACCTTAAATTATTCCAAAATTTATAAAGAACATATTTTTGGAAAGAGGAGAGCATGCTTGTCATGATGGTATTAAGTTTTTTAATTTTCACATTGAAATTATTAGTGTATTTGTCAATCAAATTTGAATTTTGTTGTTTTTTATCATAACTCTCAAAACTAGATTGTACATTGATAGGTCCAAGACTTTAGATTGGGAATCCAATCCACTCTCTAGCCAAAAGGCACAAGAATTGAATTCAAATTCAAATAGCGTGATCGTGTTAATAATGTGATCATGGTATTAATATGATCATGGTATTAATGTAATTGTGTTATTAATACATTTAGATTACTTAATAATGCAATCACGTTAATAACATGATCACATTATATATTTAAAACATCTTGAAATTAGAATAAAATTATCTGATAAAATTGTTTGAGTCAATAAGTGAAGTTCTATAAGGATCTATTTTCAAGGTATATCAATGCATTAGTACCCCTATTTTGCATATAATAAGGTATCTTTTGTCAAGTTTAGAGATGTCACAAAGATACATGCCACAAACATACATGCCTTATGATATGAATGATTTTATCATGAGATGTCATAAAATGCATTTTTTTAACCTATGGCTAAAACTTAACCTTTGGAGTACTAATCTAGTTGTACATTTGAAGTAAACTAGGGTTATTTCGAGCCCTTTCAACTTAATTACATGACTATAAAATGTGATTTTGGGGTTGATCAAATCCAATTTCATTAGCTCGATTAAAGCAAGAAAACATAATTTATTTATATGCAAGTTCTACATGTATAGAATGTGGTTTTGAGCTCAATAAACTTGAAGTCATCAACTAATGAATGCAAATGTTGACTAGTTTAATTATGGAGGTAATTAGGGTCAAGATGATCCACATGAACATATTTTAAATTATATATTCAATGTGATTTGGAGAGAAATTAACCCTAATTTCATGTCATATATAATTAACCAAAGAGTTGATTCATTTAATTCAGGAGGCATTTGATGCCAATTTGAACCCCTTAAAGGTCAAGATATGATTTGGGGCAAAATTAAAAGTTTGATCCTATCATGAATTGATCCAATTAGTCAAATTATGAAATTAGAGGTGTGATTTGGGCAAAATTGATCCCCTAAACCAAATTTATGGCTCAATCAAATTTATAACATGTATGCAACATGTGTGGCTTAACTGACCCTACTTTTTTTAGAATTGCAAACATGTTTAGGTAATTATCACAAATAGGTGAATAAGCAACTCAAATTTTGTTCAATTATCTTAGTGATTAGACCCTATATCTGATATATTATACCCTAAACCCTATACCATTTACCTTAAACCCTAAGCCATAATCCCTAAACCCTAAACCCTTTAAATTGTAGACCCTAAACCAATAAATTTATCCCCAATTAACATCCTTTATATATAGTAATAATTAGGTTCACAGGGATGAACTTGGTCAAAATTGCATCACTCATTATCACAATTGACTTCATAGGCTCAATCTATGATCGTGTGGGGCTAATTGATCCCAAAATCACATTCTGTACTCACATATCTAGGTTCAAAGAGCTCAAATTTGCCCCAATCACCATCATGAATGTACCTTATATACCCTAAAACCTATACCCTAATCCTTAATCCCTAAAGTTCCTAATCCCTAAACTCTAAACCATAAGTATAAACTCTTTAAACCTTGAACCAATAATTTTAGCCCAAATTAACATCATTTAGACTGAGAATTAAGTTCACAGGGCTTAGTTTGGCTTAAATCACATGACTGATTACCCCATTTTACTAATTCACTCAATCTGCATGATGACATGGGGTATAATGACAACCCAAAAACACATTATATAGTCACAAATGGGTCCAAATGATTCAAATTGTTCTCAATTATCTTTTCAAATTGACCCTATGTACCCCAAACCATGTATACATTAAAACCTAAGCCCTAAACCATAAACCCTGAACACTATACCCTTAATTGTAAACCATAAGTTTTCTTTATTTACCAATTGATTTAATCCTAATTAACATCCTTTATAGTAAGAATTAGGTTCACATGGAATAGATCAATTAGACATTATATACAAGTCCTTAAACCTAAACCCTATGCCCTAATCCCTAATCCCTAAACCATAATTATAATCCCTATGCCCTAATGCCCACTACATACCACAAACATACATGCCTTACAATATAATTGATTTTATCATGAGATGTCATAAAATGCACTTTTTAAACCTATGGCCAAAACTTAGCCTTTGGAGTGCCAATCTAGCTACACATCTAAAGTAAATTGGGGCAATTTCAAGCCCCTTAAACCTAATTAAACAAATAGGGGGCTAGTTGATTCTTTTAATCGAGGAGGCATTTGAGGCTAATTTGAACCCTTCAATAACAAGATATGATTTGGGGCAAAATCAAAAGAGTGATTCTATCATGAATTGATCTAATTAGTTAATTTGTGTAATTAGGGGTGTGATCTGGGCAAAATTGAGCCCTTAAACCAAATTTATGTCTCAATCAATTGTATAACATGTATGCAACATGTACATGGCATAACTGACCCTAATTTTATTAGAAATGCAAACATGAAGGTAATTGTCATAAATAGGTGAAAAAACAACTTAAATGTTCTTTAATTACCTTAGTGATTGGACCCTATATCCGATATCTTAAACCCTAAACATTGTACCATTTAACTTTAACCTTGAACCCTATATGATTTACATTAAACCCTAAGCCATAAGCCCTAAACCCCAAACCCTTTAAATTATAGAACCTAAACCAATAAATTTAGCCCCAATTAACATCCTTTATATAGAGTAAGAATTAGGTTCACAGGGATGAACTTGGTCAAAATTGCATCACTCATTACACCACAATTGACTTAATTGGCTCAATCTATGATGATGTGGGTGCTAAGTGAGCTCAAAATCACATTATTTACTCATAGATATAGTTTCAAAGAGCTCAAATTTGCCCCAATTTCCTTTATGATTGTACCTTATATACCCTAAAACCTATACCCTAAGCCTTGATCCTTAAATATCATAATCCCTAAACTCTAAAGTATAAATATAAACTCTTTAAAACTTGAACCAATCATTTTAGCCCAAATTAACATCATTTAGACTAAGAATTAAGTTTTAAGGGCTCAATTTGGCCTAAATCACATGAATGATTACCCCATTTGACCAATTCACTCAATCTGCATGATGAAATCTAGGGTATAATGACAACCTAAAAACACATTCGATAGTCACAAATAGGTCCAAGTAATTCAAATTATCTCAATTATCTTTGTAATTGACCCTATGTACCCTAAACCATATATACATTAAAACCTAAGCCCTGAACCATAAACTCTAAACACTATACCCTAAATTATAAACTAAAAGGTTTCCTTATTTACCAAATGATTTAGTCCCAATTAACATCCCTTGTAGTAAAAATTAGGTTCACATGGCATAGAGCAATTAGACATTATGTACAGGTCCTTAAACCTAAACCCTATGCCCTAATCCCTAATCCCTAATCCCTAATCCCTAATCCCTAAAACATAAATTGTAAGCCCTATGCCCAAATACCCACTACATGATGCAAACATACATGCCTTACGATATAATTAATTTTATCATGAGATGTCAT
This sequence comes from Torreya grandis, assembly GCA_037957365.1. NCBI lineage: Eukaryota > Viridiplantae > Streptophyta > Pinopsida > Cupressales > Taxaceae > Torreya > Torreya grandis. The sequence continues at coordinate 2,431,099 of JARHVA010000282.1, read as the reverse complement.
AAAATACATTTTTTAAACCTATGGATAAAGCTTAGCCTTTGGATTACCAATTTGGTTGTGCATCTAAAGTAAATTAGGGCTATTTCAAGCCCCTTAAACCTAATTGCATGACTATAAAATGTGATTTTGGGGTTGATCAACTCTAATTTCCCCAATTGCCATCATGATTGTACGTTATATACCTTAAAACCTATACCCCAAGCCTTGATGCTTAAAGTTCCTAATCCCTAAAGTCTAAACCATAAATATAAATTATTTAAACCTAAAACCAATCATTTTACCCCAAATTAACATTATTTAGACTAAGAATTATCTTTGCAATTGACCCTATGTACCCTAAACCTAAGCCCTAAACACTATACCCTAAATTGTAAACCAAAAATTTTCCCTGTTTACTAATTGATTTAGTACCAATTAACATACTTTGTAGTAAAATTTAGGTTCACACATGGCATATATTGATTAGACTCTATATAAAACTTTAAACCTAAACCCCACATGCCTTAATACCTAATCCCTAAACCCTAAAACTTAAATTGTAATCCCTAATCCCTAAACCCTATGCACTAATGCCTTAATCCCTAATCTATATTAAGTATAGTGTGATCACATTATTTAATAACACAATTTTTTTATTATTAATATAGACAACACTCAGTTCTCAACATCAATTTCTAACCCAAATTGAGTATAAAAAATTTAACATGATCAGATTATTCCATAACACGATCATGATATTCTTAACATACACTTCTTAATATGTATGTTGAAGCAGAACTTGTTGATGCACCTAAATGTATCATTAGGTTCATATAGTGTTTAAGAAATAATTCTCATTTTTGGATTCAAATAATCCATTGCATGATTTTTTGATTGTGATAATCCTATTATCCTTGGTAGAATAGAGTCAGAATAGGTTGACTATTTCATAAACTTATATTAGTTGGTGGTTGGGAGCCATTGTGGCTTAATAGTTAATCTTTGAGTTTGAAGATGATATAAACTATTTAAAGTGAATTATGATCAACACTAAGTCTAAATCCAAACTAAGATGAGTATCCATAATGAATCTAATCTAAGGTGAATTGATAAAAATAAAATAAAAGGAAGGGTAGGGCAGAAAAGAGAAGTGTTGTTGATCTTTGATTCAAACATTATGACAAAGTTACAATTTTATCTGAACATGAATTTAACCAATGTGTAACATGAAGTAGCATAAGCTCAAATCCTACCACACATTAGGCAAACATCTAAATAAAGTATGAAAAGACGCAGATAAAAAAAAGATTGAATTTAAGAATTTTACCCTTACAAGTAAATAACATTAACCCAGATGCAAGAAGAGCAAAGAAAGTGAAGTAAACCTAAGAACTTTCAACTAATCCAACATTAACCCAAATTAACAACTCTACATTAAAATATGCATGCTTATAATTCATAAGAACCATTCAAATTTGAAGATCGGATCAAACAAATGAGAGAGAAACCATGATAGTAATTCACATAAGCAAATGTGGACAAACTTTGTAGAATTCCTTGCTTATATTAATTTTCTTAAAAGTTAGAAATAATTTTTGGATCCAAAAACTCTCTCCCATTTTATAATTGGCAACACCTCTTTATATAGAGCTTTCAAGAGGAATGTTGGTTATTCATGTCAAAATTTTAGGATAGCTATCCTTTTATAATATTTTGAGAACACTCTAGACATTCTAAATGACTAACCTATAGGCAATGTGCTCTACAAGTTGTATATGCCTTTAAAAAAGAATATTATATTTTCAAAAGTATACAAGCTCACTTAAAAAAATAATATTCCTATCTTAACTAACTTGGAGACCCTTTTGCTAATGCAGTCTTCTGCCTTCCCTGTAAGATCTACATTCTATAATGTTATTCATTGATCAATTGGAGATTAATGATAGATTTCATGAACGACTCTCTTTCTTGATTCCCAAGATATTGAGGTCCATTTTAGCTCCTTCTAAGGCCTATTTGATGCTCTTGGCATCTCCTATATTCTCTTTAGATGAAAATAGTGGGCCCATGATCTTCTTATTATCAGCCCCTGTCTTTCCTTAGCCTTGGTTCCTTCCTACATGAATTGAGAAGTTCTATACTTGAACTTCAGACCAAGTGAGGTGGGCTATTTGATTAAGTTGTCCAACATGTATATAATTTTATCTTCCTGTTATTTCAGGTCCTTAGGAATGTCCTCCATCTACTTGGACTAACTACTCAGGGCTTTGATATGCCCAACAATATCACCATAGCCATATTTAAATGGGATAGGATGACTATCTTGAATTCAAGGACTTGATTCTTGGTCAAGGCTTTGATCAAGTCTTTCACTTGATAGATTGAAGTTACTACCATTAGCCAATTTGGCCTATAGTCATGGAATTTTTCTTAATTATTTCTTCCTACTTAGTTCTGACTAACTAGAATTGAACAAGTCAATCATGGTGCCCTCATATAGCTTGAATCTATCTTCTTAGATTAACAAGATGGCAGTCTCTTTTAAATTTTGTTTTATTACAAGATGCCCTTGATCATTGTAGTAGAGCCTCCTTACAGACATGTTCTTCTCTTGTGATGTGTTGCTGGTTCTCAATGGTCCAAAACAAGCTTAACCAATTGTTGTCCCTTGTATTTAGAGTTGTGGCATCAAATTATGTCTTTAAAAACCCTCTCTTTTGTATCTAAAATTGGATAGAGCTCCACATATTCCTTTGAAACACTTTTTTAGGTTGTCATGGTTGTGGGCTTCTCTAGATTACTTTCTAGTGGTCTGTAGTTCAATTTTGGATCAAATTATCCTTGCATAAGTGATAATTTAAATTCCTTGGTTTGATTACAATGAGAATAGGGTTGAATCAAGGATTTTGTACTTGTCAGGGCTTTTTTAAAGGTTTTTATAGTGATTTAATGGTGGCATCTATTTGAACTTGCACGAGATTCATGACTTAGATCCCACTTAGATTGTGTACTTATTCCCTTGAATTTCTTAGGTCTGCTAAATCTTCAACTTGGAATATTATACGTACATGGTTCCGATGTGGCATCATTGTGGCATCCCTATGGCATTTTTGTAGTACTTTACTCGTTAATATTTAAAAAGTGATCATTGCCTTTTGAAAATTCCACCTTAATCTCACACCATTGATTTATTCTTGCACAAATCAATGTGGACCACAGATCTCGATCTGAGAACTCAAATGATATTAGTTGATAGCTACATTCCCCATAGTTATGACACTTATCACTTCCACATTCGTTTCAAGCTTTGTTGAAATGTCAACATTGATCTCACATCATTGATCTCATTTACATAGATCAATTGCACTCCATCGATCTTGATCTACTTAATTATACCTCCTACTCTATGGACTATTGATCAGAATGTAAATGCTCATCTACATACCATCGATCCATGAAAGATGCTCAAGCTTTAATTTGTGGCTCAAGACTATGCCATGTGTCATATTTGGATTCATCCACAGGAATTTTTACTTTTCAACATTTACTATGCACCATCTGATCATCTGTGTCTAAGAAAATGTGTTCTTTTGTATCTTGATTTGCAAGGTCAAATGTCATTGGTTGCTGAGTGTTATTTGGCTGAGATTATGACGCTTGTCACTTTCTCACTTGTCTTGGGGCTCCATTAAAGTTTTGACTCAATACATGATGTTAGATCAATCATGCCTGAGAAAACACATACCATTGATATTTGGAAGATTTTCAAACTTTATCTTAGGCCAGGGGCTTTGTATTTAATCTCTAACCATTAGATCTCAATCACTTGAGCAAGTGTGAAGCATTGATCCTATGAATGAAAATGATGTTTAAGTCAGTGCTCAGAAAAATAAAAGACTTATCATAATGTTTTTGGACCATGGCTTTATTTTGTGTTAACAAACATGACAAAATATTAGGTTAAAATATTTAAGCCAAGTTTTGAGACATAATAAAGGGGAACTTGTGGATAATAAAAGACACAACATATAATTTTAGTCTAAATTTTGTTGTATTAATAGATACAACAAACTTTAGGGTAAGGATTTTAGGCTAAGTCTATAGTAAAATGGACCCTTCATTTAGTTATACCGTGTGGAAATAAAAGGGACCAAAGGGGCTTGGGAAAATAAAGAGACCAAATAAAAAAAATTAGACTAAGGTTTGGTCATGTTAATAAACATCACTAAACCTTAGGATAAAAATTAAACTAATTTCATGGCATGATAAATCGTTCCCACGTAAATTGTTCCTACCAAATTTAAATTTGATTTAAAGGGACTCAAGTTAGGGTAATTTGAATAAGGGTTTCAAGATGATTAATCATGAATTTAATTTTATCCTTGATAGACCAAAGGCTAGTAAAAGGCCAAATTGATATACAAAAAAAAATCATGAAACCCAGGCATTGCCCATTCTAAATAGACTCCATTGGAGCTATAACCTGAAACATGAAGATCCAATGTTAGCAAATTTAGGCAAGATTAAATTAAAATTATGAACAAATATGCCAACCAAATCAGGTGTGAATGATCTTCAAATAAAGACTATGTGCAAACATGTCAGTGGTACTCTGATTTGAATGGTGTAATGAAAACATTTATCATGGTGCTCAACCAAATTCTACTATTCATAGACATTTCTTGTTAATGGAGGAAGAACACTTGGCAAAGTATGAGGATTGTATGACTCTAATGGGTTTAAGTGACCTCCACTCATTTTGTATCTCAAATTCAAGTTCTTGGGTTTTTCATATGAGACACTTGGCATGTTTATGTTTTGCATGCATGGACTCTATTTGGAATGAGTGTGAGTCACAAGAGTGGGTGAATGATTAGAGTTTCAAACCTCTAATTATGATAAACACATATTAGGTTCCAACAACATTGAAAATTAAAAATATGACATCATCAAATGACTTTGACCATGTATCTGATATAGTGTAGCCAGGTAGAATATTTTTCATTATGTATAATTTATTCTCATTATATATCTTATATTGTCACTAAAAATGGTTTTTTGTGATATAGGGCATGTTTTTACAGTTATTTCAGATGAGGATAATGAAGAGGGCACTGATTAATACTTGTGTTGGTGTGTATAGAGAGAGAAAATTGACTTCCCCAATTATAGATGGAGAAAACATTGACTATCCCACTAGGTCAATGGTAGTCACTAAAACTTGGTTTTGACAATATACTATAAAATATTCAGATCAATGGTTGTTCTAAGATTTTGAAATGCATAGGAAGATATTTCACTATCCAAATTTGATTCTTGCAATGAATATTCAATTACAAAAATATCATAAGAGGCCATCAAATATGAAACTATGGAAAGTTTAGGAGTCAGACCATGATGATATTATTGATACTATCAAGGTTAGAGTAGATCCTAGTGGTTCATTGGATTGAAATACATAGGTATATTGAATTTTCAAATGTATATGTAATCAATTTTACCAAATGTTTTTTATTTTCTAAGTAGTACATTTAAATTTCATTTTTAATTACTTACTAACAATTTTTTATAGGTTAGTAGTGCCAGATAAGCTTCCACCTTCACATGGTTGGCACTGTCATTAAATAATTCTATATTCTTGAATCTAATAAAATCTTATTTTGGACTTATAGGTTTTATTTTATGGGTGTTTGAACTTAGGCTAAAAAATTGCATTTTTCTTGTATTGGGAAGGGCGCTCTTGAGGCTAGAATGGATGGTGGGTTTGTCAATCGGACTTTGTGGGAGGCCAATAATCTATTAATATATGTTATATGACCCCATATATGTGTTTTTAGTGTCAATTTTTAGTCAGGAATCATCAAAACTAAAGTTATACAACCACAACATAAACTTTGACAACTTTTATTATCAATGTTTCCATGCTCTAGAATGGTAGTGAAAATGCACTCCTTGGTGGATTTGAATGTCATTGCAATGTGATTACATGTAATTTATCTATCTATACATGATCAAATTGATATATTCTTAGGTGGAGGTCTCATAGACAGAAATACCAATTGGAACTCAAGAAATTGCTTGTTCAATGCCAAAAGTTGCTTTTTTGGACCCCTCACTACAACTTGTCCAACAGATTGATCTTGAAGCTTACAATTAAGTGATATAGGGTGTGATTAGAGGGATTAAATAGGTAGGGTAGGGATCTAATGGTTCATGTAAATGACTTTTAGGCTAATAATTTACATTTTTCTTGTATTGGGAAGGGCATTTTTGAGGCCAAAATGGGTGGTGGGTTTATCAATCAGGATTGATGAGAGACCACTAACCTAGTACTAGATGTTATCCACCCCCATGGATGTGTTTTAAATGTTTTTTTATCAAGAAGCATCAAAATGAGAGTTATGAAATTACAACTTAAACTTTGACAACATTTGTTGCCAGTGTTTCCATGCCCCAGAATGGTAATGAAAATGCACTTCTTGGTGGATTTGAATGTCATGATGGTGTGATAACATGTAATTTACCTATTTTTATGTGATCAAAGTGATATATTATTATGTAGAGGTATTTGAGGAAAAAATTTCAATTAAAACTCAAGAAGTTGCTTGTTCAATGCCAAAAAGTTGCATTTTTAGACCCCTCACTACAACTTATCCAATGGATTGCTCTTAAAGCTTACACCTAAGTGCTATGGGGTATGATTATAGGGATTAAATAGGTATGGGAGATATTTGACAATTCATGTAAATGACTTATAGTTTTTGTTTTACGCATGTTTGAACTTAGGTTAAAAATTACATTTTTTTGTATTGGTAAGAGCATTCTTGAGGCTGGAATGGGTGGTGGTTTTGTCGATCGGGCCTGATGGGAGGAAAATAACATAGTAATAATTTTATTTTCCCACACATACATGGTGGTAGTATCATTTTTTAGTTAAGAATCATCAAAACAAGAGTTCTACAACCACAACTTAAACTTTGACAACATTTATAGTCAGTGTTTCTGTGCTCTAGAACAGTAGTGAAGATGCACTTTTGGGTGGATTTAAACATCATGGTAGTTTGATAACATGTAATTTAAATATATTAACATGATCAAAGAGATATATTCTTAGGTGATCTTAGAGGTATAAATGCCAATTAGAGGTCAAGAAGTTGCTTGTTCAATGCCAAAAAGTTACATTTACCCCTCACTATAACTTTTCCAACAGATTGCTCTCAAAGCTTATACTTGAGTGATTTGGTGTGTGATTAGAGGGATTAAATAGAAATTAGAGGGATATAATGGTTCATATAAATGACTTACAGGTTTCATTTTACACATCTTTGAACTTAGGCAAGAAAATTGCATTTTTCTTTTATTGGGAAGGACGTTGTTGAGGCCAAAATGGGTGGTGGGTTTATCAATCAGGCCTGATGGGAGGTCAAGAACCTAGTCTTATTTATTATTTTCCCCATAGGACATGTTTTAAGTGTCATTTTTTAATCATTAATCATTAAAATGAGAGTTATGCAACCACAACTTAAACTTTTGTTAGGTTGTGGAGCTAAAAGCTTCACTGTTATGCAAACATGGAGGAGGTGCTGAGTGTCACAGTAACCAGCGTCGGTCAGGCCAATCGACGTCTGTCAGAGGTGGATAGGAAGTTGCCAACATCGGTCATGGATCAGCCGACGTCGGTCATCTCCAGACAGATAGCGATCGACGTCGATCGCCTGTGCGGTTCCAAAACTGTTAGTTATAAGAACAGTTTGTTTAACGAACCGGTTGTTTGCATGTAAAGACTAATTTTAGCCTTGGAGCTGCAGTTCTAATTATTTTAATTAGAAGTCTAATTATTGTTTTTATGGGATCTATTTAAGAGACCCATGGGTTTTATTGTAAAGTGGTAGACTCTCAAGGATTCTTGTAGAATCGATTTTGTAGAATCAGAGTTCTATCCATGGAGAATCATAAGGACTTGGTGAGGCAAGGACAAGGGTTCTTCATTTGTGTATGATCTAGGTAGGCAAGTGTGCAAGGCCAGGTTGATCTGCGGTATAGCAAGATTAGGTTATATCTACATGGTAAGTAAGGTTGGTTGATCTGTAGGTGTGTGTGTGTGTGTGCGAGATCTAGGTTTGCAGGTGTGCAAAACCAGGTTGATCTGCAGGTGGCAGCAAGATTAGGGAAATCAGCAACACAACAAGTAGCAAGATCAGGTGATATCTACTTGGAGTACGTGGTGTACTCAGACTTAGAGTACATGGAGTACTTGATAGACTAGAAGTAGGCAACAACGGTTGAGTTGATTGTCACTTACTGGTGGACTGGCAGTATTGTTACTGACTGGTGGAGGTGAACAACAACTCTGTGTTTGAGTTGTTTGTTGTGACCGTAATTGAGAGAGTGAAATCTTGAAGGAGAATATATGTATGCCATAGAGGTGTGGGAAGCCCTAGAGGTGTGGGAAGAGTGTGGCATCTCTTCATTGTATTTCCTTCTGGAAGAGTATTAATACAATTGGGTATTGTCTCTCATATTCTGTGTTGTTTCTGATTTCTAGTTACTTATTACTTCTAGGAAAATTTTGTGTTTAGTTGCTTATACAAGGTAATCAATTGTGCTCCTAATCCTGACAAAGTGGTATCAGAGCTAAGGTTGCAGGTTCACAGAGTCTGGTTCAGAGTAGGTTTGTGTTTGATTACAGGTCACTCTCAGGGGTTTCTAATTGAGTGGGAGTATAGCAATGGCAGAAGAAAGTACACTAAGAATGGAGGAATTTAAGAGCAAGAATGATCAATTACTGAGTTATGGAAAGAAAGAGTAGGTAAAGAAATATTGTTGGTTGGTAGAAGATCAGCATGAAGGAAATGAAGAAGCAGATGTTGCAGGTATTGTTACACGAGATGCACTTCTATGTTCCTTGGATAAAGTAGAATCTTGGTTTATAGATTCTATTGCCTCTTTCCATGCAGCCCAAAATAGAGTATTTTTCCATGTTAATGTCCTTGGAGACTTTGGAAAGATTTATTTATGGGTTAGTGAGCCTTTTCAAATTGTTGGCAAAGGAGAAGAGCGGCTGAAATTGCAGACGGCCAACACACGGGTGTTGATGGATGTCATGCAGGTCCCAGTCTTGAAGAGGAGTCTAACTGCTTCAAGAAAGTTGGGTGATGAGAGATGCACAGTAACTCTCATAGTGGATGCACTTAAATTAGCATGTGGTAAGAAAGTAGGTACTCTTTATCTACCTAATTGTATTACTAATTCTCCTTCTGTTGCAAAGATGTGGCTTTGTAGGCTTGGTCACATGAGTAAGAAGGGGATGCATGTTCTTAAGAGGAAGTCAGATGTCTTTAACAAACTTAATAACTGGAAAGCCTTGGTTTTCATGGAGGAGATGATGGATAGAGAGCAGCTGAGTGGGCTGAATAACTCTGAGCAGGGCATTTTAGACAGGGTTTTTATCCAAGGTGAGCTTGCGAGTAAAAAGTTATCACTCATAGGAAAATATAGTTACCAGCATCGGTCAGGTAGAACCGACATCGAACAGGCAGGTACCGACATCGGTCATGTGTAGACTAGAGTCGGTGGTGTCAAGCAGATGGCGATCGATGCCAGTCAGGGAACTGGCATTGGTGACTAGGTGGACACCGACGTTGGTCAGGGAACCGGCATCGACGATCAGGTGGAATTGACATCGGTCGGGTGCAGACCAGGGTCAGCTAGGAAATAGATTTTGGGCAGACAGCAAGTTGTCAAGGAGTCTCAAACGTCCATATGGAGGACTAAAAGTGTAAGTAAGCCTCAAATTCATTATTTGCCTTCTTTATACTACCTGAACTTATTGCTCACTGCTAGTTAAGAACCAGGAAGTTTTGAAGAGGCAACGCAGGTAGAATCCAAGAAATAGTGGGAGCATGGCATGAATTCTTTGGAAGAGAACCAAATGGGAGATTTGGTAGAGTTGCCAGCCAGAAAGAAAGCACTGAAAGACAAATGGATTCCTTGGTTAAAGAAGAGAGATAATGGACACGTGAGACAGAAGGCCAGGTCATATGCTCTTGAGCAAGCTCCAGGACAGTGGTATAGGTTTGACGGGTTTATGACAAAGCATGGCTTTAGTCAATGTCAATGTAATCACTGTATTTACTTTACCAGGTTGGATAAAGATTGCAACATTATCTTATTACTGTATGTAGTGGGGTCACACATGCAGGGTTTTGCTGAGCTAAGGGTAAAGTTAGTTCAGAGGTGTGCCAGGAAGGATTTAGGAGGAGCAAAAATCTTTGGCATGAGTTTTTCTAGAGACAGGGAAGATCACAGGTTGATGTTGTCTCAGGATGATTGTGTGAATAAGGTAGTGGCGTGGTTCAACATGCAGGATGCAGAACTGGTTAACACACCTATGGATGGACAGTTCACAGAATAGTGTCCCAATTCACATGATGAGGTTAAGTACATGTGTAGTAGACTTGTTATTGCCTTAGTAGTGGGTGTTGTCAGCGAGTTTGTGGCCAATCTAGAAAAAAAGCACTGGAGAGTAGTTCAGTGGATTCTCAGGTATCTGAGAGGGACCAGCAGCAGGGATTCATGCTATGCAGGGTCAGGGACTTCTCTACATGGGTATGTAGATTCGGATATGGCAAGTTACTTGGATGACAGGAGTAGCATCATAGGTTGTGTGGCAGTTGGTCTTCAAGATTGAGCTTGAAGAGGGATACAAGCTAGGAAAAAAATTAGATGATGTATAGGTATAGGTACAGGTGCAGTTATTTATCTCCAAATGAGAGATTGTTAGGTTGTGGAGCTAAAAGCTTCATTGTTATGCAAACATGGATGAGGTGCTGAGTGTCACAGTAACCTACGTCGGTCAGGCCAACCGACGTCAATCAAAGGTGGACAGGAAGCTGCCGACATCGGTCATGGATCAGCTGATGTCAGTCATCTCCAGACAGACAGCGACCAACGTCGGTCGCCTGTGCGGTTCCAAAATTGTTAGTTACACAAATAGTTTGTTTAACGAACCGGTTGTTTGCATGTAAAGACTAATTTTAGTCTTAGAGCTATGGTTCTAATTATTGTAATTAAAATTCTAATTATTGTTTGTATGAGATCTATTTAAGAGACCCATGGGCTATATTGTAAAGTGGTAGACTCTCAAAGATTCTTGTAAAATCAGTTCTGTAGAATCAGAGTTCTATCCATGGAGAATCATAAGGACTTGGTGAGGCAAGGACAAGGGTTCTTCATCTGTGTATGATCTAGGTCGACAAGTGTGCAAGGCTAGGTTGATCTACGGTATAGCAAAATCAGGTTAGATCTACATGGTAAGTAAGGTCGATTGATCTATAGGTGTGTGTGTGTGTGCGAGATCTAGGTTTGCAGGTGTGCAAAACCAGGTTGATCTGTAGGTGGCAGCAAGATCAGGGAGATCAGCAACACAACAGGTAGCAAGATTAGGTGAGATCTACTTAGAGTACATGGTGTACTCAGACTTGGAGTATGTGGAGTACTTGGTGGACTAGAAGTAGGCAACAATGGTTGAGTTGATTGTCACTTACTGGTGGACTGGCAGTATTGTTATTGACTGGTGGAGGTGAACAACAACTCTGTGTTTGAGTTGTTTGTTGTGACCGTAATTGAGAGAGTGAACTCTTGAAGGAGAATATTTGTATGCCCTAGAGGTGTGGGAAGCCCTAGAGGTGTGGGAAGAGTGTGGCATCTCTTCATTGTATTTCCTTCTGGAAGAGTATTAATACAATTGGGTATTGTCTCTCATATTTTGTGCTGTTTCTAATTTCTAGTTACTTATTACTTCTGGTTAAATTTTGAGTTTAGTTGCTTATACAAGGTAATCAATTGTGCTCCTAATCTTGACAACTTTGACAACATTTATTGTTAGTGTTTTCGTGTTCTAAGATGACAGTGAAAATGCACTTCCAAATGGATTTGAAAATTATGACAATGTGATAACATGTAATTTGCCTATATGGATTTGATATAAGTGATATATTACTATGTGGATATCCCAGAGGAAAAAATGATAGTTGGAGCTCAAGAAGTTGGTTCAATGCCAAAAAGTCACATTTTTGGACCCATCACTACAACTTATCCAATGGATTGCTCTCGAATGTTCCACCTGAGTGCTATGGGATATGATTAGAGGGATTAAAGGGGTAGGGGAGAGATCTGATGGTTTAGATAAATTACTTATAGGTTTCATTTTATGTGTGTTTGATATTAGGCTAAAAATTTGCATTTTTCTTGTATTGGGAAGGGCATTCTTGAGGCCAAAATGGGTGGTGTGTTTATCGATCAGGCCTGATGAGAGGACAAGAACTTGATCCTAGATTTTATCTTCCCCCATGGGTGTGTTGGTAATGTCATTTTTTTGTTAGGAAGCATTAGAACAACAGTTCTACTAAACTCTCAACCTGTAAAACATGTTAAAACTTGGGTAAGATGAATTTTTATTTGATTTGAGTTCTTTAAACTTGGGTAAGTGTTAGAACATGTTAAAATTGATAAGAGACTAGTAGAAATATAATTTTTGAGAGATAAAAATTCTATTTTGATAAATTGACCTATTAGAGCAACAACTAGGTCTAGAGACCAAAAAAATTAATGAGTAATTGACCTATTGACCTATTGAAAAACTCTATTATGAGTAATTGACCTATTGACCTATTGAACTAATGAGTAATTGACTAGTTTAAAATAAGATTATTTGAGAGTGGATTTTGAATCAATTTGAGAACAAGAGTGGATAAGTGAGGTTGGAATTATTCATGATCTTAGAGCATATGAATGGAACTTTCATATCCTTCTTAAACATAGAAGAACAAAATGTGCATTAGGTGGCATTAGGGGATGATATAAGGCATAAAGGCATACAAGAAGTAAGACTACTTCAAAAAAATCTAGTCAAAAATGCATTAGAGCTAGGTGAAGGTAAAATATTAGGTAACTTACAGGTATAGTTATTTGAGTGAGAAATTTGTAGGGATTTATGATTGATTTTATGTCTTTTCATTATACAACTTTGAACATGATTGAGTATGGTTTTTTTTAATTGTAATAAAATTTTGTTAATGATCAATTGAAAAGTTATAAATGGGTGATGAAAATGCAAAATATATAAGAGTGTCATTAGTCATTTCCACTACACACAATGAAATAAAAACTTTAATTTAAAAAATATGGGAGATCCAAGATTTATAGCATTGAAAAGAATAATTTTTTAATCCTCATTTGTGTACAATATTAAATATGAGATATGATAGATAATAGTTTTGAAGATCAAAACAACACTATACAATAACACACAATGAAATAAAAATTGAAAAAAAATTAGATAAATTACCATGATAGGCATACAATATAGGCACATGTTTGCAATGCCAATAATACATAGATTGCCATGATAGGCATACAAAAAATTAAGTATACCAACATAGTATCTAATGTTGGGTGAATATCATATACCCATATACAATTCTAAAAATGCATAAATTTCCATATAGGCATACAAAAAATTACATCTCATGTATGACATAATATTCATCAAATAGCTTCCCTCTCTTTGCCTTCCTCAAAGAAGACTCACCATAGGATGCCCTGCTAGTAGATGGAGACTCCTCTAATGCCTTGGATTGCTCCAACATCCGGCTATGGGTTCTATGCTCATATCTCACTTGCAACTAAACCTATTTAATTACAAGTATTATTACAAAATTAACATAAAATACACTCAAACAATTGTTAAAAAAACTAAACTAGAATAAAAATCATTTAAACATGTACTTATAACAAGCTCATAGTCTTGCTCAATTTATTTTTGACACAAAAACAATTCAATAACAGGATCAGTTGTTCAAATAGGCATCTCAAATATGAGAGAAACATGAGAAGTTTCCCTACTAATCATCTGATTGGGACTATCAGATGTCATAGGACAAACCTGCATACATAATACATTTACATAAGTTATATTTACCCTAAGTATGCATTAAAATTATTAAAACAATTTTATTTTTATAATTCAAAATTAAAAGTTAGTAGATACCTTTATCAAGGCTTGTGTAGATGACATTTCATCAATAATGCCTATTTATATCTCATCTTGTAGCAAGGGAGGAGTGTCTACTTGAGCCATCAACTGTTCATGCAAACAAGGTCTCACTTACTTTTATATAAAGTATCTAAGCTTATATATGGTAAATTTTTATCAATGTAAACCAAGATATATATGGCAACGCATTTCAATGTGCATATCATGAAAAGATAATGTAAGTTAAGAATCATGGAAGTGTAACTGCCATACAATGTGCAATGGCCAAGAATAAGAAGTAGTTTGCATGTTAGAGGTAATATAAAAACTATAATACATCTAGAAGTGTGAGTGGAAGAGTAGGAGGTGGAAATAATAGTAGCACTTCAACAAAGTAAAGTTAGGGAGAGAAAAGGAATAAGATACATATCAAGAACTCTTTCCTTACTTGTAAAAATTCTTTGGATAGAGTAAAATACCATTATATATTTACTAGGGATAGGTTGAGCTACACATATATGGACACTATATTTCTATTATATACATGATATTAATCATATGTATCTCTATATATAATGCATGGATTAATATTACATTCATTTATAATAGATGGATGACTTGATTTATAGGAAATCACCCAACCAATAGAAATGAGTGAGCCATGGTGAATCCACATCTTGATAAAGGTGTGTGTAAATAACATTCTACCAATAGGTCAAGGAAGAGAGGTCCTTGTCTGATATATCAAGTTTTAGCCATCTAAATATATTTTCTTGTTTTGGCTCAAGAGATCAAAATTGGCAAATAGTTTGGATGTTGAATTGGAAGAAAATCCAAGGTGTAATTGTTGAGGTTGGCACATATTTTAGTACCAACACAAATGGTGGCTCTTCCCAAACTTGTCAATGGGGCTACAAGTTGTTGATACCTAATCCAATGTTTTCTAGCATAAGTAATGTTGAGTAGAGAGGTTGTCTAGCCTTTATACATTTGTCATATCTAAAGCAAGAGGTGTAATGATGCATTACAATCTATACCTTTGTCATGGCCAAAGAAAAAGGTGTAATGAGATATTACAATTGAATTATCCTGTGTATTACAAGTTTGTGGTTCAAACATGAGAAGGTAAGGTCAACACCAAAATTTGTAGTCCCCCTTTCCCTAACTCCACCCCTTCCTATAAACCACACCTCTTAAATCGGTCATCAAATATTATAAACATGTATAAGATCTTGTAATAAAATGAAACAAGATTTAAGTCCTACTATCACTATATCTTAAGTAAAGTCACTTAATAAAATATAAATTTATTTAAATAACTATTTCATTAAGTTTATTTAAATAAGTCAATTTAATATTGGGGCTTGAGTCATGATCATTTATGTCTAATAAGAATCTTAGAGTTGCATTATTAAGTTAATGATCCACAAAGTATGATTGTTGATGTTTTAATAATCAGTGAGCAATTTTAAGGTTTTGATTAGTTTTGCATTGATATTATTTGAAAGTAATTATAATTAATTCAGCCAACTATTTTAATTATGGATATGAGTATGCCTTTAGTCCTAGAAAAAATTTAAGTTTAATTAATTGAATTTACAACCTATTTATGAGTTGGTTGTAGGTAGGTTAATAGTCAAAATTGTTCAATTATGTTGAAAGTTAGTTTATTTGTGTGGATTCGATGCAATATAATTAGTTGTTACATCAACCAATGAACTAAAATTGCATTGTATAAATTGATATGGAAGTAATGGAGAAAGGGGTCAAATTTATGAGTCATCTTTACATTTGTCCACTATGATGTGTCTTAATCATGTTAAATCTAATTCCTTTTATTTTTACCCTTCATGCACATTTCTTCTCTTTTACCCTACATTTCCTTGCTATTATCACTCATTTTCAAGGGAACAAGAACAAGTGGATTTATGTATAATGGTAATGGTGACATAAGTCAAAATTAGAATATGACTATATTGAGCTTAACAACTTCATTTTCAAGATAGTATTACCTAGAAGGACCCCTATATAGGTGTTCTTCATTTTATAAATATCCTCATGGCATGTGAACTACCCTTATCTAATCTTTAATGAGATTACTCATGGGATATTTGTGGTATTTTACAAAATTAGTTATATAAATACCGCTGAGCCCATTCTCATAGCTTGTAATTATTATGGTTCCTCTTTAATGGTTTGTGACACCTCATAACAAATTTCATAGGTTCACGGTACTCCCAAGATGATCAACCTATCTCCAAAATTTGTGGACATGTGTATTTATATAGGAGGTAGAGGATTTTGAAGGTTTAAATTTGATTTGAGTCCATGTGGTATGTTTTCACAGTTAGTAACCTTTATTTAGTCCTAGGAGACCTAATTAGTCTTGAGGGGTGTTGAGTTAGGTGATATCCAAAGAGAGTTAAATTATGAAAGTCCCTACATGAGCTATGTGATGTAAAGGGGTATATGAATGTGGGTTTGGTTTGGTTGGGAGCTTTGTAGTTTACTAAAAACAAGGAGGTCTGCCTCAAAAAAGGGCTAGTAGAAGGAAGGTGTCAAATAGGAAAGAAGAGTTAAGTGAAGAGTTGAAGCTTGGGAGTTGTGTAGAATGGTTGGATGCATGAAATGAGATGTGATTGACTAGGTAGATAATCTTATGAGTATTATGGAAGGATAAAAAAGTACCATGCAGACCTATGAAAACACATAAGAAGATTGTAAATAACAGAGCAAGGATAAAAAGAGAGAACATGAAAAAAAAGTATGAACTAAAGAGGTTGATGTTAAGAGGTAGTCGATTAGTAAAATGACTTCAAGCAGATAAGGTAGATTAAGTGAATATAAGGAGGCTTAAGAGACATTGAGTAGGTAAGAGTGAACAATAAAGACCTAGTAAATGCAAAGTGATCAAAGAGATAAAGAGGCCGAAGATAGAAGGCAAAGAAGGATAAGAAAAGATCAAAGTTGGGTATTTGGCAGAGGTAAGTGTGTGTTTCCATCCATATCAGGGAAGCTTGTTAGAACCTATGCATCAAGATAATTGATAGATAAATTTAACTTAAACTAACAAGGCAAATATACATATACTAAATGCACATAGAGCACAATATTAACTCATAATTTTACCTCTGTATAAGTAAAGGTGTCATCCTAATAGAGACAGATGCAGTAATGAATGGGACAACATTTGGATTCGAATATGTAAACAATGGCCATGAAAAATCAAATCCAAAAATGTCAATTATGATGATGAAGGCACCATCACCTCCTGCGACATAAAAGATGACATACATATTATTTAATTTCTATGTAAATTAATTATTATCTAAATTAAATTTGCAAATATAACTTAAATTTAACATGATATTTATATAAAATATACTTGCATATGTGTAGTCACTAATATCTACACACCAAATGTGGGTGCCAAAAACTCATCACTCATAATATTATTATCTAATCCCTATGAACCATCAGTGCTATCATCATCATAAGGTCCAGTGCACATAGCTCGATAAGAACTACAAGGGTGGGGTCAGGTATGCACATTAGGTGGTGTATCTCTAGCTTCAGTCTATGAGAGCCTACTCGTATGCTAAATAAGTGTATCAATGAGCGAACTAAGATCATGAAGAGTGTCAATATACATGACCTATTGAACTATAGAGGGGATCTAGGGCTCAAGTGGCTTTTGGATACAAATCCTCAAAGGTCGATTAGGCTCATGATGTGCACCTGGTTGATCTTACATAGAGCCCTTCCATTGGCCCTAAAATTCACTAAAATCAAATTAGTTTAGAATATCATTGAAGAAAAAAATCATAGTAGAGTTTTCTCAAAAAATATGATGGGACCTCATGGTTATTACATAGTGGATAATCAAACACCATCTACCATCGATCCCAAAAATTGATTGTGATTAAGTTATGTTGGCGATGGATTATAAAATGTTTAGTGGTTATGATAAATGGGGCATTGGTGGTTGTGTTAATGAATAAGGCATAAACAGAGGCTTTTGATATTTCTTTGTTCTTGACCTCAAGTGCTAACAATTTGTCAGCATAATAAGCCCTATAATTATCTCTATATGAAGTCCATCTATCAATTTAACTTGTTATAGAGTCAATTTGACATAGTAATGTCTCTAAGGAACTAGCTAATTGGGTCAGTGGGGGTTGGTGGAAGTGGGATCCCTCATTCTTTAAATTAATTCTTCAATTTCAATTTTATTTCTCACAATATTGTCAATTAGAATCTTCTAACTGCCTAGGGGATTTTGTGGAATTATAGGAGAGTTAGGTGGAGAGATAAGAGGAAAAACAAGAGGGTTTTATGGAGGGTTAGGAGAAGAGGAACAAGAGGAACAAGAGGGTTCTATGGAGGGTTAGCAGGGTTAGCATGATGGATTATTCAAAACAAATAAATTACAACTAAAAATTACTAAAAATTAGGGTTAAACAATGAAAATAATGAAAAATTAGAGTTAACAAGTGTAGATTTTTATCACTTACCTCTTCTACACGGTGACATCATTGATTAATAGCTTCTTGGTATGAATTTAGCAGCTTCCTATCAAGATCTTGTCTCTCTCACATAAAATGTGATTGTGGAAGTGGAGGGTAACAAAAGAAACTCAAATGCAAAATGATGAATTTGCATTCGGGTTCAGTTTTTTTGTAACGCGAGTAACATGATTACGTTATTAATGTGATCACATTATTGAATAGTGTGATTGTATTAATGACGTTATCATGTTATTATTTAAAATTACATGATCATGTTATATACTAATGTGATCATGTTATGACTTGGTAATTACCGAGCCATAATTTAAATAATGTGATCATATTAATTATATAATGTGATCATATTATTTATTAACCTGATAATATTACCTAAAATGTCCATGGAATTGTGCCACAACTCTGTGCACTTACCCTTGTATTATTTACAAGAAGTCACTCTAGTGTCCGTTTAAACATGAAAGTGGCTAAAAATGAGGGTCTATAGTTTGCCCCTCTTTTAGAAGGTGTTGTGAGACATGGCATATTAATGTCTTTTCAAATAATGAAAAATACACTAAGAAGAAAAAGAATATAATGGTTGAGGAATGATTCCCAAATAAAGTTTGGAAACCTATGATTCCCCCTCGAGGGAGTGGGTGACACATACAATTGATGGAAAGTCCCTAAAAAATAAACAAGAAGAGGAATGAAATTAACCCATGGATGAGACTAATCCATTTGAGATAATGCTTTCATTCTTTGATTAAAATATTGATTTGATCAAAGGCAGTTATAATAAGGATTACAGGCTGAGAAACTAATTTTCCCAAAGGTAGTTATAATCAATGGCACAAGCATGTGTCCTAACAGGGTGGATGGGTCAAAATAACGATTTACCCAAAGGTAGTTATAAGCATTTTAACATCCTAAATTAAATAATGATTTTTGGTTATGCCCCAATAAGGTGGATTGGTAAACATAACTCAGAAATATAAACTATCACATAGATTAAAGATGAGCATGTACAAATGTAGATGTAATGATCTAATGAATGAGGAATTCCCAAATAACCAGGCACATGAGGATGCATAAAGTGATGAAATAAATGATTGGAAGAAAAAAGGTGGACGATTTGACCTTAGATACACCATGTATCCAAGCCCACATAGTCCAAATAGACCTCAGACCAATGTAGTTCACCCAAAAGTGGGAGAAAATGGAATGAAGAATAGAATAGAAGAATAAGAATTGATCAATGTGAATGATTAGGTTATACCTTATAATGCATAGATTCGTGTCCTTATTAGCATTGATACAACTAGAATGGTCAATGGGTTGATTTCATCAAGGAATATGGGAGGAATTTTCAAAGAGAATAAGGAGAATTTTTGCATCACCATTGCTTGTAAAATCCATCGAACTAAGTTTTGTTATAGCATGTGATGGTATGCACCATGATAACCTAGCCATAATGTATATAAGGACTAACTCCCGATCTAATAAACAATAAAAAATAATGCACTAATGATAAAAATCATGATGACAATATTGACATATGAATATGGATGGAATCAATAACAATGTACAAGGAATCACCCAATGAACACATATACATTTATTCAAGGCACAAAAATGAAAGTAAATAAATAGGCAAACAAATAAAAAAATAAACAACTAAGGAAACACAAACAAAGATTGAAAATAAAAGCAACAGAAAACATCTTGACATTGACCAAGTAAATACCTATGTGTGAAGGATCAATGGAATGATAAACAAATGGTGCCTCCAATCAAGCTATATTTAAGGGAACAACATGTAAGGATAAGATATCCTAGTATAATTTTCATGCTTCGATTTTTCCCTAGCAAGGCAAAAGTTAAAATCTTGGCTTAAAAGAGTGAATTGGAATCAACCATGAATTTGCCCCTGTAGAGCAGATCAAGGATTGGTGACTAGGTTTAGGATAAGATAAATGTTTTTGAATTTTGGGGCTTTATATATCTCTAGGATATTTTAAGTCATTTCTAAGTTTTAGTAATTTGAAATTTACTAAATGTTTTTAAAAAATTTAGGGTATCTTAACTCATTGTAGATTGACAAGATACCACTCATAAAATGGTGAGATCATGGGATTTAAACCAAGGGTGGAATAGTGCATCAATTTAAAATACACAATGCACACAAAAGTGACTCACAAAACAATGTTAGCATTTACTGAAATGGCTCATAAAATAGCAAGAACATGGGAGAAAAGGTGAATAAAATTAATTACCAAAATTGGCTAAGCTGACTCCAAATGCACTAGGCAATTGGACCCTGCCTACATAGTTCCATAGACATAAGGTCCAACATGGACTTCAGACTAGGAGATGCATGTCCATGAGTGGCATAGATATAATTTGAATGGATTTTTATACATCAATTTATTTGATTTTTTATAGGCATCTCAACTCAATGGAGAATTACGAGACACATATTGGGTTAACTTGAAAAATGATGAGAGTGTAGCTTAGGGTGTCAGTAATGTATCTATATCAAATGCACAATGCATACAATGGTGAATCTCAAAATGGTGATAGCATTTACTAAAATTACTCATAAATCGGTGAGAGCATTGGAAAATGGGTGATCAAGCTAACCTTATTGTAAATTGAGCACTACCTACATAGTCCAAATGAACCTTAAATCATTGCAGTTTAAAGTATGGCAAAGTATGAAAGGACGATAAGGCAAATGGCAAATGAAAAATGTAAGGTAAATGACAATGTAAGGTAAATCAATTGAACTATTATGATGTTTAATATTTTATGATTGCTTGACAACTCACAAAATATGATATCATGATGGTGACATCATTTTAGATATTTATGTGATATCATGATGATGTCATTAATCTAGATTTATGAATTTATTAAAATATAAATTCAACAAATAATTAGCCACGGGTTTTTCATCTATGCATTTAATTGAGTTTAACCAAGTCAATACCTACATGTAAAGGCTCAATGGAATGATAAAAAAATAGTTCCCCCAGTAAAGTTATATGCAAGGGAACAACATGCAGGGAAAATATATCTTGGTATAAGCTGCATGCTTTGATTTTTCCCTAGCAAGGAAAAAGCTATGAGCTTGGCCTAAAAGTGTGAATTATATCCAGCCATGAATTTGCCCCTGTAGAATAGACTGAAGATTGGTGACTAGGTTTAGGACAAGACAAATGTCCTTGGATTTTGGGGCTTTATATCTCTTTAGGAGTTGTAAGACATTTTTATTTTTTAGGCTTTTGAAGTTTTCTGAATGTTTTTGGAATTTTTAAGGTATCTTAACTCACCAAAGATTGACAAGTTACTACTTGCAAAATGGTGAGAGCATGGGACAAACCAAGGGTAGATTAGTGCATCAATTTCAAATGCACAATGCACACAAAAGTGACTCATAAAAAGGTGAGAGCATTTATTGAAATTAATCACAAAATAGTTAAAACATGGGAGAAAGGGTGAAAAATTAATCACCAAAATTGACTGAGCTAACTCTAAATTTACTAGACAATTGGACACTATCATCATAGTCCCATGAACACAAGGTCTAACATGAACTTAAGGCCAAATGTAGATCTCCCAAGAATGCGATGAAAAACTATCAAAAAATGACTTGGGAAAATGGAAATGGTCATGAGAATACTTCAATTATACAAGTCGACTAGGAGATGCACGTTCATGGGTGGCACGGATAAAATTTGAATGGCTTTCCATACATACAAATTTTTGGGTTTTTTATAGGCATCTCAATTCAATTGAAAATAATGAGACATAGATTGGTTTAACTTGAATAAAATTGAGAGCATGGCTTAGGGTGTTAGAAATGTATTTATTTCATCTGCATAATGCATAGAATGGTGACCCAGAAAATAATGAAAGTGTTTACTAAAATTTATCACAAAATGGTGAGATCCTTGGAGAAGGGGTGACCAAGGTTAACCTCAATGTAAATTGATCATTGTTTACATAGTCTAAATAGACCTCAAGTCATTGTAGTCCAAAGGTATGGCAAGGTACAAAAGGATAGTAAGGTGAGGCAAAGGGCAAAGAAAATGTGAAGGCAAATGGCAAGATCTGATAAAGGTATGGTTTTATTATTCCTATCAATGTGGAGATGCACGCCCTAATCAGAATACGATACAACCAAAATATTCATTTTTTAAAATCCTTAGACCACACCCTTTCTGAATAACTTCTCTTTTAAGAACCTATTGCTAATTTGGTCTATAATAACACTATTGTGATCTTTAATAGTCTTTAATTTTGTTTCCTCCAAACTTCTAGACAAGATGTCTTTTTAGCCTCTGTAAATTAAAGTGAAACTAGGGATGGTAAATAAGAAAAAATAGTGGATAAAAGGTCTGATTTGAAAATGGAGAGATGAATAATAATGGAATGTATAATGGTTTGGAAACAAATGAATGCCGAGATTTTTAGGCACACACTGTAGACACTTAAATCTGGCCACCAATGAACTCCAATCAAGGTTTTGACTAATTTCCACCTAAAATGCACAATTTGGCTTAAAAACACTAAAACACACTAAATGATGTGAAACCGACATATTCAAGTGCTGATTTTGGCTAAGGTATCCCTAAATGGGGCAATGCAATTTATGGGCCAGCCAACTTTGATAAGATCATTCTGAGTCAAAATGCTAATTTTGCACCTAGGTGCTTTGTATTGCTCTTTCTTATCAAATATTCTGCACATGACATGTGCCTTCGTTATTTTTTGTTGGTAACATCCTAAATGGGATTATGCTTGTGGATTGTGTGGTCCCATCGAGCGTGGCATTATATGATCATAGGAAGTTAAGAAGGGAGTTAGTCAAGTGTTACTATGATACAAACTAAAATAAAATACGCTAATAAATCTAACACCTTAATCCTACACACTCAAGGAGCAAGACAACAATACAAGTAACTAACAATGGAAGATAAAACAAGTATTGTTTACCGTCCTTGAGAGCAAGAGTTGCATGTTGGCCATGGAGGAATGTGTTCAGTCATGTGCCCAAAGAGTCTTTGGCAATGGTGCTCCTTGCATCATTTCTCCTTGTCACCTTGGCAAAGTTGGGCTTGGCTTTGGCAAGATGTAGCAATCTATGAATAATTGTGCATTATAACCTTACGTGGATGATTTGTCTCTCAATAATTGAACATTATAACTATGACTCTTGAGATCTTCTTGTGAAGGAATTCTTGCATAATAACATTAAATAGTAGAAGCTATTAACTTTAGATTTAGTTTAACCATGGTTAGGTTTGAGAGGGGACAAGCCATTAATATTTTTAATTAATAAGCATGGCTCACAAATCCAGATATTTGTTTGATATTTTGTGAGTTTTTGATAATTCACAAAAGATGATGTTATGATGGTGACATCATTTCATATATTTATGTGATGTTACATGACGATGTCATCAATCTAAAATTATGAATTTATAAAAATAGAAATTCAACAATTAATTAGCCATGGGCTTTTCACCTATGCATTTAATTGGGTTTAACCAATTAAGTAATCCTGATCAAGTTAATTGTCATTTCTAAATTTTGACAAGCTGTTCTCCACACATGATCAAAAAGGTCAATTTGCTAGGTCACAACTTGACTGGAGATGAATTAAAGGAAGATGATGATTGTATGCAGTGCATTTCCCTAGTTAGGGATACATTGACACAATTTAGAAGAAGCATGTGATGTGTGTTGATGAATCAGAGCATTGTAACGATTTATAGGCTTAACTTGTATTGTTTGTAAGAAGTCACTCCAATGTCCATTTAGATATGAAAGTAGCCAAAAAAGAGTGTATACAAATCCTAAATATTCACACATGGGTTTGAACAAAATGGATGGGATAAATAAATGCTTGCATCTCCAAGCACACTAGATACTCCATCTTGATTCTTTACGTTTTATAAATCAACTTTCCCTTCTCCATTAGCACCCCTTACAATAAATCCACGCCTTCTAGTCCCACGACCTCCAACTTATTTTACATCTTCAAAAACTTCTCTACCTTGATTAGATCTTTCAGTAATTCCTTTTGAAGTAGAAGTTCCTTCAAAGGGAAGACCTTTCAACTTATGGCAAGTGTGCACATCATTTAAAATTCTTCCCGATGTCTCTAGAGATATATTTACACTCCATTTCCATTTTTAATCCACAATATCATTGTCAAATTTATCCCTATCATATACATTCCATTGACAAGAAGCCTTGCTCTCAGTTGTTATCAAGCTCCCAATCTTTGATTCTTGTTTAGACACGTCCCCTGATTTTCCCTTTCTGATCCTCTGCTTGAAAACATGAAATACCCTCATGTATCCATGTAGTTCCATATTCCTACCCCTTATTTCAATACTATGATTCAATGCCCCCTTGTCATTGGTTCTCTCATTGCGATGTTTTTGGTCACTTTTAATAGTTTGTCCCTCATATGCTCCCGAATTTCCACTTTTACTCTATTGGTCATTATTTAGATCCCCGTCTCACATTCCCGTTTGCCTGGCTTTTTTTTTTTTTAAAGACTCACATCCCCAGTTCCTATATGCACACTCACTATTGCTTCTTTTATATCTAGAGCCTTATATTTATTTGTGGATCTATGCAACATGCAAGGTGAAGGTTTGCCATCATCAAACGCACCAGCATCAACACTCGCAACACACATATCCAGGCCAACGCGTCCCCTCTAATCAATATTCGGATGACAAATCTTGGTGGTGAAGTCAATTTGAAAAGGGTGGAAGCGGTAGTCTAGCGTGAAGCAAATTAGAGCATGGAAGAGACAGCGTTGTATGGATTCCCTGGCGTCAATAAGTCTCCACAACATCCTACAGAGGTTTTGATTTAGATTTTGTAGCTTCTTGGTTTCCCTGCAGATTCTCTCATCATCCATTCAAGGCTGGCCACAAATGATCATTGGCCTCCCCTGCGTGGACACTTCGCCCAGTCGAATCAGGGTTTTACAAAGGACACCATTGGACAAATTGCAGCCGCTGGTCATTGTGGTCTTTCAGCTTGAGACATGGCAACAAACATCATTTCTCAGCTCCAGATTCCCGTTTTCAATAGTAAGAATTATGATTTTTGGGCAATTAGAATGAGAACATTGTTTTGCTCACAAGATGTTTGAGATTTGGTATAAAATGGCTTTGTAGAACCACAAGATGAGGCTGCCCATCAGGCATTAACTCAAGCACAAAAGGAAGAGTTTAAAGAGAACAAGAAAAAAGATGCAAAAGCTCTATTCCTAATCCAACAAGCAATGGATGAATCCAATTTTTCTAAAGTTGCAACAGCAACGAGATCCAAGTCAGCATGGAAAATCTTGGAGACTACCTATAAAGGTGAAAATAGCTAAATTGCAATCTCTTAGGAGAAATTTTGAAAATTTGCAAATGAATGATTCAGAGTCTATGGACCAGTTTATGGGTCAAGTATTGAATATTGTGAATCAAATTAGATCTAATAGAGAAACAATAACAGATCAGAAGATCATAGAAAAAATACTCTAGAGTTTACCCAACAAATTTGATGCAATAGTTGTAGCTATTGAGGAAACCAAAGATTTGGATCAGTTATCAGTAGATAAATTAATGGGATCTTTGTTAACACATGAATCCAGAATGAATAGGAATAACAATACTTATTTTGAGAATGCTTTCAAGTCTCAGGTATCATTTGGCAAAGGAAGAGGAAGAGGAAGGTCAAACTTCAGAGGAAGAGGCAGAGGTAGAAATGGAAGAAACAATCCAGATCAAGGTGAAAATAATAATTAAAACTACAACAATAGAGGACGTGGCAACAATCACTTCCAACAAAATTCACAAAGGTTTGATAAATCTAACATTCAATGTTATTACTGCAAAAAATATCAACATTATGCAAGTGAATGCAGAAAGAAACAAGGAGATGTGGACAAGCAGAATGCT
This sequence comes from Torreya grandis, assembly GCA_037957365.1. Lineage (NCBI taxonomy): Eukaryota > Viridiplantae > Streptophyta > Pinopsida > Cupressales > Taxaceae > Torreya > Torreya grandis. The sequence goes on along the minus strand of JARHVA010000282.1, from coordinate 2,404,598 downwards.
AATTACACAAATGAATCTAGTTCTAATTCTGGAAGCTTATTTCTCACTTGTCATGTTGCTCAAGAAAATGCTGGAGATATTTGGTTTTTAGATAGTGGATATAGTAACCATATGACAGGAAATAAAGAATTTTTTGCTAGTCTTGATGATTCTGTAAAATCTAAAGTGAAATTAGGAAATGATAACAAAGTGGATGTAATGGGTAAATGAGTAATAAATTTTTTGGCAAAAAATGGTGAAAGAAGATTTATTCTTGATGTTTATTTTGTACCTGGACTAAAGCATAATCTTATGAGTGTTGGACAGTTAGTCTAGAAAGGTTACAGAGTATCTTTTATGGATAATGTTTGCACAATATTAGACAAATTTCCAAATGACATGTTGATAAAAAAAGTGGAGATGACCAAGAATCGGATGTTCCCTCTTCGTATTCAGTGCATCCAAGGAGAAGAGGAAGCCCACTTCAAAACCATGCATCTAGACCAATCATGGCTATGGCATTTAAGGTATGGACATTTACATTTTGGAGGTTTGAATTTGTTACAAAAGAAAAATATGAAGGGATTACCACCAATAGAACAGCCAGGGAGTACATGTGAAAGTTGCATCTTGGCAAAACAACATAGAGAGAGCTTTCCAGTAGAAGCCTCATATAGAGCAAGGGTAATATTGGAGCTAGTCCATAGTGATTTATGTGGACCAATGCAAATTCCATCATTTGGAGGTAGTTCTTATTTTCTAACCTTCATTGATGATTTTAGCAAAAAGACTTGGATATATTTTCTCAAAAATAAGTCTGAAGCCTTTGAAAAATTTAAAGAATTCAAGGCTATGGTTGAAAAGCAGAGTGGCCTTTACATCAAGGTACTTAGATCAGATAGAGGAGGTGAATATATGTCTAATGAATTTGAAGATTTTTGCAGATATCATGGCATTAAAAGGCAACTGACTACAAAGTACACACCACAGCAGAATGGTGTAGCAAAAAAAAAGAATAGAACAATCATGTAGATGGCTAGAAGCATGTTGAAGGCCAAACATTTGTCAAATGAATATTGGGCAGAAGCAGTAGCATGTGCAGTATATATTCTGAATAGAAGCCCAACAAAGAGTGTCAAGGATCGAATTCCACAAGAAGCTTGGAGTGGTAAGAAGCATAGTGTGCATCATTTCAGAATTTTTGGTTGTATTGCATATTCTCTTATACCATCTAAATTGAGAAGAAAACTTGATGATAGAGGTGAGAAATGTATTTTTATTGACTATAGTGAAGAATCAAAGGCTTATAAGTTGTATAACCCCATTTCAAAGAAAATGATTATTAGCAGAGATGTGGAATTTAAGGAAGAAGAAGCATGGGATGGAAGCATTGATAAAATCATCACAATTGGAGCACCAATTCCCCAAAATGAAGAAGAATCTGAAGAACAAAATTTGCAAGGTGATCAATCCTCTCCACAAGCAAGAACAAGCACTCCAATAAGAACACCTAGGAGCTTAGCACAAGGTGAATCATCTGGTCATGCATGTCATCCTACACCCAATTCATAAGTGATGAATCAGATCCAACTCTTGCCACTTTAAGATCAAAACTTAAAGGTAAGATTATGAGAAAATTGAATGAGATTTATAAACAAGAAGAAGAGAAGTTAGATTTATGTTCAAATTTTGCTCTCTTCTCTCATGATCCTATGTATTATGAAGAAGCAGTTAATGAGGAACATTGGATAAAAGTAATGGATGAAGAGATGAATGCCATTGAGAGAAACCAAACATGGGATCTAATTAATCTACCTGAAGGTAAGGATTGCATAGGAGTCAAATGGGTTTATAAGACCAAATTTGATGCCAAAAGAAATGTTGAAAAACACAAAGCAAGGTTAGTAGTAAAAGGTTTTGCACAAGAACATGGAATTGATTATAATGAAATATTTGCACCAGTTGCTAGACTTGATACTATTAGAATGGTTTTAGCAATAGCTGCACAAAATAATTGGAAAGTATATCAAATGGATGTCAAATCAGTTTTTTTGAATGGTTTCCTAGATGAATAAGTGTATGCAAAACAACCATTAGGTTATGAAGTGCATGGACATGAAGAAAAAGTCTACAAATTGAAGAAGGCCCTCTATGGTCTTAAGCAAGCACCAAGAGCATGGTATATCTGGATTGATTCATACATGACAAACAATGGATTCAACGGAAGCAATAGTGAGCCTACATTGTACACAAAAATCAACAAAAAAGGTCAGATTTTGATTGTGTGTTTGTATGTTGATTTGATTTTCACTGAAAATTTGTCTATAGACACATTTAAATCAGCAATGAAGAAAAAATTTGAAATGACAGATTTGGGATTAATGAAGTATTTTTTGGGCATAGAAGTTGTACAATCAGAGAAGGGAATATTTATTTGTCAAACTAAATATGCAAAGGATGTGTTAATGAGGTTTAAGATGTTGAATTGTAAATCGGCACCTACACTAGTTGTTACAGGGACCAAAATTAGCAAAGAAGACAAAGGGTCTAATGTTGATTCTACAACATTCAAAAGACTAATTGGTAGTTTGATGTATCTTATAGCTATAAGACCAAATATCATGTATGGGGTCAGTTTAATCTCTAGATTCATGGAGTCACCAAAAGACTCACATTGGCAAGTTGGAAAGAGGATATTGAGATATGTAGCAGGAACAACAAAATATGAAATTTTATATTCCACGACTAATGATTTTGGTTTGATTGGTTATATTGACAGTGATTTTGCAGGTAGCATTGATGACAGGGAGAGTACTTCTGGAAATGCCTTTCTTTTTGGAACATGGGTGGTCACATGGGCATCCAAAAAGCAACCTATTGTGACACTTTTATCAGCTGAAGCAGAATATGTAGCAGCCACATCAACAGCATGTCAAGCAACTTAGATGAGGAGAGTATTGACATATTTATTACAAGCACAGGAGTCAACACCAATATTTTGTGACAACAAATCAGCGATTGCATTGTCAAAAAATCATGTTTTTCACAAGAGGAGCAAGCACATTGATACAAGATTTCATTTTATCAGAGAGTTAGTGAACAATGGAGAAATCCATTTGGAGTTCTGCAGATCTGAAGACCAATTGGCAGATATATTCACAAAGGCATTAGCAAATGAGACTTTTGATTATCTAACACAAAATTTAGGCATTGTAAATGTTGAAGTAGTTAGTGGTAGAAATTAAGAGGGAGTGTTAGAAACTGGAGCTAACTTCTCCAAACTCCTTGTTTGCCCCCTCATGCACGCACTCTGCATGCTTAAATGTTTCAGTCTTTCTCAGTTAGCATTCACAACTGTAGTTAAACTTTAGGCTATTTTTCAGTTTTATTTGTTTTTCAAAATCTATTTATGTAGACCTGATCGAAGATTTATAAAAGGAGAAAATAATCAGATTAAAAATCTTTTTTTGATTGCCATAGCAATCTGCGTCTGTTTTATTTTCTGTTATATTTTTTTCATGCTCTGTTTCTGACAGAAAGCAAATTTGGTGCAGTGAATGTTTCTATTCATCTATAAGTTTATTTGTGATTGTATGTCTTAAATACTGTGTAAAAATTGAGCATTGTAGCTCTGTATTGTGTCTCTGTCAATGTTTTTAAGTTTGATTAATTTGTGCGTGGAAGGCCTGTATGATAAAGTTGTTTGTTGGCAATTCTGTAAATGTTTTTGTGTAAGCTCCAGAAGAAGTTCAATCTGATCATTCGAAGTCATTTTGGGGAGCAGTAATGAAGATGTAGCATGGAGCGATTCCACCCTATATGGCGGCAGTTTAGTTTAAGGGGGAGAATGTTGGAAGCGTGTAATCTAAACTGCTAACCTAAGCAGAATTTTTTCCTAGTTGTCACCACTTGCAGCGTTTAAGTTTACTTTTTATTTAATTTTTTAGTGATATTGTAATCTGCGGAAGATATGTTTTGTCAGCGGAACCTTTAATGCATTTAATCTTTTGTGTGGATTTTTTAGCTTCTTCTTAAACTTCAGGAGAATTCCATCTGTATCTAAATCCTTTTGCTCGACATTATAAATATATGTATCTGCACTCTATCTTGTATGCCTTTGGAGCATCCTAGATTAAGTTGGTCAATATGAGAGAAGTATGCCATTTATGGCAGCCAGTAGCAACGGCAGCTCTGGCAGGAATGGTAAATCATTTGTCATGGGCCTCAGAGCAGCCATGGAAATCTGTTTCATGAGATCAGTTGTTTGTTGGAGCACAAAAGCTCATTTGAGATGTGATTGTTAAAGGTTGATTGTAATCTCTTGTAAGAAAGGATAATGAAAGTTATTTGTTCTTGTCTTTAATCTGTGTTTGATTTGTATGTTTGAATCCATCATTTGGTATGTTGTGAGCAGCAAGTGATTTGTCAGTTCTATAGTCTGTGAGTATGAATCCTGCTCTGTTTGTTTCAATGGCACTGTATCTGGTCTGTCAGTCCCTACAAGTGGTATCAGAACTGTCATGTTCTTTCAATTGTAGCATGTGATTGCAGTTGGGAAATCTGAAATAATTTTTTTTTTCTTTTGTTAATTTCAAAATCACTGCTATTTATCAATATTGGTGCAATGTTTTTGATGGTGCAACGTTCTCTTGCTCTTTGAAGAGTAGGAATATTTTGCAATACTATTGTCATAGGAACGCTAACTTTGTCCTTGTCATCGTTGTTCTCTTCTTCAGTCACTGTCTTCTTTTTATTGAATAAAGGTTGACTAGAGTTTTATTAGCCTATCACAATATCTAAAAATATCAGACTCTGTCCTAACTAATACAGCCCAAAGTTGCACATTTTCCATTGACTGCAATCTTATGAATATTGTAATAACAAAAAGATACCATTATTACAGTCACTGATGCTTTTGTGAATGATAAAATATTTAAATTCAACGAAAAGTTAATCAAATGCATTGTAAATAATTAAAAAGAAAAAAGAAATGCAAATTAATAAAAGATAATAAGAAATATACACTACAAATTGTAACTATACGAATATGTCTGCCTAATTTTTTTAATTGGCTATTACGGTTATTTATTTATTTATTTATTGGAAATAGTATATTTCCACCGGCAATATCTTGAACAGCGAATGATTGTGCAGATAACAGTGATTAGAAAAATAAAAAAACATTGTTTTCCCTGCATACATTAGGGAATCGCATTGATTTTTGAATTGTATTGGCGGAGGTGAAGTCGCCCTGCCAATTAATTCAGTTGGACCAAACATATGGTACCTGGGGCAGGCAGGTACTAATAATGTTGATTAAAATTTATATATTTTATGCGAACTTCTACCTATTTCGAAAATCTCAGATTCTGCACACCATTAGGTATAAGTGTTACTGGCCTACCGTCTTCATGGTCTTTTTAACCGCTAAATTTAGGAATGTATCCATAATTTTTTGAAATAAGCATTCAAGCGGTAACTGCTTTGTGTATGGATATTAAGTCAGGCATTTTCGCCCTAGCTTAATTTCTACCAGGTTTGGGTTGAGATTTTTTATTTATTTTTAATTGGAAACAGCAGAGTTACATAAATATGGGCATCTCTACCCTTTTAAGTATCGGATTACAACATTCATAATTTTAAGTCCTTGTTCCATATATTGCAGAGCAATCAGGAAATGTAATTGTTACCACAAATACGGACATGACTTTCCATGCAATTACTCGGAATACACTTCCATGATCCTCTTTGCAATAATACAAATTGTCAAATCTCAAATACCAAAATTTGACCATATTTGGTGGCTTGCCATAGTTGCAGCAACAATGTCCTTTTCCTATTCAACCATAGGATTGGGATTGGGCCTAGCAAAAGTGATTGGTATTGTTGAATTCTCCTTTTCTTTCAATTGTTAGGATCTGCATAGAGCACATCTGATTAGGTCGAGGAAGTTCAAATTTATTTGGGTCAGTCTAATTCTAAGCAGGTAAACTGCATGAAGCAGAAAATCTATTTGCAACAATTTCCCTAAGTCTTCTCAGATTCAAAACCTTGGTGAAATGGCAGAACATGGACAGTTTTATGGAAGCATTGGGGGACTAAGTGTGACAACTACACTTGCTCAGAAAATTTGGCGTATTTTCCAAGCTCTTGGGGGCATTGCATTTACATATCCATATTCTTTGATTGTTATAGAAATTGAGGTATATATAGATTAAAGTAATGCATTCCTGTGTATAGCAAAAAGCTTTTGCAAGACCAGAAGATACATAATTACAAGCTTTTTAATCTATAATCATGCAGGACACTCTGAAATGACCACCTACAGAAAACAGAACCATGAAGAAGGCATCATTTATTTCTATCATGAACACAGCCTTCTTCTATATGCTGTGTGGTGGTTTTAGGCTTAGCTATGCAGCCTTTGGTGACAATGCACCTAGAAACCTTCTGACAGGTTTTGGATTCTATGAGCCTTATTGGTTGACTGACTTTGCCAGTACATGCATTGCACTTCACCTGGTTGGAGCATACCAGGTGAGTTATCAACTTTAAATCTTTTTTAATTTTCAAGTTTTCCTCAAGCATTTATATGGCCAAAATTAATGATTCTTGAAAGTTTGAAATCTTACATTTGGCATATTTTTTATAATGCAGTGTCCTCATGGTCACTGACCATCCTGGGAACTGAAACTCAACGGATGCGCCGAATCTGGCTATATACATCTTCATTTATGGTCAGAAACATATATTTATGGAGCTATATGTGACTACATTCTGGTGTACTTATTGCAGTTTAGTCCTCTAGATAGTGATGGCCTTTTCTTGCAGGTATTCTGTCAGCCCTTTTCTGCATTTGGTGAAGGATGGTTTTATCGTAAGTGGCCAAATAACAGATTTATCAATCACCAACTTCTTCAAGCTGTTTTGGAGAACCGCAGTCGTATTGTCAGTCACTACCGTTTCAATGCTATTTCCCTGCTTCAATAATATGCTAGGTATTTTGGGTTCTATTAGCTTTTGGCCATTGGCAATCTACTTCCCAGTGGCGATGTACATTGTAAGGAATAAAGGTCAACGTTGGTCATTGAGATGGATCCTTTTTCAAACTTTCAGCTTCATTTGCCTTCTTATTTCACTGGCAGCTCTTGTTGGATCCATAGAAGGGTTGGGCAAGGTGATTAAATAAAGATGCCAAATGGGGAAGTATTGCTGCTATTGTTGATTATTATATTTATTTGAAGATATAGTTTTTAAGAAGTTGGGGGAAAAATGATTTCTAAATGAAAGTAATAAGGTTTTCAACAGGTAAACAGAGCTGAAATCAAACAAAAGAGAAAATAAGTTCAACTGTATAATCTGAAAAATGGTCATTACTTCAGGTTGACCTTTGTATAAAATATTACCAGCAAAAATGACTACTTGCATTTAGAGAAGATTACAAATTTTCAAATTTCTTATTTGTAGTATATAGATACATGGCATGTATACCGATAATTTCAGGTCGTCGTTGCCTGCTAGCCACGTAATTTGGTTCTCTTTCTAGTCTGTATGCTTTGTACTTTGTAGTCTTCAAGGGAAAAAACATGTGTAGTTTAGAAGCATTTGTGTATGCTTGTACCGCATATGAATTCGGTGAGAGTAAACTTACATTAGCTATTCATTGTTTACACACAGATCAAAGATATTTCATAATGGATTTCATTTTGCATTATGAAAATACCAACTTCATAATTTGATTTCAGAGTTGTCATGATATAGTCATTTGATCCTGCCACCATTTCAGAAAATGTAGAGAGAATGAGGCGTTCCAACAATCTTTACAAGATTACTTGTTAGGTTACCTTTGTGTTGGCCATAGTTAAGAATTTGTCTGTGTTCATCGAAAATAGTCTTGACACCGACTTTTTTTGTTCACAGTCATCGTCACTAACAGCAGTAGCTCAGTGTTAGTACTAAATATCTCCGAGAAACTTTCTTTGACGCTAGCTCCTACTAATTAATCAACGTTCAAATAGTATCACCCTTAAATATGCACGGTTGATTACTTTGAAACTTTGCATACTTAGCTCCTAGAAATCAATTAGTGTTCAACTAATATCACCCTTAAATATTCATAGTTGATTGTTTTGAAATTTTACATACTTGAGGAAGTAAAACAGAGCTCTCTGTTTTGAGATTTTAGTGTTACAGTTGATGAGTTCAGTTTTCATATAGAGATTTTTTTTAGTTGATGATGATTTCAATTTATATTTTTAGTTATTTTTTAATTGCGAAGCTCAAAATTACATAAATATTGGCATCTCTATGCATGTTTTAGATTACATATCGCTGATTACAATTGATGAGTAAGCTTTTACATATAACTGATTACAATTAATGAGTAAGTGTACACCTAAATCCAAGTGTTCCTTCGGCTAAGTAGCCATAACTAGGGGGTATTTAATCTATCAAAATCACCTAATGAATGATCTTGGACCTAATTGTTTGACTCTCCATGTCAGATATCCAGAGCCTCACCAACTGGGACATGGACTACAACCCCATTGATAGCATTTGCCGATTAAATTAAGATAACATAGTAGAAATGAGGATCAAAGCTTCAACTGCTTTGTTAAGAACTTGCTCACAATAAAATAAGCATGCCTTCAAAGTTCCCAATAAATAAGGTCTATTCTTTTTCCTATTACATATATACCTACAAAAAAATGTTGGTTGTTTCTAAAAATTTCCTAAATTGAATACATTGTATATTAAAATCTGGCATGGCATAAAGATGTTGTGTTGAATTATTCCAAAGAGTGAAACTTATTAAAAAACAATGTTATGGGAAACTAAACAGTTGTAGATACTAAATTTGGATTTATATGTCATTATAGTCTTGTACACTTAACAAATATATATCATGGCTTAACCCTTCAGTTTATGACCTTTCTGTAGCTGAAAAACTCATGTTTGCCATCTCACTACCTTAATTACTTGTCCTACAATTAGACGTTGGTATTCTAATGATATAGATCACATGTGACATACAGTATGATTAAAACCTGATCATTATCTTTCATTGTCAATTACAGAACTTCAACATACATATTCCTTCCCTGACACTAGCGGTAAGATGTGGACATTAGTGGTGACGTTAATGCCCAGGTTTCCCATAAAGTGTATGCACCTTCCAAACTAAAAAAAATTGAAAATACTTCCACATGTATCGGTTGGCCTAGAGTCCTTAATTAACCTTCACATGAAAATATTTCGAAATGTGTGGTATAAATACAAATCAAAGTCAATTCATTATACACCAAGTACAAACCAAGTAAGCACCTCTCAAGCTCATACTACTACCTAACGGAATATCATTTACACAATTGAGCCAAATAGTCCTATTCTTTTTTATTTTCATATCAGTGATAGGTGCAATCATACTTTAGTTTTGAAGCATTCAAAGAAGAGCCCATGAGCTATATTTATCATTTTATAAGCTCAATCATTTCATGCACTTGCATATATCATATTACACTCTTATTCACATACAAGCCTACACTTATGAGAGTAATACATATGTTTGATGCCTTCTTCAGAGTGTTGGATATGTACTCAATGCTCATTGACAAAGGGGTTATTGAGGTCAGTTCGACACTATGATTCCACTAACCCATTTTTGGCAAGGTAACAAGACTTGCTTGGAGGAGCTAGGGTTGTTATCATATACTGGCAACAACAACCTATGTACACGATCTAAGCAGAGCAATAAGGAGGTAATAATGAACACACCCAAAACAACCCAAGTGAAAATCCAGAAAATAGTACATAGTTCATACTGGACATGTGCGGTGATAAATGGACAATAGTAGTGATGCAAAGGTCCATAGGTCAACACAAGTGTCCAACCTGATAGAAAATATATATTACAAAATATGATGACTAGATCATGGTCTTCATAGAGAGCATTCTTGCCCTTGCACATCTTAGATATGCATGTGCATCATTAAACAAGCTAAGTACTATTTCTCCTTTGTATTGCTATTTGGCATTTTAATTTCTATATGTAGCATTTTTTAGATTCAATGTATTAATCAGAATATTATTTACCTAGATTATAATAGTTGCCTTGATCATAGAGTAATTTACTTCACCTTTGATCTAGACCACTCTATGCCAACGTTGAACTCGAAAAAGGATTAAACATTTGGTGAACTCAACCTATGTGTCCCTTTGCAACCATAGTTTTCCCAAGGGTTTATAGCCTTTTCAAGGATTTATATTGTTGTTATTTTCTCAAAGCTAATTGCAAAAAATTGTATGCAACTAAGGCGTAGTCTTAGGATAAGTGGTATACCTATTGTGCATTGTGAACTACCTCTTATCCAACCAAAAATGTCTCAACCACATGTATTGTCCAATTATGTCAACAATGAGAATGACAATGATGAGAAAGAATAAAATACTGAAAACATCCATATAAAGGATAATTCTGATTATGAATAAAATGACGAACATGATAATAATGATCAAATAGACGAAGAGCACGCTAAGGCTATTATGATGTTTTCAGATTGTATTTATCAAAACCCTGAAGACCTTAATAAGGTCCTTCAAACTATATTGGAAACTAAAAAATCCAATGGTGTACAAGCACAACCATCTTCCCTCCCCTCAAGCACACCATTGATTCCTACATCTATTGGGGGCATAGGGTATGTTTTTCAACCATTCTTCTTCAAGGACAACACTATTATTACCACATCTTCTATGGGACTAGTCAATGCTTCAACTCAAATACTAGTATCTATGCCTATATCAACACAAGCATTGTTTTCATTCCATTTGGTGACTTATTAAGCACAAATTTTTAATCCCAATGGAGTTATTATACAAGCTCTCCTCCAAGTTATCAATAAATTAGAAAATGAGGTTACCAATATTAAACAAACTGCATCCAAATATGACATTCTTTGGAATTCCTTCGGATGGGTATCAATAAAGTCATAGGATAAACTTTTCATAACTTTAAATTTTACAAAATAACCATTATTTGGTAGAATACAATAGTGGGGACTCAAAAAATAGTGTAGGGTGTTCTTGTCCAATGGGGCGTTGTTGTGCAACAAGGATAAATAGTTATGTTTAGGGTCTAAGACAACCTAAGTGTTAACTTGGACTATTTATACAAAAGATAGGTGTATTCAAGGATCAGGAGTCAGCTTAGAAGAGTGAGATTTCTATGTAGAAAGTGTATGAAATTGATCAAAAGGCCCTATAATAGGTCATGAGCTAAGTGTGTCGAAAGGGTGGTCACAAGTTCATTGTTTTAGCTTAAATGTAGATTTATGTGTCTACATTTTCCACCCTTTTATTCTAGTAATGCTAAAATTAGAAATTACTACAGTAAAAGGAAAATGCATTCCTAAACTTACCTATGAAGTGTAATCATGAATATAGGTCACAACGTTGAGCTATGGCTTCATGCAAACCTGCAATGAAACATGTATAAAATCAGTCCTTATTTAAACTGAATTTCAAAAAGCAAAAAAAAAAACTAGTGAATAACAAGGAATGAATACACCTAATTGGGTACACGAGCCATTGTGTTTTCCTGGTACAAAAGCTGGTGTAAAACCAATGTCTATAGAGGGTAAGACCCTGGGAGACTTCATTCATGTTAAATAGATTGGATTGTACTTTGCATTCCCAAATCCTCATTAATTGCTGAGTGTGCCAAAGAAATCAAGTTGTGCTTGACTCCATCATTTCATAGAAAAAATAGTGAAGTACCTTGGAATCCCTATATGAATTACAATAGAGTATTTTGATGCAAAAATAGGTGAACCAACCATAATAGATAGAATAAGGCTCATTTCTAATGCAAAATTGGCACAAAAGGTTAATATGATCTAGGTATGGTGTATACACCATGGAGAATGACATGGATTTCCATTCCATCTGTGAAACTAGTAAAAATTTGAGCAAAAAGGAAGCTATGTGTTGTGCACATGCCCAAAAATTAATATCTAGTGTATATAGATTCCAAGATTGAGTAACAACAACTGAGATTCTAAAAAAAACCCTGTGTGCTAACCTAAAATAACATGGCATGCATGATGCCCTCAAATTTGATCAAAATTGAGTTTTTATAGAAACTAAAATTGTAAAGCTATTGTAAACTACTCTGGGTAGATTTAGATTCTAAGAAATTTTGGAATTGACATTTTTTTGGGTATTTGGACAATACCCTATTTGAACAATAGTGCAGAGATCTCCTATCCAAAAGTGCTTCTTGTGTATTTTCTAAGTTTGAAACTTTACCCACAATGAAATACCTAAAAATTCATGTATGTGTGCTACACTATAGGGCTTAGTCTCGAAGACAAACCACTATGCATGCCCCCTCTTTTGAGGTAAGTTATTGATCCTGCACAATAACTTAACATAAAAACTTATGCGATGGATTGTTATGATAAAAATATGTAAATATGAGTAGTGGTGATAACATGGAGTAACATGGGACCATCATATATATAAATTGAGCATAATAGTAATGTGAGGTGCATGTAGAAACATGCATACATAGTGAGAATGAATAGATAGATGTTAGCAATTAGGCACATAGATAAGTGAGCAAAACTAAGTATTGAAAGCTAAATATAACTACTTGGGGAGGGATGCATTATATCCATCATGGCATCGAAAGGATGAGAGGATGCATGATGTCCATCATGGAATCGAAAATTGATGAAATTAAGAAAACAAGTGTAATGGTCATGACATACACAAATGAAGGATACACGTAAAGCACATAAAACACACAATAGAAGGCTAAGGGGTCATATAGAATGGACATGTTCAAATGTTACTCACATGCAAAGAAACATATAATAAAGGATTAAATCCACACACAATGAAATGTTCAAATGCCCATAAGCTAAATAAAGAATACACATAATACATGAAACAAGAAAGTAAATATGAAAAACATGCATGACAATATATAATTGATCAACATAAGAAAGTTTGTAACACTAGTAAATTTAGTGACTGAGATAACCAAGAAGATATAAAGGTGTTGGTGAGTGATAAATATCAATATATGTAATGTTATATAGATAACTATGTTATGATAAACAAGAGATAGATAAAGAAGGACAAAACCTATGTATAGGATACCCCCAATGATCTAGATGGTGTGCATACGTACTGTAAAAATCATGTGTGTGGTCTAGAACTCAGTAATGATAGTTTGAGGTCACTGGGACAACAACGGTATAATTAGACAATAGGGTAGGGTACTCTTGTCTAATAAGGCATTGTAGTCTGAGTGCAGTTTCTGAATGTGTGACAATGAAATCACCTATAACTTTGTTTGGGAATAGTATACTATATTATTTATAGTCACTCATGCACACTCATGAAACATATATGATATGAAATGGATAAAATCAAGTACTATATAGTTGTGCTCAAATGAATTGATATATGACAAACTAAACATAAAAATGCATAAGTCTTGATTTTGGTATTTATAGAAATATTTTACTATTTTTTTATTTTCTATATAAATGAACTGGAACATATGATAATATAAACATCAAAAATCACATCTAAGGGATGTGGATAATCAAATAATTGATTTGGTGGAAGATAACTGAGTGATAGATACTAAATATCATCAAACTCCCACAAATAATCATTGTTGTGATCTTCATACCATTCCTGCCTTATAGCTATAACTTTGTCTTTGGCAATGTTATGAATCATGTGCATTTGCATTGCATGTTGCTCTAATGTGTAAGAGGCCTCATGTGCAGTTGGGGGATATACCAACTTTGATCTATGCTCCATATGTTAGAATCAATTGTTGTCATCAATACCATCATGGAGAATGCATATTCTACTCGCTTTGAATTTGAAGGTGAGACACCATTGTAAGTGGTCCATTGTAACTTCCATTTCATGTAACCATGTGTTACCAAATGTAGCTTTCTCTAAGTGCCTATGTTCATAATGAATAAAAGTGCATTCACCACTTTTGTACCACATGCAACTAGTATTTGTATGTACCCTATAGAGTCCTAGTAATATATAACATCCTGTAACACATCTTGATCATGCCCTACATGTTTAAGGAATGTAAGTGTTCATAAATTTGGATTTGTGTCCTCATTAATCAATACATGTCATCTATATTGATCCTTAATGAAAACTTGAATAGTTAAATGATTAATCTTGGAATGCTTGTATTTTATGTGTATGTGACCTTATTGTGAAGCCATGGTAAGTGGTGGTATGTATTGTGTAATCTAAAAAATACTTATATCCTTATATTTCTAAAGTTTATATCATTATGTATCATGTCTTGTACTTTTATGAAAGTGAAAAAAACTTGATTTGACAACTAAATAGTGGACCTATGGTGTAGTGTTGGTAAATCAATCAATTCAATGTCAAGTAAAATATGTAACATCACATGTAGTCTATCATGTGCATTGTTTGCATGTATCTTGATAATCAACTCCATATCCATAAGTTCAACATTATTTACTGAATTTGTGAATGGTAACTTGTTGGTACATGTAGTGCATTGGTCAATGTATTGTGCCTCATGTATCCTAGAAATATTAGATCTGACAAAAGTATTGGTCCATGGGACATTTGATACAATAGTCTGTGGTGTATCATCTATGTGGAAACACATATTATTTCCTTTATCCATATCTGAAATAAATTATTTTCATGTATCTATGTGCACTAGTATGATGGCATTGGATTCATTTGTATGTTCCCTTAGACCAACTGGTGTGAAATTTAACCCAAACAATTAATTTTCAATGTTCATTGGTGTTGCATTTGTGTCATTTTTGGAAGTAGCTTTAGAATCAATATCAAAATTCTTTATGTAGAATTATTTTGGATCTTCTAAATTAACTTATAAAGGTAATTCCTATATAATCTTTTCTGATTCCACCTTTATAGGCAAAGATTGCTTCTCTGAAATAGTTATGGACTTCAATGGTTCACTCTTGTCACTAAGTTCACCAATCTCATATGTGTGCATTTTTTATATAGGAATGACATGTGATGGTGGCACTATAGTAGACCGAAGTGCCCCCAAATGTGATAGACTCTGAGTAGTAGATTATGTAATCTTACAATATCTGAATGGTTGATTATCGACTAGGCATATATATAGATATCTATCATGTAGTAATTTTATGCATCTATGTAAAATAGAATGAATGGATTCCATGGCATGTATCCATAGCCTACCCAATAGTAATTTTTAATTAAAATTATTAGGCATTACTTTGAATTGTGTAGATAAGGTTTTGGGCCTCATTGTAACATCTAATGTGATAGAACCCAAAGCTTGGTGTGGCTCATCATCAAATCCTTTGATATTATTATATTAATTTTAAATGGTATCCATATTAATGCACAATGTCTATAAGATTACAAATATTTAATAATAAATCATTATCAATTAGTACCCTTTTGACTATTGTAGTTTTGATTTGATCTTGTATAAAAATGGTAAATTCTAATCAATAGTTAATTATAAAGTCAAATCATTATCAAAATAAATATCATTCCCAATATATTTAAAAATATTCACAACAAATGCTATGTAATATGGTTATACGTCATGAGGAATAATTTTATGATTCAATGCTTGGTAAAGAATGTCCTTGAAAACAATATCCTTTTAAAAGCAATTCTAGCATGAAAATCTTGGTGTATTCGTCAGCTGATCAACAATATCATATCCTATAGGTTCAGTAATTGGTCCTATTGGGTTAGATTAGGGATGAGGAGTAACTATATAAATTCATTCCTCCTACCTCAGTTGATGAGGTACCCTACCTCATCTAGTAACAACATGGTGGACCGTAGGGTCTATTATAATTTTTGGATGAATAATAGAGGCAGGATATGAGGTGAATTAGTTGGGAGGTCTAGGGGACAAAGAATCAAAAGGAGCCATCTAATACCTTTGATGTCTAGTAGGAACAAGTGGTAATTTAGAGAAAGACATGCAACAATAATCACCATAAAAATGCTCATTTTGAAACTCTTTCTTGATATAGGTTGTGAGTTGTGTCCTTACACTATGTATCAATGGGCATACATACAAACAAAAGATTCAATAAAATATAGACAAAGAGCATGTAAATAGATTCAATAAAATTTGAACCAAGAAATAATAAATAGGTTTAGTCATTATGATCATGATGCTTTTAGAAATTAAAAAAATCAAAAAATTGGAACCCTAATAGAAGGAAAAAAATAAAATGAAACCCTAACAACAAGATAGGGTTTGAGTAAAGTCTGACAATATGCAAGTTCACCAATATATTTTATCAAATTTGGGAAACTAAGAAAATTAGATTACCCTAGAAATTACAAACTACTATGAAAAATCAAGAAGAATAATATTACAATAATTTAAGCATTCACTGATTTCAAATTTTCTAAATTTGAAAATATTATAATTATGAAAAGTACAAGAGGAAATATGAACTTAGCTAGAAAATATAACTTCGGGAGGTTTCTATGATTGTAATTGATAGAGTGACTATGTTTCTTGAGTGTGAACTTGGATCTGAAGCTTGAAAATACTTAGGATAACAACTCCATAATGTGGATAACATTGGAGGTGCTCTTATCTAGAGTGAGGAGAACCTTGTCTAGAAAACAATATAGATATGAGATTTCTAGGTTATGTTTGCCTAAATGCTTGTATGTTTTGTAGCTTGTGTGAGAGATATCGATATGCAATGGAGACCACTATGTAACTCTTTTTCTATTTAAAACCCTAGCTTAATGGCATGCGAATACCAATGCAGATCATGGAATAAAAAGGGTACAATGCTTGAAGTTGGGCATGACCTCAACACCCCACGTATTAGACACTGCCTACATACCAATTCTCCAAAGAGGGATCAAAATCCATTTGGTTCTCCCATATTATGATGGTGTGTGAATAACTAGTGAAAAATGCTAAATGTTGGTGTAATGGGTGTTTTTAAGTGCTTCAGCCATGTCTTGTGACCTTAGAGGTGTATTTAAAAATTATCTCAAGGGTACTACAACTATATGTACTCAGTATTGGGAGAAATAAATAGTTTTATCTTAATGTGCAATTAGAATTCTAGTGGTTTTTAGTGTGGAAGCATTTTGTGTACAAAACCCTTTATGATGTGGCTTTATAGTGATATCATTGGAATTCCTTTGGATGTCACTTATTAAATTCATAGACTGACCTTTTCATAACTTTGAATTTCACAAAATATTAATTATTTGGTGGGAAGACAACATTGCAGAAGTGGAAACCAATGTAGGGTACTCCTATCCAATGGGTGTTATTATCCAACGAGAATAAATAATTTTGATAAGGGTCTAAGATAGTCTAATATTTGGCTTTCATACCATGTATTAAACACTGCCTACATACCAATTCTCCAAAGAGGGATCAAAATCCATTTAGTTCTCCCATATTATGATGGTGTGTGAATAACTAGTGAAAAATGCTAAATGTTGGTGTTTTTAAGTGCTTCAGCGATGTCTTGTGACCTTAGAGGTGTATTTAAAAATTATCTCAAGGGTACTACAACTATATGTAATCAGTATTGGGAGAAATAAATAGTTTTATCTTAATGTGCAATTATAATTCTAGTGGTTTTTAGCATGGAAGCCTTTTGTGTACAAAACCCTTTATGATGTGGCTTTATAGTGATATCATTGGAATTCCTTTGGATGTCACTTATTAAATTCATATACTGACCTTTTCATAACTTTGAATTTCACAAAATATTAATTATTTGGTGGGAAGACAACATTGCAGAAGTGGAAACCAATGTAGGGTACTCCTATCCGATGGGTGTTATTATCCAACGAGGATAAATAATTGTGATAAGGGTCTAAGATAGTCTAATATTTGGCTTTCAATTTTTGCATAATAGAGAAGTGTATTCTGGGATCGGTAGTCAGTTTAGAAGAGTGAGTCATCTATGCAGAAAGTGGTCAAAAGGACCTAGAATATGTCATGAGCTAAGTGTGTCAAAAGGGTGGTCACAAGTGTGTTTTTTAAATCTTAAATGTTAATTTATGTGTCTATATACATATCCATACAAACCTATCAAAGGTAGATAAATGTGTAAAGCATGAAGAAAGAATAAATAAATAAATAATATTATATTATATTAATGTCTATGAAGGATCAAAAGTAGGTCAATGGGATTCGAGAATATAATCAATTTCAAAAGAAAGTGATAGAGTAAAAGGAACCTAGGATTATTGAATAAATAAAAAAAATAAGAGCCAAAAAATTGAAAATAAACAAGGGGTAAACCCAACATAGTAAAGCCCCTAACCCTTGTGGTTAGGGTACCAATAGAAATAGCCATGTGGTTATGCAAAAAGCCCTAAAGAGCATGGGTTGATGAAAATACTAAAGATTACATGGTAGTCTCATCAAATATATTTAACCATGGTTGAAATAGAAGAATCATTTGTGTCATCATATTTCAATGTGAAAGGACCAATGCAAGATTTGATAATGTTCATCGAGGAGTGTCAAGCCTTGAGGGGGTTAGGTTTGGTAATCCAAGGTGGAAGAAAAACACTCCCCTAGTATCCATTTTAAAATCTAGGGCTGAAGAGACTCCCATGTCCCAGTGAATAAAATTTTAATGTGTGCTTATCCCCATAGCCTAGGAAGAGTTTGCAAAAGAACATATCCATGATGCTAAGTAGAGGTGGATCCCTATCACCAAGATCTAGTGTGTTGGGGTACCATAGTATTATTGTTGTGTAGAGATGAGAAAACCTCATTGAATTACCCCCTTACTATGCAACACAATGAAATCTAAAAGGCACTTAAAGCTACCAACCTTTATGAAGGGATGAAAGAAAGAGGTGATCAGGTTGGGGGTTCTAGGTGTTCCCTATATGAACCTACATATAAGGGTGATAACCTCCTAAAGAAAGAGGGCTAAACATCAATGGTCAAGATGCCAAAATAAAGTGGATAATGTATGAAAAAACTTAAGATAGATCTAAAATTTATCTAACTTAATAAAATCTAATATTGGATAAGGTAATCAACTAACATGCATTGTAATACTCTTTATATTGGAAGCATGACCAAATTGGATCTTTTAAACCTACCCAATGGATCTCTTACCACACAACACCAAAGGAGAGGGTTCCAAATCCTCTACACAAATGATACTATGAAATAACCCTAGCTAGTTCTAAGTACATAAAATAAAACTAATCTCCTGCTCACCAAAGCTTGTGGCACAAAGGGGGATGGTTAAACACAAAAAAATAATCAAGGGTAATGGTAGGAAAATGAGGGTGTAGATCACCTAAAGTGGAAGATGGAAAGCAAATAAAACCCTATATCTATACTAAGTTTAAGCATAAAGGTAATATAAGCAAGGAGTTATACATCCAACACATATTACTTATAAAATATCTATCTAAGGAAATAACAAAAGTTAAGAATACTTCCTTGGGAGAGCCTATCAAGACTCAATCTCTCCTTTGGCCAATGGTGATTTGTAAGAGGTTGTTATGAATTGTAAGGATCACACTATAGAAATCTTCTCTAGGCTAAAACACTCCTAATTTGCATCTAGGATTTCCCAAAAGATAAGTAATCTTGTTTCCAAGACAAACTTTAAGAAATAAATTCTTCAAATGGATATTTAACATAAATATGAACTATAATGATGAAGAAATGAGTGTTCATCTCTATTAGATTGAAATGAGCCTTTTCATTATAGCAATGGATAATCCTTAACCCTTTTGTAATATTAGATGAAAATATCAGCCAACTCGATCTAGTTAGTTAGAAAATGTTACTTTTAGGCCTCGAACTAAGTTAGACATGCTAATTTAGTTCTATAAAGTGTGCTTAATATTTTATAACAGGATCAAGCTAGCTGACTTAATAGGAAAAGAGGGTGATTTATTAGTTAGGGGCTATTTGAAAGGATAAATGATTAGGTAAATGTATAAACAAGGTTTGGATTACTTGAGGAGTTGGATAAACAACATTTGTAATAGGTTTATGTAATTATAGAGGTTATCAATAATATTGCAAAGCACCAATGGTCTGCACACCCCTTTCTCATTTCACCCTTTAAGGCATGCACTCAGAGAGATCAAAACTTGATAGGTTCCTATAAGAGATAAATCATCAATAAATGATAAAGTTTAAGAATATTATGTGCATACATATAAAGTGTTGCCTGGGTCTTTATAAAAACAATGATATATCTCTTGTATCTCATAATATATAGGGATTCTGAAAATGAAGTGCTCCTTAATATCCACCAACTAGAGGGAAGAAAGACAACAAACCCAATCCCCATGTTTAATATGATGATCAATCTCAATGTGTAACTAGTGTGAGCACACCCTAAAATGGTTGAGGGAAAAACTCAAATCGTGAGACTAATGAAAATGGAGATATTCAATCTGATGAATATCATCTACCACCCACAAACATTGCTTAGTGTAAAAGTCAAGCTTGGGGATAAGTGACTAAAGAGGAGAGGTCCAAGTGACATAGATGTGCTGCCTATAGATATCCTCTCTAAAAAATATAATGATGACCTCCTTCAAGGGAATAAGTCAATGAGTAAAATCTAAATAATACCAAAAATTAAGTGTTGGAAGCACAATCACTGGGGGGATGAATCAATGTCCTTAATACTCTTTTAATTTCACTTCATCATTCATTCATTACCATTCATGAATCAATATCAACCCAATGTACATAATCATTAATAAAGCATTAATCAACCAAAAAAATGCATAAAATACCATAATACATCATATAGGTGGGAAACCCTCATGGGGGAAAAAACCCACTAAAACAAATCTTGGAAAAACTGTCCTATAAAGCAATGAATCAATCTTTAGCTGAGCACCAATCAAGGAAGGAACACCAAACCCTAATTCACAAAGAACCCACTTGTATTTATCAATCACCAACTTGATAGGAGGCACCAACCCCCTTGTTGATCAAACACCTAATCAATTAACACCACGATGACTCAGCACCCACTCAACCGCCAATGATTTGTCCACTTTTTCTTTGATGTTTATCAACACTTGATGATGATATTCTTTTACTCTCTCTATTTATTCTACTCACTATGACATCAATGTCATACTAAATATTATATCCTATCTCTCTACACATCAGCTACCTCATCATGGCCTTATCAACACATTCAAGCCTCTAATACACCTCTTCTCATCTATGATAACCTCATAGACTTCTGCTCTTCTCCTCTCCTCATGAAGGTTCTCTTAATCACAATCTACCCTCATGGTCTGCTCCTTGACACTCATGATCATAAGGTTACATGGTATTATAATTCATATGGTACTATGGCCATTCCTTCATCCTTACACACTCAACTCTACTCTTTGATCACATTCAAAACTACCTCTCACCCAAACAAATTTATCATTGCTCAATAAGCCCTCTATCACCTTGTTTAGTTCACATAGGCACTGATATTCATATTTAGACCTTTTGTTAGATATTCATTAAAACCCTATGATGGTCCAAATTACCTCCTCCTAATCCTCTTTGTTCTCTTTTATTCACTTGCATACTCACTTTTCCAACACACCAAATATGCCTAATTAGTCTTGTTCTTATAAAAGTCACTTGCTCTCACACACCTTGGTTGGCCATGCACATTTGAATACTTGAATTACCCTTATAATAGGTCATATAACATGTTCCAAAAATGAATCAACCAATACATTAGGTCATCTATAGCTTAATAGGCTGCATTCCTTCTTTAGGTCTCATGGAGACCTATTACACCTTCTTAGTCACACATTACATTTGGCCTTCCTTGGAACACTTCCAAACTTATAATATAGAAATAACATCTCAAATTAAACTCAAATATACCTTAGAAAACTTCACCTTAGGTCTATAAAACCTTTTAGTTCCAACCACCACTTGAACCTTTTCTCAAAACACTATTCACAATAGGCATGTGCATACACAAAAAATTGTTTTGAACAACTAAAGCATAAACTCAATTTTTACAAATAAACATAGAAACAAATCACATATATAGAAGACTCATGACCTCAGGTTCATGAAAAAAGTCATTATATGCTTCAACTCAAGGTATATAGTCTCAAACTCTTCTTTGCAAGATGCTTACTTTGAACTGCTAACTGGCTTAAAAACATAGTCAAGGTAATATGAACTTTTGACACCTGATTGAACATACTCAAGGGATTTCAATGCATGAACATGATATTATAACATTTTTAGAAAAAAATTATAGACACCCAAATTTAATTTAGTGTCGAAATGCACCTAAATTTATTAATCATTCTTCTTACATTAATAATTAACATTTCAATTTAAAATTAAATAATTGATTAATTCAAACATTTTGAATAAGTCAATTATGCACCTTTTAATCTTTATTTTAATTATTTAATTCTAGATTTTCCACATATTAAAACCTCTCCCACCTCTCTCTCCCTCATCCCATCCAAAATTTAAATTTCTCCACCTCTTATGACTCCTCCCCTGAGTTGTCAAGCCATTTGACAAAGTCTTGTTGAGTCAGCTAACCAACCCCAATTTTTCCTCAACTAGGGTGAAATGGTCTCCATCCTCATGGATGAGGACTCATCCTCAACTGTTGATCATTTGGAACATTGAAAAAGTCCAAATGATCCTCCATCATTGGATCATTTTCCAAGCTTCTATAAATAAGCTTGCAAATCTCCATTTTCACCCATCCCTTTTGAAATCACAAATTTGAGAGTTCATAATTAATCATAGAATCTTGAGAAATCACAAGCATAATTGCAATCATAATCATATCTTTCATCCAAAGTGAATTAAAAAAAATCAAAGTCACCCTTTTGCACCAAAACATTTCCCGTTCTCCCTTTACATTGGAGGAGTGAGCACCATATTCTTGATAGAGAAAATCAGATTCAAATCGCAATGGAGGATTCTTGTATCTCAACTGTGAAGTTTTGATTGTTGTTTTTTGCATTTGTTTCTCTAACATAATTGAATTTAGTTTAGATTATTTCATTGTCTTTGCATATTTAAATTTAGTAGTATACCCAATGGGACTTACTCACATCTTTTGAATTTTTTTATCTTCCTCTTTTACATTTAGATAATTTTGCTTTTTTGGTTTTTGTTGTTTATGCCTATCCTTTGCATTTAATCTCATATATTTTTGAGATGGTACGAATTTCAGGTTATTTTCATATATTTTCTCTTTGACTATACGTTTTTCCTGTGTAATAGTGAATTTGGAACATTTTTCAGCGAAATTGTTAGACCAAATAGTAAAATTGTCACCTTTTCCTACATTTTTTATAATTTTTTTGTGCTTTTCTAGGTTGGCAGTGTTTTTGTATCAAAATAGCATTTTCATGTAAGAATAACAAAATTGTTGCATATTATAGTGAAATCATTGAACATCACAGTGAAATCATTGAACATCATAGTGAAATCATCATTTTGTATAATGTTTTCATCTTTATCTATAGAGAAATCACCTCATTTCAAAACATTTTCATCATTCCTCATAGCATTTTCATTTATAATTGTAACATTTTTGTCTCATAGCATTTTCATCCTTCTTCGTAGTGAAATCTTTTTTTTAAGCTTGTTTTTTGTTCTATCTTTTTCTTGCATGATTAGTTTACAATTTTGCTTTTTTGACTTGACTGTGTAACAATATTTTTATCACAAAGGCTTGTATTTTGTGTTTTTTCACCTATTTATTGCAGGTTATCTCATTTTTTAGCCCAAGTAAACAATCTAATACCTTTTTAATAAGGCGCTTGCTAAAGGTAATTAGCAAATAAGCAAATATAAAAGCCAATTTTTCTTATTGCTAACGTTCTTTCTTTTATTTTTCAATTTTGTAGTAATTACATCACTTTGTTTTTGTATATTTGTTTATAGTTGTGAAATACATGTATGCTCTTTCCTTGGCATTATGTTGGTAATGATACTTAGAAATTATAAATATTTTCACAATTTATCTATTTACCCTAGTTGATCTTACGTATGCTCTTTCCTTGGCATCATATTGGCGATGATACCTAGAAATTAGAAACAAGTATCAATTCTTTATTTTTATTTTCTTAGGGTCTCTATTGACTATGGATTTCACCACTATGTAGTACGCCAACCTCATTTATTGGTGGGATATATAAATCAAGACCTAATTATTTCAATTGCCTAAGTGGTAGTGTGTTTCAAGCACACCGTGATGTGAGGGACTTTCATGCTCTAATACCCAAGGTTTTAACAACTAACTCAAGATCTAATATTGCTAATTGTCAACACAATGAGACACCTACGACTATGTTGGTTAATTTCAAATAAGACCCAATAGTGTGTGTCCACTCTATCAATTTCTTCCATGGCTTTGTTCACCTCTAGATAAGCTCATGTATACCTTAAGCTTAGGATCACATTTTTACCATCCGATTTCGATGCATTAGTTAGCAGTTTGTGCCAAAAAGTTACCTTCTACACACCCTCAAAATTGGACTCAATGGGCCATGAGAATGGTAGGATCCTCCATGGTTAGTGCCTTGAAATAGTAGGCTACAACTAAGAGCACAATGAGTGAGTGATAATAGAAGGGTCAAAAGTTGTTCAAGACCCTCATCCTAGATTTTTCACCTTTTTGTGAAAATTGCTTGATTGTTTATAATAAAAACTATTTGTTGTTTCCTTGTGTCTACCACATTATATAAAGTCATTGTTTGCAAACAAATTCTTTTGAGTTTAAATGTTATCCTAAAAATCACAACTTTCTCTCTAAAAGCTCAAACTCATTTAGTTAGCAATCAAACTTTAGTCACTTTGGTACTTTACTTTACTAGAGTATTTTCAAGTCTATTTCATTATTGAGTCAATCCTTTCCTTAGAAACATTACCCATTTTAAGAAGCATGGCTATGTGGAACCACAACTCAACCAATTCCATCCCAAATCACAATCCTAATAGTCCATATTATAACCTAGAGTTCTATCCAACCAACTGTGATTTAAACACATATTTGAATCAATGTTAAATCAATCACACAAATAATCAAAATCCAATTTTGAATATGTATTCATCCTCATCCACCCATCAATCAAATCTAAACTTTATTAGTCATTCAAGTTTTCCAAATCAACCTTTCTATAACAATCAAAATCAATCATTTTATTTTGCATGTAGTTCCAGCCATAGCATCAATCTAAATAAAACTTTTAATTCACCTTCACTACAAATTTCAAATCTATATTTGAACCAAAATCCATTCATAAATCAAAATCTCACTTAGTACTCATCCATTTAGTCCAATCCAGCTACATTCCATCCAAATCAACCTTTCAATTCCTACATCCTTCAAAACCAACCTTTCCAAATTCATCAAAATCAATCATTTTATTTTGCATCCAACCCATTCCCAAACTTGAGCCAAACTACATCAAATTCACATTTTTTCACAAACCTAGTAGATTTAAATCCATCAACCTTCACAAATCCAACAAACCCATCCTTCCAAGATCAAGGTACCTCTCTATTCCACTTCATTACTAGGGAATCTCAAAACATTCCACATCAACATCACCTTACCACTAGTGAGCTTATTTATCAAAATCAACCAAGTCTCCCTTCCACTAGTTATATCCTTGATTCTAACATACCCTATCACACTAACAAATGGAATCTAATTCTATCACCTCTACCATCTAGTGTCATTCTACCCCTAAAGTTACAACAAATTCAAAACTCCCAACCTATAAAAAACAACACTATGCTTATTAAGAAAAAAATCACTCCTTTATGGAAATCTTATGATGTATTTTATCAAAATTTGGTGGATGAAAAATTACTAATATACCCAAAGACCAAATAATTTGAGCCAAATGTCCCAAAACCTAAGTGGTATAGACCTAGATAATATTATTATTATCAAAAAATCAAAGGTCATTCTATAAACCGTTTGATGAGACTAAAGCATTATATCCAAGATCTGATTGATAAAGGGTACATCAAGGTAGAGCCAAGTGTATCCACATCTAAAAATAATAGTTTGGGGACATGCCAATATGTCTTTCCTGAGCCTAATCAAGCCACACCACTTCCAAGTCAAGGTCATAACCTTCCATCCATTTTTCAAGATCCCATTTTTGACACATCCATTTTTAACCACTCCATAGTTGATCAACCTACTTTTTACAACCATGGTTTACCATCCATTTTTTATGAAGAGCCCATATTTATTGAAGAGCCTATATGTGGCAAAAAACCTATCTTTGATCAAGATCCTTTTTTTGATAAAGATCCTATTTCTGACCAAGATCCTATCTTGGACAAAACTTCCTTAAACTAACTTAGCCTTTTACCTATTGGCCAAACACCCAACTCATCACCTATCGAATCTCCCATCACCCCATAGCATATATCCCGAGTGATATAGGTACTTATAGATAAAACAATCCATGAGTAAGGAATTATCGAACCCATCTATTTTGAAGTAAATACTAGACCCCATAGCATTAGCTATAAATCATTTGAAAGTCAATGTAAAGATGTTAATGGTAATTTTATGGTATATAAGGTAACTTCATCCATAATTAAAATAGGATCCATTTAGTCTTTATGAGGACTTTACTACCATCACTCCTTTCATAAACATCACCATTCCTGCCTTCCATCTTTTAATCTAGTATCTTCCACCTATTAATTGGGACCAACGATCTTACTTATAGTGAAATTTCTTCCATGATGATAAAATAATTGCAAACTTCCTAACTCATCTCTTGCCAGAAGAGTATCAAGAAACATCTTCATATTCTGAGGAACAAGAAGTGTACCTCAATCAAAATAAATCTTGCAATCCAAGTCTAAAATCCACACCCCATAGTGAAAACCTTTAAGGCACTATCAAATGATCAAAATACAAATTATAGTCAAAAGCCAAATCAAAATATAGAAAATAAAAAATATGAGTCCCTTAGTGAAAATCTCTTTGAGGCACTATTGGATAATCCAAATCTGAATCCTAATAAAAAAAATAAAGAATAATACCCTGGTGAAAACCTTTCTAAGGAACCAATGGACAAGAAAATTAATACATCCTCTACATTAGCATAGTTTCAGGATGGAACCCCATCACAAATTGAATATATCATTGAAGAAGCATTGAATTCTCAAATCATCCCACTTGGATTTACTCCTAGTCTTGTTGAACGTAATATTGTTGGTCCCATTCACTCTTTACACCATGACCCATATACTCATCCCCACTATAATTCCATACCTCCAAATCCTTCATGCAATGAACAAACATCCTTCATCCAACATACTTTCCACTTCACCCTATATGGCAGCATCCTCTATCGTAGGGGCTATGACAATATCCTAGTAAATTTGGAAGAAGCCAACTTAGAAATCTATAAAGTTATTGAAGACATCTCTAGAGCGCATACTTGAAATATCAATGGTGGTAAGCATCAATGCATCTCAAGACCTTTTATAATTGAGATACCAAAAAATAAAAAGCAAAGAAAAAAAACAAAAAATCAAATAAAAAATCAAAAAATCAAAAAAAAAAAGAAAGAAAGAGAAATAAATTCATCCAAAAGTGAAAACCATTTATATGGCACCTTGGGCAAGTACCATGATGAAAACCGATTTTAAGCATCATGTGTAAAATAATCAATTATCTACAAGTACCCTATACTTGGGGACAAGCTCATTCTATTTCAATCATATGCATTCTAAATCATCCCTCCATCCTTACCCATCCTAAAACATTTTTAATCCCATCCTTTTACCCTAAACCATCCATGGTTACTTATCCTAAGTTACCCTTACCTATCCAAGCCCATCCTTATCGATTTAACCCTTCACCCATTGAAACCCATCCTAATCTTTCCATCATAAACCATCCTTCTTCCCATTTTGGCCTTGATAAGGAAGTGGAAACATATTGAGATAAGTTTTTAGAAACATCTTGGTGTATCCTTGCAATGTTATTCTGATGACTAGACACTTGGTTTTTCTATACCATTGGTGCATATTGTCATATGCAATATCAAAAATCAGGTTGCTCAACTCTTATTCAATTGGAATTAATTTAAAAAATTCAATGCAAAGAATGAAATAAACACAAAGTAACTATCAAACCATCTCACATTATCAGATGCAACATCTATGTGTCATCTCTCTCTTCCATTCATCCTTATCACATCCATGTTGTTGAATCATCTGATCCATAATCATTAATCCATGTAGTAGCTTCATTTCTTTGTTAATTCTTGCATATTACTCATCCACCATCATTTCCTCATATTTTTATTCAATCTCCCACACTTGTCGATTGGGACCAACAAAATCACAATTTCCATCCTTTCTTCATCATCGAATCACAATGTGCAATCATTAACTTAAGTATGTTACTAACATCCATGGGTCAATCTTACCTTACACCATCACTTCTCTTCCTATTTTTTGGGAGAACTACATATGGTCTGATATCCACACATAGACATTGTCTAAGTGGATTATGTAGGTAATGCTTAGAGACATGAGGTCTCTAGGGTTAGTTTGACCACCACCACCTTCACCATTATCCATCCAAGTAATTTCATCCACATTTTATACTTTCATTTAATCAAATTGATATATCTTCTTATCAATGCTTGCAAATATCAAATTTTTAAATCTTTATCACAAATTGGATACTCTATATTTTTTATTTTTTGGCCTATGGCTTACCATCATTGGGATATATCATTCCCTCATTTTCTCATGAGATCCTTGTGTCCAAGAGAACAATCCAAGATTGTAGTCTATAAAGTGGGAAATGTAAATTTTCCAATATCTTCTCTAGCATTTAACCGCTAGGGGTAAATCATTTTACACGTGCCTTCTACAATTTTTAAAACATTAGTATTAAGACAAGTATATCTATTATTGATGATAGTTTTGTCATTTCCATCCCTTCATAATTCTCATTCTTCATCCATTTTGAAAATTTTAGAACCATTAAATCAATTTATTTCAGATTCTATTCAAATTCTTACAATCATTTATCAACATAAAATCCATAATCATTTGAGAAATCAATTCCTTTTTTACTATTTATAGATCCAAATTTTATTATTATTAAGACATATCATTCCCACACCTACTCAATTGACCCCTGAGTCTTTAGCAAAAAACAATAAGCATGCAATCTTCAAGTGGTTAACATTATTAATTTTCAAATTAAAACTCTGGTTTTAATTAACTAAGGGCAACCCTTTTACATTGCCAACATCTTGCAAAAAATTGACATCAATTCTGAAGTAACTTGATTTATCATGCATCAAACTCATTTTTATGTATTTCCTCTTTTCATATATTTTGAGCATTTGTCCATTTCCTGCACAAACCCTCGAGGGGGCATCATCACACTAATTTTCATTCATTTGGGGCAAATTTTTGCTTTTCCATCATCAGCATTTTACTTCTTCTATTCTTCAAAATAGTATTGCTTCACAAACACCAATTCAAAGAAGGGAAAATGTAGACACCTAAATTTCATTTAGTTTTGAAATGCACCTAAATTTATTAATCATTCTTCTTACATTAATAATTAATATTTCCTCTTAAAATCAAATAATTGATTAATTCAAACATTTTGAATATGTCAATTATGCACCTTTTAATATTTATTTTAATTATTTAATTCTAAATTTTCTACCTATTCAAACCTCTACCACCTTTTTCTCCCTCATCTGAACCAAATCCATAAAATTCTCCACCTCTTATGACTTCTCCCCTAAGTTGTCAAGCCATTTGACAAAGTTTTGTTGAGGCAGCTAACCAACCCCAATTTTTCCTCAACCAGATTGAAATGGTCCCCATCTTAATGGATGAGGACTCATCCTCAACCATTGATCATTTGGAACATTTAAAAATTCCAAATGATCCTCCATAATTGGATCATTTTCTAATATTCTATAAATAATCTTGCAAATCTCCATTTTCACCCATCCCTTTTGAAATCACAAATTTGAGAGATCGCAATCAATCATAACATCTTGAGAGATCATAAGCATACCTGCAATCATAATAATATATTTCATCTAAATTGAATAAAATAAAATCAAAGTCACCATTTTTCACCAAAATGTTTTCCATTCTCCCTTTACATTGGAGGAGTGAGCACCACATTCTTAATAGATTAAATCAAATTTAAATTGTAATGGAGAATTCTTGTATCCCAACTATGAAGTTTTGATTGTTATTTTTTGCATTTATTACACTAATATAGTTGAATTTATCTTATATTAGTTCATTTTATTTGAATATCTAAATTTATTTTATACAAAAATCAAATAAACAGATCATAAAATCTAATGGAAACTATTGGTCTTGTAGACCAATTTGTTGACCTTTTCTCTCAAAGTCTTTACTCACCTAAACAAGCCATTTTGGCTTTAATGTTCCAAAATATTACACTAAATTATAAGATTTTAAAAATCATGTATATATCATTAAATTAAAAAAAAACATCATTATTTCATTAAATATATCAACTCATGGCATAGAGTCTCAAATGCATCGCTACAACCTACTTACCCAAAAATGCCAATTTGCCTTGAAGACTAGTCATGGTGATTTTGAATTTCAACACCTATGTAGACACATTAATAATATATTTATGCATGTGAATTATCCTATATGATAATTATATAAATATAATATAGGTATATAACATGGTCATATGACAATATTGGTTTTACAGAGCAATCTCATAGCCTTGCACCTTCATTGTCTCATCTTCACTAGATAGGTCAACTTATGAGAAACATTTTCATCATTACCATTGAACTCAAAAACATATATCCAAAATGAATATTTATTTAAGGTCTTTAAAAACATCTCCACAAACTTTTATTCATCCCTAGTCCTTTTTATCACATCCCTAATCAATTTCTCACTTCTACCCAGTTTTCTCATTGTCTGCACCACTAGGTCTGTTAATGATTAGTCAACTTGTATGAACATTTTATCACCCTTAAGGGATAAAATATACTCAAAAAACACCATGTAAATAATATAAAAGTTTCAATTTTCAACCTTCATTCATTTATCAACTTTGACTCAATTAACTCTGACTACTATAGCAAATTTATGAGAAATAAGGCTTTCTTATAGGGTCCACTTACTCACCTAGCAAACCAATCACACATATAGGTGACTAGGGGAGTTTAATACATGATAAAATCACTTAAATATCCATTTAAAACCATTATGATCATTTATAACAAGATCTTTCTCATCGGGTCACTATTAGGGTTTTAAAGAGGGTTAACATTATTTCTAGTGTTAACGATTGTTCATAAAATATTGCCCCTAATTTCCAAAACTAATTCCTAGAGATCTTATCTAAGACCCTTCCCAATCTCTTGTAAATATCTCAAGTTACCATGTATAGGTTTTATGTGTTAATAAACACTTGAAATTACTTATCGGGTTGAGAACCCTCCATTCTGTGCACTCGATAGACCTCAAAACACTTTTGATTGCCTTAACCTTCAAATTTTGACTTGAAACTTGGTCAACATACTTGAAGAAATATGACATACCTATGTCAATTCACACATAGTCACACTTGCCTTGGAAGCTGATCTTGATACCCCATCTAGCCACCATCTCTCTCTTTCTTCTATAGACCTTTGACATATAAGTCACAATAGGTATTGAATCTAACCTTATAACCATTCTCAAAGCTCTCAACACCTCATGTAAAAAATAAAAAAACCTCTCTCATGATAAAAAACTCACTTATTATTCATATGTCCTATCAACATCTCATGTTTCTTCATTAGGCCAAGCAGGGTCTAGAGGTGGTCTAGTTACATACTAAGTCTATAGGTCTTACCCATTTATGCTTACCCTGAGACTCACTTGAGTGATCCAAAGACTCATAAACATGCTTAAACAACCTCACACTACTTATTCTTTGGATATTCAACAGAACATCTTCATAGTTTGACAGAGCATCTTTGGAGCTGTTTATACAAATCTTCAGAGCTTGACTAAGGATCTTCGTATCTCATTATGCTCTATATCAAGTATTCAAAAATATTACCAAAAAGGTGTTACCAAAAATGTTGATTAATTATCAAGCCTTCAAATTCTCTCTCAAAAAAGAAACATTAAGTTGTCTGGCTTCCTTGTCATAT
The DNA here is from genome assembly GCA_037957365.1 of Torreya grandis. NCBI lineage: Eukaryota > Viridiplantae > Streptophyta > Pinopsida > Cupressales > Taxaceae > Torreya > Torreya grandis. The sequence continues at coordinate 2,372,345 of JARHVA010000282.1, read as the reverse complement.
AAGGCATATAATCTCATACCCCACACACCATGCATCTTGACATCAAATGATATCAACCTTGACATCAATGACACACTTATCAATAAAATCCCCCTTTGTCATTGATGGCAAAAAATTATTCAAACTAACCACTCTCATCACCCATAGCCTAGTCAAACTCCCTTCTTGGACTTTCTCCCCCTTCTACATTAATGACAAAGGTCTTCCACAAGTATCATCTAGAAACACACTTTCTTTGCAAAAAAATTTTAACATACAAAATATGAAGAATTAAGGCAATATGATCCCCCTCAAACCATGAATAAATCTTTCAAAATGAACTCAGATTACAAGACCACTTCAACATAGATCAAGCTTAGTCAACAACCTGATTAGCTCCCCCTCAAACTAGGCATCCACCATGCTTCTACTAACTATAGAGTGTCTTTATTAATCCTAATGTAGTCACTCCTTTCTATAGGGCACTAAAACAACACTAATTTAGGAGAGTCCCAGATCTCCATACTCTCACAAGAAATTAATGTTCTTCAATATGATTTTGGGATTGATCTCTTCATCAACCATTTGATCATCAATGTGAGATGACAACTAACATTCCTAACTTGATTTCATACCTGAGGCATGCTTTATGACAACAAGCAGTCCATTTAAATTTTTAGATTGATCATGACTCATCTTTACTAACATATATTTATACATCTTGAATCCATCTCATCTTCAAAGATAAGGATATGTAATATCCATCTTCATTTCCTTGCTCAGGCTCCACCATATTTCTATCATGATTCATATTGACTTGCTTGACCTCTTATTATTCAACTTTGCATTTTTTTTCACACTAGGTCCTCTAGACTTCATTATAGCCCTTGATGTCAATAAAAGAGACCATATCCTTTTTATTGATCTCTAGACCTTCAAATTTCATATATAGGGCTCTTTTATATTACCCCTCATCCATACCAAATTTCTTCTCTTAAATATTTTATGCATGGTAGGTATTTCACAAATTAGCCCTCCAGTTAGACCTAATTAGGTCTCCAAGTCACTTTCTAGTTTTCCTATGATGGATCCATACCTGTATACAATATCTTACCCATAAAGCCTCATTTAATGATAGGATATCAACATTTCACATATATTCACCAAATTTATTGACTCAAATCTAGGTATAACTTGACTGATAGCCTTCCACTTACTTCTATTTGTTGATAAGTGTCTCCATGAAGCATAACAAAGACACCCCACTCTATAGGGCTCTAGAACAATACATACTGAGGAGATTCCTAGATATCCATTTTCCTTATCTCTTCATTAGTTATCATTCTTCCTTCCTTTAACACCCATCTAGGCTTGATATCATCCTTTTTCTCTTTGCTTTCCTATTCAACTTTTATTGCCATCTTACATTTTAGAGTACTTTCAATAGATGTTGATGAAACATGTTCTTGGAATTTGTTCCTATTTGATCCTTGTTCTACTTTAATCAAACCATCTTTATTAATAGGTTGAATATGACTAGTTATAATTGCCTTTGGTCTCCATATCCATGGTGGACCCTTATTATGCACTCTAGGACATAATCTAGCAATATGTCCCATACTATGAAAACTATAGTAAATAACATTATTGAACTTATATTTGTTTAGATTGCTCCTTCTTTTATGATCCCATTAAAACTCATTCTGTGAGGCCATTTTGCAATCCTTTTATCTATGACCAAACCTATGGCACACAAATAATTGACCATGAAGTGAGATTGAATGTCTAAATGTATTGGGCTACCTGACTTGATCTACCCTCCTATTGCCTTTGTCCTTCTTGCTCTCACTAGAGTGACTATCGCCCTTATTAACTTGAGATGACTCTTTAATGCTATCCTTGAGAACCACATTACTTTCTTAAAAATACTTCAACTTAATATTGGATTGTTCAACCTCCATCTTTAAGAAACTCAACTCAGATTTCAACTTAGAACATTCTTCCTTTTTTGAATCCAGACTTACCTTTATATCTTTTAGTTGAATCTTGAGATCATCGATGATATTCTTATCTTATTTGACCATTGATTTCAATTTATGATTCTCTTTCTTTAATTTTTTAACCATCTTGTGTTTCTAGGATCACCTTTCAGTTTTTAGGCTTGCTTTAAAGGACCAATCTCTAATACCAATTTTTGAAAGCACAATCACTGAGGGGAGGGGTTGAATCAATGTCCTTAATACTCTTTTACTTTCACTTCATCATTCATTCATTACCATTCATCAATCAATATCAACCCAATGTACATAATCATGAATAAATAATTAATCAACCAAAGCAATGCATAAACAACCATAACACATCATATAGGTGGGAAACCCTCATGAGGGATAAAACTTGCTAAAACAAATCTTGGATAAACAGTCTGATAAAGTAATAAATCAATATTTAGCTGAGTACCAAACAAGCAAGGAACACCAAACCTTAATTCAAAAAGTACCCACTTGGATTTAAAAATCACGAAATTTATAAGAGGCACCAACCCCCTTGTTGATCAAGCACCCACTCAATAAACACTATGATGACTCAGCACCCACTCAACCACCAATGATTTATCCACCTTTTCTTTGATGATTATCAACATTTGATGATGGTATTATTTTAATATCTTTATTTCTTTTACTCACTATGCCATCAATGTCATACTCAATATTATATATTCTCTCTCTACACATCATCTACCTCATCATGGATTTATCAACATATTCAGGCCTCTAATACACCTTTGCTCATCTATGACAACCTCATAGACTTCTGCTCTACTCCTCTCCTCATGAAGGTTCTCATAATCACAATTTTACCTCATGGTATGCTCCTTGACACTCATGATCATAATATCACATGGTATTAGTAGTCTTATGGTACTATGTCCATTATTTAAACCTTACACACTTAGCTTTACTCTTTAATCACATTCAAAACTACCTTTCCACTAGGCAAATCTATCATTGTTGAATAATCCCTCTATCATCTTGATTAGTTCACATAGGCACTGATATTCATATTCAAAATTTTTGTTATATATTCATGACACCCTTATGATGTTACACATTACCTCCTCCTACTCCTCTTTATCCTCTTTTATTCGCTTGCACACTCACTTCTCTAACACACCAAATATGCCTAATTAGTCTTGCTCTTATACAAGTCACTTGCTCTCACAACCTTGGTTAGTCATGCACACTTGAATGCTTGAATTACCCTTATATAGGTCATATAACACATTCCAATCATGAATCAACCAATACATTAGGTAATCCATATCTTAATAGTCTACATTCCTTCTTTAGGTCTCATGGAGACCTATTAGGCCTTCTTAGTCACATGTTACACTTGGCCTTCCTTGGAACACTTAAAAAATTATCATATAGTAGGAAAACCTAAAATTAAACTCAAATAGACCTTATACAACTTAAATTTATGTACAAAAAACCTTTTAGGTCCAACCACCACTAGAACCTTTTATCAAAACATTGTTCACAATAGGCTTGCACATACATAGAAAATAAGTTTTGAATAACCAAAGCATAAACTCAATTTTTCCAAACAACCTTGGAAAAAAATCACATATAAATAAGCCTCATGAACTTATGGTGCTCAAAAAATTCATTATGTTCTTCAACTCAAGGTATACAGACTCAAACTATTCTCTGCAAAATGCCTACTATAAACTTCCAACTGGATTCAAAACACAACCAAGGAAACATGAACTTATGAAACCTGATTGAACATACTAAAGGAATTTAAATGCATGAACATGATGTTATAACACAATTATAAAAACCTCAAAAAAATATATCATAATCTATAATGGAAACTATTGTCTTGTAGACCAATTTGTTGACCTTCTCTCTCACAATGTTTACTCAGCCAGACAAGCCATTTTGGCTTCAATGTTCCAAACTCTTACACTAAGTTATAATACTTTTAAAATAATGGATAGATAATTAAATTTAAAAAAAAAATTATGGTAATTATATATATCAGATCATGGTATAGAGTCTCAAACCCATCGCTGCAACCTACTTACCCAAAATTACCAGTTTGCCTTAAAGACCAGTCATGGTTATTTTGAATTTCAACACCTATGTAAACACATTAAAAATATATTAATACATGTGAATGATATTATATTATCATTATATAACTCTTATATAGGTATATGACATGGTCATATGGAAATATTGGTCTTGTAAACCAATATCACAACCTTGCACCTTCACTATCTCATCTTCACTAGACATGTCAACTTATGAGTAACATTTTTTCTCATTACCATTGAAATCAAAAGAATATATAAAAAATTAACATGTATTAAAGGTATTTAAAAAAATATCCATGCACTTGGATTCATCCATATTCCATGTTAGCACATCCCTAATCAATTTCTCACTTCTACCTGGTTTGCTCATTGTCTACACCACAAGGTTTATTAGCGACTGGTCAACTTGTATGACCAATTTCACACTCATAAGGGATCTTAAACCACCATGTATGTAATATAAAAGTCTTAATATTCAACCTTAATTCATATGTCAACATTGATTCGGTCGAATCTAACTATTATAGCAAATTTTTGAGAAACAAGGCCTTTCCTATAGGGTCTACTCACTCACCTAACAAACTAATCACACCTAGAAGTGATTATGGGAGTTAAATACATTATAAAATCATTTAACTAGACATGTAAAAACATTTTTATCACTTTATAACAATATATTTCTTGTAGGGTAACTATTAGGGTTTTAAAGAGGGTTGACACTTTTTCTAGTGTTAATGATTGTACATAAAAGAATTATCCTCATTTCCAAAACTAATGCTTGAATATATTAGATAGGACCCTTACCCATCACTACTCAAAAAATTAAGTTACCATGTATATTTTGAATGTGCTAATGAACAATTGAAATTCCTTTTCAGGTTGAGAACCCTCCATTATGTGCACTTGATAGACCTCAAAACACTTTTTCTTACCTTAACCTTCAAATTTTGACCTAAAACTTGGTCAACATACTTAAAACAACATTAAATACCTTTGTAAGTTCACATATACTCACATTTTCCTTAGAAACTAATCATAATACCCCATTTATCCACCATCTCTCTCTTTGCTCTCTAGGCATTTGAATTGTAATTCATAATAGGTCTTGAAGCTGACCTTCAAACCACTATAAAAGATCTCAACACCTCATATACAAACTCAAACAACCTCTCTCATGCTCAAACACTATCAAGTATTCTTCATATGTCTTATCAATAACTCATGTTACATCATTAGGCCAAGTGGGGTCTATTGGTGGTCTAGTTTCATTATATTATATCCTAGAATGCATAAGAAGGGTGCAATATGGAGACCAAAGGTAGTTAAAACTAGTCATATTGAACCTATCAGTCAAGATGGTTTGATTATAATAGAATAAGGATAAAATAGGAACCACTTCCAAGTACATGTTTCATCATCATATATTGAAAGTACTCTAAAAGGTAAGATGGTAGCAAATTTTGAAAAGGTAAGCAAAGAGAAAAGGGATGATATCAAGCCTAGATGGGTGTTGAAGGAAGGAAGAATAATAACCAAGGAAGAGAGAAGGAACATGGAGATTTGTTAATATATATAATTGGTGTTGTTTTAGTTCCCTATTGAAAGTGGTGACTCTATTAGGCTTCATGCAGAGCCTATACAATTAGTAGAAGCATGGTGGATGCTTGGTTTGAGTGGGAGCTATTCAGGTTGTTGATTGAGCTTGAGCTATGTTGAAGTGGTCTTGTAGTCTAAGTTCATTTTGAAATAGGTATGCATGGTTTGAAGGGGAGCATATTGATTTAATGATTCATGATCTGTATGTTGAAATTTTGTTGCAAAGGTGTGTTTCCAGATGACAGTTGTGGAAGACCTTTGTCATTAATGCCAAAGGGGGAGAAATTCTAAGAAGGGAGTTTGACTAGACTAGGGGAAATGAGAGTGGTCAGTTTGAATAATGTATTTCCATCAATGACAAAGGAGGATTTTGTTGAGAAGTGTTGTAATTAATTTCAAGGTTGATATCATTGGATGTCAAGGTTGATGTCATTAATTTCAAGATGTAAGGTGTGTGGGGTATAAGCTTGTATGCCTGGTATGTCAAGGAAGCTAGGCAACCTAATGTCTCTCTATTGATAGAAAATTTGAAGGCTTGATAAGTCATCAAATAATTTGGTAACACATTTTTGGCAATAGTTTTGAAGACTCAACATAGAACACAATAAGCTATGAAGATCCTTAGTCAAGTTGCAAAGATCTACGTAAAAAGTTCTAAAGATGCTCCATCAAGATACGAAGATGTTTTATTGAAGATCCAAATAAGAGGATATATGAGGTTTTTTTAGAATGCTTATGAGGCTTTGGATCACTCAAGTGAGTCTCAGGTTAAGCATACACGGGTAAGACCTACAGACCTAGTATGCAACTAGACCACCTCTAGACCCTGCTTAGTCTAATAAAGCAACATGAGCTATTGATAAGACATATGAAGAATACTTGATAGTGTTTCAACATGAAATAGGTTGTTTTGGTTAGTACATGAGGTGTTGAGATCTTTGAAAGTGGTTATAAAGTCAACTTCAAGACCTATTGTGACTTACAGGTCAAAGGCCTAGAGAGCAAAAAGAGAGATGGTGGCCAGATGGGGTATTAGGACCAGTTTTCAAGGAAAGTGTGAGTATGTGTGAATTTATATAGGTATTTCATGTTGTTTCAAGTATTTTGACCAAGTTTAAATTCAAAATTTTAAGTTAAGATAAGAAAAGGTGTTTTAAGGTCTCTTATGTGCATAGAATGAAGGGTTCTCAACCTAAGAAGAATTTTCAAGTGTTCATTGGCATGTATAACCTCTACATGAGAACCTAAGATATTAATGGTAGATGGGTAAGGGTCCTACCTCAAATTTAAAAGCATTTATTTTTATAATAAGGAGCTAATATTTATGAATGATCGTTAAGACTATAAGATGGTTTAAATCTTCAAATAACCCTAATAGTGACCTGATGTGAAAAAACTTGTTCTAAAGTGATAAAAATGGTTTTTCATGAATATTTAAGTGATTGTATGTTGTATTAAACTCTCCCAGGCACTGCTAGGTGTGATTGGTTTGCCATGTTAGTAAGTGGACCCTACAAGAAAGGCCTTGTTTCTCAAAGATTTACTGTAGAAGTCAGAGTTGACTGAGTCAAAGTTGATAAATAGATGAAGGTTGAATATTGATAATTTTATATTATGTCCATGTTTTTTTTATCAGGTTATATCCCTTAGAAGTGCTAAACCTGTCATACAATTTAACCTATTGCTAAAAGGCCTAATGGTGTAAACAGTGAGAAAACCAAGCAAAAGTGAGAAGATGATTAAGGATGTGTTATCATGGATTAGGGATGAATCCAAGTGCATGAATATGTCATTAAATAATTTTAATATATGTTAATTATGTATATAATTTTTGGAGGTCAGTGGTTATGATGAAAATGTTGCTCATAAGTTGACTTGTCTAGTGCAGATAAGACAATGAAGGTGTGAGGTTGTGAGATTAGTCTGCAAGACCCATATTGCCATATGCCCATGTTATCTATATATTTTAGATTGGTATAATTATATTATAATATCATAAACATTAATTTTAAATATTTTAAAATGTATACATAGGTGTTGAAGGTCATTATCACCATGATTGTGTTTGAAGGTAAATTGGCAGATCTGGGTAAGCAAGTTATAGTGATGAGTTTGAGACTCTATGTTGTGATTTGATATATATAATGCACATAATTATATTTTTTTATGAATTTAATGATATATTAATTATTTTTATAATATTTTAATTCATTTTAATATGTTGGAATATTGAATCCAAAATGGCTTGTCTGGCTGAGTAAAGCTTGTGTGAGAGAACGTCAACAAATTGGTCTACAAGACCAATAGTTTCCATTAGAGATAATTACATTTTTGATGGATGTTTCTCTAAGGATATTATAAGATCATGTCAATTAATTTTTATACCTTTAATCTGTTCCTTTATGTGTCACAATTTCAGGTCTTAATGACTATGCTTTGAGGCTAGTTGGTAGTTCAAAGTAAACATCTTGTAGAGAAGATTTTGAGCATGTATTCCTTGAGTTGAAGAATATATTTAAGTTTTGGATGATCCTAAGGTCATTAGGTTTATATAAGTATGATTTTTTTTCCACATTTTTTGGAGAAATTATGCTTATGCTTCAGTTTCTCAAAATATATTTTTTGTGTATGCACAAGCCTATTGTGAATAGTGTTTTTAGAAGAGATTCAAGTAGTAGTTGGACCTAAAATGTGTTGTGCACCTAAATTTAAGTTGGATTATGTATATTTGAGTTAAATATGATGTTTTACTTCTTGATTTAGAGTTTTTAATTATTTTAAGAAAGATAGAGTGTAACATGTTCTAATGGAGGCCTAAACAAATTAGTTCTCCTTAAGACGTAAAAGATAATTTGGTATATTAAGATATGAAAGACATAATGTATTGGTTTATTAATGTTTTTAATATGAAATAATATATATTAAAATTTTAATAAAAGTGTACAAGTTTGTATGTCTGACCAAGGTGTATGAGAGCAAGATATTAGTATAAGTACAAGGCAATTTTAGCTTATTTGTAAGAGTTGAGTAAGAGTGTGTGCAATCAAATAAAAGAGCACATAGAGGATAATAAGGAGGTAATGTGGACCATCATAGGGTTATAATTAATATATAATATAAGGTATGAATATGAGTACCAATGTCATATGACCTAATCAAGTCAAAAAGAGGGCTAGTTGAGCAAAGAAGGCTAGAGGCCAGTTTGAGAGGAATAGAAGTGTGTGAAGAGCTAAAGAAGAGGACCATCATGTATTGAAGATTGAAACAAGGATAAATAGTAGTTTATTATAATTATATGATGTTTTCATAGATGATTATAGGTGTATTAGAGGCTTAAATATGTTGATAAGGCCATTATGAGGTAGTTGATGTGTAGAGAGAGTAGATAGAAGATTGAGTATGACATTGATGTCATAGAGAGAAAAAGATAGAAAGAGTAGAAGAATAACATAATCAGGTGTTGATAATCATCAAGGAAAATGTGTAAAAATCATTAGTGGATGAGTGGGTGTTGAGTCATCATAATGTTGATTGAGTGGGTGTTTGATCAATAAGGGGGTTGGTGCCTCCTAGCAAGTTGGTGCTTATTAAATCCAAGTGGGTGCTTGGTGAATTAAGGGTTGGTGTTCCTTGTTGGGTTTTTGTTTAGATAAATATTGATTCATTTATTTATAATACTTTTTTCCAATATTTTTTAGTGGGTTTTATCCCCCATGAGGGTTTCCAACCTAATTGATGTGTTATGGTTATTTATGCACTACTTTGGTTGATTAATGCTTTCTTCATGCTTATGTACACTGGGTTGATATTTCTTGATGAATGGTAATGAATTAATGATGAAATGAAATTAAAAGAGTATTAAGGACAATAATTCACTAGCCCCCTCTCATTGATTGTGCTTCTAACATTTGGTATCAGAGCTTGGTTCTTTGAGATAGGGCTAACAGCCTAAAGGTGATCCTAAGAAGAATAAGCATAGATTATGATTATGATAGTGTTTATAATGATAGCAATGATGGTATACTAAATAATTATGGTACTATAAAAGTTGACTAAGAAGAAGAAGGATGACAAGGTGAGTCATGATCAAATCATAAACCAAGGTGAGCTATTTACTACTGTAGAACATAAGTTAGATTTGAAAGAATGTCAAGAGTAATCTTTGCCAGCTCAGAAAGATTATGTAGAAGCCAAGTCAAAGGTTAAGCCTAAGTTGACAGTCAAGTATATAAGGACATTAAATAATTGTTATTCTTGTGAGAGTATGGAGATCTATGAATCTCCTAAATTTGTGTTGTTTTAGTGCCTTATGGAAGGGGTGACTCCATTAGACTTTATGGAGACACTCATTAGTAAGTGAAATCATGGTGGATGCTTGTTGATATTTGATAGGTGTTGTATGGTATGAAAACACGTTGAATATTTTTGAATCTGATCTAAAGTGTGATATTTTGGCATGTTAAGAGGTAAGTTTTTGGTATCTTGTTATATTTTTGCTTGATCTATGTTGGAGCATGGTTGTGTAGATCTATATGATATTTATTTATCAAGTAGTTTGAGATTGGTATCTAGGTAAGAGCATGGTTAGTTTAGTGGGTAGTAAGTTATGTCAATGAACATAAAATTATTGCATTGATAAGAATGGTCATAAGTGGTATGAGCATGGAAGGTACAAGTCAATATGTTAAAGGTGTTCAGGTGCATTGGAGGCTTGAGTCTTGTCATGACATGGTAGAAGTATGAGAGAAGTAATATGAGTGATATATTCAAGGTGAGTTTGTTGAGAATTTTCTTCTCTATTGATTATTAATCAATAATTTATATCAAGGAGCATCTTGTGAAGATGCATTTTACATAAGGTGGATATCAGAGGTGAATAGAGACATCTAGTAGAGTACATCTAGCAATGATTAGTGCATGAAAGAGTTGTCATGATGAGGTCTATGCCTTGGTGGCTTGAGAAAAATGAAGGAAAAATATTGAGGCAAGAATAAAATATAAGATACCATATGGACATTACATGATTAATCTCTACTCTAGCATGAATTACTAGATTGTCCATTGGAACAATTCCTTTGATTCCAGACAGACCTAATAGGCATGGTGGACAAGCATTAATTTCATATATGTTTTATGCGCATAGGCATTGAGTGTGATTTCTCTAAGCATTTGAATATGAATTTTGGGTCATGTATCATAGGTATATATGCTTAGTATGCCCTGGTTGTGTGAAGTGAAGGTGATCAAGTAAGATAGAAGTCTGGCAAATAGTGAATTAGGTATTTACACACCTAATGAGTAGTGAACTAATAAAAGAAGAGTTGTCATGGATTAGTATGGTGTAAGGAGATAAGAGGATGATGGAAGGAGTCTTTATGGAGTGAAAAAAGGTTTAATTTATAATCGAGCATAAAGGAAGTTCCAAGAAGAGATAACATCAGCTCAGGGGGAGCTAATCAAATAATTCATGAACTTTAAGAATAGGTGTGTAGTATAGAGAAAATATGCAAAATCATGAAGACAAGTTAGATGTTTATGAAGTTTGAAGAGAAAATGAAGTTATATATCATTCATATTTGTGTCATCAAGGTACATAAATAAATTTAAGCAGTCTTGTATACCTAAGTCCATTTGAATAAGGTCTTTGATAGATAAGAACAAATGGAATAGCCTAGTGAGTTTGAGTCATAACAGTCATGTCAAGAACAAGATGTATGGACTTGTGATTAGAGTTCATTTAAATAATATGCTTGATCTGGGGGAGCTTGGTACCTCTAAGTTCTTTTATTATTTCTAAGAATAATTTCCAAAAAGGAGAATGAATGGTTCTAGTAATTGTAATGTGTATGATCATCTATAATTAGTGTCAAAGGGGGAGAAAAGTTCATGGAGAAAGATTGGTTTGGGGAAGAAGAGATTGATCAGAAGATAATGTGTTTTCCATCAATGACAAAGGGGGAGTTTATTGGCATAATGTTTTCAGTGATGTCAAGGTTGATATAATTTGATGTCAAGGTTGATGTCATTTATGTCAAGATAAATGGTGTGTGGGGTATGAGCTTATGTGCCTGATATGATAAGGAATCCAAGAAACATAATGTATCTCTTATGAGAGATAATTTTAAGGATTGTTAATTCATCAAAAAATTTGAAAACTTGTCATAGAACACAATGAGCTATGGAGATCCTTAATCTTACTCTAAATATTTGTGTAAGTAGCTTCGAAGATGTTCCATTGAGATACAAAGATGTTCTATTGAAGCTCAAAAGAATAAATTATATGAGGTTATTGGATAATGCCTATAAGTCTTTATATCACTCAAGTGATTTTCAAGGTAAGCATACATGGGTAAGACCTATAGACTTACTATGCAACTAGACCACCTCTAAACCCTGTTTGTCCTAATGAAGAAACATGAGCCATTGATAAGACATATGAATAATACATGATAGTGTTTGAGAATGAGAGAGGTTATTTGATTTTGTACATGAGGTGTTTATATATTTGACAATGGTTAAAATTCTAGCTTTAAGACCTATTATGACTTATAGTTTATAGGCCTAGAGAGCAAAGAGAGAGATGGTGGCCAAATGGGGTATCATGATCAGTTTCCAAGGTAAGTGTGAGTATTTTTGCATTGAAAGAGATATATCATGTTTTTTCAAGTATGTTGACAAAGTTTTAGGTCAAAATATGGAGGTTAAGAAAAGAAAAAGTGTTATAAGGTCTCTCATGTGCACAAAATGAAGGGTTCTCAACTTGAAAAGAACTTTCAAGTATTCATTGGCACATGTAACCTCTACATGAGAACATAATATATTCATTGTATATAGGGAAGGGTCCTATATCAAATTTCCAAGAATTGTTTTTTAGAATAAGGGACTAAGATTTATGAATGATCATTAAGACTGTAAGATGGTTTAAATCCTCAAAGAAACCTAATAGTGACCCAATGTGAAAGAAATTGTTCTAAAGTGATCATAGTGGTTTGGCATGACTATTTAAGTGATTATAAGTTGTATTTAACTCTCATAATAACTTCTAGGTGTGATTGGTTTGTCAGGTGAGTAAGTGGACCCTATAGAAAAGGCCTTATTTATCAAATATTTGTTTTAGCATTCAAAGTTGACCGAGTTAACGTTACTAAATGGATGAAGTTTGAAGCTTTAGAATTTTATGTTATGTACATGATTTTTTATAATTATTTTATATCCATAAATATTTCTAAACTTATCTTACAAGTTGACCTATCACTAAAAGGCCTAATGGTGCAAATAGTGAGAAAACTAGGCATAAGTAAGAAGATGATTAGGGATGTGCTATCATAGATTAGGGATGAATCCAAGTGAATTAAGATGTTTATAAATAAATTTAATAAATTTTAATTTTGTATGTGAGTTTTGGATGTCAGTGGATATGATGAAAATGTTGCTCATAAGTTGACTTGTCTAGTGTAGATAAGAGAGTGAAGGTGTGAGGTTGTGAGATTGGTCTACAAGACCAATATTACCATATGACCATGTTATCTATATATATTATATTGGTATAATGATATTATAAGTTAATAAAAATGAATTTTAAGTCTCTTCAAGTTTATACATAACTTTTGAATGTCATTATCACCATGACTATGTTTGAAGGTAAACTGATAGATCTAGGTAAGCAAGTTGCAACGATGAGTTTGAGTCTATATGCCATGATTTTATATATATAATGAATATAATGATATTTTTTGGGAATTTAATGATATATCCATTATTTTAATAAGATTTTAATTCAATTTAATAGGTTGGAACATTGAATCCAAAATGGCTTGTTTGGTTTAGTAAAGATTGTGAGAGAGAAGGTCAACAAACTGGTCTACAAGACCAATAATTGCCATTATAGATAATGTTATTTTTTTAAAAAAAAATTCATAAGGATTTTTTAAGATCATGTTCATGAATTTTTATAAATTTAATGTGTTCCTTTGGGTGTCAAAATTTCAAGTCTTTATGACTGTGTTTTGAGGATACTTGGCATTTCAAAGTAAGCATCTTGCAGAGAAGAGTTTGAGCCTGTATAGATTGAGTTTTATCATATAATTAATTTTGGGATTATCATAAGGTCATGATTTTTATTTAAGTATTATTTTTTTCCATATATATTTTTTAAAATTATGCTTATGATTTAGTTTTTCAAGGCAATTTTTTTGTGTATGCACATGCCTATTGTGAACAGTGTTTCGAGAAGAGGTTTAAGTAGTAGTTGGAAATAAAAGGTGTTGTAGACCTAAAGTGAAGTTTTATAATGTATATTTTATTTTAATATTATGTTTCCCTTATATATTTGGAGTTTGGAATATTTTAAATAAAGATAAAGTATAACATGCTCTAATGAAGGCCTAAATGAATTAGGTCTTCTTAAGACCTAAAAGAGAATTTGGTATATTGATTTATGGCCAACATAATGTATTGGTTGATTGATGTTTTTAAAATTTAGTAAGACATATTTAAATTTTAATCCAAGTGTACAAGTGTATGTCTGACAAGGTGTATGAGAGCAAGGGACTAGTTTTAGGCCTATTTGTAAGAGTTGAGTAAGAGTGTGTGCAAGTGAATAGAAGAGCACAAAGAGGATTAGAAGGAGGTCATGTGGACCATTATATGGGTATAATTAATATATAATATAAGTTATGAATATGAGGATCAAGGTCATATGACCTAATCAAGTCAAGAAGAGGGATAATTGAGCAAAGAAGGCTAGAGGCCAGTTTGATAGGAATATAAGTGTGTGAAGAACTTGAAGAAGAGGACCATCATCTATTGAAGATTGAAACAAGGAAAAAGAGTATAATATTAGAATTATATGAGGTTTTCATATATTCTTAGAGGTTTATTAGAGCCCTAAATATGTTGAAAATTCCATGATGAGGTAGATGATGTGGAGAGAGCATATAGAAGATTGAGTATGACATTGATGGCATAGAGAGCAGAAGAAAGAGAGATAACATAAGAATACCATAATAAGGTTTTGATAATAATAAAGTAAAAGGTGGAAAAATAATTTTTGACTAAGTGGGTGCTGAGTCATCATAGGTTTGATTGAGTGGGTGATTGATCAACAAGGGGTTGGTGCATCCTAGCAAGTTGGTGCTTGTTAAAGCCAAGTGGGTGCTTGGTGATTTAGGGGTTGGTGATCTTTGATAGGTTGGTTCTCAGTTAAATATTTATTAATTTAATTATATTACTATTTATCCAAGCTTTGTTTTAGTGGGTTTTATACCATATGAGGGTTTACCACCTATATGATGTGTTATGGTTGTTTATGCATTGTTTTGGTTGATTAATTCTTTCTTCATGCTTATGTACATTGGGTTGATATTTATTTATGAATATTAATTAATGAATGATGAAGTGATAGTAAAATATTATTAAGGACACTAATTCACCCCCTCCTCTTAGTGATTATGCATACATATACAGTGTTGCCTAATTCTTTGTAAAGATAATGATATCTCTCTTAGATCTCATAATATATAGGGATTCTAAAAATGAAGTGGTCCTTAGTATCCACCACCTAGATAGAGTAAAGATAAAAAATACAATCCCCATGTTTAATATGATGATCAATCTCAATGAATAACTAGTGTGATCACACCCTAAAATGGTTGAGTAGAAACCTCAAATTGTGAGACTAAAGATAATGTATAAATTGAATCTGATGAATACCATCTGCCACCCACAAAAATTACTTAGTGTAAAATTCAAGATAGGGGATAAGTGACTAAAGATAATAGGTCCAAGTGACCTAGATATACTACCTATAGATATCCTCTCTAAAAAATCTAATCATAACCTCCTTCAAGGGAATAAGTCGATGACTAGCATCCAAATAATACAAAAAATGAAGTAACCTATTAATAGATATGTCGATAGACTAGAGGAGAAAACTAGTCTTATTGTACCACATCAACATATATTAGGGTAAAAAGATGTAATCATGTTTGAATAAAATAGGGATAAGTTTCGATTCCTCCCATGACATGAAGTTAAATCCCCCATGGTTTTGAGTTTGTGATTGTATAAATCAAGGTTAAAGATAGACTCAAGGCACATAGGTTGGGTGAAAAAATTAGCTTGGATAGTGCACTAAGGAAAAAGTCATTTGTGATAGATAATATGCTAAATTGTGAGTCTAAACCCTCTCAATATGAGCATATTCAATGAACCATAGGCTAGGTCCCAAAAATTCAAACCCATATGAAATTTTAGGATTGATGACTATATCAAAGAAACACATCTTCAAAGGGATATCCTAGAAGTGGATGTGAAAGCATTGCCACTCAAAGATAAAAAGGGACACATATATCTTGTAAAGGCTTGACTGATAGGCAGGATTGACACTAAAATATGGTCTAGAAATATAAACCCAAAATTAAGTGCAAGTTGATGTGAAATCTAAAGGTTTCCCATTATAGAGGAAATGAAACTGGGAAAGAAACTATTTAGAGTTTTTGAATATCATGACCTTATCTTTACTAAGTTTGACCACCGAGTGAAAAAGCTTAAAAAATGAGAAAGGACATCAAGTTAACTATGTAAACCATGAGTAGAGTGAGAGAGGTGAACAAAGTCATCATAAAAAATAAGTGTGGTTATCACCACATTGTGAAAAATGAGAAAGGACATCAAGTTAACTATGTAAACCATGAGTAGAGTGAGAGAGGTGAACAAAGTCATCATAAAAAATAAGTGTGGTTATCACCACATTGTGAAAAATGAGAAAGGACATCAAGTTAACTATGTAAACCATGAGTAGAGTGAGAGAGGTGAACAAAGTCATCATAAAAAACAAGTGTGGTTATCACCACATTGTGAAAAATGCAAACATGGATACATTATCAAAGAAAATCCTCTAGCTCATTGATTAAATGTTGAAGAGGGTCAATGAGAGAGGACATACCTATTTGAAAACAATGGGACACTTCACAAATCTATAAAGACTGCCATAAGTATGAATTTCCATGACAATTATCTCATAGATCCTCTAAGTGGTAATAACTAGAGAATTTAGAATGTTGACATCACACAACTTCTTCAAAATAAGTTGTCTTGAAATTAAGTCAAAGGCCTTATATAAGTATATAAAACAAAAAAATACTTCATAATACTAACACGACAAAATTTATCAATGATATCCTAGAGTGTACATATGTGGTCAATTTTTTTTTATTCTCTCCTGAAGTTGGCCTACCATCTTACTCTAAGATTACCTATCTCTAAGTGCTCTAAAATTTGCATGTCTAACATCATGACATTAATTTTGGAAAATTTATGCCCAATTATAATGGTCTTGTAGTTGTTAGGGTTGGAGTTATACCTAGACTTATGAAACATAAATGCCATACAACACTCCTATATTATCTGGGTTGGCTATATTTATGACTATTTACTTAAAAGTTAAGCATTAAATGTATTTTTTTGGCATGTTACTGCTAGAGGTTTTTCTACTTTGATTATTTGAATTTGTGGGTCCCAAGAATAAATATTTGACACTTATTGGCTACTGAATTCAAGATATTCTCTTTTAAAACCATGTCACATTTAGAAAGCTTCTATTATTTTTTTGGATAATTTTTTGTGAGGAGAATTTATGTACACATTTTTTTCCTTCATGTCTCAAATGATGTATATAAGAGTTAAATATAGCATTAGGTGAAATCATTTTAAGATAAAAGGTCATAGGTTCAAGTCACTACATTTCATATTTTTCATATAGTGTGAATTTCATAGACCAAGTATGCAAAAGCAAGGTAAATGCAAGTTGAAGATAATATATCACAAGATGCTTGTCTAGAGGAGTTGGTCAAGATATTTTGTACAATATTTATAATCCTACGAGTCTCAAGGTCAGAAACCCACTCTTTGTTTGATGTAAAATAATATAAAAGAGAAGTGATTATGTAAATAATATATAGTTTACATTTAAATGAGTTGCAAAGGGAAGTTTGATAAATGTATTTTGTAAGTAAATGTCTACCTATAGGTCTTAGATTCCAATTCACATTATATTGTTAGATTTAAATGTAATTTTTAAAAGATCCAAATATATTTTTAGAGAGATAATATGTTTCTAGAGTGATAAGCATTGTAAATTTCAAAGTCCACTTGAGGATAAAGACAAAATCCCCGAAGAGTAATTATTTTTGTGGTTTATTTTATTTGCATGTTAATATGGCTAAAATAGTTAGTCTAATCTCAGATGTAGGAAAATAAACACCTTTAAAATATAAAGATTGGAGTATGAACATGGAAACACATTTATTTTTAATGATATTTGGTATTTTTTTGAGAAACAACCTATACCACCCATTGAAGCTACTTAGCTACTTAAGTTCTAAAAATGATCTAAGAAAGCTCTAACATGTCATTAATGTCTTCTTGTTCTTAAAAAAATATTGTTCACATACAGGTCATTATATTTGAAGCTTGAAAATCTTGGAATATACTCATAGAATATATGATAAATAATTTGCATATAATAAATTGATTTTTTGAAGAAATTATTGAACATTAATCTCAATGATGATGTAGATGTTTTATAATACATATTTAGGTTCAAAAATGTAAAAGAAGAATATAGTATAACAAGTGGAAAAATTAATGATGAATTGATGATCTGTATTGTTTTGAATGGGGAAATTCCAACTACACAATTTTTTTGGAAATTTTTAAACTAAGTGAGAAGCTTAACAAAGCAAAATTAAACCCAATCCATGTATTTCTCACCCAACACAAGCATCAATTTGCAAAGAAGAAAAGTGCTAAGCCTATAGAAGATGTCTATTTCAAAAAAGCAAACAAACACAAAGTGGGGAAGAAAAAAGTGAAAAATAAGTATGTCCCACAATCATTCAGAAATAAACATTCTTCCAAACATAAGCATTTTTCTTGATGCCCTTATTGGACAAGTGATACTTATTTTTCTGATAGTACCAATAATAAAAAATCATTTAATAAAACCAAGAAAAATTTGAAATATTACAAATGTGGTCATTTGGCACACCATGATACTAAATTTAATTTTGAAAAGAAGACATTCAAACATAAAAATAAGTCATACACATTATGTTGTTGTGTCTAGTGATTATTTTTATCAAGCCTCATCATCCTTTGATCAAGAAGCATCATGTTTTATTGAAGCTTTTGGTTTAGAGGACCATGACACTAGGTTTTGAAATCCTTTTAGAAACCCATATTGAGTTAGCTACTAACTCATAGATAGGATTGATGGTTTAGAGGTCATTTTGTTTTTGTTCTTGTTCTAGTTTTTTTAGATGATCATGTTTTTTGAGATGTCATTAATGAGGCACATCCAAGTTATATGGTATTTTTTATACAACATAGACTTCTCACCTCTAAAATGATAAGGGGAAATTATTTTGGTTTTGATTAGTATTTGGGTGATTGTACATGATGACAAGGTTTGAGTTCTAATCAGTATTCAAATGATTGTACTTATTGAAAATGTTGTAAGCATGAGATTGTTTATAAAGTGGTAGTGTTAAAAGCACAATAGTTTTTACGAAGTGTTTGGAGTTATTAATTATAGTTAATATTTTATGAATAATTCAAGTTAAATGTTAATTAGGTTAATAAAAGGCAAGTTGGTAGTGGGGCCCATTGGGTAGTTGGATCCCATACACAAAGAAAAGAAAGATTAACATTTAAGCTTTATAGAATTAACATAATGTAGCTAGATACTACAATGATGTAATATATTTTATGTTAATATATTACGAGACACCCATTTCTAGATCTTGTAGACTCCATGTGTGCATGTTATTGATGATACTCTACAAGAAGTAAATGTAGTAAAAATATATGTAACTGGTAAGATGAGATGATGAGATGGTAATACATTTTTATTTTTTTGTATGTTAACCATGTAAGACTTGAAAAGAATTAAAAAAATTAAAGAATAATCCTTTCTATATTATTTTTTTAATCCCAAATAAAATACATTGATAAGTTTATTACATTTAATTTAGTAATAGTTGGAACCAATATTTTAGGCAAGCATTTACCTATGCATAATCCAAATAAAAATTAGAGTGTGCACGAAGCTTCATCTTTTCTTCACCCTTTTTTCCATTTGGTTGGCCATCTGTCATAGCTGCTATAATAACATTAATTTGTTTTCTCTGTTTGCAATCTAAAATATAATAATCATCATAATTTATTTCATTTAATAACTACATGACAAACCAAAATAAAAAATAACATGTTTTAAGCTCATGTCAAACTTTAAGATCATCATCATAATAAAGTTTTAATCATGAATCTTTGTATTAAAAACTAGAGATGATAGAAAACCAGAATTGATTGTACAAAAAAATACACAGGTAACTCATAGCTAAAGAATTTGAATAGGAATATATAAAAATGATTTGTGATGCATGACATGATTAAAAGTTGTTGGAATAATGTTTATTTATTCCACATAGCTATTTTTGTCTTCTTCTAGAGCTATTCACCTCCTCTAGATTATTCCATCTTATAGAGTCTTTCCTCTTTTAGATTATTCTAGATATCTCTCCTTTCTAGATCATTCATGTCTAGAACCTTCCTAGTTTCTCCTACACTTATCCACCCTTATATAAATTAAGTTACTTGCCCCTCTCACAAATCAATCTAGCCCATTCAGACCCCTTCATGTATATTCTATATCATTATCTATGTTAATATATTTGAGCTTTTTAATATTGTATTTATTTCTACATTTAATAATGATGAAGACTAGTGGAATTCCATTTTTTGAAATAAAATTGAATGGGAAAAATTATTATGAGTGGGTTTCATGTTTGGAGATGTTTTTATCCCTTAATAAATGTTATGAGCTTGTTGTTAATGTTGAAAAAAGGCCTACAATTCCTAGTAAAGATCAAGACACTTGGGATAAGCAAGACAAGATGACAACACCATGGATAAAGCTTATGTTTTCTGATGAAGTCTTTCCAGAAGTTTAAAATGAATGAAGTGGTGTCAAGGTATGGAGTATTCTAAACAAAATAAATGAAAATTAAGGTGATGTATTGATTGTGATCCATATTACAGAATTATATAATATGATATTATTAGAATCAAAAGAGTTAGTGCCTCATCTAACAAAAATAAATGAAAGAAAAAATGAGCTTTCTTCTCATGGAATGAACATAAATGACAAAGATTTTTTGAAAATAATACTAAAAATTCTTCATAAATCATATCAACCATTTATAAGGGGTTTAGATACTACTAATAAGCTAATTACCATTACATCTAAAGAGTTGTGTGCTAAGATTATATAGGAAGAAAAGCGGTTAGCTAAGGAAAAATATATTTCAAGTGATGATTCTCAAGCTTTTATGATGAGGGGAAATCCTAACTACAATAATTTTCATGAAAAGTCAAGAGAGAAATATTGGAGGCAAGACACTAGGTATGATTCCTCAAAGGGTCACAATTATCACAAAGAAAAACACAAAATCAAATACAACTATTGTGGTAAATTAGGCCATCATGAAAATAAATGTTATAAGAAGCTAAATGATTCAAAATGGAAGTCTAGGAAAATTGTAAATATGGTTATATCTAAAAGTGATGCTATATGTGTGTCTCTCAAAGCAAATAGTTCTTTTAAGGATGATTGTGTCATCGATTATGGTGCTACACAACACATGTCTCATAATGAAGAGAAATTTGAGTCACTAAGCAAAGAATAACACTAAATAAAAAATATTATTGGGAAACAATAGTGTATTATAAGTTAAAGGAATTGGAAATGTTCAAGTTGATAATGATATATTAAAAAATCTAAACCTAGTTCTAGATTTAAAATCTAATCTTCTATTTATTTCTCAAATTAAAAATCAAGGATATAAGATATAATTCTACAATGATAAGTGTTTAATCAAAGACGTAAATGACAACTTTAGAGTCAAATAAATTGAAAAAGTTGAAAAGGAATTATACAAGTTTCAATAATTTACTTCAAAATATGAAGATAGTCATGTATGTAGCATTGAAAAACATACTAACATGAGCAGGTTATGGCATGAACAGATGGTACATATCAACTATCAAAGCCTTGGGATTATGAAGAAGTTGAACATGGTTTATGGACTCCTAAGTATTTATCAAACTCAAAAGGTTTGTGGAGGGTGTGCTATGGGAAAGCAGCATGTAGAAAGTTTCCTTCATGGAAAACCATGGAGAGCCAAAGTTCCATTGCATATATTTCATAGTGATCTAATAGGGCCATTTGAGACACCATCACTAATTGGATCAAAGTATGTTCTTACTTTCATAGATGACTATAGTAGAAGAATTTGGGTGTACTTCTCAAAAAAGAAGAGTGAGGTGTTTTTTAAGTTCAAAGAATTCAAGGTCCTATCTAAAAAACAAAGTGGAAGACATTCAATGATAATAAGAACAGATAGGGATAATACATTAATAATGCCTTCTTAAACTTCTTTAAATAAAATGGTATAAAGAAAGAATCTATAGTTTCTTACACACCTCAATAGAATGGGGTTACTGAGAGAAAGAATAGAACTCTAATCGAAATGGATAGATGCATGTTATTCTCTAAAAAAATTGATACTAAATATTGGGTTGAAACAATTCACACAATTGCATATATTCTAAATAGGACTCCCACTAAATCAGTAATGAATAAAACCCTTGAATAGGCTTGGAGTGGTAGAAATCCTACTATCTCTCATTTTTTGAGTTTTTAGTTGCAATGCTTATGCTCATAATCTTGATAAAAAAATAAAGAATCTAGATAAGAAAAGTGAAAAATACATTATGATTGGATATAATAAAGAATCAAAAGCTTATAGGCTGTGTAATCCTAAAACAAGAGAAATTTATATCAAAATAAATGTATGGTTTGATGAATATATTGAAAGTGATGATGTCCCTAAATCATCTTCCATTATAATTATGATCAAGGAAGATGAGACTATTGATACTTATGATCCAAATGAAGATTTGTCATCAACTGTAGGAGGATCTCAAAATCAAATGGAAGCATCAAGCGAAAGTGATGAAAATAATATGAAAAAGATAAGAAGTATTGAATAAATATATTAAGAACTTAAGAATTATTTTTCTAACTATGCTCTTATGACTAGAGTGATGTAGGTGGAAGATCCTAGAACATATGAGGAGGCAAAAGGAAAAGCTAAATGTGATTCAACTATCCAATAAGAATATGATTCTCTAATGAAAAATAACATATGGGGGTTATGTTTTCTTCCAAAAGGGAAGAATTTAGTTGGTTGTAAATGGACATATATGACAAAGTTCAGATCAAATGGAGATGTGGAGAAGCACAAAGCAATGTTGGTGGCCAAAGGATTCTCACAAAAAGAAGGTATTGAATTTGCTAAAACTTTTTCTCCTATTTATAAGATGAAATCCATTCATACAATAGTTTCTTTAGCTACAGAATTTGGATGGAGAATTTATGAAATAGATCTGAAAAGTGATTTATTACATGGTGACTTAAAGGAAGATATTTGCATGCAACAACCACATGTATTTTTTAAGCTTGTTGAAGAACATCTAGTTTGTAGTTTGAAAAAGTCATTAGATGGTCTTAAACAAGCACCAAGGGCATGGTACTCTAAAATAAATGAGTACTTTATAGAAGCAGGATTCATAAGAAGTAAATCTAATCCATATATTTATGTAAAGAATAATGATGGAAAAAATATTATTATTATACTTTATGTTGATGATTTAATCACTAAATGAGATCATATGCAGTGCATTGTAGACACTAAGGATCAAATTAAAAAAGATTTTGAGATAAGTGGCTTAGGACTAATGCATTACTTTTTGGGTATGAAAGTATGGCAAGAAAAAGATAGAATATTTATTTCTCGAACCAAATATGCCCTTGATGTATTAAGAAAATTTAGGATGCTTGAGTGTGAAATAGCTTGTACACCATGTGAATTTGGATTGAAATTGAGTGATAACTTCAATCTAAAGGAAGTATATGGAATAATGTATAGATAAATTATCAGTAATATATTGTATTTGACTATCACTAGACCAAATATTTCATATGTAGTTGGCATTATTTATAAATACATGAAAAATCCTCATGTTGACCATTGGAAAGCTACCAAAAGAATAGTGAAGTATATTAGAGGTAAATATCAACTTGGAATTGAGTATAAAAAAGTAGGTGAACCCACCTTAGTGGGATATATAGATTCATATCATACAAGTGATGTAGATGATATACAATCAACTTTATGATATGTATTTCACCTTGGTTGAGGTCCAATGTCATAGATCAACAAGAAGCAAGCTATAGTGTCTCTCTCATCTACAGAGGCTGAATACATTAGTTCTTTGAAGGCATCTCAAGAAGCTACATGGATAAGAAGAATTTTGGATGAATTTCATCTACCAAAAAATCATCCAAGTAGTATATTTTGTGATAATAAAATCACTATCAAGTTGGAAAAAAATCTTGTATTTCATGCTAAATCAAAACATATTGAGGTACACTATGACTTTGTTCATGAATTGATAGATGGAAAGGTGGTGGAGCTAATTTTTTATGGAATAAAAGGCCAAGTCATATATATATTCACTAAATCATTATATATTGTTAAATTCATCAAGTTTCGAGATATGCTACATCTTGTGGATGTTCCTCTTCAAGTATCTATGAAGCCTTAGGGAAAATATTGGGTTTTGTAAATGGGTACCTAATTAGGCCAAGTTGTCAGGACCCATATTAGAATATTGTAATACCAAAAAACATTTTTTCGGGGCGTGGGGGTGTTGGAATAATGTTTATTTATTCCACAGATCTTTTTGTATCTTCTTCTAGAACTATTCACCTCCTCTAGATTGTTCCATCTTCTAGAGTCTTTCCTCTTTTAGATTATTCTAGATATCTCTCCTTTATAGATCATTCCTATCTAGAACCTTCCTATTTTATCCTACACTTCTCCACCTTTCTATAAATTAAGCTATTTCCCCCTCTCACGAATGAATCTAGCCCATTCAGACCCATTCATGTATATTTTATATCATTCTCTATGTTAATATATTTGAGCATTTTAATATTGTCTCTATTTCTAGAAAAAGTACTAAATATTAGTTAATCATTAGCCAAGTGATATATGATAATAAACTATATTTAAATTAATTTCATGTATACTTTATTATATTCAACTATTTTTGTAGGAATCAAGGAAAAAATCCTCTTTATGGAAGGCTATAATTTGCAGCATTGTTGAAATAGAGTGTACTAAGTCTAGTTTAATAAAAAATAGTAGATACCCATAACATGGATATTATATTGACATGAAACCATAGGTAAAAATTGAATAAATGACAAACCCATTTGAATTAATGGGCAAATAACCCATTTTAAGGGCTAATACACAGATCACCTCTTTACAATATATTTCACCCAAAAATTTAGAGTCGAGTAGGGAATGTACTTAAAGCAAGCCTCTTTAAAATATATTTTATTTGAAATATTAGAGTCAAGCAAGGAATATACTTAAAAACAAGATATATTGGATAGCTAACCTATATGCTTCCGGTGAACTACATAAAGAGCCTATTGCTAGAATTACAAAAGAATATGATTTCTCGATATTTTCTAAGTACTATAACAAGTTTACACAATATAATCCCCTTAAATCATATATTAACTATTGGAATCAGTCCATGGCATGTATTAAATTATTTGAATAGGGTCTAAAATCATGTTAACTATCATAAGATAAACACCTAAATTTATGAAAACTTTGAAACAAATTAACATTGAATCATGAAAATAGTATAGCTACACCTTTTGATTAATACTATTGGCCTCATTATATGAGTATAACAATAAATCTCATCCAAAATATCCCTCACCCACTAGCCTTCTATATTCTTATATAGATAAGAGAGGAGGCTAACATTATGGTTAGGGATTTGGTGAGTAGTTAGAAATAGAATAAGACAAAACTATTATTAGCATAAGTCAATTAACTAATTACCTAATTATTAATAGTATTTACTAATACATTATGGATAAGTATGCACCAATTAGTGTCTACCAATGAATTAGAAATAAATAATTAAAGACACTAACATCTCCCCTAAAGATGTACTTTGATGAAGGGAAGGATGGAGGAATAACATAACTATTCTGCTTTGATAACACCTTCCTTCACTCCCAAAAGCTTCCTAAGCTAACCAAACTAGGCCTCAATCAAGGGTTTTGTGAAGATGTTTACAACCTGATCATTTAATAAAAAACTTAAGATCAATGACCTTGTCCTAAATTGAATGTCAAATATAATGTATGTGGGTCTCAATGTGCTTTATGTGTTAGTCTTCCACTGGGTTGTGAAAAATATAGAATAACTTTGATTATCACACCAAATTAGTGTGGGATAGGTCTATGGAAATATATATTCATAAATCAATCATCAAATCCAAATTAACCCATAGTGAGCACCAATAACTCCATTATACTCAACATCCATAATATACAATGCAATAGTAGTCTTCTTTGTGCAATACCAATTATCCAGACCTACCACAAGATGATAGATGTATCCTACAATTGACTTCTAATAATTAGATATCCTTCCCAATCACTATTTATGTATTTGACAACTACTATGTTACCAATAGAAGTGTAACCAAAAATTGAGACTTTCCCCTTGAATTGTACTCGATCTCATAGTTATTAGTATCACAAAGATACATTAGAATGCATTTTACATCTTGTCCATGGCTTTTAAGGGGGTCTTGGTAGAAGAATGATACCAAGATGACAACAAATGAAAGATTAGGATGAATATAAGTCAAATATAGAATAATTAAATCAATTAATTGTAGATTATACCATCAATCTAAGAAGAAGAAAACTTAGTGGAAAACTTGACTCCAGATAGATGAGGACTCGATGCAAACTTGTAGTATTTCATGTTAAAGTAGTAGATAATGTCTTCAGCATACTTGGATTGATTAACAATATTTTATTTCTCATACTATGAAAATTTAAGATTAAGGGAAAAATACAATAATCTTAAGTCAGTCATCTTAAAAAAATCATTATATGACCTTTCAAATCATGAATCTGCCTGGTAAAATTCCTTGTGGTAATTAAGTCATCAAAAAAGAAGACCAAAATTAGGAGTTTCCAAATAATTTTTTAGTGTATACAATGGGATTATATGGACTCTATGTAAATCAATATTTGATTATGAACTTGTCAATATTTTAATACCAAACTTTATAATCTTGCTTCAAACTATACAAGGACTTTTTAAATTTGCATACAAAGTTAGAGTTCTCACTACTTATAGACATGAAAGGTAGGAACATGTAAAATTATTCATGAAAGTATCCATGCAAGAATGCACATTTCACATCCATATGATTGACTTCTTATCATTGTGTTACAACCAATAAGAGTACTAGCCTAATGAAATTCTTCTTGGCAATTGGAGAAAATGTTTCATGGTAGTCAACAACTTCAGCATGTGAAAAACCTTTTGCTACAAGTTTTAATTTGTGTCTATCAATCGACCCATATTCTACATAGTGTGGTACACACACTTTCACCTCACTATTTTTATTCTTTATAGAAGTGGAACCAAGTCCCAAGTTTTGTTATTCCTTAGAGAAATAAGTTTTTCTATCATTATTATTTATCATTCTTGATGTGTAGAAGTTTTATGATAAGTATTTGGATCATGTGTCACTGCCAATTGTACCAAATGTGCAACAACATATGGATGTTGCAATCACATTATGCTTGAATCTATTGGATCACATACCAATGCACCATCTTCATTGCTAACTATGTGAACCCATTTTAATAGAGGTTGTGTTGGTTGTGCAGATGCATTCTAAATGTTTTTTGACATTAGAGTTGGAGGCATTGGTTTTCTCCCCCGTGGATCATCATTTTTATTATAGTAATTCCTATAATGGGATTCATCTAAACTATCATATTATTTATAAGATACCTCTGAATTTGTGGACAACTCAGTAGAAGGTAGTGGATGAGGAGTGGTAAGAGATGTTGGTGTGAAATCTTGGGATTGTTCATAAAATAACACATTCTTTCAGTCATACCTGAAACAAGAAGATGATATGCCTTCACATATTTATATTAATTGATAAAGATAAAATGATGGCATTTCCTTTACATTGCTTACCTTTTAATTTGGAATGTGTTACCATTCATTACATCTAAAAAATAAAAAATTAGAAATATGCATCTTGACACACAAACCATTTTTATTCAAGAGTCATACTTTGCATTATAGATTGGGGACTGCAATTTTAGATGTAGGTTTCACACTAAATTTTATCTACCCAATAATATGGAGGAAAGTATTTGTAGTGTACCATGTAATTAACCATTTCCTTTAGTGTGAAATTTTTGCACTCAACTACACTATTTTGCTAAGGGGTTTAGGGTATAGTATGTTGAAGTTGAATGCTTTCATGTTCATAGAAGCTAATAATTTGATTGTTGAAAAATTATTATCTATTATTTGTTCTGAGACACTAATTTTTTCTATCTGATAGGTGTTCAATAAGGGCCTTGAAGATTTTTAAGTGCTCAAAGACTTCACTTCATTTTTCATAAAGTATACCCAAGTTATATTATATAAATTATTGATGAATGTAATCATGTATTTGTGTTTCTTAAAAGAAACATTGGGAAATGATATAATATAATTGTGAACCAAATATAATTTATCACTTGACATTAAGGATTTTAATTTGATAAACGGATCCATATGTTATTTTCAAAGTGCACAACCTTGACAAATTCCATCTTTGAAATAAACTTGTGAAAAACCAATAAATAATCATGCGATGCTTGATGTCATGTAATGAGCGATAGTTGTGGTGACTAGAATGTTCATGATAAAGTTTAATCAAGTAATTAAAATGTGAAATCATGATTTGTAAATGTTGATTTAATGTAAATTTTTCAAATAATTACAATCATGTTGGATCATCAACCTTATCAATGGATAAAATAGTGAACTAGTCTTTGATATTCCTGATGACAAAATTTGTAGATGTAAACTCAATGGATTTTCCTTCATCTGAATGTGTTATGTGATATATGGAGAGGAGTTTCATAGATAATTCTATAACATAGAATTTTTTTTTGAATCTATCATTCTCCATCTCAACTACCCCTTTCCCTCAACAACTAGTGGACTAGATTTACCCCCAAAATTTTCAATTGTAGTGCATTGGTCAATATTTTCAAAAGTAAGACATCATGAAACATATAGTGAGAGTCTTATAATTTTATGATCTATTTAGATACATTTGATCCTTGATTTTATAAAGTGTTGCTCCTACCTTAGAAGAGAGAAATTACATTTGTTTATTTCTCCTTCTAAGTATGCCATTTTATTGAAACATTGATGTTCAACATGAGATAAGTGCACATAGATAAGGGAAAAAAAGTGAACATAATTTCATGAAATACATTCTATGTACATAGTTCTTAAGACCTGTGTATGCGGTTCAACCGTGTACATAGTTTTATAAAAATAGAACTACATACATGGTTTTGTTGTTTTAAAACCAAATAAAAATCATTACTGACATTCATTTGGTACTAATGCAAATCATGAGAAAAATATTTTAAACTCTGTAATGATTAATCCATGTACGTGATTAAACTACATATGAAATTAAACCACATATGCAATTAAACTACATACATAGTTTTAAAACAATAAAAACATGTACACAATTCTATTGTTTTAAAACAAAATAAAAATCATCAATGACACTCATTTGGCATCAATGAAAACTATGAATAAGGGATATCACAAGCAAATACGCAGTTAAGTGAGACTAGGGAAATGCAGATTCAATAATTCCATGCTAAAATAGAGGTATGAAAATTCATTTTAGTGCATTTATAAAAAAATTATTTAATTTTATTGTATTTTTATTGAATTTTTTTTTTTGGTTTTTAGCACATGCAGATTCAAGTGTCACTAAACAAAAATCTAACCCTCCAATCCCTCCTAACCCAAAAATTTATCCTCTCCCTTCTCAATTGCAAAACCCTCCTATCCCTCCTCCCCTACAAAACCCTAATATCCCTCCTCCCTTGTAAAACCTTCCTAACCCTCCTATAGTTCTTAAAACCCCCTATGGTAGTCAAGAGTATTTTACAACTCATATCATTGAAAATAAGTTGGAAATTAAGAATATAGTTAGGACATTGAGAGATCCATGTACAAACAACCCCCACTGACTTTCTTTGTCAAACACATTACATACATTAGTAGGTGAATTTGACTCATTAATGGGTCAAATTGATAGGTGGTCTAAATATATAAATAGATGTAGGGCATACTATTATAATAAAATATCTATAGCTATTGTGAGAGATAAAAAGTTAACCAAAGCCCAAATTTGTGCCTTATTCATCAATGGGAAAACTAGTGTGCTGCTAGATGTGATGGCAAAATGTATTCCAATCCACTAGTGTACTCATGATTTGATAAAAAAAATTAGGACCGATGGTGGATGGTCTTTGATCACCTACCTTACAAAAATAATGAGGTCCTGATGTATTTTTTGATAAAATTGTATTATGAGTTTGTGTTGAATGAAGTTCCAAACTATTTTGATTTCTCAAAGTTCTTTGGTAGAGGAAAGGGTTCTATGTAGGATAGGCCAAGTGAATGTCATGATCCTAATCATCCTATGAGTGTATGTATTGCAAAACCACATCATTCTAGGACCATACCCTCTATAGTAAAGGAAATTATAGAGATTTATACTTTTCATGCACTTAAGGCATTTACTAACACCCTCATTTAGCATACAAGCCAAATTTCTCATACTTATACTAGCAAGGGTATACATGGAGAGGCTTCATTTAGTGCTTCTACGTGATGAACTCACTATTGAAAATCATTTGGTTTTATATGCACTGGACTTGAGAAGGAGAAGGATATCATGCAACCCACTCATGGTAGTATTTTTGTAGGCCTAGATGATATTAACATCACTATGTTTCAATCGTCAGTATTTGATCTAGATACCTTGGATACAACTTCCCAAGTAGATTTAATATTTTTCCTGTTTAAAAATTTGTCAGACTTGTTAAATTTTAAATATTTATACAATTTAAAATATATTTAATTATTTTTTATTTATAAAGATCAATAAGGTATATGATTTTTTTATGTTACAAAAAGATGTTGGACACCACAAGGGCATGTGTGTTAATTTTAATATGCCTGTATATACTTATACAAAGGTGATTTTTAAGGATTAATTATTGTTATTGATGCAAATAACCTACTTGAATTTACTAACTATGATAAATTTTGATTCAATTAGGCCTCTTTGGTGTCAAACTATATTCTTATTCACACACTTGTGTGTGTGTGTGTGTGTGTGTGGTCAAGTAAATAACAATGATATTTTTTTTGTTCATTTGATGATCACAGTAGACACTTTGCCATCTATTCGAGAGGGAGTAAATGTAGGTGTTGTTGCTATGATTTCACCTACAAAGAATATATATATATATATATATATATATATATATATATATATATATATATATATATATATATATATATAATGGTCATGTAAATAACAATGATATTTTGTTTGTTCATTTGATGATCACAATAGACACTTTGCCATCTATTCGAGAGGGAGTAAATGTAGGTGTTGTTGCTATGATTTCACCTACAAAGAAACTCACTGAGGTACATTCGAGTTATTATATTGTTTAAGTATAAATATGGATGTGTGTTTTTCAATTATTCTCTATACTTGTGCAAATAACTAATGCATGAAATAATTATCTATACAAAGTCCTCTGACGATGAATTTTTGTCCTGTTGAAATGATTAGCAGGCATGACATGGTATAGTTGAAAATTTAATTTGTAAATTTTATATTATATTTCAATGATTTAGTTAGTTGAATTAAATGTTTATGAGATAAATTTTAATTATTATATACATACATTTATAGGGACCCAACCATTTTATTATCATGAGCATATCATTGACTCCTATTGGTGATCCTTTTCACACTCCCATTTTCCAACATGAACCTATCATTGACCCTATTGAATGCTAGTCCCAAATTGACCTCAACCATCATCTTGTGGTAAGTGCCTTTATGAATAATTTTTGAATCATTTAAAAACTTAACTTGTTTAATTTTTAAGTATCTTGTTCTAGTACATGCAAAATTTATGACAATATTTACATATGAATAGTTGGAGCTACAAGTGAGTTTTGAGAAGAGAAGGACTCATCTAGATCTAACACTTCTAGTTGTGAGAAAGGCATCCTAGGGAGAGGATTCTAAAAACAAATAAAAGAGAATGATGTATTTTGATGATTAGGATCATGTTTATGACAGTTTTTTGTATGCCTATATGTCTTGATGTATATTTGTTTCTAGTATTATATGCCTATATGACATTGACATAGTATATTACATCAAACTTGTTCACATTTTATATGTATTTATATGGATTTTATGGATCTATTATATACATATATTATTCAACATTTCATTTTTTAAAATATTCTATTTGATTTCAGCCTTTGGATTTAGTTGTAATTTATTAGATATTCTATTACATGTTCACATTATTGTATGCCTTTAACTTTTGTTGAGCATTAAAAAATATACCTTGCAGTCTGTTGAATGTTGAAATGTATGTGATAAAGTAAAATCATTGAAAATATGATGAAATGGTGGTATCAAGAGTTATTAGAGTATTAGGTAGTCAAATCAATCAATGAATTCCTTACTAAAAGTTGTAGAAGTCAATTTATAGGTTAGTTAGTTGTTTTGGTAAGTTTTCCCATTAAAACCAAAATTTGAATTTTTGAACATATTTATTGTAAATACATGAAAAGATTGAAATTTTTTGTGTGTAATTATAAGTTTTCATGGTCATGATGAGTTGTTAAGGTAGAGGAGGAGTGAAGAAGGCCTTTAAGCCTGCATGAACTATAAATGTGTCTGTGTAAATGATCAATTAAGAAAGCCTTGTTTGGTATTGAAGGAATATTTTATGGATGAAATGTATTGTATAAAATTTTTTATTATTTTTTACGTATGTTCCTAATTATCATAAGATGAATATTGAATGCTAAGATAAGAAATAGAGTTTTATTGATAGTCTGTCATGGTAATAGGGTTCTGTGTATGAGGAAACTTAATTTTATTTCAATAAAAAGGGATATGTTGGTTATATTTATTGTATTAATATTTTAATTATCTAAATAAATATTAATAAAGTCAATTTAAGTATAATTTTTACTTTTTTCAATGTCTAAGTAGTTGAAACGTTCAAGCAACCCTATTTTATGCATTCACAATCATTTACAGGCACTTATAATAGGTACTAAACATTACATGAGTTAATTTTAAGGTTTGGTAAGAATTAATAGGGTTATTAATGCCCTCAAATATATGTTTTAAAATATATAAAGTGTCTTGTCTTTATGAACAATCCATAATGAGCACTTAGGTTCTGTATTTCCTATAAAACCCTAAAATAGGGTTTAAGGCACAAATTGAACCATAAATCCATTTTTAACTAGTGTAAATTATTTAAAATTTGAAATAAGGTGTTTTAATATGTTTATAATGTATTTCATGTGTTATAAGATGAAAATAATCCCTATATAATGAGTAAATTTTGACTTTATATTTTGTTCTTATAGGTTTTTATTGAGAAAACACAGAACATGAGAAGAGAATCGATGTTTAGTCTTGTTCTTGGGTTGAAAATATTTTATGAAGGTATACCCATGATAATTGATCACTATAAAATTGTGTTTTAAGTAATTAAAATTATTGGTTGAAATGGTTTGAGTTAACACGTATTAAAGGTAGAGTAGGCCTATAAAAACCTAAAGTGTAAAGGTTGTTGTTGAGATTACTTTGGTGGGAAACCAATAAAGTCATTGGTTTGTCATCATATTAGAAAATTTATAATAACTAAAGAGGTCATTAAATAGGTTTATTAAGTGTAAATCATAATCAAACATCCTTTCTAAGAATAAACTAGGCCTAGATAGAGCACTATAGTAGAGCTAGTACAAAGTGAAATTTGATAAGATTCAATATTGTTTTATTAGAGTTATAAAGTGATTAAGTGGAGAAAATAAAGTGGTCTAAGATAATTAAAAAATACATTCAAAGGTTTATTATGAGAAATATTTTAGCCATTTAAGATTGCTATAATAGATTACAATATCTCAATTGGATTGCTTGCTAAACTTACACACTTCTAACCTCAAAACAAATTCCTAATAAGTTCCACATCTCTACTATATTATATTTATATCATAGGTGGAAGTTTTAAATTTATGAAATAACAATAAATACAAACAAACATATCTATAATGATAATATTTATCTATAGGAAAAAAAATTGGTTTTTAAGGTTAATCTCTGTCCAATAAAACACATCAAATTGTTTGGTCATTCATAACCAAAGTTTGGTTAGAGATACTATACCATAATTTGTTCAAGAATTAAAAGATTTTAGTTATTATCTCCAAGATTTTTTAAGGTATTGGAAATCCTAGGTGAGTTTAAATTTCTTCATCTTTTATAATCTATGGGCTTCTTACAGGTTGTTAGTAGATGCAACATATTGAATTGTTAGTTGCATAGTCCTCATGATTTTTTATCATAAATATCATTATGTGGATACAATATGTTCTAACATAGGTAATTTTGGATGTAGGATGCATTTACATAGGATATTTTAGTTATAGGATGCATTAACATAGGATACTTTAGCTGTAGGATGTATTAACACATGATCTTTTAGCTTCAAGATGCGTTGACATAGGATCCTTTGGCTACAGGATTTGTTGACTCAATTTTCTCATGGAATATACCTATTTTAATTTTAACTTTATTAAATAAATATTATAATTAATAAACCATATAAAACAATATAATCATAACTACGTAAATCATAAATCAAAATCTCATTTCTCTATGAAATATAGTAATATATAAATATCAAATATTAGACTTATTTTGAGTAGGAATATACAAGAGATAGTCTCATAAACCCTAGATTAGGAGAGGATACAAGTACATAATAGATTCTCAAAACATGCCATTTTTAGGGCTCATCATATTCCTCAGCTTAATAAGTTGCTCATCCTCAATCAACCATCCTTTGCATCACAACTGCACATACAAATCTAAAGTCTAATGGGTCCCAAGAACCACTAGACCTTTCACCATAGAAGCTCTATTTATCCTCATATTGTTTCCATATCCTATCTTCCTTGTTCTCCAATGGTTGCTTGCCCTCCCAATATGGTATAGGATACCAAAATGGGGGAGGTTGTAACATGATAACTAACAACTTTGGCCCTTTCCTTCTACAATATTTATATATGTATTGACCTTGTGAGTTATCCTTAATATAACTCACAACTTTAGCCCTTTTATTTAACTAACAAAATTAAAACAACTTCAACTTTGGCCCTTTTATTTAAATATATGGTGAGTTATCTCCACCTAGATATGCAATATATGTGTGTGTTTGATCCTATATAATATCTTAACCCAAAGTAAAAAATTTGAGATTCCAATTGTTGTTCTACAAACCATTAAGAGACTTCTATTCTATTTATCTTTAACTAAATTCATTAATTTAGTTAACCACAAGGTTTATATTTGATCCACTTGGCTAATGATCACCATAAAAGATATAAAAAATCAATAACAATGTTGAATATATAATAAATATTGCATCTAAATCATTAAAGTAATAGTATAATTTTAGATTTGATAGATACAACATTACAACCACTGCTATAGAATTAAAATAAATAAATATTACATTTTTCAGTAATAAATAATATCTAATAGATGATACAAATCTCCATAGAGCATGATTCTCCATGACTTAAGTATCAATCTATAATCTCAAGTGTACTCTATAGTGTAGTACTCTAGTGGGGAGGGAGAGCATCGTCCGAGTGATTTTCCACTCCAACCATGGACTATAGATCTCTTGCACTATCTCCTAGCAAGGTAATGGCCCAAATTTCATGGATGGGTAGATAATGATAGTGTAGGAATCTATAGAGACAAACTAGAACCTGTTTGTTTTAGATATCTAACTCATAATGTGTACCATAAATAAATATGTTCTAACATGATATCATACAAATATGAAAACTATATCAACATATGAAATGGCAATGTTTAACTGTAAACATTACTTTGGTCAAAGTTTTCAATAGTTATTGATCTCTAGGATCAATCAATTTCATACACATCACTCAGTTGGATTACACCTCATCTTGCATTCATGGTGCTAATTAAGCTAGTGGAACCTAACACATTGATTATTTAATATCATAAATGCAAAATTTCATTAATTATATAATAATATAAAAACAAACAGATTCAGTCAAAATAATACCTATTAGAAGATATAAACATACTAAGTATGGAAATATCAATTACATACATTTAGTCTATCAAATTAAATGCAATGAATATAAGATCCTCTAATTTAATACAAGATAATAAATGGAATCATAAATAGTCCTCAATTAAAACATACCATACAAGTAAGAATCATATGTAGATTACAAGTTACAAAATATCAATATGTAACTTTAAAATTTATTTCATCAACTTTTCAAATATTAAACATGGTTTATTTCTTGTTCATATTTCATAAATATAACAAAAATCCAATCATTTAACAACTTGAAAAGATCTATATTTAAAATTTTAAATTCCTTATATTTAAAGTTTTAACCAAACATCAAACACATAACAAGCACCCATATTACCTTGTTATGTAAAAATACTAATCAAAAATATTGAACAATATATAAACATATCTATATGGAATATAGTTTTAGATTTACTATATTATCATCAACGCATAGGTATATTCGATACATTTATGCATACATTATAAACACATAGTTTATGATTAATAACCCATTCAATAAACATTCAAAGTGTGCATAAGGTATATTGTCCTTATTATTTAGATTATCATTTATTCTAACAAAAAATATTCAATCTGTATTGTTTGATCTAAAAATTCATAAAAAAAAAAACAATATTTACTTTAGTGGTTTGACTAAAATATGCACAAAATTGTGATATATAACTAGTTATCAATTCAAAGACATCCAACAAGGATTTACTAGTTCTTTTTAACTCAAAAGACATAGTCAATACTTTATATCTATTATTTTTATGCTAAGTCTACAATTTTGACCAAGACTTAAGGGCACCTATTACAAACTTATATAATAAATTTGTATACAAGCTGATTATAAATAAAATATATCATAATCAGTCAAATGTTAGACTCAGTCGATTGGTAACTACGCATGTATTCAAAAGATATATCATAAGAATAACCAATATTTGATCTCACAAACTCTATTTTTTTCCAATCCATTTCACTGTCATAATACAATCCATTAATACATATATATAGATACACACACACACACACACACACACACACACACACACACACACACACACACACACATACACACATACATATATGTATGTATGTATGTTTAATTAATTTCATATCATAATTCAATCATTCATAAAACTAGTTGACTCCCATACTATACACAACCTTTAGTCAACTCATAGTCATCATGGACATATTTATAAGTTCTTGTATTTTTATTGACTATATTTAGGATGTCAAGGTATTGTAGGATGTATTTAGTATGTCAAGGTATTGACTATATTTACACACACCACTACACACACACACACACACACACACACACACACACACACACACACACACACACACACACACACACACACACACACACACACACACACACACACACACACACACACACACACACACACACACACAAGATAAATGAATCAAATAATAACTAAATTTCATATTATATAACCAAACAACATCAATACATAGTCAACCCTTATAGATAGGATTAAATTGTTTATATTTACCTCCTCCCATATTTTAGGTTTATTTAACTAAAGTACCATATCCTTAGAATAGAAAACTAAAGGATAATCAAAATCAAAATCTTATATATACTCTGTTAAATAATTATAAACCCTTTTTCTTTACCTAGGGTTTTCGCCACACCCAAAATACATAGAGTTCATTTAAATAGTTACCCAAGTTTAAAATTTTGGACACAATAGAGAATAAAATCCATCCCTTATGGGGTTTGTGTAAAAATCATAGGGCGTAACCCAAGCGAATTCGCAACTATGGCTATTTATCATGTTTTTGGGTTATATGATGGGTTTTGTGGATGGACGAGACATCTATAGGACCCATAATTTATCCCACTTAGTAGTTTTTAATCCATAATAAACTAAAACCCTTCAATATATTATTACCATAATTACCATAACAAAGCATATAAATCTTAAAACAAACTGACCTAGTGATGAAATATCTCAAGACAATTTCAATGATTCAAGTTCTCCTCCCTCTGTTAGCTTGTTTTTTCTCTTCAAATCCTTTGTATGCAATCCATTTTATCCATAGCCTCTCATTCATTATTTTATTCATCTACATGCTCATTTCATGTCACAAAACTCTCCAAATATTCTATCCTGATTATCTAACTAGCAGTGAACGAGGTGTTTCCCCATGCAAATAAAATAGTTCTCTTCCTTTCTCAACTAATATTTCAAAGACTTAGCCAAAGCCAAGTTAACCCTAATAATCTCAAATGTTCCTTCATTAATAAAATATACTAACTTTATATTATCATCTTTGAACTATGCATGTCAACATTGACTTCACAAAAATTCATCGACTTATATGAAAGTCTTAATCATTATAATTCAAAGGTATGTCAACTAGCTTCAAGATGAAATAGGCCATCTAATAATATGAAGTCCATTAAACATGATTACCCTTACCAAAGCATTCAACCTTATAACTAGTGGTTAGTTTAATAAGACAACAAAATACCTTATTGACTCTCACTTATTAGTAATAAACACTTTGCAAAACACAATGACTTCACCTAATCATTTAACAATATAATAATTGTCTAATATATTATGAATATTAAACCCTTGGTCAACACTAAATAAAATATAATCACATTTTCAAATAATGTTATTGATATCTTTTTGACATTAGGATATACAATTATTATAAACAATAATAATATTCTAAATATTATTATCACCTTAATCCTAAATATCAAGTAACAACAATAGAATCCATCTACAACTTACTATAATAATGAATACATAACATCACATTGTTATACTACATAATTATACCCAATAAAACTATTAGGCAAGTAAAACATGCATGGATTCACTCATTTAACCAAACAATAACATCATACAAGATAAGCTATGTATGACAACCAAATTAGTGAAATCACACAAATAAATCAACATGATCATCAACAACAATCAAGATCACACTAGAAAACATATTAGAATGTGTTGAAGCTAGCCTACCAGCTACCTACTTGGGTCTCCCACTCTCGGTCAAAGAGGTATCTCCTAGATATTAGAATGGAAATGTGGAAAGAACGCAGAGGAAACTTATTTGTTGGAAGCGGAAACTACTCAGCAGTGCTGGTAAACTAAAACTTCTTCGAGCTTCGTTGCAAGGTATTCCTACATACTTCTTGTCTCTTTTTAAAATTCCTACATATTTTGCTGAGAAACTGGAACAGATCCAAAGGAAATTTTTATGGATGGGAGTGGAAGACAAATAGAGAATGTCTTTAGTCAGATGGGAAAAAGTGTGTCTTCCAAAATCTCATGGTGGACTTAATATTAGGTCCATCAAGAACATGAACAAAGCCCTTCTCTCAAAAGTTAGCTAGAACCTGATCCATAAAAACAATGATTAGGGGGAAATAATGTATGCCAAATACATGAATAGCATTGATGATTTCAACTTTCTTCAACAGACGGGATAAACCCAGGGATCTGTGATATGGAATAAAATGCTAAAAAGTAGAAGCCTTCTCAAATAGGGAATTAGATGGAAACTTAGAAATGGCCATCATATTAAATTCTCAGATGATATCTGGTTAAAGGACAAGGCTCTCATCACATAGGGAAACTATGGAGAGATTGCTGACTTGACTACCCAATTTTTTGGAGATAGGGTCAATAATTATATGGAAAATAACAATGAAATGAGGAGTTGGAAAAATATTTTGGATTTCTATGTGCATCGTCCTGAGCTTTTCTCAAGAGTTCAGGAGATCCAACAGTGCGTTCAGGAGATCAAAATCCCTCTCTTTCCTTGGGAGGATGAACAATACTGGTGTCCAGATAAGAATGGATTGTTCTCTATCAAATCTGCTTACCATCTCCTCATTCTTGAAGCTCAAAATAAAGATGTATGGAAAAAGGTTTGGAATCATAAAATTATTCCAAAAATTAACATGTTTTGGTGGGCTACTGCTCATAACAAAATCCTTACTCAGGATAACCTTCAAAAGAGAGGGTTTACTTTGGTTAACAGATGTTTCCTATGTGGTTCAAAAGAGGAATCAATTTCACACCTCTTTATCCATTGTGAGTTTGCCCAGGAATTATGGGGCACAATACTTAACAACTTTGGTATTGAATGGGTCTGCAATTATGACCTTAAAGAAGTAATTCTAAGTTGGAACCCAACCTTCACACATCCTTGGATTATGGAACTATGGAAGCAAGCTCTGCCATGTTTGAGTTGGACTTTATGGAAAGAGTGCAATCACAAAATTTTTAGGGACACTACTAGAAATGCTTCTCAGGTGTTTAACTCCTTTGCTATGACCATTATGGAAAGTGTTACAATAACTCATATTCATGTTGCAGAGAAACCCCTATCTCAAATTGAAAGCCAAATTACAACCAAATGGAAGGTTTTAAACCAGATCCCTGGGTATAATAACTCCAAAATACTATAGAGACTTAATACTAAATGGATCCCCCCTAAACCTAACTAGATGAAACTCAACTTTGATGGGGCATCCAAGTTGGATGGTAAAGCTAGTGGAGGAGGAATTACAGGGAATGATAAAGGATGGATGTCTGATGTCTATGCTAGTGAAATTGGATGCCAGAGCAACAACTATGCTGAAGCAATGGCTTTATTATGGGGATTAAAGTTAGCTATATCCCTAGGAATAAGGAACTTGAATATACAAGGAGACTCTAACATGGTCATAGATGTCGTTAATAAAGCTTCAAATGTGGGAATCAAGCTAAAAGACATCATTACTGATATCCAATTTCTTTTATAAAAGTTTTTCCAAGTTGAGATTTCCCATACCTATAGAGAAGGCAACAGGGTCGCTGATGCTTATGCCGACCTTGGGCAATAATTTTTAGGTTGGAGGGTGTGGCGATAAGGTGTTCATATTCCCTTAAACATTAGGGAGATCATTCAAAAGGAGATGGCTTGTTAGGAATGAGGTGTATTGATGACCCTAAAAAGACCCCTATTGATACCCTTGGCTCCTTTGTGAGCAAGAAGGGCAAGAAGAGAAAGGTTGATGAAGAGGAAGAAAATATTAAAGAGACTACGGAAGGGACCCACAGGAATTTGGGCAAGGCCATGGGGGGCCAAGGTGGCAAATATCACAAGCCTTCCAAAATTAATAAGGAAGCATTCCCCTCTAGAGTGCAAAGGTCAGGGCAGATTGCTGGTAAACCAGCCTCGAAGGCCAGACTGATTGATTATTCAGAAAGTGATTCGGAAGAAGTAACCAAGGAGGAAGAGTCTGAGGAGCTAGAAATCTAGGAAATTTCAAAGGACACTAGAGGGAAGCAGGCTACTAGGGATTTTGAGGTTACTGAGGAGAAGGGTACTAACACTATGGGAACTATTGACAATAAGGGGAAAATGTATGTTGAGGAAGCTGGTGAGGGCACTGAGAATGAGACTGATTGGAAAACTGAAATTGGGGCCCTGAAGGACCGCATTCAGAATTTGGAGAAGGTCTTCACCAAAGGGCTTTGTAATACAATTTTGCTAAACATGTCTATGCTGTTAGTGGTGGGTAATACTGGGTATGCTGACAACGCAAAGAATGAGAAACTCAATGATCTTATCAAATCAATAGTTATGTAAGGGGAGACCTCTCTGACTCTGGTCTTCCCATGGCTTGTGTTTTATTTCTGTATGTTGTTCTCAGCTATGCCGTTGTCTCTTTGAAGGCATTTTTTGTTTGTTTGCCTTGTCTTTTTTGACTATATAGGGTTCAGCCCTGGTTTGCCACCTTACTTTATCAAAAACATATTAAATATCACTTAAATAAAAGCAACACAAAACATGCTACAAAAATCTAACTCAAGCAATGAACATAAATCATGCAAATCTATTGTAGTGTGTGTGTGGGTTTCTAGTATTCCTCTTTGTCATCCCCTATTGCTTCCATCTACACCAACCTCTCTGATAATGCTCTCCCTACATTACACTCTAAGGGATGGATCTATCCTACATCCATATCATAACAATGAAGGTAGTTAACCTGAAACATAAATATATCAATAAAATATAGTTGTATAAACTAATAAATATGATCATTATGTACAAAATATAAAATTATAAATAACTCATACCTAATCTATCATGTAAATTAAGCAACATATAACTATCCCATAATCAACATATGACATAAAGCTCAATAAATCAGTAGTTAATCACATAATAACCTTAAAAATACATAGATCAATAGGTTATTTAGTTTATAGAGAAATCGAGATGTGATATTCACTACCTCCTTATTCAAATTAAATCAACATAAGTGCAATACATGAAATCCACTTTTGCATGATTCAAGTAAAGTAGACAAGAGAAATGCATTTTTCTAACCTTCTTAGTTAAATTTGAAAAATCATGTAACAATGATATTACACCTTCTACCAATGCACTAACTAAGGTAGACAAAATTATTTTATCACCTTATTTTACATTCCAAACTCAATGTAATAATTCTTTGCAACATATTGATAATGCAAATGTCTCTAACTCTTCTCCTATATGTCATAATATGTGAAATGAAAAGATGATTACTACTTTATTTTATCTTTTTATCCAAGATTGAAAGTAATAATCATTCATGCACTCCATATATAACTAATGAATAAATGCGTTGCATTACTCCCACACATGATGACATATTGCATAGCAGTAAAAAGTTAAAATCTTCTCTTACTCTCTATCTTAGTGAGCATGTGAATGATACTTCTTCTAATCTTACTTGTACAAGTGAATTAAACTTTGATTTTGATGAACCTTGGAATAACTATGATTACTATGATTATGGTGAAGAAGACATGGAGTTTATACCTTCTAGTTCCTCTCCTACTTCACATATTTCTCATGTTAAAACAAATGCTAGGTCACATGTTAAAATAAACACACACACACACACACACACTTATTCTTATGTTCATAGTATACATAGCTTACATTCACATGATAATAAAGTACCTTCTATTCCATTAGCATGTGATACTTCTTTGTAAATTAAGAAAACAAGAGACACCAATAAATATCCCTCAACCCCCTTACTGTAGTAGAACCTATTTCTCAACCTAACCTAAATGAGGCTGATAACTCATTTCCCTCTAACCAGGTCCAAGCTATCACCCCTCTAAAGTTTATAGATAGAAAACCAATCCTCCCTAAAAAATACTCCAAATGAAATATACCAATGGATAAGATAAATAAGAAAATTCAAGAGTTAAATGAAGCCCATGATGATGATGATATACCTTCATAAATGGTGATTTTATTGATGCATGTCATGGGTGATTTGAAAAAATATGTACACCATCTCATATTGGAAAATAAATCATATCAATCTCGAGATGAATTTAATTTCATCCATAGAAATCCTATTCCACATAAAATCTTCACTATAAGGTTACCATCCAACATTCAAATAATAGTGTTACCAACATTTTATAGCCATATAGACCCATATTTGTACCTTCAAGCTTATGGGAAATCCATTTCACATGCCACCAACATGTTTACTATGCCACAATAATTTCCGAAGTCCTTATATGGGTAAGCACTAAATTAATTCCATCATGTAATCCCTAGTGGGTCACTACATGCATATGCTGAGTAAGAAGTAGTCTTTCTTAGGCACTACATACAGAATAAGTACCTTGACTTACATATGAGAGGTTACCTTAATTACACTATGGTGAGATAAAACCAATAAATGAATACATTTTGAGATTTAAATCATGTTTGCATCAGTTGATTTATTAGTTGAAATATTTAGAGGTATTCTAAATCTTTGTTAAAGGCCTCATTTTTCAACTTAAGGAGAAATTATTATATCATATATCCAAATCATTCTCGCATCTATGTAACATAATTATATCATTAGAGATAGAATTGGGATTAGTTTCTACACATTTAGAGACAGATTTAGATGTAGGTTTCTTAGAGCCATAATCATCTAACATGGTACAAGAAACTACTCCACTCTTGATCAAGAAACTAGTGGAATATAAATAACTGATAAAGATACTCAGCAAGGTCAAAGAGCCATTTCACATAGCACCTCCTATAGTGAGTAGAGCACATGACACACATAGAAGGGTTATACAATTATCAGATAGAGATAGGCCTCATGACATCTTGCTTACATTTTTAGATAAGGAGATGCTCACACTTTCTCTGATCATCATCC
Source organism: Torreya grandis (assembly GCA_037957365.1). Classification (NCBI taxonomy): domain Eukaryota; kingdom Viridiplantae; phylum Streptophyta; class Pinopsida; order Cupressales; family Taxaceae; genus Torreya; species Torreya grandis. The sequence continues at coordinate 2,327,909 of JARHVA010000282.1, read as the reverse complement.
AACACACTATTAGCATAGTCTAAAAAATAAGATGTGTTGTAATTTGTAAAAGATAAATAGACATTGAGATAATCACTGTTATGCACTCTAATATTTTATTGACTAGTATGTCAATAAAGGCATTATAACATTCACATAGGGGGAACCAATGTATTAGTCTCCATGATCTCCTAGATCACACTCCTCTATGATAGAGGCATCCCAGGGCATTCCCTTTAATGATCCATTGGTTACTTGTCATATGATCCATGTGGTTTTTAGGACACCTATTTATGAGTGATCTCATGTACCATAGATTTATTAGGGATGGAAGCCAGTTTATAGAGACCAGAGTGAAACCTTAGTTTGTATACTATCAAGTTATTTGGAAATAATCATAGAGATCAGAGCATAACCTCAATTCACACACTAATTAATATATTTGGAAACAATAATAGAAATCAGATCATAATCTCAGTTCGTATACCAATCAAGATATTTGGAGATAATCATAGAGATCAAAGCATAGTCTAAGTTTGATCATCAATTAATATATTTACTATATATCATAGAGTTCATAACATGGTTCTCATACAACAACAATCAAGCTCTTTGTTATAGATTCTACACACCTATCAACTAGTAGTGTATCACACATAGTATTAGTTCTAGCGTCTACTTCTATACTGACATAACATGAGCAATATGGTCATTTTTTCACCATTCCATATGGGTTAAAATTGTGCATAGGAAAGTTACATGATCTACATGCATATATCCTACAAAACTCTTGTAAAACCTATACTAGCAAATAACATTCCTATTTCATTAAAAATGCCTACTTAAACATTTATAAATAGAAACAAAATTCCATTACCATTAATTAGATGAATAACATATTCCAATATCACCATTTAACATAATGAAAATAATTAAACACATGTAAACATGTACAATATAACTAGATCGAGATACTAATATACATAATGCCCATATAACAATAAACATCCATATGTATATATATATAACTAAAAACATAGTTTCAATACAAATATTTTACATCAATCAATAATATGGACATGGCCACTAGGACCAACCCCTCACTCTCACTCTTAGGCATATCCATATTGAAACTACAGGCCCCACTATCCCTCTGTGACCTTAATCAATGCATGTGTCATCCCTCTCTCTCTCTCTCACACACACACACACACACACACACACAACACACCCAACTTGACTATACACTCCACTTGCTCTCACTATAGATGTATGTAATCATCCACTATATGGATTCTTGCCCCACCAATATAATTAGGTATGGGAATGGTCCATATCTGTAACTCCATACATGTCTTTTACCTATCCACAACCACTCACCTATATGCTGCAATAGCTATGGTAGCTCAATCAAACAAATGTGCATGAACACTAGTAACATCCATGGCTCTATCCACTAATCCATCATCATGAATATGATATGTCATTATATGGAGTGTAGATTGAATGGTAGTATCCCAATATTCATCATCGCATGAACTTGCACACATCTCATGCATAAAATGGTAAAAATCCTAGTATAATTAAGATAGCTTAGTGTGAATCAATGAGTATACAATACCATGATCCTCTATATCCTACACTTTATCATGCATCCAGTATGATATCAATACCCCACTCCCATCTATAACCACAAATGAGGCCAACAATATCGTTAAGAACTTTCACAACCATGGAATGTTTGTTGTGACAATCAGTGACACTAATATATCATTATAGCTCCCTAAATGACAAGTCCCTATAGACATCATAGAAAAATACCTATCAGCCCACTATATAGCTCAATCACTAGTATTCTCTTATAATACTTCTCTTTACCTAATAATAGGTAACTACATGATCGTATACACATCCTCCAGGGTGACAATCATATCCCTAGTATATAACCAAAATGTGCAGGTATCTACATCCCACCTCTCACATAATGCAGTAATCATGTGTTTATCCTAGGGCATCAGATCTAAGGATGACATGTGAATTAGAATAGTTCTCTCTACAAACTCTCTCTATGAAGGCCATCTTGGTATCTTTCAGGGGAAGATCCCATAAGTTCTCCATCATCTAGCCACTTTAGAACTCTCTCATGTGCACATCAACCTATAAAAATTCAACCAAATCGAACATTAGCAATGCAATATATAAGATAAATAGATAACAATAGTCATCAAGCTCTAGTCAACAATAACAAGAATAAAAAACTAGGCCTATTAAAAACTAGAATTGGATACAAGATAGTAATGTCATATCTAGGACACTAGAACCATGTCCTAGACACTAGCACCAATATTAGGACAAAAGTGCCACATTTCCAAAAAATGGCCATAAACTACTAGATTTCTAATAGAAATAATACAAAATGTACTAAAAATGACAAAAATAGGAAAACATATAGGCTCACTACTAGGGTAACCTCCTCCTTGGCCTAGATAAGGGCTTCCACCTCCTCATATCAGGTCAAAGTCATTCCTCATCTCCTCAACATACTCTCTAGCTTAAAATAAACAATAAATATCAACTCAAATGATTCAAATAATTGTCAAATTAATCAACTAACCCATTTAAGTCAAATTTATAAAATGTCACCTTACTGAGGCTAACTTTGCATGCCAATTTCAGCAATTAATTCCAACTTCTTGCAAATGTGATATCTAAATAACCGTAACTATAATTTTTAAGTTATTTCTTGCATGTGGGACTTGACCTCAATGTACCTTACCCTATATTATTTAAACAAATATCCTAATTACATTTATCTCTAAAAATGACAAAAATGATATTACTATAATAAAATCAATGTAAACCAAATGTCTATCCCATTACCAATTTTAACAATTGACTCTATCACAAAAGATAAAATATTCAAACTTAAAACAAAATCACCCCCACTAATTATCACCATCATATCAGTTGTTACCACTTTTGGTTAGACACCCTTACCTCAGTCTCATCTTTTTCACCAAAAGTGAGGGAAAAGTACACACATATTGCTTTAGATATACACATATTTAGACACATTGGTTCACTTATATACATATATTTATACACATAGGTTCAATTAGATATAGATATTTAGAAACATAGGTATACTCAAATATAGATATTCAGACACAAGTTTGATGTAGATATATAGTTTGACGTAGATATATAGGTAGACTTAGATATACAATTTTATGTAAATATACATTTTGGCTTAGATATATAGTTTAGCTTAAATATACATTTTGACTTAGATATATAGTTTTACATAGATATATATTTTGGCTCAAATATATAGATGTTTAGATACACAATTACATTACTTAGATATTAAGATTGGAGGTATGATGTAGAGCACACATCCTTGATCTCTATTTTCAAATTATGAGGTTACACTTAGATCATCACCAGGATGACACTAATGTTTCACTAGTTTGGGTCACATGACCATCTATAGTAGTTGATCTATAGAATTTCACCAAACCTAATTTACATACTCAAATTCATTACACACATTAGAGTGGGGGAAAGCATGCCTTATTTCTCCACATATGTAGTTTACATACTCAAATTAAATACACATTAGATTAGGGGAAATCATTCCTTATTTATCCACATATTTGATTTACATACTCAGATTTAGTACACATATCAAAGTGGGGGCAAGTGGGCCTTGTTTCTCCACATATCCAATTTAGATACTCAGATTCAGTCTAGATATTAGGGTGGGGGTAAAATAGGGTTTCATTCTTCATGGTTCAGTTTACTATTTATATTTAGTACAAATGACACCCACATTATGGATTTCATCTTCACATACTTCACTCCATCTCATGTCCACTTTTTTGGCCAAGAATTGAACAAGGTTCAGAACACATCTGCATAGGTATTCATTCCTATTTTTCTTTTACTCTAGTAATTTCATTTTGTTGTAATACTAGAATAAAAGGGGGGAAAATGTATATACCCTAATTTTTTAAACAATCATAAATACTATGTCTTTTGTTTATCTTTCACACAAAGGTCTTAGTAATGAATATAACCCTTGTTTGCATGGTCATTTTGGGTCTTTTTATCTTATGTCTTATTTTCCCTATTTTTTACACCCCCACTGGTCTTGAGTCACCTTATCCCAATCACAAGGGACCCTAGCATGTCTTGCCTACTCTTATATCTATTTTTAGGACTCAATACATTAACGCCATTATTAGGATAGTAGGTCCATGTGGTGCTAGTGCCTAATTATGTTTATAGTTTTTGATAGTCATTTGCTCCTATGTTTTGCTTCTTAAACCCACCTTGAGCCTTATTTTATGTTTTTATCCCTCTTTTATGACTTGTTGGCCAACTAACAAGTTATTACATTCAAATAAAAGTTTTTTCTATATATATCATCATCATCATCATAAGGCATTTTACATCTAACACTTACTATTTTGGCACATAATTACATAAAATCAGTCAATAGTATAGCTCAATACTTTATATACTACTCAGCTATCAAAATTAGACATTACATGCTTTATCAAAGAAGGGACTAAGTGAAATTCATTCTATCATATTGTGTAAGTTGATTATGCATATTCATTAAGGGATAATTACATGTAATATGAGACCCCTAACATTGGGGTTATTGTAGGTAGCAGCTAGGATAATAAGAGTTTTTCTCTATATGATTGTAATATCCCATAACTTATTTTTTTCTTTCTTTTGAATTTGATCTGGCTGTGTGCTAGTACTCATTAGGGTTTCAAAAGCTATTTAGTGAAAATAGTGACATAGGAGAGCTTACAGAAGACACAAACCACCTATAAGTCCCCCAAAACCTCCCACAACTTCCTTGAAAGTGTTGGGATAAATACCGGAAGCACACAATTGATTACTAAGCAACTTAACATGTGGAAATAACCAGAATCAACAAGTAACTAGAATTCAGAAATAACACATGATATGAGAGACAATACACAACTTGTATTAATACTCATATAAAAAAGAATACAATAAGGAAGATGCCACTTCTTCTCCACCACCTCTTCAGAGGCTTCCCACACCTCAAGTGAACAGTAATTCTCTCCTCAAAGCTCTCTCTCCTAGGTCCCAACACCCAACTCAAACACAGAGTTGGTGTTCACCTTACACCTGTGCTCCACGCACACCACAAGTGCTCCATGCACTCACCAAGTACACAAACATACTTCAAGTAGATCTCCCCTAAACCTGTAACAACCTGCACCTCAATAGACCTTACTTATGGAAGGATCTTCCTTGCCTTCCTCTTTGCTCTGAGTACACACCTGTACTCCAAGTAGATCCCACCTGATCCTGCTCCCTATTGTGTTGTTGTCCTCTCTGATCTTACACACCTACAAATCAATCTGGTTCTGCACACCTACAAACCTGGATCATACATACACATACATCTGCTAATCAATGATCTTACTTACCATGTAGATCTCCTATACGTAGCCATGCACCCTTGATGACCAAGATCCTACATACATGAAGAACCCCTCTGATTCTCCAAACCAATACCCACACTTGGTACTGTGGCACTAGGAGGAACACACCATTGCTCTCTTCTCTCTAAAGGAGCTTATTTTCTCTCTTACTCTCTAGCACAAGTTTACAATATAACCATGAGTCTATTATATAGATCTCATCCAAACAATAATTAGACATCCAATTACAATAATTAGATCTGTAGCTCTCAGTCTAAAATTAGCGCTCATCATGCAAACACTTGGTTCGTTAGCTAACTACCCGTAACATCTGCAGTCTGAACCACACAAGTGACCGACGTTGGTCCCTGTCTGCCTGGGGGTTGCTGACACCGACTGACTTCTGGCCAACGTCAGTTACTCTCCTGCCTTATCCTGCCGACGTCGGTTGGCCTGACCAACGCCGATGTCTATGACACTCCAGCAACTCCTCCAATGGCCTTCTCCATGTCTGCATCAGTGAAGCTTTTAGCTCCACAACCTAACAATCTCCCACTTGGAGATAAACAACTGCATTGTACCTATACCTATACCCTATCTAATCTGTTTCCTGGCTTGTATCCCTCTTCAAGCTCAATCCTGAAGACAACCCACCACATAACCTGTGGTGCACATCCTGTCATCCGAGTACCCTGCCACATCTGAACCTACAATCCCATGTAGTGAAGTCCTGACTCTGCATAGCATGAATCCCTGCTGCTGGTCCCTCTCAAATCCCTGAGAACCCACTTCCCTGAATTGGCTCCTAACTCTCTGACAACACCCACTGCTTGGGCAAACTCAGGTCTATCCCAGACCTCATGTGATTTCAAACACTGAACTGTCCAGCCCTTAGTGTGCTTCGGCCCTACATCCTGAACCTCACCAACACCTGATTCACATCAGCTCCCACTGGAGACAAAATCAACCTGTGATCTCCATGCCTCCTATGTCAAAGAATTTCACTGCTCCAAACTCCTCCTGACATGTCACTGAACTAATCTTACCCTTAGCTCAGCAAAACCCTATATGTCTAAACCTGCACCAAGCTCATCCTCCACATACAACAACATGATAATATTGTGACCATCATCCACCTGGTAAGTCAAACACAATGGTTATACTGACATTGACTAAAGCCCTGCTTTGTCATCCACCTGGTACCACCTGTCAGTTCTATCCCATTGTCTTGTAGCTCCCTCAAGACCATAAGACTTGGTCTTCTGTCTCACATGTCCATTCTCTCTATTCTTCAACTAAGGTATCCATTCATCTCTATGCTTTCATCTAGATGGCAACCCTACCAAATCTCCCGCTTGGTTCTGCATCATAATCCTGCCATGCTCCCACTATTTCTAGGATCCTTCCTGCTCTACAATCAGCAACAAGTATAAAGAAGAGGAACAACAAATTTTAGGCTTACTTACATATTCAGTCCTTCGTATGGGAATTTGAGACTCCTTGACTTGCTATCCACCCAAAATCTATTACAGTAACTGACTTCGGTCACCACACAGTCTGCATCTGACTGACATCAGTTCCCATGCATCTGTCCCTGACTACCAACCTACCGGCGTCAGTGTCCCTGCTGCCGACGTCGGTCTTGCTGATCGACGTCAGTCTTACCTACTGCCGACGTCGGTTTTCTTGCCGATGCCGATACCTGTGTTTCTTGTGAGTGATGAATTTTTACCCGCAATCTCCTTTGAATCAAGTCCCATGTCCAAACTACCCTACTCAGAAATATCCAGCCTCATCCACTGAACTCTGCCTGCCATCTCCTCCAAGAACACCAAGGCTTTCCAGTTCTTAAGCCTGTCAAATATATCTATCTTCCGCTTAAGAGCATACATCTCCTTCCTGATCATGTGACCAAGCCTACGAAGCCACGTCTCCGTAACAAAAGAAGAATTAGTAATATAAACAAGTAGATAAAGAGTACCTATTTTCTTACCACCAGCTAATTCAAGTGTAACTGCTGTGAGAGTTCTTGTGCATCTCTCATCACCCAATCTTTCTAAAGAAATTAGCCATATCTCCAAACCTGGGACCTACATGACCTCCTTCAACACCTGTGTGTTATTCGCCTGTAATTTCAGCATCACTTCCCCTTTTCCAATTCTTTGGCAAGGCTCACTAGCTCTTCTCCTTGGGGCTGTATGGAAAGAGGCAACCGAATCTGTTATCCAAGATTCAACTTTATCCAAGAAACCTCCTAGAGCATCCTGTGCCACATCACCTGCAACATCTGCTTCTTTAGTTCCTTCATGCTGATCTGCTACCAACCAACAATATTCTTTTACCTGCTCTTTCTTTCCATATGACCATTGGTGACCATCTGTGCTTTTCAACTCCTCCATTCTTAGCTTACTTTGATTTGCCATTGCTCTACTCCCACTCGATCAGAAACCCCTAAGAGTGACCTGTAACCAAACACAAAACCTGCTCCCTGCAACCTTAGCTCTGATACCACTTGTTGGGATAAATATCGGAAGCACATAATTGATTACTAAGCAACTTAACATGCAAAAATAACTAAAATCAACAAGTAACTAGAATTCAAAAATAACACATGATATGAGAGACAATACACAACTTGTATTAATACTCATACAGAAAAGAATACAATAAAGAAGATGCCACTTCTTCTCCACCACCTCTTCAGAGGCTTCCCACACCTCAAGTGAACAGTAATTCTCTCCTCAAAGCTCTCTCTCCTAGGTCCCAACACCCAACTCAAACACAGAGTTTGTGTTCACCTTACACCTGTGCTCCACGCACACCACAAGTGCTCCACGCACTCACCAAGTACACAAACATACTTCAAGTAGATCTCCCCTGAACCTGCAACAACCTGCACCTTAATAGACCTTACTTATGGAAGGATCTTCCTTGCCTTCCTCTTTGCTCTGAGTACACACCTGTACTCCAAGTAGATCCCACCTGATCCTGCTCCTTGTTGTGTTGCTATCCTCTCTAATCTTGCACACCTGCAAATCAATCTGGTTCCTGCACACCTACAAACCTGGATCATACACACACATACATCTGCTGATCAATGATCTTACTTACCATGTAGATCTCTTATACGTAGCCATGCACCCCTGATGACCAAGATCCTACATACATGAAGAACCCCTCTGATTCTCCAAACCAGTACCCACACTTGATAGTGGCACTAGGAGGAACACACCATTGCTCTCTTCTCTCTGAAGGAGCTTATTTGCTCTCTTACTCTCTAGCACAAGTTTACAATACAACCATGAGTCTATTATATAGATCTCATCCAAACAATAATTAGACATCCAATTACAATAATTAGATCCACAGCTCTCAGTCTAAAATTAGCGCTCATCATGTAAACACTTGGTTCGTTAGCTAACTGCCCGTAACATCTGCAGTCCGAACCACACAGGCGACCGACGTTGGTCCCCGTCTGCTTGGGGTCGCTGACTTCTAGCCAACATCGGTTGCTCTCCTACCTTATCCTGCCGACGTCAGTTGGCCTGACCGACGCCGGTGTCTGTGACACTCTAGCAACTCCTCCAATGGCCTTCTCCATGTCTGCATCAGTGAAGCTTTTAGCTCCACAACCTAACAGAAAGTTCTAGATAGATATTCCAAGAAAGACACTAATTCCATAATTAGACACTAGTACCACATGGCACTACTATACACATAAGGACACTCTTATTATAATCTAAATTTTAGATATAGTCATAGAATGAAAGGTGTCTAACTTTTTCTCCATCCTGTTTTAGCCTCCGAAGTCACTAAAGTACCTATTTTACTCTAGATAAGTGTTCTTCCTTTACATATTTGATATTTTGGAAAAGTATTGTCAAATCAATTATTTCCTATTTTCATTCGAAGTTATTGTTATACTCATCCCTTTAACAACATAGTATGTATATACCCTAAGTCCTAAATAGGTAAATCAAGATCATTAACAAAATATTGAAAAAGTCCAATCTATATGTAATCTTTTTATGTATGAGAGCAAGGTTTATATCATACTGAGAGTGAACTTGATAGAGTATTTAGAGGCAATGATATTTATAGATTTGTTTTAAATTTTTAAATAAGATGTTTTGTGGCCAACTACATGGACAACTTTCATTTAAAATCAACATCAGATCAAAGATATGATCTATAAACACTTATATGTCCTTTGAATAACTCATAACTAGATTAGTTTTCATTATTTTTATAGTATTATGTGATTTATGGCATAGAATCATTGGATTCTTGTGAACAAAACTTTGTTAAAAGTTGTTGCTTGATCCAAAACTCATTAGTCACCTATTAGTCACATGAAACAAGTCGTAGGTCCCCTATTGGTCAGATGGAACAAACTTAGTTGTGGTTAACTATATTTGAGTTTTAATTTCAGCTAATGTGTTTTCCATGCCCATTCTTTGTTATTCCCTAAGATGAAAATAATGTCTACTAATTTTGTTTAGCAATATTTTCTTTCCTTAAATTGTTTTCTTGATGAAGAAATGATTTCATCAACATGATTATATATTTAAATATTTTGGAGACCATTATCAGGTAATCTAAACTCAAATCAATGTCTCTACATAAATATGATGAAAATCATATGTTTTATTTTGGCATACACAAATATAGTTTTTTGATAAGTTTTTTAGTAAAAACTATATATGGATAGTTAGGTGTCAAACTTGTTGATTTAGTTTATTGATCTCTCAACATAGTAATCTATGACACATGTTGGAAATAGAAGAAACCAATCATATCCATTTTAAAAAGGTGAATATAGAATTTAGATTGGGTACAAAATGCAAGGCTCATTCTAGTAGATCCACATTTAGCTAGAAAATTATTTTGGTAGGCTTATTGATTTATTTAAATGGAAAATTATTCCAAGTGGATACGTCTTTTTAGGTGAAAAATATCAAATTTATATAACACTTTAGTTATATATTCATAATTGAGAAAGCAATAAAGTAAAATTTAGAATAAAATTTAATAGCATAACTTAAATACATTTGTACTTAGATCAAATGAAAGAATATATTGAATAATGAATTTAATCCACCAATAGTGTAATAAATGACATAGGTATATAACACTAAATATAAATTCAAACAAAATTTGAAGGAAAAACCTAGTTTTGAATAAACTATAAATATAAAAAGAAAACAAAGGGAAAAGTAGATATAAATACTATAAGAATTATTAGAAAGACTTTGGTCCACAGACTTTTTAGATTCTCTCTCTCACACACACATAAACACAAATATAAATATATAATTCACCAAATTTTCCCCTTAGTTCCAAGGATACATGAGTATTCATAATAAATCACTTTATTAGATTACATGTATTATTAAATTATAAAAGTGAATTGTTAGATTACATGTACTATTAGTCCTTTAAATTAAAGATAAAGTTTGAAATGACATAATATTTTATAAATTATAAATTTTGGTATCTAAATATTGGAATATTTCATAAAGCCTTATTTAAACATATTATATTTACTTATCAATGATTGATCTAATACTCCTTATTGAAAATGGATAATGTATTTATTATCAAACATATACTATTAATATAAAAATTAAGAATTGACTATTTGTCTCCTTATTCTAATGATTTTTAATAATTACTAAAAATCATAATATACATACATTAATGTTTCTAACAATAAAATTTACTCATACTTTAATAGGACTATTGTACATAACATAAAAAAATACTTAATATAAAATAATTTATTTTTTATTCGATAAATTTAACTATCGAATGAGTGGTCCCACATGCGATCTAGAACATGAATGGGGGTTTTAATCCCCATACCTCCTCTTAGCCTATATGCCAATTTTATTTCCACTATTTTGGATAACATAATTATTATTAGGATTTAAACCTAGGTCTCTCAAAACAAATGTATCTATTTTTAACCATTACACCACAATACAAAGGAAAAAAATAGTTATAGGTGACCTACCTAGTCACAATAAGGTCCTTTCACTTCAACATCCTTATATCAAGCTTATTTATCATCATTTAAAAAAACTAAACAAATTTATTTCACCTTTCGATTAATTATATTGTAAACAAATTACTAATTTAGTTGATTCTACCCAATATGTGCCTGCCATTGAGAAATATGCATGCGATTAGGAAGTAGCAATATAAATAAACCATAATTTTTAATAAATAATTATAAAAATATTTAACCCTAACATCTATATTAGGGAATATAGGTTTAAAGAGGTAAGATATAGCATGGGGCACGAAGATCGTAGACTCTCTCTAGAGCAAGCCAATTATTAATAAAACTTAGATAGAACATGTATTAAAATTTATTATGTTGAGATGCTAAAGATAGAAAGTATAGTTATGATAGATATTATAATGATAATGGACACAATATACATAGGTGGTTCTAATGCTAATATAGATCTATATCTAGAATAAGAAGAAAATAAACTTGATGTATATTTTAGAACAATCACCCAATTCTTTAAATTGTAACTCTATATCCATAGACACTTGCATCGATCCAGGATGGTTACATCAATGCTACTATCTAACTCAAATGCAGGTTCAGTAAGGGATTCTAACTAAAACTAGATGAGATGACCTAGATACTTTTATATTTTGTGTCACCTTCACTCTGGTGCATTAAGATATGGGTCATGGATTGTAACTCCTTATCAAGAAAAAAAACCCTAGCTATTCATATATTTAGTGGTTATGGGAAAAATGGGTTAGTGGGTACATAGTGTCAAGATAACCCAAATACCCCCCCCCTCTATCAATTGGTGTTTCCTACATAGTTAATAATCTGAAGAGGGCCTTAGACTTATGTAGTTCTCCCCTATGTGTTGTCTTATGTGTGAATCATATAATGTATGATAAGCAAGTACAATAGTGACCTCACTTTTAACTTGATAAATTTAGCTCTTGGGTTGCTCTTTAATTACTTTAGACCTATTGATGTATTGTCCCTATGACTAATATGTAAATGGGAGAAAATAAGGAATCTTTGCTCACTTGTGTGCTTGATATAATGCTTTTGGTAAGTTCCCTTGTTCTAGGCTAGGTGTAGGTGAGGAATGAAAGAGGGTTGATCTTATATTTATACCAATCCCTTTAGATAATGTCTTACATTAAATTTCTTAGGTTGAACTTTAGGATAAATTTCATTTAAAAATTAGATGTCTTTAGGGGACTGGATACTTACATTGAGATAGTACACTTGCATCGATGTAGGAGTCTGACTAGGAGGCAAGTGTCAGGTTAGTTGGAAAATAAACATAGGTCCAAAACTTATAGATATGAAATATAAGCAAGTTTATAGCATTCTAGGCAAGATAAAAGGTTTGGGTAATCATATAATATTGGTGAAACTAAGAGATAAGTAATTAGGTGAAAATAAATACTATATACAAACCTTTTTGTAGCATGAAAGGTTTAAAAGTTGAAGGTACATCCATGATATGTATTTTCCATGTGTAAAAGATTGAGGTGATATATAATTTAGAAATAGTGTATACAAAAATTAAATATTTTTAATATTCAATTGAGATACTTTAGAATGCTTTTGACTAGCACAAAAGTTATGCTAGTTTCATAAAGGTATATTATTCACTAAAAAATAAAATGGGCATTTGAAACTTCTACTGTTTAGGCCATATAATCTATGTTTTACAAACAACCTTAATGTAGAATCGTCTTTATATCTTCATCTATTTCAGTTTACTAATTACATTATAAACACATAGACTAGCCTCTACATGGTCCTTGACAAGTTATTATTATAATAAAAGAGGTACTAGTTATAAATTGGGAAGTTGCCTATCACTTATTATGTTAAGAGGGTCATTTTTATTATGACATAATTTTCATAATATGTAATATATTAGCTTTATGTTAAAATGGGAAATTAAAATTCATATAAATATTTGAAATTGATTTAGTTAGAAAATAATTTATTTATTTTAATTTTTTTTTGAACTATTACCGTCAATGAAATTAATAGTAAAAAACTTATAAAATTTTATAAGTTTTTTAGGGGAGGGAGACCAATTACTGGATAAAGTATAATAGTTTTGATAATTATTGTGAAGGGGGTCCACAATTTTTGTTGTATAGATTTTTTTATTTGTGAAAAATTGGTTTTGTACTTTCTACACAAGAAATCCTTTATTTTACTATTTATTTTATCATTTTTACGGTAAGTAATAAAATATATTCTTATAGTGTGATGTGGGAAAAAAGACTCATGAGATGAAGAATCTATGAATTCATGTGACTAGGGAAAATTTTGATCATAACAATTTTGTTTCATAAGGGAAGGATGGCATCACAAGTTTGTGTTCATTAGTACCTCAGTTGTGGTTAAGGTAGTTTGAGGTGAAGATTGCAGATCGAAGGGCATCATCTTCTCTACCAGATGGTATGAATAAGTATATTTTTTTTAATTAATATGGTGTGATGACATGATCGCTGGTGGGGAAGGAGAGAGCAGGGGTTGAAAAGCAGCTATCCACCCTAGTTAAATAGTATTTTCATGAAGCTAAGGCCTCTTTTGGAACTTTGGTTTCCCATAATGAGTAGCCTATGGTTTTGAGTGTAGCTAAGGATTTTCCAATTGTTTATTTTGAGGAGGAGGCTCTTGAGGAGATGCTAAAAAGTGAGGATTGGCATGTGAAAAAGTGACTAGCGTGCCGATTTTATAGGTTTTGGCCTTCTCTTCATGTTCTTCATCAATGGCTCTCATATTTTTGGTAGCCTATTTTGGAAGGTAGTTTGGAAATTTATCCCTATGCGAAATGTTTCTTTATTATGGTTTTTGATTATCTTACTAACCATAATAAAATTTTATAGGTTAAATTCTAGATCTGTGATCACCATGTTCTTTTTATGAAACCTTTACTTCCTGATATTATTCCTCTAACTAAAAATATCTCTCTCAATCCAATCTATGTGTGGTTGTCATATCTTCCTCTCTAGTTTTGGTTGGAATCTAGGTTGTCAGCTGAGCTTTGGGTAAACTACTATAAATTGATGCTTCTTCTTTAAATTTCTGATGGATAACTTTTGTCAGGGTTCTCGTTTACATGGATATTTCTCTAGACCTTCCTAAAATTATTGACTTGAAAGTTAAAGGTAGATTTTGGTTACAAACCATTGATTATGAGGGGATACTTTTCAAGTGCAAGAAATGTTTCAAAATTGGTCATCTCTCTACTTCTTGTCAAAATTCCAAGCACAAAGTGAAGTCATCATGGTGGAAAGAAGCAAGTGAAGATCTTTTAGAATTTCTCTAGTAAGCGATCCTATTTTGGATAGTGATCATGTTTTGTATTTGGGAGTTATTCTAGAAGCCCGTTGTTCTCCTCTTCAAGTTTGTGAGGTTGAAGGGTCAGTTGGAATTTTTTTTTTGGACTTAGTAATGATAAGGCTTATAGAGGCCCATCTGAGGAAAGTTGTGTCTTTCCAAATTTGGATTCTATTACTTTGAGTAAAGAAAAAGAATGGATGGTTGTCAGATGTAATAAAAAAGGAAATTTCATTCTAAGTTCCCCATATAGGTTAGTCCACTCTCATAGTAGAGCGAATGAGGGTGAGATATAGTATTTTTATTTTTTGGTTTTGGTAAATTCTATTGGGTGTATTAAAATGGAAGCATTTTTTATACTTTCAAGTAGTTTATTCCATTTGGTGTATGTTATTCAGATACCTTTATGGTTCTACCATCAAACCAGGCCATTTTAGTTTTTTTGAATTTTATGTTACCGAGAAGGGGCTTGTAAACCCTAAAATTAATAAAAAAAATAAAAAATATATCTTATATTTTTTTACACTAGAAGTATATATATCTTATATTTAAAATTTTATATACTTATTGAAAATTAGTGAATGCCATGTATTTCAAAAAAACATACATCATATTCAAATTTGAATTCACTTTATCAAACATCACATCCTTCTCCCATATTTTTATGTGAAACTAATTTTAAAATTTTATGTAAACATATACAATCATAAGTACCAAAAGTTCAATGTTTAGACAAATTTTGTACATTATTCATAAATCTGATTGTAAGTTTTCTTAAAACATGTTCTCCAAATATCCCAAATTTTTTAATATTATAACTAGTGTTTTTATATATTATCAGATACCATGCTAAAAAAAATTCTAGATTTGGCTCCAAAAATTAGAACATTAAAAACCACCATCTATTATAAGTGTGTACCTAAAAAATGAAAATTTTACAAAAAGTTAAGCCTCACCATACCCTCAAAATTAAAAATTAACCATTGAAATGACTAATTTTACAATTAAATCCATGTTGAAAAATAACCAATAGTATGCAAGCAAATTTGGTAAATGAGATATCATCTATCTATAAATGAAACATTCTACACAAACTAATCTATGAATTATAGAGAACATGTAATTTGATACTTTAAATTTTTTGTAATTATTATATTTATTTTCAAACAAACAGTCTTTGAAAGTTAAATTTATAGGTGTATATATCCAATTCTTATCACTATTGTGTTAAAATTTCAAATCTGATCGATATTCCATAACAATGCACAATTTGGGCCAAAATCACTAAAATGCTCTAATTCATCCAAACATGTCCAAAAATGGTAGTTTTAACATAAAAAATGGTAGGCTCATGGGATATTTAGTGATATTGATGGCCAAAATGGTGAGGTCACCACTTAATCAGTAACCTTGCCAATTTTGAAGTAAATTATCAGTCAAATAGTGGGATTGCCAACTCAAATGGAAAAATCACTGAAAGTAGTGAGGCTACCCTACTAAATGGTAAGAATGCCATGTAGGTTGGTTAGTTTGTAAGTCAGTGAAGGAAAATGGAAAATTCAATCTACTAAATGGCAATATCATTGATAAAATGGTGATGTCACCATAAAGACCAAATGAGGTAGAGGAAGAGAAAATTAAGCCAATAAAAGATTAGTCTAAGCCAAAAAATAGATGAAATTATCTAGACATGATCAATTAAAGGAAAAATGAAGAAATGACTAACTTAGTTCCTTGTGTGGTGACTTACAATAAAAATTCATGGTTATTACAACATGTGAGCAATGTTCCTGAGTGTTATGATGATAGGGTATATTGATATAGGAGCTTGTGGACCTACTAGAGGTGATAGATCTATATCACCTATCTTGATAGCTAGTGATTCATGTGGATCAAGATTATCCATCAATACTTATAAAGATGTGGCATTCTGAGACATTGATTTTCCATTAGCTAATTAGGGAGGCCATAATGACATTGGATGATGTCCATATGATATTACGAGTTCTTATCTAGTTCAAAAAATCACCAAGATGTTAGTATGCCAATTATCAGTGTTAGAAGACCTGTTAGGTGTGACCAAACTTGAGGTAGTGGATGGGATGATAGATATAAATGCATTGAGGACATGGCTTGGATTCTAGACTTTGGGTAGTAGAGGTGGTGGTAAGGACACTAGAAGTGGCACCAAGACTGATGCAAGGGATAGTTCCCATAGAGGTTGTGATTTTGATGGATCTTGTCAGTGGTCTTCTACTATCGAATAAGAATGGATGGTTCTTCCAAATTGGACTAGTTGGGATGATAAGAGAGATGTATGATCACTCTAAAATATTTGATTGGAGTCCCATCATTTTTTGCCTAACTCTATCAAGATTTACATATGATAACATATCATATATGGAACAATGTTGGGCATAATACATTACTCCACATCTGGTCTTAGGAATAAATAGAGATTGATCAGCTAGTGGGGATGAGATATTAATGGGGACCTAAGGATCCAGTGGCATTTGGCTAGTATTTCATAGGTCTAGGCCTACAAGGCCACCTAAGGGACTTGTATTTTTTTATATGGGCTATATATGAGATGGTTGATGGTAATTTTATTTAGCAGTCATATCTGGCGACACCATTTTATTAGATTGAGAACTTGTTTTTCATTGGATTCATGGTTACACCCTTCTATATCATAGGTTTCCATGAATTTATGGTATAAATATATAGACTAGACTGAGTGAATAGACAGTTCAATTTACAACATGATATTCCTGATGGTCCACACTTTTTTACCCATGTGACCTGTGAGATTAGAGAGTGGGGGATACCAGTGACCTGAGACCAAGATTTTATAGACTTTGGGAGAGTCTAGCATATATTATGGGAGTATACAGGTGGGGTAGCATATGGTTTCATGACTTAAATGTATGCATCATGGTGGGATAGTGCCCAACCCATTCGGTTAGGTGTACATAAAAAATGGGTTAGATAGAGGAGAGATAGGGTTGGGACCTAGTATAGGTATAGGTTTCAATTCAACTAGTAATATTAAAGGCTATCCCATTATAGGTTGTTCATGCTCAGGTGTAGCAAGACCCTTGAGGGGATATATAGATGGCTGAGGTAGTAGGTGGTGATGGGGGCCATAAGATAGGGATAGGAGAGGTTGGGACCTTTGGCATAGGGATAGGGGAGGTCAGGACCTATGGCATAAGGACAAGGGAGGTTGAGACCTCTGGTATAGAGATAGGTATATGTACAAGGGAGGTAGGGCCCTATGGCATAAGTAGGTCCATAGAGGACTAGGCTTTGATTTATAGGATATAGTTTAATATTAATACATTATTATTATAGATTGCAAGCCTAAAGATTGATATAGCTAGATTACATGCATAGTTAACCACTACACAATGTGATACTATCTATCTCTAAGGATTGATTATGGCTAGGGATCTTGATATTACTACACTTAGGGTATAGGTGGCCTAACTAATAGGCATACAGGCCTAGTTGGCTACCCAAGATGTAGAACTTGTGATAGTCACCAAAGAGTGAGATAGAGATTGGGGTGATTGGGAATGATTATTCACTCAGGTAGAGAGGCTAATGGGAGATTTAGATGAGGCTCCATGAGTTGGTATAGATGGTAGTTCATCTAGAGCCTTGGTCAATATGATTGTGGCCAAGGATGATGCCTTATAGGTTAAGGATGATGTCCTACATGCTAAAGATGAGATAGCTTATTACCATAGGTTGTATGAGGCATCAATCCTAATAGAGAGGAGAGATCCATCATTTAGAGACTACTCTAGGTCACAATAGATGAGCAGGACCTCCAAGTCTAGGAATATAATAAATTTAAAGTTTTCAGTGGGATATTCAACCTCATAATGGGTAGTGATAACTCCACCACCACCATGTATACCACCATTGCTAGCATTAGGCATGGTTGATAGTTTTCAATAGACTCCCTTGAGGGATGGCCCAAATCAAATCTGATTTATAGCTCTATATTTTATATGAGATATATAGATATTTTCTCAATGTATAAAACATGATTTTTGAGATGTATAGATACCATTTTTTAGATCATAGTTATTCATACATAAACCATTAATATTTTTTATGTTGCATGATGATTTTGATCTTGTTATGATACAATGGTAAATGTTAGTTTTAGGAGATCAACATCCTTAGTTAGCACAAGGATGTTGATATATCTATTGAACTTTTTGATATACAACTAGATACTAGAGTATATTTTATGAGATGCATGTCCTAAACTAATCATAAAAATGACTAGTATGACTCAATGTGTATGCTAAGAGATGCATGTACTATATAGAGAATCTTGTTTATGTCTAATGTTTGGTCTCCAATGTGCTTATGATATTATAGGTATGCCCTGGGTATGGTGGATAGTGTAGTTAGAGATATTATCCAGTGCCACATTGATGTTTGGACTTGGATCACTTGGTGTTTACTTTAATAAATGAAATTATGCATCATAAGTATGAATAAACTATAATAACATTATATTTTGATTGTGAATGGACCAATTCAAAGGTGAATATTTAAAACTAAAGATAATGATAAAAATTACCAAGACCAAAGTTGTAAGTATTTACGTTTAACAAAAAATAAAGTAAAGAAAAATAAAAAGAGGTTCTAGTTACAAAATATAACCAACTTGAAATCAAGATATGAACTATCAAGACTCAAGGAGGAATTATAATGTACTAAAAAATCAACAAGAAATACACAATTCAAATACAAATGTGAATAAGTTGAGCCCAAATTAAGGCCAAACTCAAAAAGTTAAAAAATGTATCCAAACACAACACTCAAAACAAACTAACAACCTAAAAGAAAAATGCACAAAATCATAAAACTGTAAGATAAAGCAACAATCAATCAGTATGCAATTATACAAAACTAAACAAACAACAATATAAAAATAATGGTTAATATCAATGTTAGTACAAAAAAAAACAAATTATTCATATATGTGTAATAGATGCATTATGCTTGGAAATAAAGTGACCCCTAAGCTAGGTAACAACAACATTGGTACAACAACACAAGGAAAATGAATACAAAGTTACCCCAAAACTATACGGAAACAACAACACAAACAAGATGCCAAATATTTCCCCTAAGATATAAGAAACAATGAAATAAACAAACAAAATAAGGGAATAAAATAAAATGAATGGGTAATTGAGCTGATTCCATATGCATTAGGCAAATGGACACTGCCTGCATAATTCCATGGATGCAAGATCCAACATGAAATTCAGGCCAAATGTAGTTCTCCTAGGATATGGGATAGAATAAAATTGATGATAAGGAAATATGATTTATGTGTAGATGAATATGGGAAGGATCTCACAAAATAATGAGTGTTCAAATAAAAATTGCTCATAAAATAGTGCGAGCATAAGAAAATCCAACAGTGCAGTAATGCATCTATTTCAAATGAATAATGCACACAATGGTGACTCACAAATAGGAAAGATTGTTGGATAATCCTAATAAGAATGGGAAAACTAGATGAAAAGTTATAAATCATGAGATAGTTATGAGTCATAAGATCCTTAGGGCAAAAAAGTGGTCAAATCAAAAAGGAAGGTGCAACCAAACTAACCCAAGATACCCCAAGTATCCAAGTGTTGCCTACATAATCTATGGGGACCTCAAGCCAATATAATTCTCATATAAGTGGGAGGAAATGACCAAGGTGGTTTAAACATAAAATTGAATAGATAATATGGCCCATCCCAAAAAAATTGATGGCTTCATATCTTCCATGGAAAATTTAAGCCAATTTTCATGATTTTGTGACTTTAGGATTTTCTAACAATTTTTAAATGTTTAAGGATTTTCTAGGCATCTCAAATCAATAAATAATAATGAGGTACCAAATTTTTAAACTCACAAAATGACAAGATCATGGGGTAAACCAAGAGTGAAGTAATACATCTATTTCAAATGAACAATGCACACAATGCTAACTCAAAAAATGATGAGTATTGGTTGGGTGGCTTACCAAATGATGAAGCATTCATGATCAGAATGATTTGTAATGATGAAATAGAACAAATGATAAGAATATAAATGAAAACTGCTTAGAAGATGACATGACTTCATAACTCCCATGGAGATTGTGAGCCCATATTCACGAGTTGGCAATGTTTTTGGTCTTTTGTTTTATCATTTTTTAATGTTTTTGTGTTTTTGGGATAAGCAATGGAAATTAAATATGAATAAAGTTATAGGGGACTATTTAGTTGAGGAGATGCACTTCCATAGGTAATATTTCAAATGATAACTAAATTAGATGCAACAGGGAGATCAACGACCATATTAAGGTAGCGATAAATACCAAGCAGTAGCAGAAGAAGAATAAAATAGTGCACAGTGTAAAATAAGTCCCAAGGAACCATCCAATAGGCAAAAACCATGTGTGGACATACCTCGGTAAACTTTTCTAAATAAGAAGCTACAAATATTAATGAACTGAAACTACCTTGTAGAACACTCCCTAAATATGTATAGAATGCCAGTGAATGATAATTAGGATCATAATTAGTGAGGGGCACAAAATTAGAAAAGTCCAAGTGAAATTAAGATCTATCTAGGTAAAATATAATATAAATAGTCCAAGGTACAATGGTCTAGATTAAAACACTCTAGGTTATAGTGGTCCATGTTACAAGTATGATGGAAAAAATAAGCAATTTTGGCATAGGGTGCCCCCAAGTAAGGGATGTATAGACAATGGTTGAAAAGGCTGTCAAGCATAGAAACACTTGATATGTATAATGTTAATTGGTTTTAGGATCTCTTCACCTTTTGTATTTTCCAATAGGTATACCCCTGAGCCATAGTTTACTATAACTACTTATGGGCCTAACCAATTGGGCTAAAACTTACCCTTCTTTTTACATTTAACATTGGTATTCTTTTGGGTTTTTTTTTAGGACCAAGTTTCCAAATTCAAACTCCTAAGGGAGAATGTGTTTTTTATAGATGTGATGCAACCTCTTATAATAAAATTTTATATTTCCTAGGGTAGCTAAATGATTGCCATCAATAAATTTTATCTCTTAAAACCTAGAAATTATATAGTCTTCATCATCAACAATGTGCTACAAACATACCCATTAGGAGGGTAGCTTCATCTCAACTAGGATAATATATTTTGTGTAAAAAAATAGGGAATATAGAGTGGATCCTATAGGGGTATGATGACTAGTGTGGTAGTCCTAAAGGGAAAGAAATATTTTATAGTTCTAATTACAACTAACATCATTAATAATCTTCTTAAGGATTATAACAATGGTTTTGTTGGATGCCTAAGATTTACCATTGCCTTGTGGGTTATATGGTGTGGATATATTATGCTTGATTTTGAATAAGGTACAGATGACATTTATGTATTTGTTCCCAAATGAACCTCCATTATCAGATATGATTCAGGTGGGGATACCATAACGATAGATGATAGGGCAATGGATAAACTTGGAAATTTGATTCATGGTTATGTAAGTGAGAAGAATGGCCTCAATCCACTTATTAAAATACTCCATAGTAGTAAGAATGTGTTAATGACCATCAAATGATGTTGGGTTTATTTTCTTGATAAGATCAAGACCCCATGTAGAAAATGGCCATGGTGTAGTAATCATCTATAACAAGAATGAAGGTGTGTGTATTAGATTAACAAGTGGTTTATAGACAACACACATCTTGAAGTAGTTACAATCATCTATCTCCATCCTAGGCCAGTAGTATCATGTTCTTAGGAGTTTCTTGGTAAGGACTACACTCCTATGTGGGCCCCACACATTTATTCATAGACTTCTTTAATCGTTAATGTGGATACTCCCAAATATAAAAAAATGAAGAAGAATTTCATAATAGCCCCTATGATAAAGTATGTTTCCAAGGAGGGTATAACAATCTAGGAAATGAAGGAAATTTTTTTGGTGATCCTTTGAAAGTTCAGGAGGAATAACTTGGTCATGAAAATAACTATAAATATCTTGGTACCAAAGAGGTTTAGTTGGGATATTGGGACAAGCAATAATATGAACCGTCTCTAAATTTGGTAACATATGAGCAAGTTTTACAAGTTTTTCAATGAGAAATTGATACTCTTTAACATTACGGGCAACTTGTACCATGGACCCAATTGTTTCTATTGCATCAACTGATCCATTATTGACCTATGGTACCTATTCATTATAGGGACCTAAAATGTGGCTTGAGGTTGTCCATAATATGTTTTTAGGGTATAAACATTGTATCCCTAGTATGATATTGGTTTGTAGTCTAATTAATGATTAACTGAGAGTTCCCATACACCATTAACTACTAGATATCCAATTATATTGTAAGATGAACATTTGAAATAAGAGCTTCATATTTAGCCATGTTGTTAGTGCAGTAGAAATTGATGTGAAATGATTTGGGGATGAGGCCCCCTTGTGGTGTAACCAGTAAAATGTAGGATCTAGATCCATGGGATGTGAATGAGCCACCAAAATATAATTTCTAGTGTTTATATTCACAAGCCACTTCCTCTATCATCATGATAGAGCCATCTGGAAAATCAAATGTAAGGGGTGTAGTTTATATGATATGAGCTTCAGCAAGTTGATCTATAATGAATTTCCCCTTAATAAATTTTTTATTCTAGTAATAAACATCAAATTAACTCAATATCATAACCCATTTAGCCATGTGGCCTGTCAGAGTTGCTTTAGACAATAAGTAATTGAGAGGGTCCACCTTAGTAATGACAATAGTCTTATTGTTCAACATGTAGTGCCATAAATTTTGGGAAGTGAACACTAATACCAAACTATATTTATCAATAGGTGAATAGTTATGCTCATATGTTACTAGTGTTTTGCTCATATAGTAAACTACATGTTATTTACCTTTTCCATCATGTTGGGCTAAGAATTCCCCTAGTCCATGTTATGTTACTGATACATAAAGAAGTAATGGTTGCCCAAATTTTTGTGGTCTCAATACTTATGAGTTAGCCAAGTATGTCTTTAGTTTTGAAAATGTTTGATGACATTCAATATCCCACTAAAATGTGACACCTTTCTTCAAGAGGTACATAAAAGGATGAAACTTATCATATAGATGTGATACTAACCTATGAATAGATTGGATTTTGACCTTTAGGCTATGAAGTTGTTTTAGATTGAAAGGTAGAGGCATTTACATAATGGCCTTGACCTTAGTGGGATCTACTTTAATCCCTCTTTGTAATATAATGAATCCTAGCAGTTTTCCTGAAGTACAATGAACACAAGAAAATACTAAATAATCTTTGAAGAATTATATGCTTATATTAATTACTCCAAGTTTACAAAGTAATTTGGCTCTAAGAACTCCCCTTTTTTTACAACTAACAATGCTCCTTTTATAAGGTGAAAGGAAGCATGTTAGCTAGTCCTATCCAATCACAAAAGTACAAGTATAGAGATAGCTATCCCAAAGACACACTTCTTATCATCACGAAAAACTTTATATTCATGGTCTCTCAAAGATTATCCATAGAACATCAAGATGTATGACACAAGTTCTTGAATATTCTAAGATTTCATCAACATAATCGTCAACTATATCATGTATCATGTCATGGAAGATGATAATCATGACACATTGATAAGTGGCACTGGAGTTCTTCAATCCAAAAGGCATCATTAGGTGACAAAATTTTTCCCATGGTGTGGTGAATGCAAACTTATGTTGGTCCTCTGTCACTATATTGATATGGTTATAATTGGAGAAGCTATCCATGAGGGACAACATCTTGTACCCTGTAGTTGAGTTGACAATCATGTCAATGTTTGGTAGAGGGAAATTATCCTTAAGACACACTTTATTGATGTCTCTAAAATTAGTATATAAGTATATGCTTTATGTATTTTTGCAAATTGGGAAAATATTTGATATCCATTCAGAGTAGTCTAGTGGTCTTATGAATTTGACTCCCAATAATTTCTCTATCTTTTTTTCACTAAAATGTAAATACATAAGTGCATTTTCTATAATTTATTATTGACCATCTTAACATATGGTGTACTATAATTTGATGCACAACCAAGGCATGGTCTAGGTTAGGCATGTATGAGTAATCCCATGTGAATATATCAATAAAATCCCTCATAATAGTGATAACATAATCACATTTTTCATAAGTGAGGAATGCACCTAGATAAATAATCTTAGTATATTCATAAGTTGCAAGGTTTACATCGGTTGTATTATTTACGAGTGTGGATCCATCTTATAGAATAATAGGAAATGTTTTATACTAATCCTCTTCATTAATTGTTGGTTGTGAGTCTAGAGGCTCATCCATAGAGTAAGAGGAATCTGAGTATGCATGTTATAATAATGGCAAAGTGAAAAATTTCCAAGGAAAGTTGAGAGCAATATGCTCAAAGACTTTATGCTACTCAGAAGTAATATTGAAACTAGATATAAAGATTGGACTTGGTGAACACTGCACTTCCTATCGAGGTGAGAAAACTTCCCCATCTAAGAGCACCTGAAACATGTTTTCATTCAAGGGATTGTCTTTATCTTTAGTATTTACCTAACTAATGAGTGCCTCACAAAGGTTTTCACCTAAAGATCTCAATGTTTTTCTATTGTATGACCAAGGAAGTTTGTCTGCTCTCCAAAGTAGGGAGAAATGTCTAATGAGAAGTTGAAACCTTGTTTGTGATCACCAAGTGGAAATACATCTATAAGTCCTATATACTCTATAATATATTCTTCATTTTGAAAATTAATTAGAGGTATAATATAATTTTTATGGTCTCAATCAATAAGTTCAAGATGGCAATGGGTAATGAGGTATGATGGTCATAATGGAATTGGAATCAAATAGGTTAATATCAGTTAGCTCATTATAGGCACTATAATGGGGCACTATATTATTGTCAATAGTTTCTTTATCAGTCAAAAAAGAGGAATCACTTTAAAAATAGATGAGGTCACCTCTAGGTAATATAAATATGAAACCTTGGTTCATAGTAGGTTTGCTAGTAGATAGAGGTTCAATAATACTTTGTTCTCATAGCCCCAATCTTTTACCTGTATAGTCAAAACTATCCATAATTTTATTAGGGATAGGGTATTTAGGATTCTAAAAATAATTAATGAGGTGATATAAATACAACCAATATCCTTCAGTAATGACCTCTCAATCATGATTTGGTGAAGTGTATGGTACAAATACCATTGGTTACTTCTATAGAGGTGTGTTTTTCTTCTACCAAATCATGTTGGGCCTCTTAGGGATTACAAAAGGTTTGAATTTTACATATTACTTAGGATATTTTAGAAACTTTCCTTTATGAAAAGTATCTTTTAGCTAATATGTGTAAATTTTGGCATCCTCAATAGTAAAATCATTTGCAATGGCTATAGGAAATTGATTTCTTGAAGTGGAATCAAGATCACTATGGTTGATATAATTAGATTTAGGTGGTTTAGAAACTATGGATTTGTTCTCATTGGTTAAAATATAGAGTTAGAGTAATAAATATAGTTCCTTTATTCATCCTCTAAGTGTTTATAATATTGGTATGGTTATAGATCAACATAAATAGTGACCTCAATTCTAGAATGGGGGAACTTGAGGCATTGATGCAGGGTAGAAGGGATAACTCATACTTCATGGATCCAAAGATGACCAAGAAGTACATTGTAAAGAAATTATATGTATATTACATGGAACATGATATTATGGGTTATAGGCTTAACAATAATTGACAAATAAATGGTCCTTGAAGACTCTCTTTCAGCATCGTCATATGCTTTAATTATGATTATTTTTGGCTGCATGTCTTTGGATGTATATCTGAACCATTGTATCAATTTCAGCAACACTATATTCAGCCCTAAACCATTATTTATAAAAATTTGATTGATCTTGTGATGTGTTATAATAACCTCAATCTACAAGGGATTATTAAGGCTATGACCAAAGGAAGACATATCTTGTTGATCAAAGGTAAGTTTCTATCTTGAAGATAGATGTCCCATGAGTGTTTGGAATTAGCTAGGGTTAATGTCATTAGAAACAATGGACTATTGGAAGAAGTCATTTAGTATGGTCTTATGAAATTTTGACATACACAAGAGACTAAGGATATAAATTTGTGCAGACATTTTACTTAATTCTTCATGAATACTATATGGTTTCTCAATAATAGGGCGAGAAGGTTTAGCCTTAGTCGATGCAGGGTTTGGTTTAGGATTGGAAGGCATAAGGTCAAATTTGGATCAGTATTAGAAGAATGTAAATGGCCTTTAAGGGTAACTAGCAAGCATCTAGTTATGACTGCATAATTTTAAGTCAGTAAGGAGTTATCATAATTAGAAGAATTGGCTAGTAGACCAAGAATAGTAACCAATGGAAATTGAAGTGCAATAGAATTTATTGAACTTGGTTCATCTTTACTTTAGGAATAGGGTGATAACCCTAAATTAGAGGGACCAACACTTTAAGAATATTCAAATGGTACATGGAGTTTGAATATAATGGTGGTGATGTGACTACCAAAAATATGCCCCATGACATGATTATAATCATATGGCATAGTATTGTAGCCTAGGTTATTAGCTTGGGTATCATAATCTTGATTATGATTATTATGATTTTTTTTTGACCTTGTCCTTAATAATTTTGGCCCTATCTGTGGTTCTAATTATTCTATTTTTATTGTTGGTTATTCTTGGGAAATAGGTCTTTGTAAATTACCGTATCCTAATTGATGTTCCATGTTACTTGTTTTACTTCAATTTATCCACTCTCAATCAAATATTTAATGAGCTGCCTCAGTTGTACACAACAATAAATTACATGGCCAATAACATGATGGAATTCATAGAACTCATCTTCACAATACCAATCGAGTTTGTTTGATCTTCAGAAAATGGTTTTACCATAGGCCTTATGATTAAATTAGATATAACCATCTTCTGGAATATTGCCTCAATAGTTTCTCCTAGTTTGCTAAATGGTCTATATTAAATATTCTACATGTAGGAGCTTTATATAAAGTGGGTGGTGGATTAGGTTGTGTATTTTAAGCTAACAGAGCTTGCACTATTTTTACATGTTGTGACTCTATTACTCCATTACCCACCATGTTCTTATTTTTTATTAAAAGCTTTAGGTTTATCTATAATATTAGCTTAAATAGGTGTTTGAGTATAATTAGATGTTTTATCCTGTGAATATATTTTCACAAGTCCTTTGGTAATAAGTGGTTTTTTAATCTGAACATCCTTCTCAATGATTTATTCAAATGTGTTGGCACAAGTGAGTCTCAAATTATGGACCACCTCAGGGTGCAGGTTCTATGTAAAGATGTCAACTAGCCTCCTATCTTAAAAAATTATGTTCAAAGCAACCAATAAGTTCTCTCCACCATTATAAATATGACGTGAAGCTTTCCCCATCTATTTGTCTTGATTTACATAGGTCAACCACTTTCAACTCATGCTTAATGTAATAAGAATAATGGTTAACAATTTTTTTTGATAAATTGTTTAAATTTGTCACCAATCCTTTAGGTAATTTTAGGATCCAATCTAATGCTTATCCAACCAAGCTATGTGGAAACAAACATAGTAAATAAACATTGTTGTAAGCTATGTCATGGCATACCATAAAGAAGCCTTGAATATGTTCTCTAGGATCACCCTTCCCTTTATATTTATCATATTTTAGTGGCTTAAAATGAGGTGGAAAAGGTACCTAAAGAATTCTCAAGTCAAACAAATAAGGACATATATCATCAAACTTGTATTTTTTATCTGATTTCTTGTTTCAAGCCTCATGACTATCTCCTTCATTGAATTACACTCTTGCATATTTGGTGCATTTTTTAGTGTAAGGTGGTTTTTATAGGGAGGAATATACCCCCTACATATTCCTATTAGGGATATGGAACCTACCCAAAATTTTGATTTTGGTTCATCCTTGGATGTGATTAAGTCTCACACTGTTGGTTCAAAGTTTTTTGTTACCGATTCCTAGATACTTGATTTTGATTCCCAGTAATATGTTGTGAACTATAATAAATCTATTGGTTTTTTGGTATTTATTCATTTGGCTTAGTAGAGGGCATTATCAATTCTAGTTCATAATGGGAACTTGTTGTGGTTGATAAGAAATCAATAAAGTGTTGTGTAAAATACCCACAACTTGTGATGAGTATTTAGCAACATGATGTTATTGTTGACCAAATTTTGGCCCTTCAGGCCAAAATTGGGCACCCCTATTTGAAAAATTAGTCGCCTAAGTCTATACCTTTGGCTAGGTCTAGTATGCAGGTTTCATTCAGAAGAAGTGTTCTATACAAATCTCACAACAAATATACAAGTCCAATTTTTTCAAAAAGTTTGGTTTTGGTCTCTTGCTAAGCCTTTGCATAGTAATCCTTTTGGGTCTTTTGTTTTTGACTAAAGTGTTATTTTTTTGGACTTTGCATTTGACCAAAGTGTCAAATTCTTTTAGACAATTTGTCTGAGACAAATTTCCTAAAGATGAAGACTAATTACTTTGGGAAAATTATCTGAACAATTTCCTTGAAGGACCTTTTTAGGCTAAGGGATCATTTTCAACTTTTCTGAAGGGAAGTTTACAAGTTTTGAAGGGTGCTTCTATAGGAAATGGTCCACTTCATTCTTTTCAAAGGATACTTTTTTCAAAAAATGTCCCAAGCAACTTTCTTGAAGGGCACTTCAAAAAAAAGTCATCTTCAACTTTTTCGAAGGGCACTTAAATTGTTTTTGAAGGGAAGTTTACAAGTCTAAAGGACCCTTCAAATTTCTCAAAGGGGAATTTTTAGAAAGTCGAAAGGACACTTACAAAAAGTTTAAAATATTTTTTCATAGGAAGGTAGACCAAATAGAAGTTCCAAAAAGATACTTCTCAAGTCGAAGGCGTCATTTTTAGGATTTTGAAAAGAGTTAATTCCTCATAGAGATGGCCCATACACATTTTTTTGAAAAGGCACTTTTTAAAAAAGCCTGAAAGATTATTTGAAATAAATTATCCATGGAATTGTCTAAAGGAAAATTTTAATGAATGAATTATTTCAGGAGAAGTTTGAGGGAATTTTTTTTTTAGGAATGAATTCTTTTAGGAGAAGGTCGAGGGAAAAAAGAAGTCTGAGGGAAATAAAATTTTAAAGAAAATACCTAAAGGATGATGGCCCGTAAAAAGTCAATTTCAAATATGGAAAATAGTCATTGGTGTCAAAAGACTTGACAGGAACCTGAGAGAAAATATAGAGGTAACAAATGGCAAGATCCCAAGCATCTAGTGTAGACAAAACAAGTGAAAAATAGAAAGGTCAATGGTTTGAGTTGTTACTGGTAGCTAACCCAAATCAAGGAGCTTCCATGAAAGCAACAAACACAAGTGTCTAGAGGATAGCTAGCAGTTAGAAGGAACATTTTCTAACTATCACCATGAGTTCCATTTCCTTTAAACATTGATATGTGTTGACTTTACTTTTTTTAGTTTCAAATGTTCATGGATGGTCTTTAATGGAGGTAGTTTCTTGTGCCAATTCTAAAGGGTTTATGCCACTTTTTGCCATTCTTATGACTTGTTTCAGACAAATAGACCTCTATGACATGGCATAACTCACCCCACACCTCTTCCATCTGAAAATATAACTGATCCTCTCAAGGTGACACATGTCTAAGTGACCCTTTAACTTATTTTGCTTGTCCCCACTCTCAAAAGCTATAAATATGCACTCTCTTGGCTCTTTTTAGTAGCCCCCATTGGTTATTGGGAAAACTATAGCTATATTTGTACTTAAAAGACTCTTAAAGAAGTAATAGAACTTATTTTTCCACTCACATGATGTATTGTTGAGTATTGGTTCAAATCCTATTGTTCTTGTTTAGTGAGAGTTCATCTTTCCTAACATGTTATCTTCAATTACCTACCAAATGTGCAGAAATGGTGTTGTTATAGGTCCTTGTTAGTATTCTTTTCTTAGTGTATATATGTTTCAAAAGTGGTCTATGAATGTATTCCTTCTTAGAATCATCCATTGCCCTCTTAAATTTTGAATGCCTTCTTGAATCTAACATGTGAAATGCCGATGTGACAATGCATAAGGAGTTGTGAGTTTTGTGTGAGAGAAACTTCATTAGTCTTTAAGTAGCATATTTTTAGTCAAATAGGAGGATATAAACATTGGTGCATCACCTTTTTAGTTTCTTAGTTGTTTTCTTTAACCCTTTTCATACATGAATTGATAGGTTAGAGAAAGCTTTAAAGGTACATCAAGGGGAGCTGGTCCCTTATCTAGAGATTCATCTCAAAAAAATTGTCACCCATATCAAGAGGGAGTTTCCATTATGCCACTTGGATGAAGAGAGCTAAGCATCTCCTCAAGGGTGTAAATCCAAGTGACAATAGTTGTTGGCATGCCCAGTGGGACCTGTAATTCTTAAAATATTGTTCAAGTTTGGTGCTGGTCTTGAGATAGTTGAATATGAAAAAAGCATCTACATTTAGTACCTAGCGACTCCATTAAAGAATTCAAGTCTCTAGTTGATAATCGGTCCTATTTTCCATGCCAAAGGTGACAACTATATCTTTTACTAAAGAGATACCTTTTGAGTTTGTGTAACTACTTCCATATTCTACCAAAAGATTTAGGTTTGTCAACACTCATCCTCACAAAAGAGTTTTTTTGTAAGATTCTCATTTTGTGTTACATTTCATTCCTAACATCCATAGTGATCATTCCAAGATGGCTAGAAGACAACCTTTTATGCCTTTCACCGGGACATCTCCCTTGCATCTTGCTCAATATGATTAAATTTGAGGAGAAGCCTTCAAAAGTGTCCCATATTTTAGTGGGGATGGTCCTAGTACTATGATTGAGCACATAAGGAATATAGAAAACTTTTGTAATATCCACAACATCACCCAAGAAAGTGTAGCTATTAGGTTTTTGGCCTTGTATTTTAAAGGAAAAGTTTTGTATTGGTATGGAACCCTACTTGTAAATTCAATTGGCTCATGGGATGAGTTGGGGGATCTATTGACTAATAGGTTTGGAGAAAACAGTGATCACCTATCTCTAGCTAAGTAATTGACCATAATCAAGAGGGCACCACATGAATTCATTCAAGACTTTAATATTAGGTTCTAAAAAACATGAGATAGTATCCCAGCTCTTGTGAGGCCTACACTAAACTATGTATTTTTGTATTACCTACAGGCATTAAAAAATGACATTGCTATGATGATTCAATCCATGGGGGGGATTGCACTCCTTGATACCTATGAGATAGTTATAAATGTATAAAATTGTCTTTTCCAAGTAGGGAAGATAGATCCTATACCCCCAATGCCTTTATTCCCTGATTTATAATCTCTTAATCAAGCTGCATTGCCTACATTAGCCCCTTTGCCTAGTCATGACAAATTTTCTATAGTCCCTTCTAATGAAATCCATGAGGTAAAAAGTTTGTTGCAAAGTTTTACCAATTAATTTTTTACCCTCAAGAGGAAAAAATCTCAAGGTTATAGACCATATCAAACTTATAACTAGTTTGGACAAATCAATAGACCTTCTTTTCAAAACAATGTGCATAGACAAGGTCAAATCACCCAAGCTAGGCCTCATCAAAGCTATAACCTAAATGCTTCCTCATCCTCCAAATCCCTTGTTCCCACCCAAAATAATATTTTTCAAGAATAACCATGCTACCCTTATTTTGAACAAAGTCAAGTTCTTTATGCAAATGAGAGCATAGCCAAACCATGATAATGCAAAGAAATCAAGTACCACAAGTTCTAAGTTTTGAGATGTCAATGCAACATGGGATGAAAGGTGTTCAAGTACAATCTGATTATACTCTCATAAATCACTTGGAGGGAGAGTTTTGTGCCATCAATCACTTGGCAAATTCAAACAACATCAATGTTAGTGTGGCTACCAACATTAGATCAAAGAAGAGGGTTGTGGATGAAGTTCAAGGAACCAATCAAGGACTTATTTTGACCCCTACATCATCTCCTATGGTGAGTGGATCTAATACAACTCCTAAAGTGAAATAAAATTAGAGGATTCCAAACTTTAGGCCAGCTCCTATAACTCTACCTACACAAGCTACTTCACAAGGCATTGGTGCTTCTAAAGATTTGCCTAAAATGAACAATCCTCCTATCAATGTAGTGGACCGGATGAAGAAGATTCAGATGAATATCTCATTATGGGAATCCTTGAAAATGCTAGGGTAGAAATATATAATTCAAATGGAAGTACATGAATTGGGTAAGCAACCTAGCCCACCTAGACATGATAATGTGGTCTTAGTGAATGGAACTCAATCAATTGATGGTCAAGTAAAGAAAAATGAAATTACTCCTCCATTTTATCTCTCTCTAATCATTGGTGATTTCTTGGCACATAATTTAATTATAGATAGTGGGGCTATCACTTCAGTTATGCCAAAATGTATAGCTGATAAACTAGGCTTAAAGTATGAGCTAATGACTAAGGGAGTATTACAATTGGATGGATCACCAGCCAAGACTTTGGGGATAGTAAAAAATGTGAATTTGATACTTCATGCTTATCCTAATTTTCATATTCCTCATGATGTGGTAGTGGAATATTAACCTCCATACTTTTCCCTTTGCTGGTCAAGAGATTTTATAGCTAAAATAGGTGGGTACTTGGCAGCTAATTGGTCCTACATGGTGTTTAGAACAAAGTATGGCACTAAGGTGAAGATTGAATTTGAACCTATTAAAAAATATCACTTGGAACCATACTCACCTAATGTCGAAAATGTTAACTATGCCATCATTGATGAAGAGGATCTTCATACTAACCAATCTCCATCATCTTCCCTTGAGGGAGTTTTTGATTTGTTCCTAGATGAGTGGGGAAATGAACACTATGAACATGATCCTTACAATTTTATTGAGGAATATGGTATTTGGGTCTATTATATTCATGAGAAGGAATATTTCATGCCCAATTTTATGAATTCAAATGAAGATGTGAATGGCGTGTGGTAGCTCTTCTTTTATGGGTCTAGAAGAAAGATTGGTACCGATGGTGGAGAAATGTTGGTTTCACCTTCAAAGGAAATGTATTTTTCAACCTATAGATTTTAGTTTTCTTGTACATGTAATGTAGCTAAATATGAGGCCCTCATTCATGGCCTCGAGTGGGTAAGGAAATGAGGTGTCAAATAATTTCAAGTGTTTGGTGATAGAGAACTTGTTGTCAAACAAGTTAGAGGGCATAATTTGAAAAAAAAATCTTTGCTTAAGTCCTATAAGCATAGAGTGTAGGATCTTATGGAATATTTCAAAGCCTTCAACATCAATTCTATTTAAAGAGAAGATAACAATCATGCTGATAGGTTGGCAGCAATTAGAGCTCAATTTGATGTTCCAAAAGGGATAAAAGAATACAAGAACCAACCTCATCTAAAATTGATTGTAAGGCCCTCCATATCGAATAATGTTAGTAATTGGAAAGTGTTTGATAGTGATCATCAAATAGAAATTTTTATAAAATAATAAGCTAAGTTTTCTTCCAAAAAATAGTCTAAACTATAACAACAATATGGAGGGTAGATTGTGCAATTGAAGTTTAACAAACTCCCGAAAGGCCTAGTCACTCTTGAGAGCATATGCATTAATGATGACTAGATGAAGAAAGAGAAGATAAGCATATCTAACAAGACGGAAAACTATGAAAAGGTTTATATCTTCAAATATAAATTTCTTTCACTTGGGAAAGTATGTACTAGCGAAGAGAAACATGCTTTCATTGAGTTATGCAAATAATTTTCTAATGTCTTTACATGGGAGTATAGTGATTTAAAAAGTTTTGATCTGAATCTATCTCAACATACTATAGAGTTAGATGAGAATGCTAAGCATATTAAGAAAATTCAGAGGCAAATAAATCCCAAGATTGAGCCTCTCATGAGGAAATAACTCACCAAACTGATTGAGTCCAAAATCATCTTTCCCATTAAACATTCACTTGGTTGGCAAACCTAGTTCTTGTTAGGAAAAAGAATGGAGAGATAAGGTTGTGTGTTGATTTTAGGGACTTTAATAGAGTTTGTTTGAAGGATAATTACCCACTCCCTTCCATGGAACAAATCTTGTAAGTTATGGCTGGTAGTGAAAGGTTTTCTCTCCTTGATGGGTATTCTGGGTATAATCAGATTTTGGTGAAGGAAAGTGACCAATATAAGACAACCTTTAATAATAAATTGGGTATATATGATTATATAAAAATGAATTTTGGGTTGTCTAATGCTGGAGATAATTTCCAATGTGCAATAAATATGGCTTTCCAAGGATTGCTCAATGACATCGTATTAGTTTATCTTGATGATGTGACAATTTTCTCCAAGGATGAAAATGACCATTTGAATCACCTAAGGTAGATTTTTGAGAGGTGTTGAGAGTTTTGGATCTATATAAACCCAAATAAGTTTGTTTTTTATATTAATTAATGCAAAATCTTAGGCCACATTATTTCCAAGAAAGGCTTGTCTATTGATCCTAAAAGGGTAAGTGCCATCTTGGCATTGTCTTCGCCTAAACATAAGAAAGGTTTGTAAAGTTTCTTTGGAAAGATAAATTTCATAAGGAGATTCATTCTTTATTTTTATAACTTGGTAAATCCCTTGACCTCTATGCCAAATAAGGATGAGATATTCACTTGGACAAGAATGAGGAAAGAAAGTTTTGAAGATATCAAGAAAGCCATTGCCCAAGTTATTACTCTTGCAAGTCTAAACTTCTCTAATGACTTCAATTTGTAAACTTTTGGGAATGAAGAGGTGATTTTTGTCATGCTTACCTAATAAAATGATGAGAATTTGGAACAACATATTGCCTTTTTCAACCAAGGTTTAGAAGGCTATGAAACAAGATACACATATGTTGAGAAACAAGTGCTTTCAGTTATAAGGAGTTTAAATAAGTTTAGGCATATGTTATCAAATAATAATATTCACATAATTGTAGCTCATCCTAGTGTAAAGGAATTTATATTGAGTAGATATTTTAATGAGAAAAGGGTATGTTGGATCACCAAAGTTATGGAGTATGATGTGGAGATCAAAACAACCAAGCTAGTGAAGGGAAAAAGACTGTGTGAGCATCTCACTTCAGACTTGAAAGAGTAAAAATAAGTTGTTTTGGTACTTCATGATGAATATATGTTAGATACACCTTCATCTATGAGAAGTTAGACACAATACATGATCCAT
The DNA here is from genome assembly GCA_037957365.1 of Torreya grandis. NCBI lineage: Eukaryota > Viridiplantae > Streptophyta > Pinopsida > Cupressales > Taxaceae > Torreya > Torreya grandis. The sequence continues at coordinate 2,291,759 of JARHVA010000282.1, read as the reverse complement.
TTCCTTCAAACTAGCGAGTGTCCATAAGGTCTCAATAGGGCCAATAGAAGGTACTTTAGATTGCAATCCATTCCTTATGTACTTATTGATGGACTGCTATTTAGAAAGGATTTTTTAGGTGTGTTTTTGAGGTGTATTTATTCATATTAGATTGACAAATTATTGTTTTAATTTCATGATGCACTATTTGGTGGCCACTTTGCTCCAAGAACCACAACTGCTAAAATTATGAGGGCTGGTTACTTTTGGCCTAGCTTGTTTAAGGACATGCTTGGGTAAGGAAATGGAAAAAGTTTGCTCTTTTTGATAGAAAAAAAAATCTATCTTCCTTGCCTCTTCATCCAATCTAGGTTGAGAAACCCTTCATGCAATGGGGTTTGGATTTCATAGGCCTAATTAATCCACCTTCTAGTGCTGGTCATAAGTGGGTGTTGATAGCCACTGATTATTTTATGAGATGGGTCAAGGATGTAGCTCTTAAGGAGGAAAATGAAAACTCAATCCTAGATTTATATGAAGGTATATTAACAATATTATAATCTCCTTCAATAATAATCTCAGACAATGCATTGGCTTTCCTAAGAACAAGGACAAGTGAATGGGATTTAAAGTATGGTATCTATCTCAACACATCCTCCAACTAATATCCCCAAGGGAATGGACTAGCTGAGTCCACAAAAAAGAAATTAAGTAGGATCATTAAGATGACAATGGAGGAAAATCAAAGGACTTGGCATACCAAGTTGAAGATATCCCTTTGGGCTGATAGGATCACCCCAAAGAGAGCAATTGAGAATTCACCATAGACACTTGTCTATGGAAGGGAAGTTAGAATTCCTATTTCACTTGAGTTACTAGCTTTAGATCTTACCTATCAGCTATAATTGATGGAGAATGATATCATAGAGGTTAGGTTATGTGATTTAATGGAGCTTGAGGAGGCAAGAAATCAAGCTATGCACACCATGACAACTCACCAAGAGAAAATAAAGAAGTATTTTGACAAGAAATCCATGCTAAGGAGTTTCAAAGGAGACATTGTCCTAAAATAGGATGAATATAGGGCCAAGCCTAGAATACACACAAAGTTTTATGCTTTGTGGAGTGGCCCATATGTGATCACATAGTGCAAACAACACAATATTTTCCAATTCTCAAAGTTAGATGGAGAGGAGCTGTATATCCAAATCAATGGGATATATATAAAGCATTGTTATTGAGGTTCTTCTTTTCCTTTATACATATTTTCCTATTTTATTTGTGTCCCCTAAGTGCTTATGCACATGTGTGAGTTGCCTTATGTCTTACTTTGTTTTGTGTCTTGTTTGGTTTTTTCTTGTTGTGTGCTATGTCTTGTAGCATGGGTTTTCCTTCTGGTCTAGTGTGTTGTTCAAGATTTTGAGTCATGGCCAATGTTTCCTTATTTGAGTGTCCTTAGATGAATCCATGCCCAATGGATTAATTTGGCTACTAGTCTAGTTAGTATAGCAGGCACACTACCCCTATGAGTCACCAATTTTTTGACCAAATTTTAGCCCTTCAGGCCAAAATTGGGCACCCCTATTTGAAAACTTAGCAGCCTAAGTCTATACCTTTGGCTAGGTCTAATATGCAGGTTTCATTCAAAATAAATGTTCTATATAAATCCCACAACAAATGTACAATTCCAATTCTTTCAAAAACTTTGGTTTTGGTCTTTTGCTAAGCCTTTGCATAGTAATCCTTTTGGGTCTTTTGTTTTTAACTAAAGTGTTATTTTTTTGGACTTTTCATTTGGCCAAAGTGCCGAATTCTTTCAAAAAATTTGTTTGAGACAAATTTGCCAAAGATGAAGATTAATTCCTCCAGGAAAATTATTTAAACAATTTCCCCAAAGGACCTTTTTAGGCTAAGGGATCATTTTCAACTTTTTCAAAGGGCAGTTTACAAGTTTTAAAGGGTGATTCTACAGGAAATACTCTACTTCATTATTTTTGAAGGATAATTTTTTTGAAAAAATGTCCTGAACAACTTTATTGAAGGACACTTTGGAAAAAATTCATCTTCAAATTTTTCGAAGGGCACTTCAATTTTTTCTGAAGGGCAGTTTACAAGTTCGAAGGGCCCTTCAACTTTCTCGAAGGGGCATTTTTAGAAATCTGAAAGGACACTTACAAAAAGTCTAAAAAATTGTTTTCACAAGAAGGTGGACCAAAAATAAGTTCTAAAGGATACTTATCAGTCCAAAGGGGTCATTTGAAGGATTCTGAAAAGAGTCAATTCCTTAGAGAGATGGCCCAAACACATTTTTCCAAAAAGGCACTTTCAGAAAAGGCTTGAATGATTGTTTGGAATAAATTGTCTAAAAAATTATCCAAAGGAAAAGTCTAAGGAATGAATTCCTTTAGGAGAAGTCTAAGGGAAACAAAAATTTTGAGGAATGAATTCTTTTGGGAGAAGTCTAAGGGAAACAAAATTCCAAAGAAAATACCTGAAGGATGATGGCCTCACAAAAAGTCAATTTCAAACTATGAAAAATAGTTGTTGGTGTCAAAAGACTTGGTAGAAACCTGAGAGTAAATATAGAGGTAAAAAATGATAAGATCCTAAGCATCTGGTGTAGACAAAACAAGTGAAAAATAGATAGGTCAGTGGTTTGAGTTGTTGATGGCAACTGGCCCAAATTAAGGAGATTCCACAAAATTGACAAACACAAGTGTCTAGAGGATATCTAGCAGTCAAAAGGAGATTTTTTTAACTATCTCCATGAGTTCCATTTCCTTAAAATAGTGTTATGTGTTGAATCTCCTATTTTTAGTTTCAAATGTTCATGGATGGTCTTTGATGGAGGCAGTTTCCTATTCCAATTCTGAAAGTTTTAAGCCACTTTTCACCATTCTTATGACTTTTTTTGGACAAGTAGACCTATATGACATGGCATATATTTCCCCACACCTATTCCACATATAATTTTAAATGATCCTCTTAAGGTGACACATGTCTAAGTGACCCTTGGACTTCTTTTACTTGTCCCCACTCTCAAAAGCTATAAATATACACTCTCTTGGCTCTTTTTAGTAGCCCCCACTAGTTATTAGGAAAACTCTAGCAAAATTTATACTTGAAAGACTCTTGAAGAAATAATAAAAGTTATTTTACCACTCACATGCTATACTATTGAGTATTGGTTCAAATCATATTGTTCTTTTTTAGTGAGAGGTCATCTTTCCTAACATGTTATCTTCAGTTACCTACCAAATATGTAGAAAGAGTTTTGTTACATGTCCTTGTTAGTATTATTTTCTTAGTGTATAGATGTTTTAGAAGTGGTTTATGACTATATTCCTTCTTAGAATCATTTGTTTCCCTCCTAAATTTTGAATTCCTTCTTGAATCTACCATGTGAAATGCTGATGTGATAATGCACAAGGAGTTGTGAGTTTTGTGTGAGAGAAACTTTGTTAGTCTTTAAGAATCATATTTTCAATCAAATAGGAGGAGATAAAAATTGGTACATCACCTTTTTAGTTTCTTAGTTGTTTTCATAAGCCCTTTTCATACACGAATTGATAGGTTAGAGAGATCTTTATAGGTGCATCAAGGGGACACCCATAGAAAGAGAGATGTTTCCATTGTCCCACATGGATGAGGAGAGTTGAGAATCTCCTCAAGGGTGAAAATACAATTGAAAACATTTATAAATGGGAAAGATTCTCCTGATGGTTAAATAAAGTGTGATCCATATCAATCAAAACTTCTTGCAAAGCATCTATGAGTTTATTTTGTTCAAGAGAAGTCACAAGGTCTACATAATATGTAGGGTTGGTTAGGTATTGATTAATTTTATCTAATGGTTATTCTTGTTTAATGAAATTGGTATTATTGACTAAATTTGTATCCAAAGAATCCATTAAGTCAATGATAAGTTGATCAACATATTGTCGATTAATTTGTTGTATTTTGGTCATAAGATCATGATTGATCAATTGGGGAGGAGTTCAAAAGTGGGCTGTTCCCTTTGCTACAATAAATAGTGTTTTATTTTTTGATACAAGTAAGATTTTTCTATAGAGTTTGATCCTCTACTTGAAAAAGTGTATGTAATTTCTCTATTGGGAAATCAGGTGGAAGTTTAGCTCCTGATTCTATCAACCTTAGGAGAGATTCATCTTTATCCTCTATAAGTTGGTGTTCAATGTAACCTTTTTCATATCATACCATAATTGGGATTTCATCAAACACTATCAGGTGTTATTATCCATCATAAAAAAATATCTTCCTTTTTAAGGCCATAAGATACCCCACTGTGAGTATACCTTTGCATGTTTGATAACAACTTTCTATATTTGTGAAGAATTTCAAATTTTGCTTTACAAACATCAAAAGGTGGTTGGATTCCAAGATAAAATAGATATAAAGTGGATTGGGGTCTATAATTATAAATATATGGCATGACACTTCATAATTTAGAAAAAAAAATAAGTCTTGAGAATATTCGACCTTGGTTGGTCAAAATCGGCAATTAGAGGAAGGTAAAACAACCTTGGAGATGAGGGTGTAGGGTAGCATAATAAAACCTAAGTTATAATTATGTTAGTACCATGAATATATGAGCATGATCATGGAAGGCTATGATTATAAAAATTAGAAGAAGTCCTGAGTGATCAAGAAGCTTAGTATGTATGCTAAAACACTAAATCCAAAGTCTAAAATCAAAAATAAATGGGCAACATAAAGATGCCAAATAGAAAATAAATTATAATGATTAAATAACTTAGAACATGAGATAAAACAAGATAACCTAAATTCAAACAATAATATAATGAGTCATGCTTAGACAAATGCTTTCAAACCAAAAAAAATCCACCCAAGTTAATCAAGCCAAGCACAAAAGGTGAACCACCAAAGCCCAAGTTGTAGGCAAGAATCCAATGTAGACCAATCGTGTTTTGGGTTAAAACATAAAAAGGTAAAATTTCAAATTTGGACTAAAGGACCTTAGATCTTTAAGTGATGAATAGTCTAGACCCAAATGGATATCATAATGACATTTTTTAGAGTCATAAACACAAATGGTTTGATTGATTTTTGAACAAGGTAATTTATTTTCAATTAATTTGATCAGTATATCACCTTCTTGTTTAAAAGGTGGTGTCTAACATGTGTTTTGGTTTTGGTTTTGGTTTTCAACATGGTATACACAAATAGTTATAGAATCAAAAAGTTATGCAAGTAAACAAGAACAATAAAACATGAAAGTGTATGTCTTATTGTAGAAACTGATAAGGTTGTTTTGTACCACTGGATTCTGTTGATATACTACTTATTGAGAGGAAATAAGTTTGTTAATCCAAAAATTAAAGGCACATGAAAATTAGGGTTATTTAGAACCCCTCTTCTCTTAATAAATTGTACAATGATATGCAAATTTGGGTTACTTACCCTACACCAATAATACTCCATGATAGATGGGGTTTGTCTAAAAACTATAAGTTTTGATCAATCTATATGGTCCCATATGTGTGGTTAACACTAGGGAAAAACATGTCATTTGGATCCAAGCTAATTGAATTGTTGTAAAAATGTCTTATTTTTTTTACAACCACTACATCTATCATATTGCTTAACATAGTGTGATGTCCAAATTATGCCATGATTCCAAGACATATATTACTAATAGAGTTAGTTTAACCACTCAAACTAGCTTCCCAGAAAGACACCCTCAATTTATATTCCCCATAGTGGAGTTGGGTTGGAATGATGCCAAGAGATGAAATCTTGGGTAAACAATCCCCTAAAGAAATTATGGGGAGGCGATGAAATCCTACCCACAATCCAAGTTCATAAAAGAAATAAAACTAGGACTTTAAAGGTAATTTTTGGATCATCCACGTTGTTCAAACTTGGGGAAATCATAGATGACATTCCTTCTCAACTTTGGATTAAGCTTAAAGTTAATAAACTAAGTACTTGTGGTCACTTGAGTCCTTAAAGTGGACATGGGGAGAACATATGCACAAGGTCAAGATTACAAGAAATAAAAACAAACAAAAAATAATAAATAAAATTAAAATATCTTAAGAGCACTTAGTATAATATTTGTGTTCATTTTAAGGCACTAAGTGAATTATGAAATGAAGTTTGCCTTTTTTATTATTGTAATTAAACTAGAAAAGTGTTTTAATCCTGAAAAAACTTTTATTAGTCAAGAAAGGGTGTAGGATATCAAAATGAAATTGAAGCTTGTTGTTTTTAACTTGTTGGATTAGACACAGGGTGACTTTATTATTTTACAAAGTGATCTTATCATTTCATAGAGCAATGTCGCTACACTACAGAAATGCAAACACATTATGTGGCAACCTGACTAATGATCAGGAAGACCTCACCAATTATTAGGATGAATTTTCCATTTATAATTAATTTATACATAAAATAATTACAAATAATTTTGGTTCAATATGATCTCATTTATTAGTAGATGAACCCACCATTTCATAGTTTGATATAGCTAATATACATGTGAATATTTTCATATGTATAAAATAAACAATGAAAAAAATCACAACAGTCAATCTCACCATTTGAATTTATGACCTGATTATTGCTCTAGGTGACCTTACCATTCCAAAAGTTGATCTTGTTGATTTTTTAGATGAACTCACCATTTACAGGGCAACCTCATCATTTTCAGTGGTAAAAAATTATATAAATGATGAGATCACCTAAAGTCCTACTTCTACCTAGTAATAAATGCATTCAATGCAAAAATTGAAAACCCTAAAAGGTACCTTTTGATGATCCATTCCCTGATGGTCATTGGTACTCTTAGATAAACTCTCCAAGGTGTCAATGGTGTTGTATATTAGACATTATACTCAGCTCTCTCACGCCCAACTATCAGATCTCTAGATTACAATAGTGGAGGGTGAAAATGAATGAGTTTTACCCCCCAAGGGTAAAATTATAGTACAATTTTCAATATTTTCACCCCTTAGGCCAATTATTTCCCCATTTATCTTCCTAGGATGCTCATTGTCACCCCATTTATCCATTTTTCACACTGGTTTCTTCTAATTGCTCTATTTTTGACCTCATTTTTTGAATTACATGATTATTTTTCTTTTGATTGAGGGACAACCCATCAAATATTAATTTTTTCCATCCTCCCCTCGAGGGGGCATCATGGGCTGCCAAAAAATTGTTTCAGACATTTTTCATAATCTTGTTTCTCTATAACTTAGGCAAAATTTAGTGTAAAACAGGAACAAATTTATTTCTTCTGACTATGATCATTATAAGCAACCTTTTTATTCATTGAAAATTTGTTGCTTCAACTAAATGTCTTACCTTGAATTATAAAATAAATAAAAAATGTAGACCTCCCATTCTTAACACTATTATTCTAAAATTGAAAATCTGAATGATATTCCAAAACAATGCACAATTTAGACCAAAATCACTAAAATGCTCTAATTCATCTGCACACATCACGTGTAGGTATTGATTTGTGCTCATGTATCCCTGAATGGGGAAATGCATTTTATAAAATCATTATCTTCTTCTAATTCACTTTGTGTTAAGTTTGTGACCAAACAAATTTTCATTATAGACCATTTTAACACTATCATTCATTTATGCATGTCACATGTAAGTGTCAATTTATGCTTATGTATCCCTGAATGGGGAAATGTATCATTCATAACTTTTATCATCCTCTGATTCAAATTTATCCAAATTATGACAAAGTAAATGGACATTTTTGACCATTTTAATTAAACATGTGACCAATTTCAAAGAATTGCAAAATACTAAGTAAAATCATTAAGAAGAACAAATAAGATTAAGAGCTTAAGTGAAAAATCCATGGAAAGTTATTGAATATATATTATTAGAAATTAAAAATTCAAAATATATGGGACATGACATCACCCATGAAATCATTAGAAGGGTGTCAAGCACCATGCATTAATGGAGATAAATATCAGGTTTAATGCTTCTTTATTCTAAATATTAATTGCTTGGTCCTCCAAAATTGAATTAATCCTTGGCCACACATCTTGATCTCAGGATATACAATCATAGTTGATTCTCAACATTTATATAAAATCTATAAATACATGAGCCATGGCCATAACCTTTAAGCTTTATTTGGTTAATGTTATTATGAAGGAATAGCTTCAAGAAGATAAGATTTTTAGTACAAACAACCTATGATAAAATATTTTTATAAACACTTCACTAATTCCTCCAAATTAACTAATCAAGTAGCCAAATCCATTGGTGTTAAAAGAGATGATAGAGGCACTTACCCAACTACATTGACAAATACTTGGACCACTAATCTAGGCTCAAACACATTTATGGACTGTCTTTGAAGAAGAGCCACTTTGGGAGGGTATTGCTTGTCTTGGTTTCCTCATTAGTTTCTTGATTTTATTGACACCACCCCTCAAGGGACTAGGATTAACATGTTATGTTATTTATTCTTATGATTTAATTTACTTACTAACGCATGAACTAACCTACTTTTTAATCCTACACTACATTAGTTAAGCCTATTTGTTTACATATGTTATTGTTGTTAGCTTTGGATGCTATTATTAATCAAATTTCCAAGAATTTGTTGTATTTATAGCAAAACATAATTATAATTCCTTATTTTGTCAATTTCATATTCAAATGTAATTTTAATGGATAGTGTTTTATATTGATTACTAGGTTAGTATAAGATTTTTTTCAAGTTTTTCAAGTTAAAGATACTTCAGGGTAGCCTCTCAATTCATCTCTTCATAATTTATTTCTTAATTGTTACATGTTCTTCACCCCTTCCATTTTTTTTTGCCTTTTATATACTTATGTAACTTCCTCCAAAATGTGATAGATGTGGGAACACAATTTGCTTTCTTACTTTCCTAGAGATTTATGAAATATGACCAATAAATGAATACATAAGAATAGATTATTTTTAATGCGATTTAAAATAATTTAATGTGAAGAGCACTAAAAACTTAATGGGTGTATTTAATAAGAAATTAATGACCATGTTTTATTATCTCTGGTAATTTTAAATTTCATTAGAGTGTCATGTTATTCTTCTTTAGAGTGACTTATTAAAATATCACTCGTAATAACTATGAGATGAACAAAGATCAAACCCAATTTCTTTTTCTATAAAATGAAGTGTTTAAAAAATCTTGTAACTTAGGTAAATTGGACGGATGGATTTTTTTCCACCTTGAACACCCTAAAAATGTTTATCCCACCAATTTCTTTCCAAATAATGTTTCTCAATCTGGTTATATGATGAAATATATCATAAAATTGATAACAATGTATTACATAAAATTGGTTATATGATGAAATATATCTGCGACTATTAGTTGCACTCTATTTTTTCATTTACTACATTGTTATCTATTTATTGTTTTTAAAATATCATTGGCCATTAATAACATAAATTAGACTTTTAATCATGATATCAATGAAAAATATTTGTGACATTGTAGATGGCAATGAGTTGAGAGCAAATAATGTGTGTGCACAAGAACCTTCTAATGACAAAGATTTTATAAGGTAATTTAATCATAGTTTAACTTAACAAAATCAAAAATATGGGAGATCAACTTGTTGGTGAAAATATATAAATCAAGGATGTTATATTCAAATCCTTCAAAAAATCGTTGCTGGAGATAAGATATAGAAAATCACTTGTTTAGATAAGAATACATCATCTTGGTTCTCTCTCTTTCTTATGGCTCATTATATGCATGGGTGAAATACACCAACTACTTATTTCATTGTGTATCCAAAATATGAACAACCAATGTCCTATCCACAACAAATGCATGAATATGCCTAAAATAAATAGAAGTGTTAATTAATGAATCATCAACACTACTAGAATTGAAGAGTGAGCATGTTAAAAAATATATATTAATGACCTTAAATTAAATCAAGACTTCTAGAGTTGATTTAGGACTCAATTTTGAGTTTTATGATCGGTGTTTCCATAAGACCCCTAAATAGGTAAAAATTTGGCCATGGTTCCAAGTTGGTATATATTTTATTTTGGCTTTATTACACCATTATATAAAATATTACAAGCTAAATCATCAAAATATGAACTAGAGAAAGTTAAAATATCCAATCCAATATGATAGTAGCTTGTTCACTACAAAAATGAATAAGGAAATAATGGTTTATACACATCAAATTATGAATCATATTAGAAATACAATAAATTATTTTAAATAAATTAGAAAGTCATTTCTAAAACAATTCAAAAAGATAATAAATGTTTTTAGATAAAACTCTGCAAAACAAACTATAGATTCTCAATAGTTAAATATTAATTTCCATCGTTAAACTATATATTTTATATTGAATCCTACACACCACCACATGATCAGTAATTTTTTTATAAGTATAACCAAATTTTGTCATTGTAAATATACTTATAAAAAATAAGAAGTGGTTTTATATAGATTTTGAAACATTGCAGTGTTAAAATACTTATAATTACTATTAATATAATTGAATGTAAATAACTTTTGAAATTATGGTTTGATAAAATAATACAATCTCGTAGAATCATTTTAATACAATACATATTCTTTATTAAAAAATAATTTAGTAATGCATTGAAACTAACTACCACTATTGCAATAATGTATTATTTTAGAATCTATTTCCATATAACTAAAGAAAAGGTTTGAATAATACATTATTTCAAAATCTAATTCAATTTATTTTAAAATTATCATGGAATCCATATTTTCTAGTAATAAATGTGTGTGTGTGTGTGAATTTGTTATATCTTTTTATGATTATAAATTACTTATTATATATATTTTTGACTGATGTAGTTAATCATGAAGAATGGAAAGAAGAGGACATAGTTTGTTAGGCAATTACCATGTGGAACATTAAATAATATAGGGTTGAAATTTACTAATGTTGTTGATGAAGAAGTTATTGAATATAAACCCACTGCCAACCATCTAGATAAGTAAGTTATTTAAGAATAACCCACTACTAACCAACGAAAGAATGAATTTATTAAAGACTAACCCTCTACCAACTATCTTGAGAATTAATTGAATGTGCAATCAAGAAGAAATGTTTTTATCACTAAAAATGTTTGATTACATATAAATTGGACAAGGGATGATATGGAAAGTATTATGCAAGATATAGAGAATAATGGTTACTCGACAAACATTATAGTGTAGAAGTGGGGCATCAAACCAAGCACTTTGTCTGATTGGATTAAAGGAATTACAACAAATAATAGGATGGGGGAACTCACTATTTTATCAGATGTAATGTGAGATCATGTATTGGCATAAGGACTTAACCAACATAGGCCATGGGCTAGACATCTTGAATTTGAAGGCACAAGTTGCCCACATATTTCAAACTAGGCCAACCTTTTCAATGATGGGGTCATTGGTAAATCATGATGGATAAGCCTCAAAAAGAGGCATTCTACCTTGTTAATAAAAACATTATAGGGAGTATACAGAGATAGGGTTATGATGCTAAGGCCCTTCATAGTTGCAATTTTTTATGAGAAATTGAGAACTATGTATGTAGAAAATCATTATGGTCCTTAAAAAAATTAGAATTGTGATGAGATGGGAATGCAATCTAGAAGAAATTATAGCATGCAAGTTATAGACAAAAAAGGGGCAATGAGTGTGCCATGAATAATGTCTAAAAGTAGAGAATGAATTCTAAATGTAGTTTGCCAAATTATCCTTGGATTATAACTCTTCAAATAAAAAATATAGTTGTAAAATTTCATTTTAGGCTATGAACCAAAGGCATGTATGGTTGCCAAACCCCATGCATTAATGAATAATTATTTATGAAATAAATATATCATTAATATAGATTTGTACCAAGAGGAGTTTCACCTAAAAATAGACATCTTCCCATATTTTATTGGCACACCAACCATGTTTCACTAAGTTTTATCTAAAATCAAATTAAATAAACTAATAACCCTTTAATTAGATATAAACTAGTTGAATAAACATTGACTATGGATTCATAGAATAAACACAAAATATGATTTACAAACTATAATTTTGACATCCAAATTTGAGAATGAAATAGAAAAATATAAGGTTAGAGAAAAAAATAGCTTACTTGTCACACTTCATCAATTTGTATAGATTGACTTTATAACCTCAAGCTTTTAGAGTGATTGTAATATGGTTCATTTTTGGATCTACTATTTTTTATTCTGGGACAATATCATTATGAAGGAGATAATACTAACATTCAATTTTGACCTCTATGGGTCGATAATGACCCTATGAAAACAACTCCTTCATAATTATTTGTTATTTATTTCTTCAGATATGATCAATAAAAGAGGGACAATATCAATAGTTAATCTTATCCCTATGCAGATAGATTCTTGGCAATGAATTATTATTTATGGCTTGGGAAATGAGCAGTAAAAGTGTGACAATATCATATTCAATCTTACCCCCTATGGGTTGATCTTATCCCTATTCAAAAAGGTTCTTGGTATTTAATTGTTATTTATAAATTGGGGTAGGATTAATAGAAGAGGGACAATATTAACAGTCAATCTTGACCCCTATGCGTTAATATTATCCATATGATAACTCATATTTTGATTATTTATAGATATTTTTCCTATTTCATTTGTATTTTCCCACATTCTTAGCCTTTTTAATTCATGTGCATGTACCTAAAATATCAAACCCTAGTTTATTAAATGAGCACCTAAGATATCAGATAAGGGGAATCAAGTGAAATGAATTGAGTTGCATTGACCTTGGTCATCCTTTTTGAAATACCAAGTACTACATTATAGTTCCAATACTCTAAAGATAGATCAAACCCAAATTTAGTTCTCCCACTAATGTGTGTGTGAAATGGTGATAGTAGATATTGATGTTATTTTTCATATCTTATCCTTGGCATAATCATGCAAATGTAACAATAATTCATATATAACATTAATAATTTAGTGAAAGCAGTATATAAATTTTGTATAGATCTTGAAACATGAGAATTCTTATCCTAAATGCCTCTTATAAACTATATATATATAGGAATCTCTTAAAATTAAAATTAAAAACCTATTATCACACAAAACAAACCCAAATAAATAAAACGGAACCCAAAATGACAATGGATAAAAAGGGAAAACATGTCAAAATGGAATTTAAAATATCAAAGAATAAGATCATCAGTCTTAAGTTTATCAACATATTATCAATTAACTTGTTGTATTTTGGTCGTAAGATCATGATTGATCAGTTAGGGAGGAGTTCACAAGTGGGCCCTTCCCTTTGCTAGAAGAAATAGTTTTTTATTTTGTGATACGAGTAAGAGGTTACTCTAGAGTTTGATACTCTAGTTGAACAAGTGTACATAATTACTCTATTAAGAAATCGGGTAGCAGTTTAGATCCTGATTCTATCAACCTTAGGAGATATTCATCTTTATCCTCTATAAGTTGGTGTTCAAGGTAACCTTGTTCATATCGTACCATAGTTGGGATGTCATAAAAAACTACAGGGTTTTCTTTTCCATCATAAAAAATCTCTTTTTTGTAACTAGGGCCATAAGATACCCCACTATGAGTATACCTTTGCCTGTTTGATAACAACTTTCTATATTTTTGAAGTATTTCAAATTTTGCTTTTAAAACATCAAAAGGTGGTTAGATTCCAAGATAAAAAAGATATAATGTGGAATAGTCTCTATAATTATAAATAGATGGCATGACACTTCACAATTTAGAATAAAAAATAAATCTTGAGAATATTCGACCTTGGTTGTCAAAATCAACAATTAGAGGAAGGTAGAACAACCTTGGAGTTGAGGGTGTAGGCTAGCATAAGAAAACCTAATTTTGAAGTATGTTAGTACCATGAATATATGAGCATGACCATGGAAGGTTGTGATTATAAAAATTATAATAAGGATTGAGTGATCCAAGAAACTTAGGATGTATGATAAAACACTAAATCCTAAGTCTAAAATAAAAAATAAATGGGCAACATAATGATTCCCAATACAAAATAAATTATAATGATTAAAGAACTTAGAACATGAGAGAACACAAGATAACCTAAGTTCAAATAATAATATAATGAGTAGTGCTTAGACAAAGGCTTTCAAACCAAAGAAAAAAATCCACCCAAGTTAATCAAGCCAAGCACAAAAGGTGAACTTCCAAAGCCCAAGTTTTAGGCAAGACTCTAGCATAGACCAATTGTGTTTTGGGTTAAAATTTATAAAGGTAAAATTTTCAAATTTGGACTAAAGGACCTTAGATCTCTAAGTGATGAATATTCTAGTCCCAAATGGATAACATAATGACATTTTTTAGAGACATAAACACAAATGGTTTGATTCATTTTTGAACAAAGTAATTTGTTTTCAATTAATTGATCAGTATAACACCTTCATGTTTAAAAGGTGGTGTCTAACATGTGTTTTTTTAACATTTTTTGGTTTTTATTTTCAACATGGTACACATAAATAGTTATAGAATCAAAAATTTATGTCAGTAAACAAGAATAATAAAACATTGAAGTGTATGTCCTATCGTAGAAACTGATAAGGTTGCTTTGTACCAATGGATTCTATCAATATACTCCTTATTGAGAGTAAATAAGTTTGTTAATCCAAAAAATAAAGGCACATGAAAATTAGGTTTATTTATAACCCCTCTTCTCTCAATAAATCATACGATGACATGGAACTTTGGGTTACTCACTCTGCACCAATAATACTCCATGATAAATGGGGTTTGTCTAAAAACTATAAGTTTAGATTGATCGATATGGTCCCATATGTATGGTTAACACTAAGTCACAACATGTCATTTGGATCCAAGCTAATCAACTTATTATAAAAAGGTTGTATCCTTTTTACAACCACTACATCTGCCAGATTGGTCAACGTAGTGTGATGTCCAAATTATGCCATTATTCCAAACCATATATTATTAATAGAGTTAGTTTAACCACTTAAACTAGCATCCCAAAAATTCACCCTCAATTTAGATTTACCATAGTGGAGTGGGGTTGAAATGATGTTGAGAGATGAAATTCTAAGTAAATAATTCCCTAAATAAATTATGGGGAGGTGATGAAATCTTGCCCACAATCCAAGTGCATAAAAGAAATAAAATAAGGACTTTAAATGTCATTTTTGGATCACCCAAGTTATTCAATCTTGGGGAAAGCATGGATGACATTATTTTTAGGCTTTGTGCTAAGCTAAAATTTAATAAACTAAGTTCTTGTGGTCACCTAAGTTCCCTAAAGGGGATGGGGGAGAGCATATCTACAAGGTTCAGTTTACAAGAAATAAAAACAAATAACAAATAATAAATAAAATCAAAATATCTTAAGATAACTTAGTATAATATTTGTGTTAATTTCAAGGCACTAAGTGAAGTGTGAAATGAATTTTGCCTTTGTTGTTGTTGTAAGTAAACTAGAAAAGTGTTTTAATCTTGAAAAAAAAAGCTTTTAGTAGTTAAAATAGTGTGTAGGATATCAAAAGGAAACTGAAGCTTATTATTTTTAACTTGTTGGATTGGACACAAGGTGACACTATCATTTTACAGATTGATCCTATCATTTCATAGAGCAATAACACTGCTCTACAAAAATGCAAACACATTATGTGGCAACCTCACCAATGATCAGGAAGACCTCGTTGATTATTAGGATGAGTTTACCATTTTTAATTAATTTATACACATAATAATTACCTAAAATTTTGGTTCAAGATGATGTCGTTGATTATTAGGTGACCCCACCATTTCATATTTTGATATAGCTAATATACAAGTGAATCTTGCCATATGTAGAAAGTAAAAAATGAATAAAAAATCATAATAGTCAATCTCACCATTTGAATTTATGACCTAATTATTGTTCAAAGAGACCTCACCATTCCACAGGTTGATCTCATCAATTTTTAAGATGACCTCACCATTTACAGGGAAACCTCATCATTTTTAGTGGTGACCTCATCCTTTGAACATTATATAAATGATGAGATCAACTAAAGTCCTAATTCTACCTAGTAATAAATGCATTCAATGTAAAAATTAAAAACCCAAAAAGGTACATATTGATACTCCACTCCATGATGGTCATTGGTACTCTCAAATAAACTCTCCAAGTTGTCAAAGGTATGGGATATTAGACATTATACACAGCTCTCTCACATGCAACTATCAGATCTCTAGATTACAATAGTGGAGGGTGAAAATGAATGAGTTTTACTCCCCAAGGGTAAAATAATAGTAAAATTTTCACCCTGTAAGCTGATTATTCACCCATTTATCTTCTTAGGATGCTCATTCTCACCCCATTTATCCATTTTCACATTGGTTTCTTCTAATTGCTCTATTTTTGACCTCGTTTGCTGAATTACATGATTATTTTTCTTTTGATTGAGGACCAACCCATGAAATATTAAATTCTTATATCCTCCCCTTGAGGGGACATCATGGGCTGCCAAAACATTGTTTTGGACATTTTTCATAATCTTGTTTCTCTATAACTTAGGCAACATTTAGTGTAAAGCAGGAACAAATTTATTTCTTCTGATTATGATCATTCTAAGCAACCTTTTTATTCTTTTAAAATATGTTGCTTGAACTAAATGTCTTACCTTGCCTTATAAAAAAAAGACAAAATGTTAATGGATAATGTTTTATATTGATATCTAGGTTAGTATAAGATTTTTTTGTAAGTTTTTCAAGTTAAAGATACTTCAAGGTAGCCTCTCAATTCATCTCTTCATAATTTATTTCTTAATTGTTACATGTTCTTCGCCCCTTCCATGTTTTTTTTTGCCTTTTATATACTTATAGAACTTCCTCCAAAATGTGATAGATGTGGGAACACAATTTGCTTGTTTCATTTCCTAGAGATTTATGAATTATGACCAATAAATGAATACATATGAATAGATTATTTTTAATGTGATTTAAAAAAATTCAAAGTGAAGAGCACTAAAAAATTAGTGGGTGTATTTAATAATAAATGAATGACCATGTTGGATTATCCCTGATAGTTTTAAATTTCATTAAAGTGTCATGATATTCTTCTTTTGTGTGACTTATTAAAATATCACTAGTAATAACTATGAGATGAACAAAGATCAAACCCAACTACTTTTTCTATAGAATGTAGTACTTAACAAATCTCGTAACTTAGGCATGTTGGAGGGATGGATTTTTTCCACCTTGAACACCCTACACATGTTAATTTCACCAATTTCTTTTCAAATAACATTTCTCAATCTGGTTATATGATGAAATATATCATAAAATTGATAATAATGTATTACATAAAATTAGTTGTATGATGAAATATATCTTTGACTATTAGTTGTACTCTATTTTTTTATTTGATACACTTTTATCTATTTATTTTTTTAACATATCATTGGCCATTAATAACATAAATTAGACTTTTAATCATGATATTAGTGATAAATATTTGTAACATTGTAGATGGCAATGAGTTGAGAGAAAATAATGTGTGTGTACAAGAATACTCTAATGATAAATATTTTATAAGGTAATTTAATCATATTTTAACTTAACAAACTCAAAAAATATGGGAGATCAACTTGTTGTCAATGAAAATATATAAATCAAGGATGTTATATTCAAATCCATCAAAAAATCATTGGTGGAGAGAAGATATTGAAAAATCACTTGGCTAGATAAGAATACATCATCTTAGTTCTCTCTCTTTCTTATGGCTCATTATATGCATGGGTGAAATACACCAACTAATTATTTCATTATGTATCCAAAATATGAATTAGCAATGTCCTGTCCACAACAAATGCATGAATATGACTAAAATAAATAGAAGTGTTTATTAATAAATCATCAACACTGCTAGAATTGAAGAGTGAGCATGTCAAAAAAAATATATTAATGACCTTAAATTAAATCAAGACTTCTAGAGTTGATTCAAGGCTAAATTTTGAGTTGTATAATCGGGGTTGCCATAATACCCTTAAATAGGTCAAAATTTGGCCATGGTTCCAAGTTGGTATCTATTTTATTTCGATTTTATTAGACCATTCTATAAAATATTACAAGTTGAAACACCAAAATATGAACTAGAAAAAGTTACAATATCCAATCCAATATGATAGTAGCTTGTTCACTGTAAAAATGAATAAGTAAGGCAATAATGGTTTATACACATCAAATTATGAAGCATATTATAAATACAATAAATGATTTTAAATAAATTAGAAATGCAATTCTAAAGTAAATTAGAAAGACAATAAATGTTTTTAGATAAAACTCTCCAAAACAAACTATAGATGCTCAATAGTTAAATATTACTTTCCATCATTAAACTATAGATGTTATATGCAAATCCTACACACCGCCACATGATTAGTAGTTTTCTTACAGGTATAACCAATTTTTGTCATTGTAAATATACTTATAAAAAATAGTAAGTGGTTTTATATAGATTTTGAAACATTGAAGTGTTAAAATACTTATAATTACTATTACTATAATTGAGTGTAAATATCTTTTGAAATTATTCTTTGTTAAAATAATGATTGTATTGAAATATAATCTCTTAAAATACTTGTAATATAATACATATTCTTTATTAAAAAATAGTTTAGTAATGCATTGAAATTCACTACCACTATTGCAATTATGTATTATTTTAGAATCTATTTCCATAAAAATATAGAAAAGGTTTGAATAATACATTATTTTAAAATCTAATTAAAATTATTTTAAAATTTTCATGGACTCCATATTTTCTAGTATGAATTTTGTGTGTGTGTGTGTGTGTGTGTGTGTGTGTGTGTGTGTGTGTGTGTGTGTGTGTGTGTGTGTGTGTGTGTGTGTGTGTGTGTGTGTGTGTGTGTGTGTGTGTGTGTGTGTGTGTGTGTGTGTGTGTGTGTGTGTGTGTGTGTGTGTGTGTGTGTGTGTGCGCGTGCATATGCGCATGCATTTGTTATATCTTTTTATGATTATCAATTACTTATATATATATTTTACTAATGTAGTTAAGCATGAAGAATGGAAAGAAGAGGACACAGTTTTTTAGAAAAATACCATGTGGAACATTGAATAATATAGGGTTGAAATTTACTAATGTTGTTGACAAAGAAGTTATTGAATATAAACCCACTGCTAACCAACTAGACCAGGAAGTTATTTAAGAAAAACCCACTACTAACCAATGAAAGATTGAAGATGTTAAAGACCAACCCTCTACCAACTATCCTAAGAATCAATTGAATGTGCAAGTGAGAAGAAATGTTTTTATCTCTAAAAATGTTTGATTACATATAAATTGGACAAGGGATAATATGGAAAGTGCAATGCACGATATAGAGAATAATGGTTACTTGAAAAACATTGTAGCATAAAAGTGGGGCATCAAACCAAGAACTTTTTATAATTGGATTAAAGGAATTACAATAAATAATATGAGAGGGGAACTCACTATTTTATCAGATGTAACGTGAGATTATGTATTGGCAAAAGGACTTAACCAACATAGGCCATGGGCTAGACATCTTGCATTTGAAGTCACAAGTTTCCCACATATGTCAAACTAGGCCAACCTTTCCAATGATGGGGTCATTGGTAAATCATGGTGGATAATCTTAAAAAAGAGGCATTCTACCTTGTTAATCAAAAAATTATAGAGAGTATACAGAGATAGGGTTATGATGCTAAGGCCCTTCATAGTTGCAATTTTTTATGAGAAACTGAGAATTGTGTATGTAGAAAATCATTATGGTCCTTAAAAAAATTAGAATTGTGAGGAGATGGGAATGCAAGCTAGAATCAATTATAGCATGCAAGTTATAGACAAAAAAGTGGCAATGAGTGCGCCATGAATAATGTCTAAAAGTAGAGAATGGAGTCTAAATGTAGTTGGCCAAATTATCCCTGGATTATAACTCTTCAAATAAAAAATATAGTTGCAAAATTGTATTTTAGGATATGAACCAAGGGCATGTATGGTTAACAAACCCCATGCATTAATGACCAAATAATTATTCATGAACTAAATGTATCTTTAATACAGATTTGTACCATGAGGATTTTCACTTGAAAATAGACATCTTCCCATATTTTATTGGCACACCAACCATGTTTCACTAAGTTTTATCTATAATCAAATTAAAGAAAATAATAACCCTTTAATTATATATAAATTAGTTGAATAAACATTGACTATTGATTGATAGAATAAACACAAAATATGATTTACAAAATATGATCAAAATTTGAGAATGAAATTAAAAAAATTATAAGGTTAGAGAAAAAATTAGCTTACTTGTCACACTTCATTAATTTGTGTTGATTGATTTTATGACTTGAAGCTTTCAAAGTAATTGTAATATGGTTCATTTTTGGATCTACTATTTTTTTTAATCTAGGCAATGTCATTAGAAAGGAGATAATACTAACATTTAGTTTTTACCTCTATGGGTCAATAGTGACCCTATGCAGACAACTCCTTCATAATTGACTGCTATTTCTTGATTAAGATAGGATCAACAAAAGAAGGACAATATAAATATTTAATCTTATCCCTATGCAGATAGGTTCTTGGTAGCAGATTGTTATTTATGGCTTGGGTAAGGATCAGTAAAAGCATGACAATATTAGTAGTTAATCTTATCCCCTATGGGTTGGTCTTATACCTATTTAAATAGGTTCTTGGTAGTTTATTTCTATTTATAGGTTGGGATAGGATTAATAGAAGAGGGACAATATCAATAGTCAATCTTGACCCCTATGGGTTAATATTATCCTTATGATAACTCATATTTTGATTATTTACCAAATGCTTTTACTATTTCATTTGTCTTTTTCCACATTCTTAGCATTTTAAATGCATGTGCATGTACCTAAAATATCAAACCCTAGTTTATTGTATGAGTACCTAAGATATCAGATAAGGGGAATCAAGTGAAATGGATTGAGTTATACTGACCTTGGTCATCCTTGTTGGAATACCAAGTACTACACTATAGTTCCAATACTCTAAAGATGGATCAAACTAAAATTTAGTTATCCCACTAATGTGTGTGTGTGTGTGTGTGTGTGTGAAATGGTGATAACATATATTGATGTTATTTTTCATATATTATCCCTTGCATAATCATGCAAACATAACAATAATTCATATATAAAATTAATAGTTTAGTGCAAGTAGTATATAAATTTAATTATATATCTTGAAACATGAGAATGCCTGTCCTAAATGCCTCTTATAAACTCTATATATATAGGAATCTCTTAGAATTAAAATCAAAAACCTATTATCACGCAAAACAAACCCAAATAAATAAAAGGCAACCCAGAATAATAATGGATAAAAAGGCAAAACATGTCAAAATGGAATTAAAAATATCAAAGAATAAGATTGTCAGTGATAAGTTGATCAATATATTGTGGATTAATTTATTGTATTTTGGTAGTAAGATCATGATTGATCAGTTGGGGAGGAGTTCACAAGTGGACCCTTCCCTTAGCTAGAATAAATAGTGTTTTATTTTGTGATATGAGTAAGAGGTTTCTCTAGAGGTTGGTCCTCTACTTGAACAAGTGTATGTAATTTCTCTATTGCAAAATCAAGAGGAAGTTTAGCTCCTGATTCTATCAACCTTAGGAGAGATTCATCGTTATCCTCTATAAGTTTGTGTTTAAAGTAACCTTGTTCCTATCGTAGCATATCTGGGAAGTCATTAAACACTATGAGGTTTTCTTCTCCATCGTAAAAAATCTATTCCTTGTAATTAAGGCCATAATATACCCCACTACAAGTATACCTTTACATGTTTGATAACAACTTTCTATATTTGTGAAGTATTTCAAATTTAGCTTTACAAACATCAAAAGGTGGTTGGATTTCAAGATCAAATAGATATAAGGTGGACTGGGTTCTAGAATTAGAAATAAATGGCATAACACTTCACAATTTAGAATAAAAAATAAGTCTTGAGAATATTCAACCTTCGCTGGTCAAAATCGGTAATTAGAGGAAGTTAGAACAACCTTGTAGATGAGGGTGTAGGCTAGCATAAGAAAACCTAAATTCAAATTATGTTAGTACCATGAATATACAAGTGTGACCATGGAAGGATATGATTATAAAAATTATAAGAAGGCCCTAATGATCCAAGAAGCTTAGGATGTATGCTAAAACACTAAATCCTAAGTCTAAAATCAAAAATAAATTGGAAACACAATGATGCCCAATAGAAAATAAATTCTAATGATTAAAGAACTTATAATATGAGAGAACACAAGATAACCTAAGTTCAAACAATAATATAATGAGTATCACTTAGATAAAGGCTTTCAAACCAAAAAAAAAATCCACCGAAGTTAATCAAGATAAGCACAAAAGATGAACCACCAAAGCCCAAGTTGTAGGCAAGACTTTAGTGTAAACCAATCATGTTTTGGGTTAAATTTTAGAAAGGTAAAATTTTCAAATTTGGACTAAAGGACCTTAGATCTCTAAGTGATGAATAGTCTAGACCCAAATGGATAGCATAATGTCATTTTTTAGAGACACAAACATAAATGGTTTGATTCATTTTCAAACAAGGTAATTTGTTTTCAATTAATTGGATCAGTGTAATGCCTTCTTGTTTAAAAGGTGGTGTCTAACATGTGTTTTTGTTGACATGTTTTATTTTTTATTTTCAACATGGTACACACAAATAGTTATAGAATAAAAAATTTATACAAGTAAACAAGAAGAAGAAAACACTGAAGTGTATGTCCTATCATAGAAACTGATAAGGTTGCTTTCTACCAATGGATTACATCGATATACTCCTTATTGAGAGGAAATAATTTTGTTAATCCAAAAATTAAAGGCCAATGCAAATTAGGGTTATTTATAACCCCTCTTCTTTCAATAAATCATAGGATGAAATGGATCTTTGGGTTACTTGCCCTGCACCAATAATACTCCATGATAAATGGGTTTGTCTAAAAACTATAAGTTTTGATCAATCTATATGGTCCCATATGTGTGGTTAACACTAAGGCACAACATGTCATTTGGATCCAAGCTAATCAACTTGTTGTAAAAAGGTCTTATCCTTTTTACAACCACTACATCTATCAAATTGCTCAATGTAGTGTGATGTCTAAATTATGCCATTATTCCAAGATAGATATTACTAATAGAGTTAATTTAACCACTCAAAATAGCATCCCAAAAATTCACCCTCAATTTATATTCCCCACAATGGAGTGGGGTTAGAATGATACCAAGAGATGAAATCCTGGGTAAATAATCCCCTAAATAAATTATGGGGAGGTGATGAAATCTTGCCCATAATCCAAGTGCATAAAAAAAATAAAAATATGACTTTAAAGGTCATTTTTGGATCACCCAATTTTTTCAAACTTGGGTAAATCATAGATGACATTCCTTATAGGCTTTGGAATAAGGTAAAGGTAATAAACTAAGTGCTTGTGGTCACCTGAGTTCCCTAAAGGGGATGGGGGGAGAGTACATCTACAAGGTTCAGTTTACAAGAAATAAAAACAAACAACAAATAATGAATAAAAGCAAAATATCTTAAGAACACTTAGTATACAATTTGTGTTCATTTTAAGGCACTAAGTGAAGTGTGAAATGAAGTTTTCTTTTGTTATTATTGTAAGTAATCTAGAAAATTGTTTTAATCCTGAAAAAGAAGCTTAAAAGGTGTAGGATATCAAAAGGAAATTGAAATTTTTTGTTTTTAACTTGCTTGATTAGAGACAGGGTGAATTTATCATTTTATAGAGTGATCATGTCATTTCAAAGAGTAATACCTCTGCACTATAGCAATGCAAACACATTATGTGGCAACCTCACCAATGATCAGGAAGACCTCACCAATTATTAGAATGAGTTCACCATTTTCAATTAATTTATACACATAATAATTACATATACTTTTGGTTCAAGATGATGTCATTGATTAGTAGATGACCCCACCATTTCATTATTTGATATAGCTAATATACATATGAATCTTACCATATTAAAAAAATAAACAATGAACAAAAAATCACAACAATCAATCTCACCATTTGAATTTATGACCTGATTATTGGTCAGGGTGACCTCACCTCCAGAGGTCAATCTCATCAATTTTTAAGATGAACTCAACATTTATAGGGCAACCTCATCATTTGAAAATTTATATAAATGATGAGATCACATAATGTCCTACTTTTACCTAGTAATAAATGCATTCAATGCAAAAATTAAAAGCCTAAAAAGGTACCTATCGATGCTCCACTCCCTGATGGTCATTGGTACTCTCAGATAAACTCTCCAAGGTGTTGTTGATATAAGATATTAGACATTATACTCAACTCTCTCACATGTAACTATCAGATCTTTGGATTACAATAGTGGAGGGTGAAAATGATTGAGGTTTACCCCCCAAGGGTAAATGTATAGTAAAATTTTCAAAATTTTCACCCCTTAGGCCAATTATTCCCCCATTTATATTCTTAGGACACTCATTCTCACCCCATTTATCAAATTTTCACACTGGTTTCTTCTAATTGCTCTATTTTTGACCTCATTTGTTGAATTACATGATTATTTTTCTTTTGATTGAGGGCCAACCCATCAAATATTAAATTTTGTTTTCCTCCCCTCGAGGGGGCATCATGGGCTACCAAAAAATTATTTTATACATTTTTCAGAATCTTGTTTCTCTATAACTTAGGCAAAATTTAGTGTAAAGCAGGAACAAATTTATTTCTTCTAATTATGATCATTCTAAGTAACCTTTTTATTTTTTGAAAATCTGTTGCTTCAACCAAATGTCTTACCTTGCCTTACAAAACAAGGACAAAATTTAGACATCAAATTCTTAACACTATTATGCTAAAATTGAAAATCTAAATGATATTCCAAAACAATCCACAATATGTACCAAAATCACTAAAATGCTCTAATTCATCTGCACATGTCATGTGTAGGTGTTGATTTGTGCTCATGTATCCCTGAATTGGGCAATGCATTGTATACAATCATTATATTCTTCTAATTCACTCCATGTTAATTTTGTGACCAAACAAATTTTCATTGTAGACCATTTTAACACTATCATTTGTTTATACACGTCACATGTAAGTGTCAATTTGTGCCTATATATCCCTAAATGGGAAAATGTATCATTCATAACTTTTATCATCCTCTAATTCAAATTTATCCAAATTATGACAAAGTAAATTGACATTTTGGACCATTTTTATTAAACATGTGACCACTTTTAAAGAATTGTAAAATACTAAGTAAAATAATTAAGCAAAACAAATTAGATTAAGAGCTTAAGTGAAAAATCCATGAAAGGTTATTGAATATATATTAGTGGAAATTAAAAATTCAAAATATATGGGACATGAAATCACCCATGACATCATTAAAAGTGTGTCAATCACCATGCATTAATGGAGATAAATATCAGGATTAATGCTCCCTTATTCCAAATATTAATTGTTTGGTCCTCCAAAATTGAATTAATACTTGGCCACACATCCTGATCTCAGGACAAATGATCACATTTGATTCTCAAAATTTACAAAAAATCTATAAATACATGAGCCATGGCCATAAAATTTAAGATTTATTTGGGTAAATGTTATTATGAAGGAATAACTTCAAGAAGATAATATTTTTAGTGCAAACAACCTATGCCAAAATATTGTTATAAGAGCTTCACTAATTCTTCCATCAAGTAGCCAAAGCCATTGGTGCTAGAAGAGATGATAGAGGCACTTACCCAACTACATTGACAAATATTTGGAGCACTAAATCTAGGCATGAACACATTTATGTACTGTATTTAAAGAAAATCCACTTTGGGAGGGTATTGCTTTCTTGGTTTCCTCATTAGTTTCTTGATTTCATTAACACCACCCCTCGAGGGAGTGGGATTAACATGTTAAGTTATTTATTCTTATTATTGAATTTACTTACTAACACATGAACTAACCTACTTTGTAATCCTACTCTACATTAGGTAAGCCCATTTTTTTTGCATATGTTGTTGTTGTTTTCTTTGGATGCTATTATTAATCAAATTTCCAAGAATTTGTTGTATTTATAGTAAAACATAATTATAATTTCTTATTTTGTCAATTTCATATTCAAATGTAATTTTAATGGATAGTGCTTTAAATTGATTACTAGGTTAGTATAAGATTTTTTTGCATGTTTTTCAAGTTAAAGATACTTCAGGATAGCCTCTCAATTCATCTCTTCATAATTTATTTCTGAATTGTTACATGTTCTTTGCCCCTTCCATGTTTCTTTTGACTTTTATATACTTATGAAACTTCTTCCAGAATGTGATAGATGTGGGAACACAATCTGCTTTCCTCATTTCCTAGATATTTATGAATATGACCAATAAATGAATACATAAGAATAGATTATTTTTAATGCGATTTAAAAAAATTCAAAGTGAATAGCACTGAAAACTTAGTGGGTGTATTTAGTAAGAAATGAATGACCATGTTGGATTACCCCTTGTAATTTTAAATTTCATTATAGTGTCATATTATTCTTCTTCAACATGACTTATTAAAATATCACTCGTAATAACTATGAGATGAGCAAAGATCAAACCCAACTACTTTTTCTGTAGAATGTAGTGTTTAACAAAGCTTGTAACTTAGGCATATTGAAGGGATGGATTTTTTCCACCTTGAACACCCTAAAAATGTTTATCTCACTGATTTATTTCCAAATAACATTTCTCAATCTAGTTATATGATGAAATATATCATAAAATTGATAACAATGTATTACATATATGATGAAATATATCTTCGACTATTAGTTGTACTCTATTTTTTCATTTACTACATTGTTATCTATTTTTTTAACATATGATTTTCTATTAATAACATAAATTTGACTTTTAATCATGACATCAATGATAAATATTTGTAACATTGTAGATGGCAATGAGTTGATAACAAATAATGTGTGTGCACAAGAACCCTCTAATGACAAAGATTTTAGAAGGTAATTTCATCATAGTTTAACTTAACAAACTCAAAAATATGGGAGATCAAATTGTTGTTGGTGAAAATATATAAATCAAGAATTTTATAATCAAATCCTTCAAAAAATCATTGGTGGAAAGAAGATATCTAAAAATCACTTGGCTAGATAAGAATACATCATCTTGGTTCTATCTCTTTCTTATGGTTCATTATATGCATGGATGTAATACACCAACTACTTATTTCATTATGTATCTAAAATATGAACAATC
Source organism: Torreya grandis (assembly GCA_037957365.1). Taxonomy (NCBI): domain Eukaryota; kingdom Viridiplantae; phylum Streptophyta; class Pinopsida; order Cupressales; family Taxaceae; genus Torreya; species Torreya grandis. Next base: position 2,264,429 of record JARHVA010000282.1, on the reverse strand, counting down.
AATGTCCTATCCACAAAAAATGCATGAATATGACTAAAATAAATATAAGTTTTAATTAATGAATCATCAACACTACTAGAATTGAAGAGTAAGCATGTCAAAATATATATATTAATGACCTTAAATTAAATCCAGACTTCTAGAGTTGATTTAGGGCTCAATTTTGAGTTGTATGATCAGGGTTTCCATAAGACCCCTAAATAGGTCAAAATTTGGCTATGGTTCCAAGTTGGTATCTATTTTATTTCAGCTTTATTAGACCATTCTATAAAATATTACAAGTTGAATCACCAAAATATGAACTAGTGAAAGTTACAATATCCAATCCAATATGATAGTATCTTGTTCAATGCAAAAATGAATAAGGCAATAATGGTTTATACACAAAAAAATATGAAGCATATTTTATATACAATAAATGATTTTAAATAAATTAGAAAGGCAATTCTAAATCAAATCAGAAAGACAATAAATGTTTTTAGATAAAACTCTTCAAAATAAACTATAGATGCTCAATAGTTAAATATTACTTTCCATCATTAAACTATAGATGTTATATTCAAATCCTACACACTGCCACATGATCAGTAGTTCTTTTTTAGGTATAACCATTTTTTTCATTCAAAATATACTTATAAAAAATAGCAAGTGGTTTTATATAGATTTTTAAACATTGCAGTGTTACAATACTTATAATTACTATTACTATAATTGAGTGTAAATAGCTTTTGAAATTATGCTTTGTTAAAATAATGAATGTAAAGAAATACAATCTCATAAAATACTTGTAATACAATACATATTCTTGATTAAAAAATACTTTAGTAATGCATTGAAACTCACTACAACTATTACAATGATGTATTATTTTAGAATCTATTTCCATAGAACTAATGAAAAGGTTTGTTTAATACATTATTTCAAAATATAATTAAAATTATTTTACAATTATCATGGGCTCCATATTTTATAGTAAGAAGTGTGTGTGTGTGTGTGTGTGTGTGTGTGTGCATTTGTTATATCTTTTTATGATTATCAATTGCTTATATATTTTTTTGACTGATGTAGTTAAGCATGAAGCATGGAAAGAAGAGGACACAATTTGTTAGACAAATACCATGTGGACCATTGAATAATATAGGGTTGAAATTTAATAATGTTTTTGATGAATAAGATATTGAATAGAAACCCACTACCAACCAACTAGATAAGGAAGTTATTTAAGAATAACCCAATACTAGCCAATGAGAAAATGAAGTTGTTAAAGACCAACCCTCTACCAACTATCCTCAGAGTCAATTGAATTTGAAAGTGAGAAGAAATGTTTTTATCACTAAAAATGTTTGTTTACATATAAATTGGACAAGGGATGATATGGAAAGTGCAATGCAAGATATAGATAATAATGGTTACTTGACAAAAATTATAGCATAAAAGTGGGGCATCAAACCAATCACTTTGTCTAATTGGATTAAATGAATTACAAAAAATAATAGGAGGGGGGAACTCAAGATTTTATCAGATGTAATGTGAGATCATGTATTGTCACAAGGACTTAACCAACATAGGCCATGGGCTAGACATTTTGCAATTGAAGGCACAAGTTGCCCACATATGTCAAACTAGGCCAACCTTTTCAGTGATGGGGTCATTGGTAAATCATGGTGGATAGGCCTCAAAAATAGGCATTCTACCTTGTTAGTTGATTGTTATTTATAGGTTAGGATAGGATTAATAGAAGAGGGACAATATCAACAGTCAATCTTGACCCTTAAGGGATAATATTATCCATATGATAACTCATATTCTGATTATTTCCTAGATGCTTTTACTATTTCATTTGTCTTTTTCCACATTCTTAGCTTTTTTAATGCATGTGCATGTACCTAAATTATCAAACCCTAGTTTATGTATGAGCACGTAAGATATCATATAAAGGGAATCATGTGAAATGGATTGAGTTGCACTGACGTTGGTCATCATTGTTGATAGACCAAGTACTACACTATAGTTCCAATACTCTAAAGATAGATCAAACCCAAATTTAGTTCTCCCACTAATTTGTGTGTGAAATGGTGATAACAGATATTGATGTTATTTTTCATATATGATCCTTGGCATAATCATGCAAACATAACAATAATTCATCTATAACATTAATAATTTATTGCAAGCAGTATATAAATTTTGTATAGATCTTGAAACATCAAAATGCCTATCCTAAATGCCTCTTATAAAAATTATATATATATATATATATATATATATATATAGGAATCTCTTAGAATTAAAATTAAAAACCTATTATCGCATAAAACAAACCCAAATAAATAAAAGGGAACCAAAAATGACAATGGATAAAAAGGGAAAACATGTCAAAATGGAATTTGAAATATCAAAGAATAAGATCGTCAAGATTGGGACAAGATTTAGGGATGGTATTTACCCTTGTTGGTTTATCATGTCTCTAGATGAAAATAACCTTGAAACAACAAAATGGTTTAGAGATAATTTTTTTTTAAATGCACCTTAAATAATGTGGATGGGAAAATGGGGTCATAAAGTCATATAAAATCATGAATTAGAAGGGAGAACATAAAATACATGCACCACTAATTACTTAGTTATTAGCTAATATCCATATAAGTGAAGTGAATAAAATACATTGAAAAACAAATATTATGCCAAATTTGGGTGTATATATTTTCCTTCCCCTTTAATCTAGTAGCTAAGTGAAACTAAAAATATTGGATAAAAAAGAAAATGAGAATGCAAACTTCTACAGATGATTGTTTTTTAGAATTGAGATGTGCCAAAATGATCTAAAGTACTCCTAAAAAATGTGTATATGTAATTATATATGATTATTGTCTAATTAAAACAAAATATATAACCATAAATTCAATATTACAAATGTTCAAAGAACAACTACATATGTATGCCTGTCATGAAGAAATAGGAATGTCAAGAGTTGACCTAATCACTGTGGAAGAGAAGAGGGGGATTGTATAATATGTTCATTTCCTAGTGATGGAAATGGATAAGATTTCAAGTGGTTAAAGTAATGATTAAAAAAATTGAGGGATGCATACATCTTAATGTGCTAACTCTAGTACCCATGTTGTTGGTGAAATTTGCTCTTTTGTTGAAAGATATAGAATTGAGGGTGATCAAGGCCCAATTTTTTATTTTATTTGTATAAAATAAATAAAACCTAAATATGGAGGAGGAAACCTAAATTTATGGTGATGGGTTTCATAACCCCAAGACCTAAAATGGGTTATAATCCATAATGGATTCATAGGCTATAGTGTTGGAGGGTACAAAATATCCAAGTTATGTACTATGCACTTTAACTAAATCAATGATTGTAAATGTATTTATATTATATTGACTCTTTTTTCCGTAGTTATTATATGCATGATCAAAAGATAATGGATAACATCCATGACTCTATCATGACCATGGATAGAAATTAGAAAATCTTAATATGCCATGAATCTATATCACACATGAATTGATAAATGTAGAGTTTCTAAGAGTATGTAGGTGTAGATATGTAAATTAATTTTTAAAATTATGCATGAATATATAATTTTTTCCTATAATGGGAGACTCATATGCATGGCATATTTCCCTATAACATTTACAAATAATTCAATTTTGAGCCATTTTTTATTTATGGAATTATAATGTGTAATAGTTTGAAATCTTTAATCTGGGAATTATGATGTAATTTAATGTGCATGGAATATGCCCCCAAGAACTATACCAATATTAGAACCCTTGAGATTTCACTATGGCATGATGAATAATTGAATATTTGAATTACATTTGTTTCATAGCAAGTTTGTAGTTTTTGCCTCATGTTTGCCTCCCTTTTAAGGTGAGGTATAAGATTAGTGAGTTTATCAGATCAAAATATATAATGATTTAAATAAGTTTTATCAATTTGAATGGTTATAATGCCATGTATTTATATTACAAATTTTTTTTCATGAAAATAATGTTAATCACATCAAGGTATAAATTATATAATATGATATAATAGCATTTGATTGCTAAGTATGATTGCCAAAGATAATAGCATTTGTACCATGATTTACAAAATTGACAATTTTTTGAAGTTTTTGGTAATTAAGTATATTTACAATAAAAGATAAGGTGTCACATGTGTTCCAATGCAATTTACAAAATTAGTTTTTGGTAAACATAGCTTGAGATATCACTCGTAAAAGTTTGTACCAATGAATTAAATTAAGTATGTAATAGGCATTATAAAAAGTAAACATATAGAAATATTATGGTTTTTTATTTGATAAGGTAAACCCATGTTTTACAAGGACCTGGAACCATGAGAGTGAAATGCAAAATTTTGAACAAGCCCTTCATGACTGAACAGGCAGAAAGAAATGCTATAAACTAGAGAAAAATAAAACTAGAAATAGAAAAAATACTAGATTATGTGGAGGGACCCTCCTGGGTATCATAAAAATAAAAACTATCCTTTACTAGAATTCTTGGTTTGTCTTTTGAAACCTTGGCTCATGTGTGATTCCCAGGGCCTTCAGTGGGTTCCCTAAGGAAAATCATCCTAGGTCACTTCCTGCCTTTCACATATAAGAGGGTTTGTTTTGAGGGGACCCAAGAGGGGATTTCAGGACCTTGGAGGAATTAGAAGTAGGGGATTAGGGATGGGTTTGGGTAGAATGCACAAAAGACTAAACAATGGCCTCTTCCACTTGGTGAAGCTCATTCTAGCCCTATATTAGCTTTGCCAAGCCGAATCTTGCCTGTTGAACCTTTGAATTGACATTTTATAGCATTTATTTATTTTCATCAAATTCCTCTATTATAATGGCCTTACCCTTCCAATCCAAGGTGGTAGGAGACCCAAATTTGATGGGTTTGGTCTTGGGGATGAATAGTATCTTAAGTGGGATGTCATCATGTGGGGATTTGGATAAACTATTTTAGGGGGAGTGCTTAGGAGGTGGGTGGGATATCTCTATAGGATCCTCCTCAAGGGAATCCTATGAGGATTCTTCCTAAAAAAATGATCCTCTCAAGGGAACCTTTTGACCTAGAAGGGTCTGGCTATGTTTTACAAGTATAAGGATAAAACCTTGATGGAGAATGGGGTTAGTGTTATTAACCTAATGGAGTAGAAAAATGTTTTCCAAAGAATTGAGAAGGAAATAAGGGAGGATAATTTTAAAATTGATGAAATGATTAAGCAACAGGAAATGGTGTGTGAAAATTAGGGTGTACTTACCTTGTAGAGTCATGTACCTCATGACCTGAAGGTAGACATCGGGCCAATATCATGACAGGTCAGTGCAAGGAAAGTGCTTCTTCTCAGTTTGCACAAAGTCATTAGTTTGAAATAAATTTTGTAGGGATTCTTGTTTCTTAGACTGTTCTTTGAATTCTTTAGCATCAGTGTAGGATATACCCATGGTGTCACTAATAAACTCTTCAGAGATGTTAATGGAAATGCCTCGCATAGTAACCTTCCTTTTTGTCCATATAATGATGAAATCTTGGACCACCATGACATTGTGCTTGATAATGCACTCCATAAACTCTATTATCCCCCCTTTTTTAAATTTTTTTCTAGACCTTATTTTATTCTTGAACCTTTTTTCAATAAGTTGTCTCTAAATGGTCTCTATCACCACCCATGGTTGCTTTAAGTACAGGAATAAAGAGAGTGAGCTGAGATTTCTTGACATAGTCTAAATGGCTAAGGATTGAATGAGATGGAATTACCTCCAAAGAAACATTAACATAATTGCATCCCCTTACCTTGAAATAAATACAAATCTGTAGGATCATGATTAGGCCCATCGAGTTGAGGGGATGCAAGTGTGAGGAGATAATGATTTTAAGTTTGATATGTACCTTCTACATGGATGACATTATGTTGAAAAAGTTTTTGCTATTTAATTTTCAATGTTTGATTGTAAAAATTAAGAATTAATTTGTGAAGATGCCTAGCCAATGGGTTGTACCATTTGTGTGATTCAAGAACTTACATATTTCTTTATAGACATAGACTACATATGATTTGGTACATATCAAAATTACTCAATTTTTATAGTAGATTGTATGATATGTTATTTTTGGTGAAATATCTACTTTGGAGAATTTTACCATTTTTGAGAGTTGGAAATGAAGAATTTTCAAATTTTGACCTATCAAAATAGGATTATCCCACTTATGACATTATTATACAAAATGGGATAATACTATTCCGTATGGGACATTTTTATCAAATGATTTTGACACGTGTGGGTTGATACTATATTTTTTATGAATTCTTTTGCATGTATATTTCATTTTATTAGATTTGAAGATGATATTAAATTGGGTGTTCTTTTTTTATAGTGTAATATACATGTGCGTAAGTTTTGATATGGGAAACACATTATTTACTTGCTAGAGTTAGGGTTAAATGAAACATAGTGGAAGATACTAGAAGATTTTAGTTTAGTTCACATTGGCCATTGGGTAAAGATATATAATATGCATTTGATGACTTCATTGGCTGAGAGGTGGAACCTTGATACATGTATTTTTTAGTTGTTGACAAGTGAGATGACCATCATGCTATAGGATGTGTGGTATATATTACAATTTATTTTTGGAGAGAAGGCCATGGTGATGAATTCATAAGGTATATGATATATGTGGTAGACACATATATGTATGAAAGGTTGAGTGGAAGATACTAATCAAGTTGGCATAGTCTTACTAGAGTAGATTGTATGATCGAATGTTTCACGATTGTGAAAGTTTATATGTTTTATACTGATATATGTTGTAGTAGTAGATGGAGGAGTTATAGCTATCTCCTATCATATGTATTACATTGTTTCCATTTAACTGAGGAGAGGCATACCATATACTCTTTGGGGTGTATCATGTTATGCCATTTCTATCGATACTTATATAGATTTACATTTGAGGTGGATACAAGTGGTCTTAGAGTAGTGACATTGTTTCATGTATGGTAATATGAGAAAATGACTATGGTGTGTCCATTTGGTAGCTCTAGTAAGATTTGGGATCATCCTGATGTCTTCATATCTTAGTGTGCATGATGAATGGAGTTAAGCACTATGGATTATAGGGAGATTTTTTATAGAATAACACCTGTAATGATTTGGTGGAGGTTATATAAGGGGTATGGGAAATGGATCAAGTATTCTCACTAGTTATGATGCATATTAATTATTATATGGATAAAATAGTGGTTCCCTTTTGTATATGAGAATTTTTAGTATGATCAAATTACTCAAAAAATTGGGTTGATTTAGGATATACCTATAGTGCCCTATCCATGGATGCAAAATATTAGATCTGATATTGGATAAAATTGGAGGACATGGCCCATATGTGTTGACTGGACTCTTTATCCAATGATAGAGTGATATATTTTACTTCCATTGGCAAAGGTTAATGATGAAATATATACAATAGCTTATACATATTAGTGGACTAATGCATGTTGGGTTGTATACTTTCTAGTTGTAGTGAATGATTTTAATATTATACCCCCAACATAAAGTGGAGGGGATGGAGATGGAAATGGAGGATGAGGGGATGGAGGTGGAGATGGAATAGGTGGGGATGGAGTAGAAACACCACCTTTACCACATCCTACACCTTAACCTGTAGTACAACTAATCATTAGAGATTCACAAGTTAGAGCAACTATTGCAACTGTGATATATGGATGTGAGTATTTGTATGTTTATTTTTATTTTTTTAGTTTATAATAATTTATAATTCTTTATTAATGTATTCAAATAATTTGGTATTATAGGATATGTGTAGTGGTTGATGATGGTTGATTCATCCATTCATATTTTGACATGGAATGTGACATGTGACTTAGTGGGTAGTGCTTTGGTGAAACAAGTTAACCAAATTATGGGTGAGCACATACATTTTTTTGATCCAAATGTGATTAATGTTGTATAATATGTTGTATTTTATATTGATCATAATTACTTAGAGGTAAAACTTGATAGATGACCTCCATTAATTTATGATTCGGATTTATCTAGGGATTTAATTTTGATACTTTTTACTTTATAGTCTAAGCACACATGAGCTATGGTTTAGATAGGGGTACTTGAGAACCAAATTATACATTATAGATCAATATCATGATCATTTGGAGTTTAACATGAGATGGATCCTCGACTACATAGGCTGTAGGGCTAATTGGTAGTGAAAGTTTACATGAAGGGGATGCCCCCATCATTGATTAAAAGTTGCATATTATTAATCTAATTATATGCATGGGATATTATTTTGCATGTTTATATTATGTAAATTATTGTGTTAGATACTTGAATATTTATATTTATGAGTTTCATTGTTTGATTATTGTTAATATAATAGCACAAACATATGAATTTATGATCTAATAATAATGTATTTTGTATGTTAGCATTCATTGAATGTTATTATCACATATGTGATATTATTACTCAAAACCAATTTCTAAAACTATTTGGAAAAATAAATTCACTATAATCTGGGTGATGAATCTATTGTTGAACAATTCAAAATGGTCCCAATTATGACTATTGTAATACTTTGTTGTCTTTTAATTTGGGTTATTTCATAGATACTTGATTCACTTTTTTCATCCATATTTTATTAGGATAATATATAGATACATTTTTAAAATTTAATTTTGGAGTGAAATGATTAAACCTTTTTTAGTATCACATCTATTAATAAATCGAATGACTAATGGTTTCTACATAGGAATATCTTGGGATGATTTGGTCTTAGTAGCATGTGAACTAGAAAATGATTTCTTCTAGTGGTTTGTTTCTATGAAGGCTGATAGACCATTTGTTACTTAGTATTAATGGTTTGGGATGTCTTAGTCTTCTTATAATAACAACTAGAATAAGTGGGAGAGGAAGACATTTTTATCTTGTTCTCAAATGTAATAACTCCTTTATTAGCAAGTTGTGTAAGGTTTTTTCATAAAGCATAAAAATCATTATCATGATGTATGTTAATACCATGGTAAATTCAAAATGATTAACCTTTTATCTTCTCAAATATGTACACTAGATGATAGTAGTTCAGAGGAAGAGTGAACAATTGTTTATCCAATAGTGTATGTATAATATCATGTGGTCAAGTAAAGTGCCATTTTATTATTCTAATCATGCCATTGTGCTGGAGTAAAGTGACTAAAATTATTGTCATTCCAAAAAGGTCATGTCTATAGGAATGTGTTGGGTGTAGAAAAATAATATTATAGTTTTATAATCATACAAACCAAAGTTGAGGCAAATGTTTAAAAAGATTTAAGTTTTTTTAATTATATTTTAGATATTAGATTTATTTAATATTTTTAAAAATTTATGTTTTATAAACTATTAAATAAATTAAATAAATTCCTTAAAATACATGAGGTCAAGTCTAGTAAATCAAATAATTTACAGTGTTGTTTGGTTAAAGGAAAAAATTAGCAGTGAATATTTTTTTCGTTAAAAGTCTTTTTGATTTTCCAAAAAAAATATTTAAGTTGTTAGAAAGGTCCTTTTTTAAGTGAAATGGCTAATATTCAACATTTATTATTGCTCGACTTACAAAAAATTAATTGGTAAAAACTATAATTTTTGGTGTCAAAATTATTATGCATGTGATAATAAAAATATCAAACAAATTAAACTAGGAAAAAATGCCTAGAAATAATGTTGAAGCCTATTTTAAAATACATAAGGAGGAATTAATTTTGTTAAAATTATCTATCATTGATAATTAAGTACCTAAGGTTAGAAATACAACTATAGCATCTAACTTGTGTAAAGTTTAACTAAAAAATATCAAGCATATAAATTTGGAAGGGATTTATATTTGAACATTTTTTTTATTTTTCACAAAGCTATAAGGAGGAAGCTTTATTTTAGAGTACCTCCTAAATTTTAAGGATGTATGTCATTAAATCAGTACCATTAAGAAGCCAATGGATAATTAGGATAAGGTGGCTTTAGTACTGCACAATTTAACTTTGTTCTTTAATTTGTTTTTTAATCAATGTAACTAGTTGTATAAATACAAACTCTTCACTTTTAGAAGTGGTCAAGACTTATCATGCATAAATAATGGAGGAAAGATCAAACATAAGCACTAATTTTATTCACTATAGAGAGTGCATTCAGTGCATGGTTCAAAGGCAAGGAAATAAAATTTAGTGCAAGTAATTAATATAAATATTCCTATAGAAGTAGGGAGACATCAAATGAATCAAAATGGAAGTGATTTTAATGTAAGGAACTTGGTCACTTGAAGAAGGATTGTCAAAAGATGCAACTAGACATGGCAAGTGCTCAATATAAATCATAAAATACAAAGATTCCTAAAGGAAATTAAGAAGAGGTCATAAGATAATTTTATTTTTTAGTATCTCAAAACAAGTTAGTTGGGCCTTGAACCTAGTGCTTTGACTTAGAAACATCATAACACTATATATGTTCTAGATACTAGTATTTAAATTTCATTGAAAAAATAGTAGTAAATAATATATTTCCTTGGGTGATGGTTGGAATCAATTTATTATAGGATTTAATGATGTTTAAGCTACATTAAACAATGCTTTCATATATGTACATTTTATAATGTTGCATATGTACTTGATATGAACAAAAACCTACTATCCATTAGTGAGATTACCAAAAAATTGTGTCCTTTTGTAAAGTTTAAATGAAATAAATGTGTGGTAACTACTATCAATGATAAGAAATTATTTTGTATTCTTATTGATAAAATGGTGTTATATAAAGTAATTGATCCTAAAATAATAGAATAACATGCACTAGCATCTGCTGACAGTACTAGTATACTTTGACATGACATATATAGTCCCCTTAGATATCAATATCTAAATATACTAAGAAAATGCAATATAGTGAATGGGCATATTTGACATTTTTTTGTTATTGATAAGGCATGGTTGGCCACAAGAGTATTAAAACTAGTACATGTGAATTTTCATTGTTAAATGAAAACTCTTACAATATTTGGAGCTTATTATTTATTATTAATAGTTGAAGAATGTTATAGGAAAATGTGGGGTTATTTTCTAAATAAAAATTTAGATTGTTTTTGTAATATTATTGCATGTAAATATTTAGTAGAGAAACAGATGGTAGAAAGTGAAACCTCCTAGATGAAATAAATAAGGTGAGTTTGTGTCAAAAAATTCATATAATTTGATAAGAAATAAGGTATACACAATAAATATACTACTCCATACACTCCACAACAAAATGCAGTCATCGAAATGAGGAACATGATAATTATCACTACTAAATGTAGTGAAATTAGTGCCACATTTAGGGTCAAAATCAGGTAAAATGTTATCTATTTTTAATATTTTTATAGTGAAAATTGGAGGAATTTGCATCATTTTTATGGCATAAATTTGAACTTACTAAGCAATTTCATTTGAGACACCTTTGAGCCATGTGTCTTTCGCATTTGAGCCACCTTCAATTGACACTAAATATAATTTTGAGCCATTATTAAGTGACACAAATATCATTACACACACACGCGCGTGCGCGCGCGCTCATGTGCGCGCGCACACACACACACATTAAAAATTTTAATTACAAATTTTTTCTAATTAAAAATAATTATATTATATTTGTTTTTTAACTATTAAAAATTATATTAGATACAATCAATGTGGTTATATAATGTTTTATGTTACTTTTCATAATAATATATATTATAGTAATGTATATTATAATTTATTGTGTTTAATATTTTAGGTCAATACTATTTATAAAATTAAAATATTAATATAAAATGAAAATTTTAAATCAAAGAAGACATGATTTAATTTTTTTAGTATGAAATGATATATAACACTAAAATTCTAAATTTTAGTAAGGGATATAGATAACAATAAAATTCATTTATAATTTAAAAAATAAATAAATATAAATCTAGTCATCTTCTATGTCCTCCTCTTCCTCCACATCCTCATTCCCATCCTCATCCTCTTCATCCTTTGTCTCATCATAAACCCAAGTATATTGATCCTTTTCCTCCTCCCCATCCTCCTCCCATGCTTTTCACACCTACAAATACATAATGATAAAAAAAATGTGTTTTAACTTATAATTTACATAGATAACATTTAACTAAACAGCACATGTCTTATAGGGAAAAATGATTAGCATGGGCCCACTCATTGAAATTATAAGAAAAAATTGTTTGTATTATAAATTATATAAAAAATAATAATTGTATAATAAATTATATATAACTTACAAATTTGTTATCTAGCTTATCTAAGTTATTTTTCCCCATGTGATTAGTCACCCACAACCCTTTATCTAGTTACACTTCTTACCTAAATTAATTATAATATTTGTAAAATATTTAATTAATTAAAAAATAATGATTTTACATATCATTAATTTGGTTAACTAACCTAAAACCCTATCAATTTCATTTACTAGCCATTAGTCACATAGACCATTGCAAGCTTCTCCAACTATTCCAGGTGGTCGAAGAAGTCTCCTATCTTCATCAATGTTTCCTTAGTATTGAAGATGAAAATTATAGATACGAAAAATTAATAAAATGATTTACCATTTATTAAAAAAATTGTATTTTTGTAATATAATTAACCTCACATGCCTTTTTTTCTCCTAAGTCCTTCTAATGCATATATTTCAATTATAGATTTCTTGTAGCTAGTTCTCCTAAAGTTGTCATGAGTTTTAACAAGAAGTTTTTTTTATTTTTTCATATTTTACTTGGTATTTTATAACAGTGTACATATAATTATGGACAAAACAATGTTCAGACTTGGTCAACTATTCTTTTCTTGAAATCCTTGAAATGAAAAAATTATGTTAAATATATTGTATTTTAATCAATTGCTATAAATAAAAAAATAAAAAAATTGAAAATCATGTAGAAATTAGTAAAATGATAACATGAAATAAATATCAAAATGATCAAATTTAATATATTAAAACACTCACTTTCTCCAAACATCCATCAATATTTTTTGGTTTTCATTTACATATAGGGTCATATTTAGGTCTCAATATGTGTCTATAATTATCATGAAAAAGGTGAGATGGTCTATCATTATCTAACACTATTAGGGTAGTCCCTAATTCATTTTATTCATCCCCACTTAATGCATTAAGGAGTACGTAATTGACGCTAGATAGGAGAAAGTATTTCTATTTGACTTTTGGATATTCTTTCTTATTGTTAGGTTGATAGGGTCCTACCCTTGATGAAGATTTAGAATAAAATTATAAAATGTGATAGTTGAATTAATTAGAATAAACATTATAAATAACAAAAAAAATAATTATACCTTCAATTTGATGACTCCTTAGTAGTATACAAAGGATGTCTACTCCTAGTGTCCTCATCCTCGTACAAGTCAATATAGTAAGTATACCTACCATAATCAAGTTATAATATATTTTTCCAATGACAAGAAATACTAAAAAAACATGATAAAATAATAAATTCATGTAGGTGACTCTCTATCAATATATGAAATACATACAATCATCCTAGATCCCTCATTCTTCCTCAAGTCAAAATGGGAATCATACCTATGATAAATAAGTTGTATTAAAAGTATCTAATGAAATGGAAAAAAATTTAATTAAAAAATAAACTATACATTTATACCTCCATGGTGGGTTCTTAGAGGTTGAGGGACATATTGTCATACAAACATGATGGTCTCTATCATACGACTCTTTAGGGTCCTTATAGCTAGTAGACATGTCATTATAAAATTATATAATTGTAATTGTAAAATGAGAAATATATTTTTTAATTAAAAATGATTTGTACCAATTTATGCCTATGTTGTGGGTGTATATAGGTGCAAGCATGGCTAATAATCTGATACTTTTATTGATATGGGTTTTTATTTACCTTTTTTACATCATTTGATACAAATTTTATGCCACAATTTAGTATGGGGAAACCCATGGGTTTTAGTATATTAACATGATAATTCACATTCAATCGCTAGAGACACCACCTTTGATTATCATACATTCTTATTTTTTGATGTAAAATCCCTTATGCACAAGATTCAATCTCTATAAACTAAGGTTTACATTTGGAACAAAGCACTTCAAAATATAATAAGGTGTTTGATTATCAAACTTTATTTCATACTCTCTTATCATAAAAAATTGTAACCTATCCATTACCAACAAGTTTTGTCCCACCTAAGTTTACATTATAATATGGAAAAGGTGATCTTGAGAAACACTTGAGAGCTTTTCATGTAACATGTTTGGACTATGCATCCAACATCAACTTGTTATCTATGTTATTTCCCATAAGTTTAAAGGAATATGCTATAATATGGTTATATGATTTACCACATAAATCAGTGAATGCATTTAATCCCTTAGCATGTTTGTTTCTTACACATTTCTTAATCAATGTAAGTGAGAATATTTCATATGCTCATATTTTTAAACTCAAATATGAATCCAATGAGCCAATTGTAGAATATATCTTAAGGTATAATACCATGCTATCTTAAATGATAAATCCTATGGTAGATAAAGGGTTCCAATATATTTACATGTAAAATTTTCTTCTACCTTTGCATGAATCCATTATGTTTAAGAAGGTTTCATCATTCACGTATTTGTGTCATACAATTAAGGAAAGAGAATTCAATTTATTGTCAATGAACAAGCTTAAATTTATAACAAATCCTATTTGTACTTCTCATGCTAAGAATCCAAGTAAGCCACCATATATGAATAGACCAAATGATAATAAGAGTGATTAAAATGCAATAGTGAGTGCACTTCAAAACCCATTTCATCTATGGTATTATCTTCTCATCCAAGGAAACAATTTACCAAATTAGTATAAGTTTCATATAAGGTTTACAAAATTTATTAGAATGCAACATTATATCACTACATCACATTGAATAGGTTGATATTACTAAGAAACTTATAAAAAGATTTGATTAGAACACTTTTGCTATTATCATGTAACACCATTACATACTAATAATAGATGTATCAGTTTGAGGCACAATATTCAAGATCTGATAAATGAGAACATCATTGATGTTAGCACACCTACTGACAACACTAAGGCATAACCAAGTGAAAATCATGTAATGATCCTTTTCCTAATCACACATTCTAAGAGATAAAAAATACATTAGGGGTGCATTATACATACTATGCACACCCTCTACTAGTTTATTATCATATAGACTCACCCCATCCTTAAAATGGAATCATTGTTACATATATTGTCTCAGTTCCATCTAGGCCACTCATTACATTTTCAAAGCATGAAATTGTTAGTGATGAATCTAATTTTCACTCTTTGTTCATTAGGGATTACATTGATCATCAACCTATACAAGGTGTCATGGTTGATAATGAATCAAGTTTGAATATATTCACCATCACACTTCTCTCACATCTGATATATAAAAATAATGAAATATATATTTTGACAACAATGATTAAATGGTTCAATGGTCACTTTCAGATTTTTTTTGGTGAGATCACCTTATCATTACAGGTTGGTCTAGTAGACATCACCATTAGGTTTAAAGTAGTACCTAGTGTAGGAGTATTCAATATATTATTTGGACATACTTAGATTAAATAGATTCACATAGTACCTTCCACATCTCACAAATAATTAGAGTACATATTTTATAATGAGGTAATAATGGTTGATGGTATTACATACGAATAACCTTTATAAACAAATATCATTATTTCTACATAGTAGTTTTCAATTTAGAAACCTCAAGTGGTGCAACCTACTCACAACAATCAACAAAGATTGGTAACCCTTCCAAACATACATATCATTGAAAGGACAATTAATTAGTGTTTTGTTACATATTCTAAAAATTCATCTTCCACTTTTAGATTGGTATCACAAGAAGTGAAGAGTATTCCACACATGACACCAGTTTATAATTCATATAGTATATGATGGGTTAAAAAATATCACTAGAGTTCATCATGTTCAACAACATGCACAATATGCTACAAATCATCATAATGATAGTGGCACTTATGGTACAAAGGAAAATCAATATTCAGATATGAATTTAGCTTAGTTCAGTCACATCAGTATGACACCTTCTATTCATAAAAAGTCACTCTTCTTATGCTAGACATATGACCTATTGATTGTTATTCCCTTGTAAGATTCATCGATTAGTATATTTCCTTCTATTTTTTAGTTCAAATATGCAAAAAATGCAAAAAAATAGAATATTCTATAAAATTAAAAAATTAGGACCGATGCATGATTATGTTTAGTTCATTTAGATTATTTAATTTGTGTATGGTTATTCAATATTTATTTCTATCAAGTTTCATATCCAATATGCTTCACAAGTGTACATGAGTAAATTCAAAACATAAAGGTTGTCACTACCAGATGTAATTGCATGTGGTGATATTATCTAAAACCTAGAAGAATTATATAGACAAAACTAATCTACCTAGGTAGTAACACATTATGCTCTTATCTAATTCAAGTGGACTTGTCCTAATGAACACAATTTTTTATTTTCTAAGTTCAAACCAATCTCAAGCTCTCTATAGCTTGTATATATCATAGAAAGTTAATTGGGGTATCTTTTTGCATTGTTTTTATTACTCTATGACTCTCCTTATTGTTCATACTTTAGTACGTTACATTGTGTGATTATTTTCTCACTTCCATTCACATTGATATATTAATGGATACTTGAGTGGATAGATATATTAGTGTTACAAGTTGTTAATGTCGATCAAGTTTACTTATTCATGCATGATTCTTGTGTTTTATTTCTTGTTTCATGTCTTGTGTGTGTATTAATCTTGTTTGGATTATGTCCATTTCAACATGTCCTTGTGTGTGGCTCAAATCCTTCATTTAATGTTTCTATGTGTGTGAGTGATGTTTAAATATGTCATTTGTATGTGACCTCTTGAATTTATCTTGTGTGACTTGGGTGTTTTACATGTACTCCTTGTATGTGTGCATCATGGTCATGACATTTTTTTGATCACTTTGATCAATTTTTTATGTCATGATGGATATCATGTGTTCTCCTAAAGTCATTCTAATAAATTTTAGTTATCCTTAGTATATGATCACTTATCTACAAGTAATAATTGCTAACATCCATATTGATAATGTCACTATGTATGCTTATTTATACATGCATATTACATCACTAATTTTCTTAGTTTATATATATGATGATGCTTGCTCCACGATCTTATCATTATTACTCAGAATTACATATTTTCATAACATCTCCCATATATTTATTTTATAATTCATTATGTAGTTCATCTCAAAATAGGTGACATACACAATGGATATTATTAGAGAATAAGCTACAACAATACTCTACATAGATAGGAAAAGATAGATTTTACTTAGTTGATCAAAGTCCATATCGAGAAATTACCCAAAAAGTAGTTTTAGACAATAAAAATCCTTTTTGACAATGGCACAAGCTAACAGTGTCCAAAATATCATGTTGTTGTCCCAACAAAAAAATGTGATTTATAGAAATTATTAGAACCATAAGCATTTAGAGAACAATTTACAATAGGTATCCAAAATAGTTTCACAACTTTTCTCAATTTTATCTCAAATTTTGCATAGATTGGGGGATTCATGCATGGCATGTTTTATGGAGTTATGCACAATTATTTTTATTATAAAATAGCATGATATTAATTAGTCTCATAATTAATATTCTCATAAAATAAATTAGGAGCATGTGCATGGCACATGATTACCTATTTGATCATTTTTTCACCAATTTCATAGATGGAATGATAACATTTGCCATTCTCCACGTTGTATACACCAAACTCATATTATGTAATTTTTACACCAAGTTATCACCATTTTTATACCATTTTTAATGAGAAATGAATCTTATTCCATCTGTAGTGATTGATTCACCTTTTTGACCAATATTGTGCTAGTTTTACACCAATTTTACACAAGAATTATCTATTAAAATTAATACAAGGATTCTAAGCTATGTTACTACTTTGGGTATGCAATGATGGATTTAATCACACCATGAGTTATTAATCACAAAATTTTGTAAATTAGTATTGGGGCATGCACAACCCAATCCAAGCACTTCAATGAAAATGAAATCTGCAAGGGTCCTATCCTCTATGGTCACTAGTTTTTCATGAGAAAACACAATGGTTCATGTACCCAATCAAGTGTATTACTTATTTTTATTTTATATATATGTTTATTATCTTTACTTTCATATACTCATCTTAAGTAAGGATTGAGTTATATATGTTTCATTTCATGTTTTCATGAAGCATAGTTCAATGTTATGGTATACATTCAAGATTATTCTTCATAGGTAAGTTCAAGTATGCACTTTTCCTTTTACTTTAGTAATTTCACTTTTACTACATTACTAGAATAAAAGAGGGGAAACATTATACACACAAATTAACATGTATATTGAAACAATGCACTTGTGACCACTCTTTATACACACTTAGCTCATGCCTCATTTAATGGTCTTCCAACTTCCATTCCTTCATTTCTATGTGGATGAACCATTATTAAATACAATGAATTAAATAAAAATATCACTATCCAACATCATAAAAAACCTAAACTCATTTTCATACTAATCCACACTTCTAGTTTATCAAGCTCTACTCTTTAGACAAGGCCATGCCTTTTGGACTATCTCGTTCCCCGGTACTATCTAATTCTACTAACTATGTTATCCTACCATATAAAAATTATTATCTCAAATTTAAATTTATGTAATAGGTTTTCATGCATGTTTGATAATCCCCATCCAAATGAGTTCCCAAATGATCATTATAAATCCACATTTCAAACCATTTTGTACATAGGAGACTCATACATGGAAAAGCACTAGATCATCTAACTACATATTGAGATAAAAACCAATATTTTTCCTAATAGAGAGTCAAAATATCCCTCGTATCCATAATTTAAGTTTTCATAAACATCAAAGGTCATAATTTATTATGGTGACACATAATTACACTAGGATTCCATAAATATTTAAAATTTCACTAGTATATCACACACACATAACTATAGTATGGGACAACTACTAGGAGTTTTATCCCTCTTCAAATTATTGGTATGTATGAAATGCTAAACACAAGGGGGTTTGAGCTCTTAAAATTATTGGTATGTATGAAATACTAAACACAACTGGGGTTGAGCTTAAGCACAAATTTAACCACTAAACCATTTCTCCAAAATTTTCATTCATTCATTATTTTCTATCAAGATATGGTTTCAAGTGGAGAAGAAGGCACATAAAGGCTTAAAAAATATATACTCATCACAAAACACACACACAAGACAAACATGTGACAACATACAAACCCATACTTTTGTAAAGGTAAAAAAACATATAAGACTCAAATATTCCCTAATGACACCAACACATTTTTCCCATATCTAATTCCATTGGCCTTATCCCAGATGTAAGTGAATCCATGTTATTGATTCAAAATGTCATCACACAATCACATGGTTAATTTTTCAGTCTTAGTCATAACCATACATTGTCAAATTTCTAGCTAAGTAATGTGTCTTCATTAATTTTCCTTTTATCATATTTTTATATTTATCAAGTTCATAATACCTTTGAGTCACTTATAGCATATTTGTAACACTATGGTTTTACTCAACTATTTATCTAATTAGGATCTACAATAACCTATTTCCCAAATTTTGATAAAATAAGATATTAGTGTGATTATTTTTAAGTTAATCAATAAAATAATGCTATTTTTTCACATTAACTAGTACCCTAGGAGGGGGAGGTAGATTAGGAGGGACATGTTGACAACCTCCATATTTTAGAATAAGATGATTCACCCTATATTTTCATGTTATGATAGCATGGAATTCATAAATCAATATAATTCTAGGAGAACAATGGGGGATGGATGGTAGTTATCATTATGTTGAGTTCTAGAGGGAGTAATATAAGAAGTCACACATGCCCTTTATCATCTAGTAGTAAGTAAAATCATTTCAGATTGGATATTCAGACAATAAGTGTTACTAGGAAGGGATAAGATTTGTTCATTATTAATATATTGTTTAGGTTGAGTGACAATATATTTAACTCATTTCATTACATATTTTTGAAACATATTACATGTTTTATGCCAATAACATGCAATTATGACAATCATAGCTTGAATTCAAAATACACGCTTTTCATATCCATGATAGTTATGTTGGGATTTTGCTTATGTGAAGAAGAACAAATTATAAATTAGAACTGAAACCCTAATACTGGATAAATTTTAAACCTTTAGAATGATGAATGAATCCCTAAAAATAAATACCTAGGGTTTTTTAATACTCAAGACAATAATTAGGTTCACTATATTTTTTTAACTATTTTAAACTAATGTGATCTAAATAAACCAAAACTATTATAAATTATACAAATATGATTTACTTTAACAAAGACTTCAATTACACTTAATATTTATAGAAATCATAAAAGGATAAAATACTTAATATTTATAGATGTTTTAGAGACTTCAATGAAAATTGAGTGGACTGTGGAAGGAGTAGGAGTAGAAGGATCAAAATTGGGAGAAATTCAAAATATTGAAATAGGGGATGGAGGAATGAAATGGGATCAGGGTGTAGGGAACATAGATGCACCACCTAGAGAAGAGGATAAGGGAGAGAAATTTGTGGATACATTAGTAGTGGTTGACCATTCTTATGATAGAGCCCCATAGACTGTAGAAAAATCCCAACCAAAACTATCATTGGCAAAATGTGTTATGGGCAAAAGACCTATGGACCAAGAAATTTTTGAGTACTTTATTGATCCCACCATTGAAAATGATGATATATACATCAAAGTTCCAAATATTGTGGTGGAAAAATATAACAATATACTAGATAATTCTATTTTTGTGAAAGTTAATGGCTTCCAGCCTAACATCGACTCCTTTCAAAAATGGGATAACAACAAATGTCACCCCAAAGGTCAATTGGAGGTGGTAGCCATTTCAAAGAAATTTTTACTCATTAAATCAACCTCCATGAAAACTATTTTAGATCTCTCATGGAATTCCCCTAGGTCATGGGGAAATCAAATGTCAGCATAAGTAAAGGGAAAGTGTGGATAAAACTTGGCAATTCAGCCCTTGAAGATATCCCCATTTAGATTATTCTAACTAAATTACCCTTATAATTTTTGGAACTTAAGGTGATAATGGGTATACGAAAATCATTGGGATAGCCCATTACCATAGACCCAATCACTAGATCTAAAATAAGAATGATTGATGTGCACTTCTATGTTTTCATCCCAGTAGACAAACCACTTCTTCATAAAATCAAGATCAAATGAAAAATAGTGAGTCATCTCAACCCACTGACTACAAAACTCTACTTCTTTTTGAAATAAATGTAAAATTTTAAATCATTCATAAAAATACGATCCTTTATCCCATCCCTAACCTTAGGTCCTACTCTTGAAGCCTATATGGGCCAAAAACCCCCTACCTTTCCCCCTTCCTCTTTAGCCAAGGATCATGTTAAGGAACTAGTGTCCCCCCCACCAGCCTACACTTCCTTGAACCCTAATCCTAAAGTCTCATACCTAATAACCATTTTAGTTTTTAAGGATCCCCCCTCCTTGAATAGCCCTTACCTCCCCTTTATTTCTTCCCTTTTTGTGATGGTCCCACCTTCACCCCTTCCATCAAATCCATAACCAACCCATCCTTTTCAATGGATCTAACATATGACAATTTCCTCAACCTTGGTCCCCTATGTGAACCCCTAGAGGAAATTATAGCAATGGATTTTTTCTCACCACCCAAAGATTAATTTGGACCTAGCTAGGATGATCTCAAGAAGACCACTCTTAAACCCTTTTTTAGTAGTTGTGACTGGGTCATAAGTTCATCACTAGACCATAGAAAACCCCTATTTAAATCTAAGAAGGACAATCCCCACCCCACCCCCCATGGTGGAATCACCTCTCCTATTCCCAAGACTTCGGTTAGGAAGGAGAGATTTAAAGAATAGGGCTAATGCTCCAACTCCCACTTACCCAAAATAGTCATCAAGTCCAAAGAGGACCAATGGACCCCCATCAAAACTAAATGAGGGAGAAATAAAGTAGATGTGGGCAAAGCACCAAGATCTATAGGGAGGGTTTCTAACCTTTCCACCTGGAGAAAATAAATGATAAAGGAGATAGATAAAGGGAATAAAAGACCCATAAAGGACACTTCAATAAACATAAAAAATGAATCTTATTTCATGAAAAATAATGGGATTCAACCACCCCAACAAACATAGGCTAGTTATAAACTTGAAAAATAAACATAACCCTTCTATAATATCATTACAACAAACTAAGATGTCAAAGACAACTCTTAATAATTGTTGCAATAAACTCTATTTCAATGCGAAATGCACTAGTGTAAGTTCCTTACAGGCATCAGAAGGAATGGAGGTCCTTTGGGATATTATATGCTTGGATTGGAAAGTTTTAACTTTTATCAATCACCACATGGATATTTTATTCAAAGATAAAGATATCAAGGAAGAGTGGATTCTTCCTAGTGTTTATGCCCCAACACAAGAATGGGGTAGAAGAAACTCTGGGATGAACTACTAGTGTTCAAAAAATAGTGTAATGAATGAAAATGGATTGTGATAGGATATTTTAACTCACTATTAAATCCATCAAAAATGAAAGGAGGATCCCTTGACTTCACAGACAACATGGAAGATCTATATGAATTCATCACCAATGCTAGTTTAGTGGACATTGAACTCATAGGTAACCCTTTTACCTTGTCCAAAAAAAGGTGGGGGAGAATCTCAAACGAGTTAGACTTGATAAAGTATTAGTTTATCTCAACTTCAACTTACACTTCTCTAGATTTATTTCCTCCATGCAAAGAATCAAATCAGATTACAACCCAATGATTTTTGAAGGTTAAATAATTTCCAAAAACAAAAACCCCATTTTATATTAGGAAGCATGTTATTACATCATCTAGACATTCACAATGCTATCAATTAATGGTGAAGGGAACTGGTGGATAGAACTAAAATGTTAATTCTAGTCATAAAACTCAAGTTAATCAAATAAAAACTTATAGTTTAGAATAAAGAAGTCTTTGGGAATATATTCATCCAAAAGAGCAACATTGAATAGGAACTACAAATTATAGAGGATCAAATGGAAATCAATCAAAATGATGAAAATTTGGTCAATATTGATTAAAAACTTCTAAGATCCTTACACTATCTAGAAGCTAAAGAGGAAGCCTTATCGAAATAGAAGTCTAGAAGCACTTGGCTAAAATAAGGGGATAAGAACACTAAAATTTTCCACAAATCAACATCTAGAAACAAGAATTTTAATCAAATATCCAAAATACTCCTTGAAGATGGATCTAATTTCATATAAGAAGAGGTAATCAATGACAAAATTATTTGGCACTTTAAAAATTAGATATAGAAATATAATCTAGTGACAGGCAAGTAGAAGACAATCTATTGAAGAACCTCCCCTTATCATCTCCTTGATGGAAAATTGTGAACTCCACAAACCCCCATCACCTGAGGAGGTTAAATAAGTGGTCTTCTATATGGAAGATAACAAAAAACATGGCCCAAATGGCTTCCCACCATATTATTTCAAAAATTGAGACATAATCCACCATGAGGTGTAGGCTATAATATGTGAATTCTTCATAGAAAGAACTATACTAAAATAACTGAACAACACTTCCCTAGTTATCATCTCTAAGAAACAAGATGCAAATCAACTAAAATAATTCAAATCAATAAGCCTTTATTCTATGGCTTAAAAAAATTGTGAAAAAATGTTGTCCACTCATCCACAACCCATGATCGAAGGAGACATAAAGGAATAATAAAGTGCATTCGTGGTGGGCAGATAGATCATAGACAACATCATAATCATCCATAAAACTCTACACTCGGTAGATAACTCCACAAAAGAAGGTATGTTTCTCAAAATTGACATGAATAAAGCCTATGATAGAGTTTCATGGAGATTCTTGGACAAGGTGATCAACAAGTTTGGTTTCACAGTAAATATTAGGGGTCTAATCCATAACTGCATTTCTACTCCTATGTACTCCATACTAATCAATAGAGTCCCAAAAGTCTTATTTTTAGCCAACTAGGGTATCAGGTAAGGAGACCCTCTTTCCCTCTATCTATTTATATCGATGGATAAAATGTTGGGAAGAAGTCTTATAGCTTGTGGAGAACAAAATTTAATTTAGGGACTAATGTTGGCATAGAACACGGACCTAGTTCCCCATGAATAGTTTGTGGATGACACATTCTTTCTTGGAGAGGCCTCTATATTAGAGGCTTTATATTTCAAAAGCATCATTTTGAACTATGAAAGAGCTTCATGCCAATGCATCAATTTCAAAACAATATCCCCATTCTTCATAAATACTATGTCATCCCTCGAAAAAAGATTGGTGGGAATCATATGATGTAAAATCAGCATGCTTCCCTCAACATAGCTTGGCATGCCTCTATTTGAGGCCAAAATAAATAAGGAATTTTATAATACCCTAGTATAAAGTGTATACACTTAATAATTTTACATGTTTATCAAATATTGATGTTTTCTATCTTATAGGAACCCATCGAGTCTCAATCTCTTTGAGTGCACACCCTAAGGGGTGCACCACAAAAGGGGTGGGTAGACCATTGGTGCTTTGAAATATTATTATCTATTATTGCCACTTATTACCAATCTGACCACCTCTTAAAACATTCCCCTAAGCTATTACTCCTCTCTTTCACACTCCTCCAGTCTTTTACCATCTTTCATACACCTTTTTTAACCTAAAAGCCATTTCGATAGTTTATAGTACTAGTTTGACTGGGTCCTCCTTGTACTCTTATTGGTGAAACTCATTTAGGATCTAGGTTGGCTCTTGGCTGACCTATCCTATAACCTAGTGAGTTTTTATCAATAACAATACTAGGTCGACTGGGTTGACCCTGTCGGCTAATTTTTTTAAAAAGTCTAGGGTTAGATCTACCTATATATACAATATCATTTCACCATTATTATAGAGACATCAAGAGTCATTATTCATTTGTGCTTCTTTACAATATTCCCTTCCACCATTCTACTTGAGGAGTCTTAGCTTAGGGTTTCTACTTGGAGAATCTAGTCTTGTGGAGAAGTCTTGGATGTTTTGCCTTTCTTAGTGATCCTTATAAACCAAAAAAACCTCTTGAGATTCCCCTTTTAGCCAAGGGAGAAATTGAGTCTCGATAGGTTCATGTTTTAGGTATCTTTAACTTTGCTTCTCTCTTTAGTAGATAGAAGTAGCGTAAGTATTGGATTTTGAATAATATCACTCTTCTTCTCCATGCATAAGGGTTTTACCTATATATAGATTAATTAGGATTCTCTTATGCATGTTTATTTTCATTTGTTTACTAAAACCCATATTGTGCCATAAGCTTTGGTGAACACTAATTAGACTTTTTTACTTTACTTGTTATTAGTATAGTTTTCATGAAAACATAAGACTTAGTTAGGGTTATTATGTGGTTTTGTTATTAGAGGTAAACTCACTAAGAGGGGGGTGAATCAATGAGCCCAAATAATTTTAACTTCAATTACAATTCCTTCAAACTCTTAATCATTCAATACATACATTCATGAAGCATACATCATTCATAGAAATGAACAAGAAAGATAATGCAAGATTAAACATATAATACATCTCATAGGTGGAAAACCCTCTTGGGGAATAAAACCCACTCTCAAGCCTGCAAACACATGAAATACTATCCTATAAGATGATTACAAACAAGAGACTAATCAAATCCTTCAAACCAACAAACCTTGATCATTTCCTTCTAACCAAAGGTATTTAGTGAAACACCTGTTCCACAAAGAGCACCTAGCCCTAAGATGATCAACTCCTTTAGACCACTTGCCTTTATTAAAACACCTATTTTACAAGGAGCAACTGCCCCTAAGGAAGACCAACTCCTTTAGACCATACTTTGATAAGAATAATTCCACCTTAAAATTGATGTCTTCAACACCTGATGATGGATCTATAGATATTACTCATCTCATCTTTCAACAACTCTATCACCCAACACACCCTATTGGCCAAAGCACATTACATACTTGAACCAACATACAAAGATCAATTAAGACACATTACATATCCCAACTAACCCCACTCTTCAACTCTACACACTCAATGCATCCTTTAAAAAAAGAACTCTATCATAGCTTCAACAACATGACCAAATGGTCATACACACTTTCCACACTCTAGTCAGCCTCTTAGACCAGCCACTAATCTCTCACAGACACTAGAAATCCTTCATTCATTCTCAAGACATCCAAAACATCCTTTTGGATCACTCTAGGCTTCTTCACTCATGCTCAACATGTAAGAGCACTATTATACCTTCATAAACATGACCTACAAGTCATAATCATAGTCCTCAATCTACTCTACTCATTAACCCAACCATTGGGCACACTCAACCTCTTCTCTTCTTCACTTTAATGATCAAACCTCTCCAAGTCATACAAATCTAGAACCCAAAACATTTGGTTTCACTATATATAGATAAATCATGAATTTAGAGACCCACCCACCTCTTTGACACTTCTTCGAGCATAAAAGGAACAGAAGACCATTTACAAATATATAGGTCCATTCCTTATATCCCCTAGGACATCCTCAAAATATCACAATCATCTTAGCTTGCCTCTGTATATGCTCAAATATCTCAAATAGAGATCTTATACACAAGAACACAATTAACGAACATACGGTCAACTTCTTAAGCATTGCTCATCCTCAAGATAGATTAATCACACCTCCAAAATCCACACAGAGCATCCTCATGGAATCTACAACAAGTTACAATATCTAATTCATCTTGAGATATCAATATAGTATCAATATAAGCTTGAATACCCTTCTTGGGTCACTTGCATAATAAGCACAAACACACAGTCAACTTCTAGGCTCAATATCTTTGTCTATACTCACTTCTAGATCTTCAAATCCATATAGCCATATGTGCCTTAGAGTCCTCTACCATTTTTATTTTTACTATACTAATAAATTTGTCCTCTATCAAAAGTTATGGTCCAAAAACTAGACACTTGTATTTTCCTTCACAAACTCAAATATTCAAAAGCAAACGGTTATATTTAAACTTCAAACACTATTCTCACATCTCGTGTCCTCACTGTTTAGATTGAATATACACCATTGATCTCTTCTAATATTTAACACCTAGGTGGCAATGATAAATTATTAAAACTATGTCACTTTGACCACATCTCATGCATCCTTAAAATGTTGACTCAAACTCTCTATTGATCTCTATAGATCAACCAGGTCTTTAACAATCTATGCTTATCATTTGATCAGTCTGTATGAATGCTCACTCACTATTGGATCTTATCATGTACCTTCACTCATTTTTAAAACCTTCTGTACCTATCCTCATCTTTCTACCTTTTTATATCTTAGATCCACATGAATTGTTGATCTTACTCAAGCTTTAAAACTTTCAAAAATGATTATGGGGACCCTGTCAATATCCTTGAGTAGCCATTTTTGATCCTTAATAACTTCTTCTATGCTTTGACATAGGATCTCAAACTTGGACCAAATGGTCTCCTCACATAGGAGAATCCAACCATGTGATACAATTATCCTGTAACTTTCACACATGTGAGATATAATGAAATTAAATATCCTTCTTAAAATCTTTTATCACAGAGCTAACTATATCAAAATATGTCTCAAAGACCAACTTTACTCCTGCATAACTTTTTCCTCACTTCAATGCATGTTCTCAAATTAAGCACAAATGAAATAAGATCAAAACCCAAAAAACCATATGATTAGTTTCTTTTGACACCTTCACACATTTAATATATATCACCATAAAAATACTCACTCGGCTCTTTATTTCACATTGCAAAATTGGCTAAGTGTGAACAAACATAGTCAACCTCCCTGAGAGCCTAATTTTGCATATGCATAGTTTTTCTCATGCTATATTACATGATATTAAAATTAGCATAAATAAACTAGGTTAAAAATTAAATAAACCCATTTGATCACCTTCTCTTGAAATTCCCACATGTGTGAGATATTCTATTTTCAAACTTCTTACTTGGCTCTTTCTAGCCATATTGCAAATTTTGCTAAGTATGGGAAAATAGTGAAATTTGTCTTAGAAGCTAATTTTCACCATCATATCTTTGATCATGATTAAATGCATGAATTTAGATCTAGCACATAAAAACTATGGACTACTATGATCACAACCATATAACCAACTCCCCCTAACTCTTTCACACATGGCAATGTCGATGTCATCAAACTGCCTACTCAAATTTTTTGCCACTAGCCCTAAAGTGTCTAGATGAGAACAATGATAAACTGGGTGAATTACACTCATGCACATAAGCATTAAAATCATTCTTGACTTTTGATAGGACCCATTTCACATGCTCCATTCACAATATTCATCACTAAACATCTCTAAGCATGTCAATACTGAAGATCAACCAAGCCAACTTCAAGCATATAATAACAAACACCTTGCACATTTTGTCATTATCACTTAGGCCATTAAATCACTTCATCTACTCACCAGATAATCTTCATGACACCAACATTACATCATCATGACAACTCTTCAACAATCTCCTCCTTTGTCATTGATGTCAATACCCATCAATATAGCAATAGATAGCTCATCTTTTCTCTCTTCAAAGTATTCCCACAACAAGAACTTTCTCCCCAATAGAAAATTTCTCCCCCTTTGACATAATGACAAAGTGATCATAAACTAATCCTAAGGACTTGAAAATACTATTAAATAAAAAAGGACAATATTATAAAGATGATTCAAACCCCCCCTTAATTTGAGCCTACTTTTGCTTATCTTAACAACCTCCTCTTGCTCCATGCCAACACTCTCTTCAATTAATAACTGAAACCAATGAATAAATAATCATACAAAACCACATAAATATGATGGAACTCACCAAGAAACATCTAAGAGGGACTTCCCCTAATATCTTTGAGCAATTACACCTTTTAATCATCTTTAGATCTCCACGCACCGTGAAGAACCACCATGTAGGCTTACTAGCCACCAACTCTACATTTGTACTACACAAAATAGTAAACATGCACTAAACCAGCCTGATAACATACCTTTAGATACTCAGATCTTGTTCTTTTGGATAAATTGAGCAAAAATCACTCTTCTTCAAACTAGGCATGTCTAGCCTCCTTGTAGCCTTATCTAAAACTTATAGAGCCCAAAATGTTTAGTAGATAAATATTTAGGACTTAAAAAATCATATCTTTATCACTCTCATATTCCCACTCAAGAAGACCAAATTTCATCAACAAGCTCATCCTCAACAACATCCTTCCTTCACAAACCAGCTATCCAATTAAGCCTCCAACTTGACAAAATCTTGAATAACTTGAGAACCACAAACCTTGAAATCTCTATGAAGCTTGATTTTACCACCCATTTGTCCCATTAAACATATTAATAATCCATGTACATCAATTCATAAGTATACAACTTTTCTAACATAGCCCAAAAGCCTAAAATCTCAAAAACAAACAAGGTCAACAAACCTCCTTCTAGTTAATGCACACCTCTAAAACTTATTCCACACCTAGAGACACCAATCACATACTTCTTGACCAATATTTGAGCCTTCACACCTTTGGTAACATAGACTTCCTATAACCCATTTTAGGCCTTCTTGCCCTTAAGCCAAAAACTAAGAAAATTGAGAGCACTCAAAGAAATACTTCAATTGGCACAACCATACCTTCAGACTATAAAATCACCTAGAGCACATCACAAATAAGTGTATATAACTTTTTGAGAATCAAAATCTTCTTTCTATTTACATGAACTTCATTAAGACACCTGGAACCAACCATCCTGACTCTATACTATAGCTCCTTCACAAACCTATGGAATAAATTAATGAAGTTGTTACTTCCCCTTGACCAGTGACCTTCTGAGATCAACACAAGTCTCTATAAATATTGGAATTGTGATTTTGAGCCCACAAACTTGCTTTTCCACTAAAAGGAATCCCTTAAGAAGCATAGATAGAGTCCTCCTCTATACCACAATTTTCTACCATGGTGTAAAACTAGGAGTTGCCCACAACTCCTCATATTTCTTCTCCTCTTTCATCATTTGATACTTATAGTTCTTATTATTCTTTTTATTTGGCTTAACTATGACAATTAGTTCCTTTTCTATAGCATTCTCCTTATCTTCTAATATAGAATTGATAACACATTGAGATAACATAGATTCATGATATACCTTTTCATCTAAATAATCCACTTTGCAATATGGAATCTCATTGTTTAAAACTGATGTTCTTTGAATGAAACTTTCTTAGCAATAATAGGATGTTCACTTGGATCTATACACACTTCAGAACTAGCCTCAAACAATACCTTGGTCTTCTCCTTGAGCTTGATCTCCTTATTTTCAACATGAGCAAACTTTTGATTTTCCTTTTCTAACTGGACATTTGACACATTCTCTACTTCAAACTTGTCAATAGAGAATCTTGACTTTCTTTTATTTTTTATCCTTTTTCTACCTTGGAAAAAAATCCATCAATACTCTTGGCCTCATCAAAGTTAGTATCCTTAGCCTTTACTACCTCGGGTCTCCATACCAAAGTTTGACTCTTCTTGTCTTCTACAACCATCTTACCTACTTGATCCTTGAGCTTCTCCTTATTTTTAACATAGCCTTCTAGAGAAACTTTCTTATCAACCTTATGACAAGAAGAATTGGCAATTATTACCTTTGGTTTCTATACCTGCATTTATTCGTTCTCAAACCTTCTAGGAGATATATATTCTTTGACATACTTTGAAGACATTTTAACACCATTTAGATAGAATCTAGAAATATGTGCACTCTTAAGACAACTGAAACAAATAACATAATTCAACATACCTCTTGACTTATCTAAGTTATGATTTTTCCAAGACTAATTGATTCTTCTTCTAATGCTCCATGAGGATACTTTCTTGACTGACTTCACTTTAAATTCCTTAGCTTTATGAGCATATTTATTACATGTATAGCAATGACCATGAAATAAACTATCATACCGTACAGTATTAGGTTGTCTAATTGACCTTCTAACATTGCTCTTCAAGTTTGTATTCTTATTCACTTGTTAAGGCTTCCCATTCTTCCTTTCCATCTTGTCTAATTTGACTATAAAAATCTCATTCTCACTTTTTAATGACTTTATTTCAACCTTTAATTGATTACACTCATCTTCTTTTGCTTTCAAATTTGCATTTGCAGTCCTTAACTGATCCTCAAGAATATTGATCTTTTCTTCATCCTTTTTGACCTTGTTGGCCATGTCTTTCAATCTATATGCTTGTAATTCAATAGACTTGATCTCTTTTTTATACTTATTTTCTTCTTTTTTGTCATCTTCTCTATTGTTATGGCAATTTTATTTATCAAACATGATGTCCTTTTCTTTTAAACATAAACTTGTCTTAGAGTCTACTAGCTAAACCTTGAGATCATTGATAACATTATCATCCTTTTTGGCATCTTTCTTCAAAGTAAATATTTGTTATTTAAGTGCCTTGATCATAGCCTTCCACTGTTGATTTTCTTTCTTCAAAATTTTAGCCATCTTTGTACCTGCTTAGGATCACCTTCAAGTTGTTAGGATTTCTTCAAAGAACCTTCTCTGATACCAATTATTAGAGGTACAATCATTGAGAGGGGGGTGAATCAGTGAGCCCAAATAATTTCAACTTCAATACTAATTCCTTCAAAATCTTAATCATTCAATACATACAATATGAGGCATACATCATTCATGGCAATGAATAAGAAAAATAATGCAAGATCAAGCATATAAGACATGTCATATGTGGGAACCCCTCTTGGGGAATAAAAACCACTCTCAATCCTATAAACACATGGAATATTGTCCTATAAGATGATTACAAACAAGAGACTAATCAACTCATTTAGACTATCAAACCTTGATCATGTCTTCCTGACCAAAGGTATTTAATGAAACACCTATTCCACAAGGAGAACCTACCCCTAAGATGATCAACTCCTTTAGACCACCTAAATTTATTAAAACACCTATTTTACAAGGAGCAATTGCCTTTAAGGAAGACCAACTCCTTTAGACCCTCCTTTGATAAGAAAACTACCACCTTAGAACTAATGTCTTCAACACCCGATGATGGATATCTAGATATTACTCATCTCACCTTTTAGCAACAACTCTATCACCTAACACACCCTATTGGCCAAAGCACATTACATACTTGAACCAACATATAAATATCAATTAGGACATGTTACATATCCCAAGTAACCCCACTCTTCAAATCTGCACACTCAATGCATCCTTCATATCAATAACATGACTAGATGGTCATACACACTATCCACACTCTGATCAACCTCTAAGAACATCCACCAAGATCTCATAGACACCACAAATCATTCACTTATTTTCAAGACATTCAAAACATCCTTTTAGATAACTCTAGGCTTCTTTGCTCATGCTCAACCTATAATAGCACTATTATTCGATCAAAAACATGATCTATAACTCATACTCATGGTCATCATTATTCTCTTCTAATCAACCTAACCATTAAGCACACTCAGCCCCTTCTCTTCTTCTCTTCAATGCTCACACCTCTCCAAGTCATACAAATCTAGAACCCAACACATTTGGTTTCACTATATATAGAGCAATCATGAATTAACAAGATCACACTATTTAATTTCAGCCATAAAACATACCTTCACCCTTAAGACATCTCATATGGGTCAAACTTAAGCACAATCCCTTTTCAAATAGGCCTAAGACACTTTTAGGTCTTATGAAGATCTATTCAGCTATTTGACGCTTCTTTGAGCATAAAAAGAGCACATGACCATTTGAAAATACATAGGTCCACTCCTTATACCCCCTAAGACATCCTTAAAAGATCATAGTCATCTTATCTTACCTATACATATGCTCAAACAACTCAAACAAAGATCTTATACACAAGAATGTCATTAACAAACATACAATCAACTTCTTAATCATTGTTCATACTCAAGATAGATTTATCACACCTCTAAAATCCACACAGATCATCTTCATGGAGTCTACAACAAGTTCTAATAGCTAATTCATCATGAGATATCAATACAAGCTTGAATACCCTTCTTAGGTTGATTGCAAAACAAACACAAGCACACATTCAACTTTTAGGTTCAATATCTTTGACTGTACTCACTTCCATATCTTCAAATTGATATATCCATATGCATCTTGGAGTCCTCTTCCACTTTTATTTTTACTACAATAGAAAATTTGTCTTTTATCAAAATTTATGGTCCAAAAACTAGACACTGGTCTTTTCCTTCACAAATTCAAATATTCAAAATCAAACAGTCATAATTAAACTTTGAACACTATGCTCACATCTCATGTCCTCATTGCTCATATTGAATATGCATCATCGATCTCTTTGTTCTTTAACACATAAACATCAATGCTCAATCGTTAAACCTATATCACTTTGACCATATCTCATGTATCTTTGAAATGTTGACTCAATGCACTCCATCAATCTTTATGGATCAACTGGGTCTTTAACAATCAATGCTCATCATTCAATCAATCAGCACAAATGCCCCCTCACCATTGGATCCTTATCTTATACCTTTGCTTAGTCATTAAACATCATGCACCTATCCTCATCTCATTGTCTCCTTATATCTTGGAGTCATGCACACTATTGATCTATATTGAGCTTTAACACTTTCAAAAATGACTAAGTATGGGGACCTTTTCAGTATGCCTAAGTAGCCATTTTTAATCCTTAATAACTTCTTATGCGCTTTGACACATGATCTCAAACTTGGACTAGATGATCTCCTTACATAGGAAAATCCAACCATGTGACACATTACTCTTGAAAATTTCACATGTGTGAGATATAATGCCTTTAAATATCC
Source organism: Torreya grandis (assembly GCA_037957365.1). NCBI lineage: Eukaryota > Viridiplantae > Streptophyta > Pinopsida > Cupressales > Taxaceae > Torreya > Torreya grandis. The sequence goes on along the minus strand of JARHVA010000282.1, from coordinate 2,230,208 downwards.
TTATCAAAATCTTCTATCATAGAGCCAACTATGTCAAAATATGTCTCGAAGACTAACTTTTATCCTACATAACTTTTTTCATGCTTCAGTGCATGATCTCAAATTTAGTGAAAATGAACTAGGATCAAAACTAAATAAACCCATATGATCAGTTTATTTTGACACCTTCACACATGCAAGATATAACACCATCAACATGCTCACTCAACTCTTTCTATCACATTGCAAAATTGGCTAAGTATGAAAAAAAATAGTCAAACTACTAGGAGCCCAACTTTGCATATGCATATCATTTATATTGATACATCATATGATCTAAAAATTAACATAAATAAACTAGGTCCAAAACTAAACAAATCCATATGATCACCTTCTCCTAAAATTTCTACACGTGCAAGATATTTTATCATTAAACTGCTTACTCGACTCTTTTTAGCCATATTGCAAATTTGGCAAAGTATGGGAAAATAGTGAAATATGTCTTAGAAGCCAAATTTGCACCCTCATATCTTTGAATGTATTTCAATGCATGAATTTATATCTAGTACATAATAACTAGAGAATACTATGATCACAACCATATGACCAACTCCCCTTAATTCGTTCACACATAGAAATGGTGATGTCATCAAACTGCCTATTCAAATTTTTTGCCACTAGACCCAAAGTGTGTAGATGAGAAAAATGATGAATCAGGTGAATTTCACTCATGCACATAAGCATTCTTGAATTCTAATAGGACCCCTTGCACATACTTCATTCACCATACTCATCCCTAAACATATCTAACCATGACAATACTAAATATCAACCAAGCCATATTCAAGCATACAAGAACAAGCATCTTGCACACTTTGTCATTGTCACTTAGGATATCAAAGCACTTCATCCACTCACTAGAGCATCTCCATGATACCACCACAACAACATCATGACAGTACTTTAACATTTTATTGACTGGAGGCTTTGGAACCCTCCCTAGTGATATTATTGTGATAAGAGATCCCCTACGAGTCTAGTGGATCCTCATTATCTAATGTATCCTCAATTAAAATTGTAGGTATAATTTATCTCCTTTGAGCTAGGATTGATTTTTAGATCTGATGCATTTTTTATTGCATGCATTATGGTGAACTTGATGTGAATCTAACTCTTGTATGTTTTCTTTCATATTTTTCATTTTATATCATTTTATTTATTATTTTTCTATATTTGTGATACTAGGTCGATAAGTTTGGTATAGTTTCTAACTTTTGTGCATAGGTTTAATACACAAGTGCATCAAAATGACTCTATTCTTTCTATGTAGGTCTTCATCAGATACAAGTTACGAGGTCAGATAGGTCAACATAGTACTCTTATTCAGTTCCAAAACAACAAACTAGGGTCAAACAAATCGACATAGTATTCCAGACAACTTCCAAAAAACATACTAGGTCGACCAGGCTAGTATAGTCATCTTAACAGCCTTTAACAAATAAGGAATTATAGAACTAGGACAACCCAATAAACATAATTGGTAGAAGTTTTAGGTAACATTCAAGGCACTTCAATATAAATTTCACATTTCTTAGCATCTTCCAACCCACCAAGGTTATTTTCTCTCTTTCCCTTTCATTTAGTTCTATTTATAGTTCTATTTTGTCAAGTTTACAGTCTTTAAAACTATCATCATACAACAAACTAGGTTGACCTATATGACCTAGTTATGTATTATGTCTTCTATTTGAAAGACTAGGTCAACTTGGTTGACTTAGTTCTTAAGGACCCTTGCTTTTATAGTATAGTTTCAACACTTTCAACTTAGTTCTATAATGTTTTCATACACTATTGTCTAAATTGACTATATACTATGTTTCAAATTGGAAATTAAAAACTATATGTTAGTAATTACTTCACACTTTCACTTTCAATTATTTGCATGCTTAGAGTAGATCACATAGTCTAATTAGGTGGTTTTTCAATATAGCATTTAGTTGAAATATTTTGATCTTTCTTGTACACACTACCAAATCACATAATTTCAAAATGCATTTAAACATTTGTCTACCCAAGGCCTACCTACTTGGATTTCATCACCGAGGGGGACGTTGATTTGGTTTTCTAGCCAAGTATAAACATGTGATTAATGGTATATATTAGCAAAGCACCCAACACCCTTATCTATGTGGAATTATGAAGTGAGGGGGTAGAACCTAATACTAATCCAGTACCATTGCCAACATAGATTATTTTTAGCCTAAATGTCCTAAAACCATCCATAGATTTCTCTATAGTTCTCTAATTTTAGAAAAAATTTCTATCACACTTGAAATAACACTTTATTATAATAATAAAATTCAAGATGACCACTTAGCAATCACTTTTCAAGATGGATTTTTGCTCTTATCTCACTATATATTATATTGAAAAAACTTGCATTGGCCAATGTTGTGTAAGGTTTTGTGTTGTGTGCCTCAATTGGATCATCCTCATTGATCTTATTGTTTGTGTGATTGTTTTGATTCCTTACTTCAAATTACATTGCAACACTTTTTCCTATTTTTAGTTCATTGTCATTATAATTGATAGATTCTCTTACAAATTATTTTTACTTCTTTCCTATAGTACTAGGTTGACCCAATCAACTCTATATCTATTTTAATAGTTAGATTATTATAATTGGTCAACCCAGTCGACTCTGTACTCCTATCAAACTCTAATTTTCCTAGTTTGTAATACTAGGTTGACCCAGTCGACTTTGTACTCTTATTGCTATCATGTTTATCCAACTCAATTCTCTATTTGTATTTTCTTGCTTAACATCACCTTTCTTTCCTCAATTACCACATTCTCTTTATAATCTTCTTAGACAACTTGATTCCATTTAGACACTATAAGGGGTTCTCTTTGCTTCTTATCTTTTCCTATCTTTTTTTCCCCTTTTAATCTTTTGGGGCATCTTGTGATTCCCATCCACATATTACTCTAGCATTTGGGTCATCTTTTGATGCCCACCCACATGTCATTTTAAACTCTAGGGCATCTTATGATGCCCATCCTTACATCCACTTACCCTTTTGGGTATCTTGCGATGTCCACTCTTATTCTACCTGGCATGATACCAAACTAATTCAACTTCAAGAAACATTCTGAGACACCTAGGCTTATCTCTCAATGCTCATCCTTGATATAGACATTAATGTAGATTACTTACCTTATTTTCATGTTTTTTATATGCTATTTATCTAACACTTTTTGTAGGATACTTTCATGAGTCTCACCTTCTATAGTAGTTCTCTATTTTCACAAACCTTAATCCTTCATTTTGGTCTTTTGGTATTTTTGTTTAGATTTTTCCCATCAGTTACATTATAAAACCATGGATAGGACCTGATCTTCCTCATGATTTAATTTTATCCTCCTTATTTCCATAATTTTTTCACACCTTTTTCCACCCCTTGGGTTTCTCTTTTATGAGTCGCAGTGTAAGACAATGGATAGGAACTAGCCTTCCTCATAAAATCACCATCTTGTCATTCCTTTTTCTAAAATATGTTTTGAAACTGTTACAAGTTCTTGATATTTATTCTCAAATTTAGCTTTTGCTTCTTTTTTATAGATGAAATTTTCACAACAATCTATTTTAGCATGTTTTCATCCATTTCCTTCATTCTTATAATAAGGAATCACACTTTACTGTCATTGTATCCCTTTTTCACCCTTTATCACATTTTTTATGATTTGAAGTAATTCAAATTATTTCATGTTTTATTCCTCTTTATTTCCTTTCCTTTCACCCCACATTGGATAAAATAAGGTCAAAGTCAAGATAACACTTTTATTTTACCTAGATTTATGAGACTCTTAGACACCATGCTCTCTAATTTCTCTCTTAACAACCAAGTCCCAAGTATTCAAATGAAATTCATTTTTAGCACCCATGTTTGGTTTTCCAAATCCGTATTGAGGATGAATAGAAAAATCCATCAAGAATGTTAAAATATAAATCATTTGAAACAAAAAGCAATGATATAAAAATGGAAACATACAAATATTAAAAGTTAAAATCACACTAAAAAATACATGATTACAAACACATCTCCTATCTCTAATTGAATCTCAAACTCCATAGTTGGCCTCACAATAGAGCTGAGGTCCATTGGGGTGCAGTAGTCCATTATATTAGAATAGGAGAAATCAACAAACTCTATGGTGCTAACTACTTTCTCATGTAAGTACCCAATCTTTGTAGTAGACTGAAATATTTATAAGGGGTCATGAGGAATGGGGAACATGTTGTGGGATGATAGGTCCATTTTAATTTTAATCCATATAAATTTCATCGGATGATCTACATACTTCATTTGATGACGTAATACTTGTGTGGCTAAGATCAATTTTTAAGAGGACTTAAGGTCAAAAGTCCTCTTGTTTTGACCAACCTAATGTGAGTGTCTTGAAGTTGATAAATAATTCCTATACCTTAGTTTTTACTTCATTTTCCCTTCTACCCATTTCATTTTCCCCCTTGATAGGAAAATTATGATCTTTAATATATTTTCTCTCTTCTCTACTTCCTTCTTCTTCACATCTAAAAAACATACTAGCACTACTTTGTTTTAGTTTTATCTATCCCTAGAGCCAAACAACATGTTTGAGCAACTATGGATTTCTTTCTTTAACCCATGGCTTTACATTTCTAGACATACTCTAGTTTATTTTTAGCATTTATCATATTTGTACCACCCTTTTTGTGAACACCTGAGTCTATTTCTACTTTCATGTATTTTTTTCCATTGTTGAGTGAGGTTGGTTTGTTACTTCTCACTCATTGATTTTGTTTTCCATTTTATGCACCTTTTTCCACTGATGATTGAGTAAGGATTGTTATTTCTCACTCATCAATGTTGTTTTACCATATTTTGATTACCCATATTTTTTTGAGTAAGGATTATTACTATTTTCACAATGATGTTTGATTACCATCTTTTTGACATGTATCATTGGTTTGACTTGGTGAGTTTGCCTTTCTTAATTAAGGTTTACTTGTTTAATTTTTTTGGTCTTTAGTAGCCTTGGATTTTTAGTTACCTGATTTACTCTAATTTTGACTTAGTCATTTGGTATAACATAGAACTTGTCACCCTATCTTACCGAATTTCCAAGTATATCTTGTCCATATAGAACTAGCTATCTTGGATTTCCTATGTTTGTTTATTTTTCTCTTTAGTTTTGTATTATTGGGTTTGTCAAAAGTAGTTTATGTGTTTTAAACACTCAAAAATACAAACACAAAAGATAATCATCCTAAAATAAAGGTAGGTCAAGGTACCATTACATTTACTTTTCAATTATTTCCCTTTCAATCATTTACTTTTTTTTTGCTTTAAGATACTGCAAATTTGTTTAGCGTCAACATTGTGTGTTACTATATGTTCTATATCAAATCACCATCCCTAATTTCACCTGAGTGACACATGATGAGCTTCAAGTGGGGCATGTGTATACACATAATATTTTCACACTTTTATCAAATACCAATAGTATAGTGAATATGAAAACATATGACTTAGTTAGGGTTATTACATGGTTTTGCTTGACTAGAGGCTTTGAAACCCTCCTTAATGATATTATTATGATAAGAGATATCCTAATCAGGTCTAGTGGATCCACATATTGGTCATGTTCTTGATTATGTAATGTATCCCATATCATAAGTGTAAGTAGGATCTATCTTCTCTGAGCTAGGATTGATTTATAGATTTAATGCATTTTTAATTACATATAGAAAGAATCCAAAAAAAATTGGTCAGATGGAAAGTAACCCTCCTATCATAGGTGGGAAAGTTTAAACTCCTTAAAATTTAATTACAAAGTATCCCATTCTACTTCATGACCCTATTCTAAATCCCCAACAAAATTTCTGACAAAATTGAGCAGATACAAAAAAGCTTTCCTATGGAGGGGCACAAAATATAGATTTTAATTCATTTTAGTTTCATGGGATAAAGTTTTCCTTCCAAATGAACTTGAAGGTCTTGGTATTAGAAGAATAAAAATCATGATTCAAGCCCTAACTATTAAATTTGGGTGGAAATTTATGAAATAATAAAACTACTAGACCAAGATCATCAAAGTTAAATATCTAGAGGATCAAGAGGAAGATAATTTTATCTAGGATGAAGGCCACATAGATGGATATACCTTCTAGAAATACATATAAAGCTGAAAGGCCTACTAAATAAGGGATACAAATGGTAGGTAATAAATAGGGAAAAGGTAAACTTTTGGGAAGACCCCTAGCTCTCTCCCTCTCAATTGGATTCCTCCCCCTAGAACTTCCTTAAGGAGACTTATAAATACTTTATAGGAATTAAGGTGAAATATTAATGGTACAACTCTAATGGAAGAAAAAAATGGATAAATTTACCTTCTATGATTGATAACATGGAAATTAACTAAGAAATTTCCAACTTCAACTCTGAAATTTAACAAATTCACATAGATGTGTCTTGAAAGAGGATACACTCCTTTGGCCTCTGGAAGACATTGGAGATTACATAGTCAAATTGGGATTCCTTACCAACCTAGATAAATTGGAGGACTTGAATTACTATAAAAACCTTTATATTAAACACCTTACCCCTAAGGTGAACATTTATTTTGGCTCACAGCCCATAACAAAATTTCTTACTATTGACAACTTGGAAAGATGGAGGATGACCATCCCCAATAGGTATGTTATTTTTAATTAAATGATAGAATCAATGAATAATATATTCCTTGATTATTATTTTATGGATTAAGTTTTAAACCTCCTCCTTTAGTAGTTTAACTTATCTTGGGTCAAGCCCAGCTGCATCCTAGACCTCATCATCCAATAAAAACCCCCATGGAAGCTCTCCTCTTTGGTCTTCCTCTATTTTATATCCATTTCCCACTTTTTTTGGCTCATTTGGTTTGAGTGGAATGATCTCATATTCAACCATAAAAGTTACAAGCCCTCGATTTCCTTCTGCAAGCTCTAATCCACTATCGCATGGAATTGATGGGTGGAAATACCTAATGACAAATTGGGAGATTCTTAGTCTAAGCAAGATATTCTTAATAATTGGAATTTCATACCACTTCCCATCAAACCTACTCTAGATAGGAGTCTCATGAAATTGGAATGACCCTCTAAGGGGTGGTTAAAGCTAAATTTCAATTGAGTGTCTAAATGAAATCTTAGTAAGACAGGTGATGGTGGTGTCATCAAGGATGAGTCGAGGACCATAATTGATGCTTATATATGGCCAATGGGAATCCAATCCAACCATGTTATATAGGCCAAATATACCCTCTAGGTAATCCAAATATCAATCTAAACAATCATTAATAAACTTGTTATATAAGGGGACTCACTTAATATCCTAAATGCCCTATCAGGAATAGTTCAACCATCCCACACAATCAGTCAAATCATAGCTGATGCCAAATGTCTCCTTCACTCAATAGATTGTATGATCTCTCATATATTTTGAGAGGTAACATGATGGTGGACACCCTAGATAATATGGGCATGCTCAACTTAGAACTCTCCATATGGATTAGATCCTTCAACATCCCATCCCACATCTACCCTTGGATTAATAATTATTTAAAAATCTAAGCCCTTCAATCCTATAAAGGGGATGCACATGAGAGAAATAATTATGATAATAAAAATGTTAAAACTCACTTTGTGTCATATTAATGACACCAAATTTGAATCCAACATTGAAACACATCATGTCAAAAAGGCTCCTAACAATGACTGTGGAATAAAAAATATCTTAGAATTTTGAACTACTACTTGGCCCACTATAAATTTCAATGTATAAGTAGAAAAATATCAATAACATGAGAGAAGATTGGGACCATTGTGAACCAATTTCTTATGCATAATTTCTTGAGCAAACTGGAAAGTTTGGAAAAAGTTACAAAAGGGTGGACTCACAGAGTTTATTACCAGGATTGAAAGGCATGGTGAAATTTTAGCTAGGGATTTCACAGTGGGATGGAAATAACATCATGTGGCCTTTAGGGGAGTCACTGTGGAAGTCATAAAAGAACTCATTGGGTACATTATTGACATGTTTTTTGAGGGCCTAAATGCCTTCAAATATAAGTACTAGAAATAAGAGCTCATGCAATCTTTCTTAAAGACAAACATCATTTACCAAATAGTCAAAAAGGGATTTACAAGTGTTGATCTTCTACAGAGATGGAAGGATGTTTACTTAAAGGTAATGTGGTACTTGAATTTTTAAGTAAAGTTCACTCACATATTTTTTCACCATTTATTACTATTGAACCAATTTAAAGGACATCAGATTATTTTTCCATATCTTATCCTCATGACTGTAGAATCTACAATCTTATCCTTCCAAGAAACTACTGACATAATCCACCAAGGATGAATTCTCCTTCTCACTAAAAGAGAGACCCCTAAGAAAATCCAATAAGTCCATATTGTGGAAATCAATAAAGAGATATTAGCTAAGGGTAGAAAGATTGAGGCCTCTCCTTCCACCCACCTGACTCACTCATGGGAGGGGGGAAAAAGGACAAAAGGAAAGACCAAAATCTTTCTCCACTACAGAAGAGCTTAGGTAAGAAGTTAAATTGAAGTCTCTAGTTCTAGAAAGGTGTCAAAAACCCTAACTTCAATCCATGAATTAAAATTAGAGGAAGAAAGGAGGAGGGATGATGATTCAGCGCAGGTTTCAGAGGGTTTTAGGTAGAAGTTGGTAGAGTTCCATGACAATCTATAGAAATTAGGCTAGCAACTAGTGTCAATTATGGAAAAATGGAAATTTTAAATAGGAAATAGATGAGCTGAGGGAAGGGATAGGGAAGCCAAAAATAGTGGAAATAGGTAAGTTGGAGGGAACCCCAAAAGGGAAATAAATTCTCATCATCACCCTGAGGAGATACAACATCAAGAAAGGAAACCTAGTGGCTGAGAAGGTCAAAGGCTTGACATAACAAGGAAAAACCATGGCAAAAGGACATGGAACCAAAACCAAAGGGATGATAAGTAGTAGTGTGAAGAAGAATATAGGTGGTGGTAGGAAGGAGACTCGCTCCAAGGAAATATAACATATAGCTTAGTTTTTAGGTTTTTATTGGTCCCTTTTTGCTAAAACTCTACTAACTTTTTGTGTTAGATAGGTTGGGATGGTCTTGTTTATTTTTGTATTTTATATAATTTTTAATTATTAAATGATGGTTTTCAAATCCCTCTAAAACATGATTTTAACCTATCAAATAAAAATATAGATTACTTAGTTTATGTTTATTTTTAATATTATTTTTTTATGTATAGTCACTTGATATACTCTAAATTAGATATAAGATCACTTAGCTCAACAAATAAAGTATCAAAATATGCCAAGATGATCCATAAATGCTTAGCACCTACTATGATTGGATGTGTCCATTATCTTATTTAACTACCCTTGCATAAATTTTTAGTCTATTTTTTCACAAAACATTTGGTTTATTTGTCAAGATGATTTTTGAGTTGTTTAATGACCTCAATATTATGCACAGTTCATATTTTTATTCCTTTTCCTTGAAACCTTAGCTCTATTTTATTGACCTGTAAAAATGGGGGATAATATGGGTTGGACATTCCTAACGAATCCTCTCTAATTTATTGAGTGCTGTCTATATTCTAATAATCCAAAGAGGACTTAAATCTACATATTTCTCCCACCTATGTGAATGTGTGCTTAAAAGTGTTTCAAAAGAATGTATGTAGCTAATCAGCTTTCAATAATTGACAACATATGATTTTGACCTTTCAATAGTATTCATACTTGGATTTTATATTGTTCTTTTGAGGTTTTTTATATTTTGATACTTTAGGATAGTATTTTAAGGAAGTGTATATGGATTTATCAAGTTTATGAGTAATTTCCAAGAGGATTTATATATTGTGACCAAGTGAGTAAGAACTTAGGTTTAATTTGTATTTATATATGACTCTTTGGATAATTTCTCCAATGATCGACATATAAAAAGTGTAGGCTGACCCAAGGGATAGGGTCAAATTTAAAAAATAGACATTCAAGGATGTGAAGATGTTATCAACAAAGGAATATGTTATCAATAACCAACTTTGTTTGATTATTTATATATTTTTTTTAGGAAGGATAAAATATTAATTTGGAATTTGGTAATAGTTTTCATAGATTATAGATCATTATAAAACAAATTAGGAAAATTTTGATTATGAATAGTAACATAAATAAATGGATAAGGAAAAATGTGATCAAGAGTCAAATATGTACACACAATTCATGTATGTCAAATGTATGTCAAAAATGATGGTGTCAAGTGTATAATACTAAATTTAGGTGTCTACAATCAATTTAAAGCACTATTATACTTTAGCATGAAAGATATGATCACCTTAATTATCAGTAACTAAAAATAATAAACATGAATAAATGGTGATTGGAATTATATTCATTCATGAAATTCATAATATTTTTAATAGTATGTTAGTTGGGTAAAAGTATTACACATTTGTTTTTTACTGGTAATACATAGATGGACATAAGATTATTGGACCTAATACATGTGAATTTACATGGTTCAATGCAAACTCTTATAGTATCTAGAGCTTTGTATTTATTTTTAATATATTTGATTAATTTTATATTAAATGTGGGTTTATTTTATAAATAAAAATTTATATTGTTTCCCTAATGTTATTGCATGAAAAGCTTTAGTAGAATAATAGATAGGTAGATAAATGAAAGATCTTAAATCAAATAATAGATATGAGTTCATCTCAAGATATTTCAAATAACTTTTGAAGAAATAAAGTATATGTAGGTAGTATAATAATCCATACAATCCACATTAAATTGGTGTCATGTAAAGAAGGAACATGACATTTATCACTACTACACAAAGTTGAATTAGTGCCACATTTACGATTGTCAAAAATTATTTATTTTATGATAAAACTTTGAAGAATTTAAATATTTAGTTGTGGCACAAAAGTGAATCAACTAATAATTTTTATTTTCACCACCTTTGCATCACATGTCCATTTCATTTGTGCTATATTTTTTCCATTTTTATACCCTATTTTTTATTTAAAAAGTGAAGGTTATTAATAGGATATAACTTGATAGATCTATTTAGATTGTAATATATGACATTTAAGCACAAATTTGAATGTAAAACACAATTGACTAAAATTTATATTAATAAATGGCATATGCTAACAATAGTAAGTAAAATAAAATAAAGGATACCTAGTTTTTATGATCTCTAGTTGACTATAACTAAATTATGAGAGTGAGAAACAAAATGAAACTAGACTCTAACAACTTAGATTTAGGGATAGAGATTTTGATCATGTATGGATAGGTCTTCAATCTTTATACAATAATGCGGGATAGTCATGTTCATTGGATGCAAAAAAATTTGCATTGAATGTGATGAAACTCTAACTAATCCAAATTTTTTATGTGTTTTATGAGTAGGCTAATATATTAAAAAAATTAGATGTCATGAATAAATTGATATTTTCATTCCATTTAGGAGTATTTATGAGAGATATAAACCTATAAAAATAGAGGGAGAGTGTAATGGGCTAAGCTTACCTTGATCTCCCCATTTTATTATTGATCATTAACTATGTATCTAGATACTCTGAGGAGGGAATCAATCCACACGTAGGTGTCTCACCTAGAGTGATTATGCTATTATGATCCTTGACTATATGTATGTAACTATAAATTTGGATTTGATACTTAATAAATATAAGCCCTTGACTCAATTTGAAATTCTTCAGACTTGGCTTGTGATTCTTCCAATTAAATGATATTGAATTTGGGAATAAAAAGGCATATTTTTGTAATGTGTAATAGTGTATAAGTGCTCAATAGATAAATCTAAGCTAGGAATCGAGTCCCTTTGAAATGATGTTTTGATTTGCTTATATAGTGAAACCTTTTAAATTTTCCTTTAGTTAGCATTGAAAAACATTTGTAAATACCCAAATGAATATTTTGAATTTTTAAGTTACTTTTTAAAAGACACAAGGATAAGGTCACAGTAGCTAGATAGTTTCATAGTAGTGAACTTATTCATCTAGCATAAATTATACTTTTTTATTAGGGAAAATCATCCTAAGATTGGCAATAGATTGAGATTGATATGTTGGTTTGACCATTGAATTGGAAATTTTTGTATAATAGTGATATCGAATAGAGGGTCAAGCCTACATATTTTTTAAATGGATTAGAGGAATGAAAAATAAGTGCCATGTATTCGAGCATAAGTCAAGTGGTTAAATATGTGTCAAGAATTAACATTATCATGTATTTTCAACCAGATTTAGGTGTCTAAATTTCCACCCCCTTTATTATAGTAATAAAATTATTAGAGTAAAGGAAAAAACAAACATGAGTGTGTAAAACCTTTTTACCCTATTTTTTATTTACCAATGCAAATTTTTGTCTAATAGGTGTAAAAATTGATAGAGATCAGAATGCTAAAGATGTAAAATTATTAATAATTATAATTTTATAAATTTATAAATATGGAAATATTTTATTTTTAAAAAACACTAAAAATAAATGCACATAGCTTAAATAATTATTTATATTAACTACTCATATATCTGAAACTAGAAATTACAAAGATATTGGACTGTTTAGGCTCAAAATTAGTAACATAATTTGAAATTATTTTTATACACATATGCACTCCCTTAATAGTGGTGCAAGATGGTTGAATATGTTGACTACAGACCTATCCTAGTCGACAATGATTGATGACTAATAGAGAAATATAGAAAAATTAGAGTTATGACAATAAATAATCATGAATATAATTTTACAATAATCCTAGACATGAACACACTCCTTATACAACAATGTAGGCCTTCAATGTTTGTTTCATATAGACTTATTTTCATTGACTATGACCAAAAATTAATTATTACACCTTTTGCACTTATGGTGATGAGTAGGTTGAGATGCCATGATTTTTATTGTGACATGTAGAAATCATTATTTTCCTTATTTTGTATTTAAAATCCTAAGTATACCTTGAAATATTAAACCCTAAAAAAGATAGAGCGGAGTGTAATGGCTTATGATAACCCCAATCACCCCCATGAGGATTGAATTCTATCTATGTATTTAATACTTCAAGGAGGGAAATAAATCCCACATAGTTCTCCCACCTAGAGTGATTGTGTAAATCTGATCTTTGACTATATGTATGCATCTTAAAATATGGATATGATACATGATAATGATAACTCTTGAATTTATTTGAGATGCATTAGACTTGAATCATGCCTACTTGTAAATTATCTTGAATTTGGGAAGAATAGGGTAGTTTTTGGTCAATGTGCAAAAGTGTATAAATAATTGCTTAATAGATAGTGCCAAGATAGGAACCAAGTGGGGATAATGAATTACCTTTGATGTGAATTTACATTATAACTTTATAATAAATTCCTTTAACCAAGATTATGAAACATTGGGGAAGACCGGAAATAATAATTTAAAATTTACAAAGTAATTGTTATTTGGCACATAATAGGACCGCCCCAAGTGGATAAGTCCACAACATCAAGGAAGGAGTACACCTATAAGGAGATGAAATTGAATTGCATTATAAGCTATAAAAGTGATGGATGATTATATCCCTTGTTGAATCATTTGTACAAATGGGGAATTTGATCCAATGGCTAATTTGAGCTAATGGTAAATTTAGAGTGGTCAAGTCCTAGTTTTGAGTGAATAATAAAGACCTTGAGTTGGAAAGATGTGTATTTCAATTCTCATAAATGGGGAAAAGTACCCAATGTACTAATCCAAAAGAAGGTGGATTATTAATGGGTTTACTATAATTTATGCATGTGCCATTGAGTGTCACTAGACTCAAGCATACACCACTCATAACAAAAGATAAAACCACATAATGGGTTTCATAAAAGTAATGTCAATGTCTTTTAGTTTCATTATACTCGAATGTAAATTGCCATAATAGATATAATCACACTAATAAAGACATATCGAGATTTTCTTTGCATGATCAAAAGAGATCAAATAATATCGACACCCCCATCATGAACTCAATCCTAATATATTTCAATTGAAATACCAACCATTTTTCTTTAAAAATGTAACTTTGAAATTTAAAAATGGGCATGAAAATGTTTCATGCCTTTGAAACTATAATTTTAAAATATTTAAAATGTGCATGAACAAGTATCATGCCTTTGAAACTGTAACTTTGAAAATTTGAAAATGTGCATGAACAAGTATCATTCCCCTTAAATCTATGCCAAATGATATAAAATGCCATGCATCTAAATGATCAATTGTAACTATATGTGAATCCTTTAACTATGTTCCTACAAATATATTTCATATGCATTCAATTGTGTACAAATGTGTACTTTTAATTTTGAAAAGGTGAGTTCATATGCATGTGATATGCCCTTATAATTCATATGTTTGTGTCAATATATATCATGTGTTTTGTTTATGATTTACTTTGAGTCTTTGAACCATGTCTTTTGTCTTAGAATCTAATTTTTCATTACTTTTAATCTTTAAAATCTATATTTTGAATCTTTTAAACTTGTACTTTTTCTCAAATCTATTTTTTTTATATTCATGAAGGCTTGGTGCAGATACTAGAAAACCGTAGACAACGGTTCTAGATGTTGAAATACCCCTAGACCACCTTGGGACCCCCTAGGGACCAAACCTTGCATTTTAACCACAAACCAAACCTAACTCAAGTTAAGATTGACCTACTAACTAACCCACCCTTTTACCAAACTTTTCCTTTGACTGTCAACTATCGATGGTCACCTTGACCGTCGATGGTCAGGTTTTCACTGCTTGAACACTTAAACTCCAACTCAAATACAACTTGCTTTTTCATTTTTAGTTGTCTATTATGTGTGCAAATCAATTCATGTTGGAACTAAAAATAAACAACCACTTTGAAATTTCTGTTGAACTAATTTTTTCACCTCCCCTTTCTTCCTATAAAAAGAGAGGAAGAGGAGGTGAAAGGGTTCCAGAATCAGCAATCATCATCATAACTTCTTGGGAAAGATATCAGAGCTTCTTGTGTAGGTACTCTTCTATCTTCTAATATCCCAACTCCAAGACTTATTCAAGCCATAAAATATCAAACACAAGCTAATTATATTGTTCTTTTTTAAAATTTTAGTTATTTAGTTTCAATAGTTTTGTAACTCTAACTATTACCTCTTCCACCAGAACACCCTCTGACCATTCTCAACCACCTAAGTACCAAACCTTTACCCTTGATACCTCTGAGGCTCTCTCTTTCCCTCATGACCATTAACCAACCTCAAAAAACCTACATAACTCTTTTGTAACCAATTTATAACCTATTCTAGCTAAAACTAATAACCTATCCAAACCCACAGTAATCGTTGATGGTCACCCTAACTGATGATGATCACCTTGACCATCGATGGTCACCCCAACTGCTGATGGTCACTATGTAAACCATTTTACTCAAAATAACAAGATCATACCACCTCTCAACCTCAACCAAAACCCTATTTCTTGACCTTTGTCACTACACACACTAGAAATAATACCTTGACCACACTTGAACCTACTTTTGACAGCTTAGAATTTATCTTTAATGTTATTTTGTTAACATAAGCATTTATTTTAAAAGTTTTTATTTCCTTTGCTTAATTACTTTCATTTATGTTATGAAACATCTTTTATTAGCAACTTTATCATCATTAACATATCTTAAAAGGTGGATTGAAAACCTCCAAAGAAGTCATGTACTTCGTGGATCTAGCTTGTTAGGAAATCCACCTTTATACCCAACTAATCAACCATTTATTTGAGTGATTTCTTAATTGCAGGTATTTCCTTCCAAGCCAAATAGGAACTCTCTACAATTGTATAATTCAATGAACACATGACCAAACAGGTTTTTCTACCATACCCATATCTAGTTTCATTCTTCTCCCTCTCTTGGAATATAAGCTAAAATTATCTGAAACATTCTGGCACAGTTGGTGGGACCTAGTTACATCTAGGTGATTTGTCTTCTTGTTTTATGCTCATTTAAATGAAATCAAAATTTCTTTTGGGCTTAAAATTAACATTTCATACATTGTTTTCTTGCATAAATAACTCACATAGCTTAATTAATAAAGTAAATCAACCATAGCTTCACTTTTTTGCACACAGACCAAACTAATTACACAAAATCAAACATCATAACACTTGAAATAAGGCCTAACTAGGGTTTCATATCTTATCGGTAACCTTCACCCATTGGATATCCCACTTGGACATCATTACCAAGGGGAGAAACCAAAACTTAGCTCTCTAGTTGAGTATAATCTCTAGTAATCAGTATATCTTGGCTAAGCACCTAACACCCTTATTGTTGTATTGTGTGAAGTGAAGGCATAGGCCCCCATATCAAGCCATGTACTAATTTCTAATAAAAACCCTTTTTAACACCTAACATAATCTAAAACCAACCATAGGCTTGTTTTTTAGTACCCTCTCTACAAGCCAAGTTGAGTCACACAATTCTAACTTAAGGCGTAAACCATAAGAGAGATTAAAAATAACTTTAGGATTTAACATGATTTAGTGCATGGTTTATCTTCTTTGAATGTTTTTTCTTGTCTTCTCTTTGTTTGAGTCATGAGGAATCTACCCCACTTGGAAAATCCTTCTACCATATTTCCTTCACCAACCTCACCTCCACTTCCTTTTTTAATGGGTAGAACTTCTATATTTTCTCTAGGAGACCCCAACTTTGTTAAAGCCCTAGAAGACAACCCTCTTACCTTAGGGTGTTACTTTGCATCAATTGCCACTTATGCTCCCAACCTTACCTATAGACAACCTGACCATACCTAAAACCAACCCAACCTTACCTAAAACCAACCCAACCATACCTAAAACCAACTAAACCTCACCTATAATCAACCCAACCTCACCTATAACCAACCTAACCTCACCTACAATCAAACCAACCTCACTTATAACCAACCCAGCCTTGCATATAATCAATCCAACCTCATCTATAACCAACAAATAAACTCTCAACAACCATTTAATCATCATCATAACCAACCAAAAACATCTCAACACCTATTTGACCATTGTCATAACCCACCTCAACCTCAACTATCTCAACTTCACCAATCTTTGGGCTACCTATCTCAACCATCATATCAACCACCTCAACCTTATCAAACTTTTGATTATCTACCCCAAAAATCATATCAATCACCTACATTCCCTTTGTGTTAACCCAATCTATCTCAAAACTAAGGCTTGTCAATCCCCTCAACCATCAACCCAAATTTTTAAACCAACCTACTTTACCAACCTTATCAAATTAAACCTACAACTACCAACCAAACCTTTCAAACCCACCAATTTTATTAAACCTCAAAAATTTAAAAACCATGTTAGAACCACCAAATACCTCAACCTTATGCAACATCTCAAACAAATATACCTTATTTATCTTATCAAACCAACCAACCCTACCAAACTAACCTACCTTATCAACCCAACTAACCTCACCAATTCAAACCAATAACTATCAACCACATTTTTACAACCCATCAACCTTATCAAGCGTACCCAACCCATAAACTCACTCAAAGTTGTCAAATCAATAAAACTTATTTAACCAACCAACTTCATCAATCCAACCAATTATCTCACCGCCTCAAGAACCATTGGCGAACCCTCTTCTTAAGCAGTAGACCCCACTAGGGGAATCATATGCCTCAATCATTGAAAAAATCTTGGAGGCTTATGTCATTATACTTCCTCTGATCAAACCCATCAATTTTTCTCTACCAAGGCCCATTTGGTTTATATATAATGATTTTTGTGCTTATCATTGCACAAACAGACACGTGGTAGATAGTTGTTGGTCTTTTAAGATGTTTGTCCAAAACCCTATTGATCAAAAGGAAGTTTCAAAGGACATTCTCCATGTTTCCACCAACCTAGCCTTGAATATCATCAAGTAATACATCATTAAACATCTCTCTTCACTCATTATTTTGCAAACCCATAGACAAATCCCTCAACACAATGAGGTCCCTTCATTAGATTTGGTCCTTAGTCAGCCTATAACTAAGGAAACCATAATCAAAACACCTAACAATCTACTTGTTGACCAATTGCAACCTTTTTAACTTCCTTTTCAAATCATCACTAAGGAAGAATCAACCCTAACCAATCCACTTTTTGACCATGAAGAACCTTCTCAACTTTCCTTTAAAACCAAAATTAAATAAATCAACCCACCTCTTCGACTTCCCCTTTTAGTGGATCAACCTCAAACCAACCTACCTCTTCCACTCTCTTAAAAGGTGGAATCACCCCCAATAACCATACATATTATACCTACCATTTTGGTAGACCCAATCAAAGCTACATTACCCTTTCCATTTCTTATTTCATTGGAATAAACATCAAACCAACCCAACTTATCTCTTTTACCTCCCATTTTTGTAGATCCAATCCAACACACCTCGCCTATAACTAATCCAACCTCGCCTCAAATTAACCCAACCCCAAACTAAACTAAAACCAAAACCATTTAATTCCTCTATAATCTGCTCATTTTCATCTATCTAATGACATTGTCTTTGATTCCATTCCCTTTTGAATAGTGTCAAATCTTTGTCACCTTACCTTACCAAACAAACAAGCAAACCCAACCAAAAAACCAAATAAAGCACCCATCCTATCTCCCCAAACCAATCAAATCAACCTCTAAACTAACTCAATCAACCATGATTTACCTAAATTTTGATCCGACCATAACCAACTTATTTATCAACCCAAACCAACATCAACCCTTCATTTAAAATTTATTGAATCTTGGTTGCCCTTTGATCCAAGCTACCCATACCTCATTTAAGTTCCATCATTGGGACAACTAGATATTCTTATCTAACTCGTATTTATTTCAAGTTGAGTTTTCCAACATCATTTTTAGACCCCAACCCTACCCAAATCTGACCCAACAATATTTCCATTGCCATAGCACCATAAGGGAGATCCCACCTAAACTACTGCCTACAACTTGAACTCCTTAATAAAAAATAACAAATAAAAACTAACAATCCTTGAGAGGTACATGAATTCATCTTCATCCCTCCTAAACCCCATTAACTAACCAACAGCTTCACCTTGGAATCTTTTCTTACCTCGATTGTGTATGGAAAGAGCAACAGGGGGAACTTTCCCTCCAAACAATTTTACCACTTTCTCAACCCCATATCAACCAACCTACCAACCAACCAACCAACCAATTAATAAACCAAACAATCACTCGACAAACCAACCACCCAACTAATCAACTAACACCATATTAACCTAGCTACTACCTAACAACCATCACCTAACCAACTTGCCTTTTACCTTTGTTAATCCAACACCCTTTTCAACATCTAATCAAGTGTCATAAAGTAACTAGGGGACATCTTCACCCTTGATTGGCTCAAACCATTTGCATAAGTATGGATTTGGGGCATATTCAAACCTAAACCCCTAAATGATTTTTCATTCATGCCGTGTTTTTTTGTTAAATCAAGTTCTTAGTCATCTTATGTCTAACTTAAGTTCATCCCTTATTTTTAACCACATTTACCTCTTTATTTTAAGGACAACCAATTAAAACTAGATCATGTGATTATCTGTCACAACCTTAGCCTAATTTTAAACATGGGTACCTCAGCTCTACCCATGACATTATTCTCATGGTACTTTTCATCCCTTATAAGATGGATTCTCATGGTAATTATCACTTAAACCTCATTTATCAATCATCAACCTTATTGTGTTATGGTTTTACCTCCACAAAAAAATCTTTAAGCTTATATAGACTAGTCCATGTCTAAACTAGCATAAATCTCAATTTGGGGATACCACATATCACTTGGGTCAAAATATCTAGCATTGTAGACTGTTCCCTTGAAGGAAAACTACTTATAACCATAAAAATTACTTAAAAAGGGTATCTTGCTCTCTTGAAGGATAAATTTCAACATGCACAACTTTAAAAGCTTAGACCATTCCCTTGAAAGATGGCTAAGTCAACTTTGTCAAAAGCAATCACCTGAAAGCTTCTTGCATCAATCAAATTCCAAAACCCAATAAAAAATAAAATAAATCAAAAGACCTCAAGTTAAAATTAAAAAAAATCAATCCTAAGGAAGCTACATTCAACTTTCACAATAGCATTAGTAAACTTTCTGCATCAATCAGTATATACCTTATACAACATGGACTTGTTTATCATGTTTTCTAGGTCACCTATAGAAGGGGTAAGCCATCCCCACAAGAAGGTCACACTACCACCCATAAACATTTTTCACCCATGTCCCTTATTTCCTCTATCAAGTCAAGGTATTTTGAGCTTATTGGACACTTCATGATCAAGCTATCTTCTTTAACCAATGAACTAACAACAATGCAAAGCATTAAGGGGTTTTTATTCATAAGCCCACCCATCTTATCATTTTGGTTTTTCTCACTCAAAGAATTTAACCTCCTTCAACTTTCATGACTACTTGAAAAAATATTTTTCATCTATCCTTGATTCATTGGTAGCCCAGCCATGAACTTTGCACCCTTTCACCAAGAACTAGGTCACCTTTTTACCAAAGTGAGTGGTACACCAAATTGGGCAACCAATTTGAACACCACCCAAATAAACTTTTTCAAACCAAATAAATCAACTAAACAACCATAAGAGATCACATTTTCTCCTACCAACTAATCAACTAACCAACAAAATAATTAATAAAACTTTTCAACCAACCTATTGGATATTACCTTCTTCTCCATAAACCTAACCAACTATTGGAGATCGCCTATTCTCCAACCAATCCAACCAACCATTGGAGATCACCTTTTCTCCAATCATCCAAACTAACACCACCCATTAGAGAACCCCTTCTCTTCCAACCATACCATTACCATTGGAGATTCCCCTTCACCACCAATACCATGTTATCTTTCCATTCACCATTTCAGCATAAACTAGCACATATTTTTGCTATGACCTTACCTTTGTCTTTTTGAATGCAATGACAACCCTTGCCATGATTGAATAATTTTTTAAACTTACATTACCTTGCACAAACCAGACCCATTTATGTCTTCTCAAAAGCACTTCCTACCTTAGATACCCATGACTACACTGACTAAGTTATGTCTTCTCAGGATCACATCCTACATCAGATGCCAATGACTACACTCACCTCATCTAACATGCTTGTGTTTACAAATATAACCCAACCACCATGACTAAATGCAATCATGTGGTCCACTTGTCACTTGTCCTTCTAGCATCTAACTTAATTTTTACCAACAATGGTAACCTAATCAATGTATAATCTTGGCTATCACACTTTATTGCACTTTGTGTGTGTGTTTGCACTTTAGTGCTCAACCTATAAACCATTACCTTAACCACTTATCTAACTTGCACCTAATTATATTTCACCTCATTGATTCTTAGTTTAAGGAGGAACACCTCTTCCCATACTCGAGGCAACCAAACCTTCTACCTATAATCTATTTTTTGTTTTATAGCTTGTTGATACAAACTACATAACAAAAAAGGGAAAAATATAAACACTAGAAAACCATACAAAATGGTTCTAGATGTTGAAATACTACTAGACCACCTTGGGACCCCCTAGGGACCAACCCTAGCCTTTTAACCATAAACAAAGCCTAACTCAAGTCAATATTGACCTACTGACTAACCCACTTTTTTACCAAACTTTTCTTTTGACACTTGACCATCGACGATCACCTTGACCACCGGTGGTTAGGTTTTCACCACCTAAACACCTAAACTCCAACTCAACTATAGCTTGTTTTTTTACTTTTAGTTGTCTATTTCACATGTAGATCAATACATGTTGGTGATAAAAATAAATAACCACTTTGAACCTTTTGTCAAACTAATTGTTTCACATCCCCTTTCTTCCTATAGAAAGAGAGGAGGAGGAGGTAAAAGGGATATGGAATCAACAATCATCATCATAATTTTTTAGGAAAGAGATCAAAGCTTCTTGTGTAGGTATTATTATAGCTTACAACATCCTAACTCTAGGACTTATTTAAGCCATCAACTATCAACTATAAGCTAATTATATTGTTCTTTTTTAAGTTTTAGTTATTTAGTTTCAATAGTTCTGCAACTCTATGTATTACCTATTCCACTAGAACACCCTCTGACCATTATCAAATACCTAAGTACCAAACATTTACCCTTGATAACTCTGAGGCTCTAATTTTCCCTCATGACCATTAACCAACCTCCAACAACCTACATAACCATTTTTTAACCAACCCATAACCTATTTTGGTTGGAACCAATAACCTATCCAAACCCATAGTAACCACTGACAATCACCCTAATCATTGATGGTCATCCCAACTGTTGATGATCACCCTGATCATTGAAGGTCACCCCAACCACTGATGGTCACTATATAAATCATTTTACTCAAAATAATAAGCTCATACCACCTCTTGACCTCAACCAGATCCCTGTTTTCTTAACCTCTGTCACTACATAGACCAGAAATAATACCTTGACCACACCTGAACCTACATTTGATAGTTTAAAATTTATCTTTAATGTTATTTTGTTATCATAAGCATTTATTTTAAAAATTATTTATTTCCTTTTCTTAATTACTTTCATTTATGTTATGAAACCTCTTTTATCATCATTAACTTGTCTTAAAACGTGGATTGACAACCTCTAAGGAAATAATGCACTTCTTGGATCTAGCTTGCTAGGTAGTCCACCCTTATACCCAACTAATCAACCATTTCTTTGAGTGATTTCTTATTTTTAGATCATTCCTCCCAAGCCAAATAGGATCTCTCGATAATCATTTGATTCAACACATGCATGACCAAATAGGTTTTTCTACCATAATCGTTTATATCTTCATTCTTCTTCCTCTCTTGAAATATAAGCATGAATTATCTAAAATACTTGGATATATAAGACAAGACCACTATGAGACCCACATTTTGAGATTAATTATGTAGATTTCAAGTCATTCATCTCAAAATAATAATTAACTATGTCACGTGATAAACATATAATCGTGTATCATTATGTCATCATGTGGAGATTATGTCACCATATTAATGTAATTGTCACTGAGACATGTATGTAACATATTAAATGTGAGGCATGAAAGTGTTTTGTCTAGATAAATATAGTAATGAGTTACACAATAAATTAACTATCTCTAAACTAGACTACACAATAAAGGTACATGATATGTATCATGGCACCACAAATCAAGATAAAAAACACAACACATAATGTCATATAATAAGTCCAAGAGTCACATATAACGGACATGAATATGTCATCACAAATAATTCCAAGGGCTGTACATAAAATGACATTAAGAATTTCAGAAGAAAATGACATGTTCAAATGTTACACACAACAAAGATACAAGGATAACAAGAAATAAACATGTTATAATGTCACACATTCTAATAAAAATATAATAGATATGTTTAATCAATTATTTCACACAAGGTCCAAGGGAAACACACAATAAGAAATCAATGTCTAGTCTATCATGCAATAAAATAACAACATCAAATGAGCATAGAACAAGTGAAAACTAGTATATTCCATCCATATGTATCAATGTCACATCATAGCAAAGATATGAAAAATTTATCAAGACATTTGTAATATATGTGGCTTGATATGGTAGAAAATGGCATATGTTTATAATGTAACCTATAGGATAATATTCCCCCAACATAGGCATCACCACTAGGTAGAATGGAAATCCAACATCTAAAAATTTGTGTAGAAATGTATGTCTTGCATCATACTCATATAACTCATGAAATGCATGTGTATATAAAATAATATTTTATCTTCCAAAATATGTGATAAATAACATATTTAAATAATTAATCTAGCAACTCATGTCATGCTCAAGTCCTAATCTTTTGTATTTTTGACAATATTTTAAATGTTTTTGTATTTTTGAAATTTTTTATTTTTTTAAATAATTTTGACATATTTGAATGAAAGTAACATATGATACCATTAATGGGATGACAATAGTGCATTCCTGTATCGTAGAGTTGGACAAATGATTTTTTGTGGATGAAAATTTCTACATGGATTTGAATCTGAATTAGAAAAGGCATCAGTTGTTGTAATGTAACTATCATTATCATTGCTCATAATATATTTTATAGGATATGAATCTATAGAAGATGGACTTTATGGATTATGATATATAGTAGGAGAAGGTTTCAATGTCTTCATTCATTATGAAAAATGCTAAAGTTTCCTAGATATTGCCTTGAGATGTAGTGAAAAAGGTTTAGATTTATTTGTATTTTCATTATATCATTGATATTAAGTTTTATATCTAGGAGGGTGCACCACTTCCCTTTGAACTAATTGTATATAAATATTACATATAGGTGCAACAAATGATTATTCACTATGTTGTTAAATATGTGCACTGACTATATTTGTAGTGTGCTCTTGAATATATGTCATAACCAATTATGGTGGTGTGGAGGAGGAAGAGATACCACTAATTTTAGATAATACTCATATCAAATGCTTTTATCTATGACAAATTGATTATAATGTAAGTATTTTAGGCATTGATGTATTGTATAAGGTATTTTTTGGATCTTATGTATCCAAGGGCATCCTAATAATGTGTTAATGACCATTAAGATTGGAAAGACTACAAATGGAGTGGCTAGTGTTACTAAACCAACCTAAAGAGGCAACACTATATGCCCAAGAGTACTTTATGCATTTCTACCGAATGCTTTAACCACTTTTTATTAATTTTTAAATCTTGTTTCATATACCCAAGAATGCAAAAAAGTGTCACTTACATGCATTTTCACTTGACCCTTTGTCAATCATGACACTGTGTATGGTATATCTATTGATATAAATTCAAATAAATAGTGCATGTCTATCTGAATCATCATATTAATTCATTATCATTAGAGTTAATCATATAACATGGTGATAATGTGGATGTAAATGTACTAATAATTCCATCTATTGGATGCCCATATGTCAAAGAATAAGGTTTTGCATTATACACATGATATACCATTGAATTATTTGTAATTATTGTAGTACCATGGTTTGGAAATGTATTAATAAATATTTTTATCTTTTTATTTTCATTTTACCATGGTGTAGCTTCCTCTATTGGTGTGCTTAGTGCAATTATATTATCATCGATAAGATATTGTATCTTATGCCTTAATATAATTATTAATGTGTAAAATGTCTAATACATCTTTGGTAGTCATAATATGTATTAGTATGAAATTATTTATGTTAAGGCTTGGTCATATCAACCTTTAATGGTGGATGGAGAGATATAAGGTCAAACTAAATTAATTTTTATAGCATGACACGAGGAGGTTAAGGTAACCTTGAAAATTCACTCCTTGGTGGAGTTGTTAATTAAAGCATGTTTGTTGGTTATGATACTACACATACTATTACTTTTACTTCACTCTTATTTTATTAGGTTTTAATTTATACCTCTATTTTATTTGAAACTTATAATTTGAAGTAGAAAGAGAATTTGGTGTGTACTTGAGCTTTTTCAAATCCATGAGCTTACCTTCTCTCTATTTGGTTGTAGGTCATAATGCTCAAAGGATTTGAAATTTTTGAAAATGATGGACTTAAGGAGTGGTGCTAGTAAATTTTTTGTGAATATATGTTCTAATTAATTATCTACCATATAATTTGTCATCTTAGCTAGCATATTTTTGTATTGATTAACATATTAAATGATTGGTTCATTTGGTCCTTACTTGAGTTTTGTAATTTTTGCACAAGATAGTTTTTCACCAATGTTGATCAAAAAATGTTTTGGATAATAATTTGATAATGGGCTAAAATCTCAAATTTATTTTATTTTAAGATCATATAACTATCTCAGAGCATAGTCTTTGAGGCTTTTTCGAAACTGCTTGGTTAATAATTTTTCATTATAAGCATAATCCAAGTATGTTGTATTAAATGATTGGAGATGATTTTTAGGATCAACTTTACCTTCATAGAGTGGTAAATTAGGAGATACAAAACCTACTACTAATAGGTATGAGGCTATCTCTGGTTTAAAATGATTATGTAAAAATTTATGAGAATCCTTTGAATTACTAGCTCTAAAGACACCCTGCTCTAATTATGACACTTTAGCATGTAAGGACATAAAATTTAACTCAAGAGAGTATTAATTAGGTGAAATAGATGGTGTACCATTCATAGTGATAAAATGATGTGTGTATGATTCCATATTATAAATAGGCATGTGTATTTATTGGAATCCTTATGATGTCCCCATATCTAGGGCTAGTGTCACATATGTAACTAGAGGTGTTGATATAAGAATAGAAGAAATAATAGTAATTGTTAAAATTGAAGTGGGAGGGGGAAAAATACAAAATTAACCTCTTCTTTTTATGCTTAAAATATAAAATCATAGCTTGATGTGTTGTCCTAGATTCTAGAAGTAATTTGACAACCTTACCCACCTATTTGGGACATTGAATAAGTCCTTTACAAAATTTTGAAAATTATTTAACTTGTTCATGATATAATCCATTAAGCTCATTGGAATAAATTATATTAACGCTCTTAGGGTTATCTTGTAAATTTTCATTAACTTGATTATCATGTTCATCACTAGAAACATCTTCAATGTGTGCATAGATTTGAGTAGTTGGATTGTCATATTGACAAAACACCTCTATAATATCCATTTTATAAAAGGAATGTGAGTATGCTCTATAGTGATTCCCATTAATATATAATTTTAACTTAGAGGGATAAATGAATTAAATTTATTTAATGGCATAAGAATAAATCATGCAATTTTATAAAATAAAATGGGTATAACTAGGCAAGCTATGTTTTCTTTATAGGCTATCCAATATACTAATCCCTATCATAAAATAGTGAACACGACTAAAAGGGAACTAAATAAAAAGGATTCCATCATCCTGAAATAAAACTATCTCATCTCTAGGTTACACTAAGAGTAACTATTTGGCGCTAATTGCTTACCGGTGCACTACAAGAATAAATGTTCGAAGGAATCCTATGGCTAAAAAATAAAAACTATGAGTTTTAAATATATTGTGAGGTACATGGAACAAAAATATGTACATTGTGTTATCTAATGGATTTAGTATTGGGGCAGTACCTCTCACACCATGGCTTAGATACTGATTTTACTAGAATGACATCTCATATGAGTTTTAAAACTACTAAAACATAGTTTATAAAAAAAGAAAGAAAAGAGAAAAGAAATTGAAATTCAAAACCAAATCAGAATTTAAAAAATATGTATAGAAATAAAAAATAATCTAAAAATGTAGGAAATAAAATTATAAAAGTAATGATAAAAAATGATAGGTTCACTAATATGTTTTAACCTATTTTTAATTTATCAATGTAAAGGTTTGCCCAATAGGTGTAAAATTTTATAGATATAACAATGTTAAAGATGTAAAATTATTAACAATTCTTATTTTTAAAATTGGTATATATTGAAATATGTTATTTTGGGAAATAACTAATAAGAAATGCAATTAGATTAAATGTGACTTTCAATTTACTGATTCAGATATGTTAAAGTGGAAATAAACAAGAGTTTGGACTTTACACATGCTCAAAATTTGAAACTATTTATGGACAGATTCATGTTCCCTAGATAACAAAGCTCAGTTGTGTCTATTGACTGTAGACTTATCCTATTTGATTGTGACTAATGACTTATAGAGAAAGATAAAAAAAGTAGAGTTGTGATAGTACAAGGTCAAGAATAAAATTGTAGAATACTCTTGATTATAATATCACTCCCTTAATAATAGTGTAGGTTTTTCATTTCTATTGAGTACAAACTTTCCTGCATTGATTGTAGTGAAAAATGACTATTTCATATTTTCCACTTGTGTCTACTGAGTATATAGATATGTTTTTTATTCTATTTTTAATGTAAATAATTTATTGTTCTCCTTATTTTGCCTTTGAAATTCTTAGGGCACCTTGAAATATTAAAACATACAAATAAAAAAGGGGAATGTAATGGGATGTTCTGACCCAATCACCCATTTGATGATTGACCACTTCATATATATCCAATAATCTGAGGAAAATAAAGCCCATGTAGTTCTCCCACCTAAACTGATTGTAGAATTGTGTTCCTTAACTATATGTATGCAACTAAAAATATGTATTTGATACTTGACAATGATAACTCTTGACTTCCTTTGTTATTTTTTAAACTTGGATTATGATTGCTACTTGTAATTTATCTTGAATTTCATAAGAATAGAGTAGATTTTTCTCTAGAAATGTATAATTTCTCAATACATAATGCCAAGATAGAAACCAAACTGAGATAATGAATGACCTTTGATGTATATTTATAGTAAAATATTTTATAAATATACAATATATGAACTTATGAAACACATGATAATAAATATTTATTTATAATTTGGAAACATGAAATTATTTAGGTTGGGAAATGGTCGGTCTAGGTGGGGAGGTTCATGACATCAGACCTATCCACTTAGAATGAACATGTCCTAGAAATAGGGATAATTGTTCTTAGTTGGAGACACTCTAATCATAGTATAAATCATTTTGAGCATCTTAATTTGAAAATTTTATTTAGTAATGATTGAAAAAATAGGGTCAATCATTTATATAAATAAATAGCTTAGAGGAATGGTGAAAAAGAGTTGTGTATTTGGATGTAAGTCATGTGGTTTAGGATGTGTCAATAATTAGCATTTTCACCTACTTGTGACTAGATTTAGGTATCTATAACACACTTTTTCTTTGATAAGAAACTCTAATAATGTAAAGCACTTAATTTAGCGAACCCTACAACATCGCATGAAATATCCATTTGTACATAATTTAAAATTTTAAAAAATCTTAACTTTAAAAATTGAAATTGAAAGAAGATCAAAGATGGGTTACAACTGTAAGGAGATGAACCAATATTTCCATGTAACCTGTAAAATATGATGAAGAATTGGAGAAAAATACCCCCTTTTAAAAGCACTTGGAGAGATGGTTTCTCATTTTGAGCCATTGGAAAATTGAGATTGATCAAAAACTAATGTTAAGTAACTAATGAAGCCCTTGAGATGTAAATACACATGCTCCAACTCTCATGAATGGATAAAATTACACAATGCATTAATCCAAAGAAGGTGGAACCATGATGGGTTTTTTAGAAGTGATACCATGTCCATTAAGTGTCACTAGACTTGAACTTACATTATTTATAATAAAATGAATTGCACCACTACAAATGAATCTAGATTCTATTTGTTTGATTGAAAGAGAATGAAGAATATTCATGCCCCCATCATGACTATAATTCTAATAGATTTGAAGTAAAATAACAATTATTTTCCATTGAATCTTTAAATTATATCGTAGGATATTGCATGAACCAGTGTCACGCCCCTTGAATATGTGATAAATGATATAGAATGCCATGCATATATATGCTTGATTGTAGTTATATGTGAAAATTACAATTTTTGTTCTTGTAACTATTTTGAATATGGATATGCATATGTATCAAAGTGTACCTGATTCTATACTGAAGTCTTTGTAAAGTGAGTGCATATGCATGCAATATTCCCTCATAATTTATATCAATGTGATAATATCTATCATGTGTCTAATTATGTATTACTTTGAATCTTAGAAACTTATGCTCTATCATAAAATATCATTTTTAACTACTTTCAATATTTGAAACCTATATTTTTAATCTTTGAGTCTTATATTTTCAAAGTTTGAAACTTTTAATCTATCCAATATTTTTATTCTCGTGGAGGATTTAATCTATAAGATAAGTCAACTATAATTCCCCCTTCTGATATGAGAGATGTATCTTGCAAGTAACTCATCTCAAGAGAAGAGTTAATTGTGTCAAGTGATAAGGATATAATCATGTCATCATAGTAATATAATTATCATTGAAGCATGTACGTAACATATTTAGTGTGAGACAAACATGTGTCATGTTTATATATATTTAGTAATGAGGCATGTAGTAAAGTAAGCATATCTAAATAATCTTATGCAATAAAAGTGGATGATATGGCTTATGGCACAATTAATAAATCTAAACAAGTGCTACAAACACAACACACAATGTCACACATAAGACCAAGGGCCACATAATATGGACATGAACATTCCATAATATTCAAGGATGATGGCCACATGCAAAAGACATTAATAATGTTGTAAACAAGGGACATAGAGATGTTGCAAACACAAGGTCAAGTGGTCATACAAAATAATTAATCAATGTTTAGCCTATCATGTAAGAAAATAATAGCATCAAAGGAGCATAAAAAAAGTGAAAATTAATATACACCATATATATGTATCAATGTCACATCATAACAAAGTAACACATCCATGTAACACAATTTAATATATGATTACTAATAAAAATAATTGTAATATATGTAGCTCAACATGGTATAAAATATCATAAATAGATATAACTTGTTATAATGTAATATGTAGAATAATATGACCCTAACATACACATGGCCATTAGGTAAAATGTATTCCAACATCTATGAATCCATGTAACATATGTATATCCTGAATCATACTCATATACCTCATGAAACACATGTGTGTATGAAAATAAATATGTTATCGACCAAAGTATGTGATAAATAATATATGTAAAGAGGTAAACTAGCAACTCATGTCATGTTTGTGTCCGTATTTTTTATTTTTTTAGAAGGTTTTGAATATTTTTGTATTTTTTAAAATATTTGAATATTTTTGTTATTTTTGATATATTTTTAATTTTTTAATTTTTTTGAAATATTTGAATGTATATGCATGGGAAAATATAAAGTCTTAAAAATATAATAAAGGGAGGAATCTAAACAATTCATAATATCTTAAAAGGCATAGTGTGCACTAGATGTGATATCATGGTTATGTGGATAAAGTGAAGGCAAGAATTATGTCCCCATTACATATGTGTATTGAAAGAATGTAACTTAATATCATATGCGGAGATAATAATATTCATTCCCCTAGTGTGTGTGAATCAAAATTTCCTCGTGTAGTATGTAGAAATAAGAGTATGCAATCATGTAAACTTAAATGTAAGCCAAAGTATGTGTATATAATCAATTTTCAATAATGAATAATTAGTTTGATCGTAAAAGATGTTCATTATGATTATTGAAATAAATGTATCATAGATGTTTGAAACATGATAGATAATCAAAAGGAAATGGAAATATAAAGCAAATCCAAGAGATAAAATAAAGGCCTATGTAAGCACATATAAACACATGTGTACCAAAATAGAAGAATAGAATGGATAATAAAATCAACCAAGTATTAGATTCCTACCAATCAAAGAGCTCATCGATGGGATGACTAGTTATAGGTCCTGCATCTAATTATTGAATGGCCCCTTATTGTGAATAAGTATATCTATACCTCCACTCAAGTCCATCATCTATTGAATACTTCACGGTATCACCATTTTTCAAATCATTGATTTGATTGATTTCTTCTTCATTGGACCAATACTTAGGATTATCATAACCATAATCATCCCATTGGTCTTGAAATTGTGATATACCACTCATATTATCTTTTACATATGTATATGTAAAACCATCTGCATAATATATTAGAATTATATTATTTTATTTTTGTTGTTCTTGGGTATGTTCATAATTATTAGGATAGTGTATCTCATTTAAAATTGGAAAAGAATCAGGTATCATTGCTTGAATACTGGGAAGAGACATTGTTTCTCCTTCAAATTCTAGACTTGGAGATGTAATCATATCTTTCATATTATTGGCCTTATCTTGTTACTATATGCATGAAGTGTTTGAATCATTTGAAGTCACATTTGTGTCATTATTATTTTTAGGAACATATTTTTTTTGAACTTATTTCATGAGAAACCCTTTCTTAAGTATGTCTTCTTTCTTATCTTAAGTTTGTTTTTACAACTTCTCTTTTAGTAATTTCACTTTTTTAATGTTTTCTCTTTTCTTATCTAACTATTACTTAGTAATTGTTATTTTTGTGGCCTATATTTTCTTCTCTTGTTCTTTTTGTATCCATGTTTTTTATAATTTTTTATTTTATAATCTTTATTTCTCTATTTTTACCTTTTGAATCCTATCTTTCTCTAATTTTTCCATTTGTGTTCTAATTTTATAATTTGTTCTAGTTGTATTTGTTCTTTAGGAAGTGAAAAATTAATTGTATAGGGTAATGGTTTGATAAATGCATCTAATATAGGTCACCATTATTAATTATGATTTATATTTTTCTCTTTAAATCCCAATAATTATTTGTATGATGCCCATGCATTCTATAATATGCACAATAATATGTTTATCTCCTTAAAAGATGCATAGGAGGTAATGTGGTTAACTTGTTTCAAATTATTTCTATTAAAACATCGATTGAACTCTTTTTAGCCTTTTGTAAACTTTTTGAATCACTAGTGGTAGATATATCATGTTTGGCATTCAATCTTGATATCAAGGCTTTTTAGGCACAAAATATTAGGATGGATATGTATCTAGATGATTAAAATTTGCATGCTCTAGATTATTTGTATATGTGAGATTATTTTTAAGTGACGTGATCCTTATACTAAAATATTGATTTTGATTTTACAATTCTTCTATTAAGTAAAAATTTGAAACTATTTCTAGATAGGTCTGCTTTCCCTTGACAATAGCATAGGTCGGTCATGTCTGTTGATTGCAGACTTGTCTAGTTTAATTATGACTAATGAATGATTGAGAAAGCTATAAAAATTAGATATATGATAATAAAGGATTAGGAACATAATTTTAGAATATGTCTAGAAAAGACCACACTCCCTAAATAATAGTGCATGTTGCTTATGTTTATTGAATATGTACTAGTCTATGTTGATCATTTTGCATCTGTGTCTCCTAAGTAAGTTAAGATGTCACGATTTTATTTCTACTTCCTAAAATTATTTGTTTTCCTTCTTTTGTATTTGAAACCCTAAAGGCACCTTGAAATATTGAAACCTTCAAAAATAAATGGGGAGTGCAATAGGTTGATTTGACCTTGATCGCTCTTTTTGATGATTGAATATCATCTACATATCTAGATACTCCAAAGATGGAATTAAGACACATGTAGTTCTTCCACCTAGAGTTATTATGTAATTTTGTTCCTGTTGTATCCTGATTCCTCACTAGTCAAACTATTTTGTTACTCGTAGATATTCATAGTTGACACATTTGATATTACTTATATATTTATCTAGGCTTGAGATATAAGCTAGTATGGGATAGTAGGATATTACTTAGATACATGATGGTACATGATTGAATTACTCTAAGTTAGTTGTAGTGTATGTGTTTACATTACGAACATGTTGATGTGTTGTTTCAATTGTATTTCATGTTGTATGTTTATCATGTTGATATGATCTAACTACTTGCTTGTTATGAGGTTGATGTAAGAGAACTCATCCCTCAAAGTGTGATGGAAAGAGAGAATAATCAAAGAGGGAGATGTAGATGGATATGTTGGAGGATGATAAAGAACTACCATGAAAACTGCACACACCATAATAGTTAGCATATGTTAGAATGCATTAAAAATGGTTTGTATATAGTGTTTTTATTTCTACTCACATTGAAAAGTTAATTTTTATGAGTTTGCCAACATAGTTAAATAAATTAATAAATTCATTTTGCGTAATTATTATGTTATATCATTAAATTTAGTGGAAACATTATTAGCATTATTAGATTTTAAAAATTTAGAATTATTATTTATCAAAATTATCATTAAAATTTGTGACAATAAGAGATATCAATTAAATTATTAAATTATGAATTTTCTCTATTTTGTGTTAAAATATATGAAAATTATAAATTATCATAAAAAGGAAAAAATAAAAAAATACAATAAAATAATAAAAAGAAAGGAAATGTTTAAATTTAGGAAAATAAAAAAAGAAATAAATATATTAAGAAATAACAAAAACAAAGAAAATAAAGAAAAATCTTTAAATAAAAAAAGACTATGCTTATTTTGATATAAGAGAAATTAATAAAGAGAAAAATGATTATTACAAGTATTGTCTAAGAGAAAATTGAAGAGGCAGACAAGGGAAAAGGCATAGCACATAAGAAAGAAAGGAGGCATTGAGAGAGAGGCAACTCAACAAGGACAAATAGATTAAAAAGAAGTTTTTGATTGATAGGTAGGTGTTATTTTCAATTTGTCACACTCATGTTGAATGTTAAAATGGTTAGTAAAGAATAAAATGTAGAAGGAACCAAATTTTGTGTATTATTTATTGACTAATTCATATTTAGGGATCGCCCAAGTTAATTATTCAGCCTAACTATTATTAATAAAGGCCTTTGGTAGATTAAGTCATTTTAGGGAATGGATTTGATGTATAATTTGTCATTCTATCCTATTTTAAAGGCAATTGAGTTGTTGAATATTCTCCTACATATATGATGATTTCTAAGTTAATATAAGTGTATTTAATATTTAGCCTCGGTAATGTCTATTGGTATCACCATACCCATAGCCTGTGTAACACAAATTTAGGATGGCATCATTGAGTTTTTATAATATATAATATAAGTAGAAATACCCAAGGGCATCACTATAGAGACCATGTCATTGCATTTTTATAGCTTATGAATATATGTATTTAATATTTATTGTCTACTTATGAATCACTGATATCTTTCTTTATATTATTGCCTACTAATTGTCGTCATTGTAATCATAGTTCCCATACTATAAACATGCAGTGTTATCATGTATAATCCTATTAATATATATGTGGTATCATTATTTACTTATTTTACCTACTATATAAATACAACAAGGACCCATTTATGTTTTGAAAGTCTATGTAAAAACATAATAAGTTTGTTGTTTAACCCAATGGCATTAATACCATATTGAATCGCTAGAATTTAATATTTATATATATATTTAGTTATTCGACTAGTATATATCTTTTTTATGTATATGTATCCACATCTTGATGATGGAATCATTGTTTTGTGTGATAATTGTCATTTGTCAAATCGTTATATTTCAATCTTAGTTGGCATCGCCTAAACTATGTTTTCAACATGTTTATGAATATAAAGTAATTGTATTTTTAATATTTTTATAGTATATGTTAGTTTAGAAGACCTCATAATATTCCATAGTGGTTACTGCCATATGTTGAGGTGTTTAGTCATCTTAAATTAAATGTCATGTTAAACTTAGCAAGGTGTCATTGTAGTGAAAAATGTCATCAGAAGTGTTTCTACATTTTATAATAACGAGTGTTATTAACTTGACATATATATTTTTGTCACCTTATATTGTGATCACGACTGAATACTTGGAGTATTAGCTATAACTTATAACACACATATAAGTTGTTTATAATTTTTTAATGCTGAATCGATGCCTTGTAGGGGTATATCCTTTTCTCTTTTAGAAGAAAGGATTATTAACCATGTACTTCCATATTTTACATGTGTTGAGGACTATTTATAAACTAAAGGATTTTTTAGTATGGTATTAGTGTAAATGATAAACAAGGAAAAGATTTTTGAAAATTAATAAAATATGGTTATTTACATTATGATTGATTTACATATGAACTAGAACAATATCCAAAATTATATATAATAATAATATGAGGAGAGTTCTTGTATATATGGGTTTATATCAAGAGAATTGTTAACTTCAATATATATGGAATTATATAGAACATAGTCAATTATTTCATTATTCAACAATTCAAAACCTCATGAAAATCTCCTTATAGAATATTAATATCTATAGGTGTTAATGTGACTAATAGAGTGTATATGTATAGAGGGGTGTATTCTTATGGTTATAATTCCATGGGTGGATTATGGCCTATATTAAATAATTACATAAAATTAACTTAATGACTGTGTGTATTCAAACCTCTAAATGTATAACAAATACTAGTTTGGATTACTCTATGTTTCATAAAAATGGACTTTTGGTTGTTCTAGGTATTGATTTTGAGTGTATGTTTCCATGTATTTATGACTACTTTATTAAGCCTAGTTGTAACACTTAGTAGTTATGCTTAAAATCACTAGATATTAAATGTTAGAAACAAATTATGATATTAGAATCTATAGTTAATTGTAAATTTACCTAGGTGGTATAAACTATAGTCATTATTTCTAGTATGGGATAAAAAATAATGTAATATTCATTCATACATTTGATGAAATAAATGTATGATTTGGTTACTCCTATGTTTATCATGTAATATGATATATTTTCTAGTAGGATGTAAATTATATGAATCTTATGGTTAAATTATATTTGACTAATCTGCATTATTGATACTAAGTAAGGAGTGAGATGGACTTCACTAGCTTACTAGCATCACAATGCTAGATGAAGGCAATCTGATCAAGTGGTGTGTATGAATTTGATTGATATATGGATCATTTTTATTTACTATTATTAAAACTTTGGTTAAAGTACGTTTAGTGAGATATTATCATTTCACGAGTATGATTTACATGTTTGTATGATATCTTGCAATAGATCAATTTTTCTATGATAGAATACATGTTTAGTTTTAGAAATCATACAACACATAGGTACTTACTCATCTCTCTAGATTCCCATGCCATCAATATCTACTCATCTATGAAGGGAGGGTGATTTGTTCATAGGATTAGTGTGGGAGATCATTGGTCCATGGTTGGTGTGGAAAAGCAATCAGATGATGCTCTCCCTCCCCATAACAGTACTACTTATCAATATGACACTTGAGATTGCCACAGATACTTGAATTTGAGAACTATGTTCTAGGGGAGCCATGTATCTTATATGTACATTGTATTGTATTGTAATTAATATTGAATATTTTCATAAAGAGATGTAATCACTTATTATTGTACATCAATAATAGTGGTTGTAGACATGTATCAAAGGTGGTTGAGTTAATATAATTACTTTTTATATTACATTATGATGTGATCTCATGATATTAGAGATCAAAAAAATATGATGTAATATGTTTGTTTACTATTATCACTTGGGGTGTGTGTGTGTGTGTGCTCTCTATTTATATTCTCATGGTGTAATATGTTTTTGGCAAATGTGTTTAATTAAAAAAATCACATATTTTTAGGTAGATCCCAGTGGGGATGTTTCCTGTCGTATCAGAGCTATGGATCAAACTCTAGGATGTAATGAGTCCACTAATGTTTTCATATACTTCTATTGACAAAATTAAGGATGGTGAAAGCTAGAGTTTTTGGAGAGGGTCCATCAAATGTTAATGATAGCAACCCTTTGTTTGATGTTAGTCAGTTTTCCATTGAGTAGTTAGCAAAGATGGACCAGATTCTCATAGTCATGAATAAAACCAGGGATCAAATTACAACTCTAGAGTAAGTGGTTCATGGCCATGATGAATAAGAACATCAAGATGAACCTGAAGAGCATCCTACTAATGAAGCAAATCCTCACAATTTTAGAGCTTAGGGAGCTGTGGAGTTGGCTAGAGACATAAATAAGGTGAACCCACCTAAGTTTGATGGGACTATTCTAGGAGATGGAGATGAGGCATGGCTGACTGAGATAGATAAGTATTTCAAAATTTAAAACTACTCTGAGGTCACCAAGGTAATTTGAGGAACATACTAGTTGGTTGGTGAGGCAACTACGTGGTGGGCCAACAAGAGGTTGGAAGTAAATATTAATTTGACCACCACCACTTGGGATTAGTTTGTGGTATTATTGCATCATGGTAGCTCCCACAACTTTTTTTGATCAAAAGCTCACAAATTTATAAAATTTGAAGTAGGGTGATTTGTCGATGAATGAGTACTAGGAATAGTTCACTAAATTTCTAAAGTATATAACTCAATATCAAGGTGATGATTGGTTTAGGATAAAAAAAATTATCATGGGTTTGAGGCCCTAGATCGGTGGAGAGGTAGATATTCATGGATATTACACCATGGACTAGGTCTTTGAGAAGGCTATCAAACATGAGTAGAAGTTGAAGTTTCTTTCATAGACCAATGACAATTTCAAGAAAATATTTGGAAATTCTAAGTCAACCTTCAAGAAGAAGATTTGTAAATAGAGGAGTAGAGACTCTAGGAAGTAGTTTAAAAGTCAGAATGCCAAGTTCAATAATGGTTTAGGGAATAACAAATATGATAATGGATCCAAAGATAGTTTCAATGGAAACCAATCGAATCATAAGAAAGGACCATCAAGAGGTATTACAATTTGTAAAGAAGGACAGTATGCTCATGATTTCCCTTAGGAAAATTCAAATGGAAAATATCCTAATCCTTTGAAGGTTAGTTTTCAATAGCAGATTCATACAACAATTGACAATCAACAATTTGAATATGAGGCATTACCTATAGAGCTATCATGTACTTTATCTAACCATATAATTTACATTTTGATAGATATAAGAGCCACATAATGTTAAAATAGATCCTAAGATGCTTAATAAGTTAAGTAAAAGATATGGTGTAATGGAAAATACATGGTCAGTACAGTATGGGAATGGGTCAAAAATCATGGTCATAAGTTCTTAGTCAAAGTAGAGATTAGGTTGCTCAAATTCATAATAGTTATGCATTTGTATCTATCACCTCTAGGATCACATGATGTTATTTTAGGAGTCAACTACATTTAAAAACATAAATCCAAGGTACTACTTGTATAAGTTTGAGTGTCTTGATGATTTTGGAAATGAGACACAAATTCAAGGTGAGAAGAGGGAGTTGAAGCTTAGGCAAATTTTTGTAATGTAGCTTAAGAGGGCTCAGGGAAAAGGGTGCTAAACATTTATCATCAAGACAAATGAAATGGAGGAAGCTAATGAACCATATCTCTAAGATTACCCACTTCTTAGAGATTTTCATGATGTGTTCTCAGAAGAATTATGAGGTTTGCCTCCTAGACGTGAGTTCAATTTTTTTACCAACATCATACCCATTTTGAAACCATAGTCTAAGGCACCATAAAATATGACAAATACTGATTTGGTTGAACTAAATGCTCAAATTAAAGAAGTGTTGGCTAAGGGTTTGATTAAGCCAAGTGTGTCACCATGGGGTGCACCAGTTATCTTTATCAAGAATAAGGATGGTACCCATCGACTTTGCATAGATTACAAAATGTTGAACAAGGTAACTACCAAAAATAGGTATATGCTACCTTGTATAAATGATATTTTTGTATTTTCTAAGATTGATCTTCGAGAAGGATACCATTAGTTAAGGATTTGGGATGAGGACATTCCAAAAATAGCATTTAGAACTCATTATGGGTATTATGATTTTACAATGTTACCATTTGGACTAACTAATGCTCCAACAACATTTATGAATCTCATGAATAACATATTTAGAGATTACCTTGATCAATTTATTATAATTTTACTGGATGACATTCTTTTCTACTCAAAGAATGACAAGGATAACCTTTAGCATCTACAACTGGTTCTAAAATAGTTTTAGAAACACAAGATATATGGAAAATTGTCTAAGTGTACATTTTTCTAGGAAAGAGTCTATTATTTGGGACACATTATCTATATATATGGTATCTCATTAGATATAGGGAAGATTAGAGCCATTATGGAACGGTTAGCATTGAAGAATGTGCACGAGGTAATAAGCTTCATGGGGTTAGCAAGCTACTACAAGAAGTTCATTCTAAAATTTCTTAAGATAGCTATTCTAATTACTTCCTTGCAACAAAATAATAACATATATATTTGATCATAGAAGTACAAAGTAGCTTTCTAAGAGTTGTAAATAAGGCTTATGTTAGAACTAGTGTTGATAATTACTGACCCCAATGGTCAATTTTTAGTGATCACAGATGCATTAGGAGATGGACTAGGAGAAGTCCTTATGGAAGATGGTATAGCAGTGGCTTATGAGTCATGAAAGTTAAAGCTATATGAGGTTAATTACGTCCCTCATGATTTGGAACTTA
This sequence comes from Torreya grandis, assembly GCA_037957365.1. Classification (NCBI taxonomy): domain Eukaryota; kingdom Viridiplantae; phylum Streptophyta; class Pinopsida; order Cupressales; family Taxaceae; genus Torreya; species Torreya grandis. Next base: position 2,189,996 of record JARHVA010000282.1, on the reverse strand, counting down.
TAGTGATTATTCATGTTTTGCAAGTATGGTGACATTATTTATTGGGAAAACTTTTTGAGCTCAATACAGATAAATTGGGACTCAAATACATTTTTACCCAACCTAATTTGAATGCTCACTAAAGGCACTAACTTGAGTACTTGTAAAATTATGATTTTGACATCAGTTATATCAAAGGCAAGGAAAATATAGTAGTTGATTCCCTCAATCATAGAAGGTACATAGTAGCTATATCTAATATAAGGAGTAATTTTAGGGATTGGGTGATTGAGTTCTCTTTAAGAGATGAATTTTATGATCATGTCAAAAAAAATTATTTGAAAATTCTTAGAATCCTTATTATAAAGGATTCATATTGGATATTGATAGTCTATTGCATTATAATAGATGGATGTATATGCCAAATCAAGAGAATATATGACTCATAGTGCTAAAAGAATTACATAGTGACCCATAATTAGGATATCTAAGAGTAACCAAGCTCATGTCATATCTTAGGCCACTATATTTTTGGAAACGAATCAAGAAAGATCTTGCAGATTATGTGTCACATTATCTTGAGTGTCAGTAAGTGAAAGCTAAGCATGTGCATCCAGATGGATTATTATATCCATATGATATACTAGAATGGAAGTGGAAGTTGATAACTATGGATTTTGTCCAAGGTTTACCGATGTCATAGAATAGGGATGATATGATCTTGGTAGTTGTTGAAAAACTAACCAAGGTGGCTCACTTCATACTAGGTAATTTGATAGATGATGCACTTGCCCTTACAAATAAGTTCATAAAGAAAATGTATAGGTTGCATGGTTTTCTAGAGAAGATCATTTCATATTATGATCCAAAGATGACTTCAAGGTTTTGGGTAACTCTAAATTTATCTTTGGGTATGCAACTTAATTTTATCACAACATATCATTGAGAGATTGATGGACAGACTGAGACAGTTAATCAGGTGTTAAAGGATCTTCTTTGTATATATTTCATGGATCAGAAATACAAGTGTGAAGATTATCTTCCATTGGTTGAGTTTACATATAACAACTCATACCAATTAGCATTGAAGATGGCACCATTTAAGGCACTTTATGGGAGAAGGTGCTGGACACCCATAAAATAGGATAGGTTAGAGGACAAGATAGTCTTTGGACCTGAGATGCTCTCAGAAATGGAAGCACAAGTTAGAATAATCAAGTAGAGATTGGTTGAGGCAAATGATAGGTAGAAGACTTATGTTGATCTAAAGAGAACAGAAAGGCACTTTGTAGTAGGTAATAAAGTGTTTTTGTGAGTTAAGTTGCAGAAGAGCTTGATAAAATTCAAGAAGTTAGAAAAATTGCCATTGATATATGTGGGACCCTTCAAGGTGTTGGAAGTGGTCAATCATGTAGTGTATAGGATTGCAATTCCAGTAGCCCTAACTCTTTTACATAATGTATTCCATGTTTCTTATTTTAAAAAGTATATAGTTGATTCCATGCATGTATTGGATTGAAATGCTTTGCAAGTTCTGGATCTCAGGGTGGTCATCATAGAACCAATCAGGGTAATTGACACATGAAAACTTTGTTTGTGTAATAAAGAGATGTCATAGTGCAAGGTCTAGTGGGACTAATACTCTAAGGATAGTGCAACTTGGGATTATTATGATGAGTTTTTTTTTAGAGATTTTCACATTTATTTGATTGATTAGATATTTTTATACTATGTTATTTTCAATTAAATAATATTTTTAATTTAGAACTTATGTTTGGATAAGAGTCATCCAGGATAATGACTAGCTCTAGAGGGAAAGATGTTGCATCTTGATTCCTCACTAAAAAAATTATTTGGTTACTCATAGATATTTATGGTTGACACACTTTATATTTATTATATTTTTGATTAAGCTTGAGATATATATTATTATGGGATAGTAGGATATTGTTTAGATACATGACGGTACATGTTTTCATTACTTTGAGTTAGTTGTAGTGTATGTGTTTACATTACAAATAAGTTGATGTGTTGTTTTAGTTGTATTTTATTTTGTATCTTTATAAGGTTGATATGATCTAACTACTTGATTATTTTGAGGTTGACATAGGACAACCCATTCCTCAAAGTGTGTCGAAGGGAGAGTATCATCAGAGAAGGTGATGCAGATGGAGATGTCAGCAGATAATAGAAAACTAGCAAGAACCCTGCACACACCACAGTAGTTAGCACATGCTAGAATGCATTTAAAATAGTTTACACATGGTGTTTTTATTTCTAATTTCATTGGAAAGTTAATTTTTATGAGTTTTCTAGCATATTTAAATATCTTAATGAATGCATTTTGCATGATTATTATATTTTATCATTAAAACTAGTGGAAACATTATTAGCATGATTAGATTTAAAAAATCCATAATTATTAATTATTAAAATTGTCATTAAAATTTGTGACAATAAAAGATATCAATTAAATTACTAAATTATAAATTTTCTCTATTTTGTGTTAAAATATATGAAATTATAAATTATCATAAAAAAAGGAAAAAATAGAAAAAAAATACAATAAAAGAATAAAAATAAAGGAAATGTTTAAATTTAGGAAAATAAAAAAAAGAAATAAATATATTAAGAAATAACAAAAACAAAGAAAAATCTTTAAAGCAAAAAGGACTATGCCTATTTTCATATAAGGGAAATTAAGAAAGATGAAAACGATAATCACAAGTATTATCTAATAGAAAATTGAAGAATTAAATAAGGAAAAAGTCGTTGCATAGGAGAAATAAATGAGGTGTTGGGAGAGAGGCGAATCGACAAGGATAGACAGACAAAAAAAGAATTTTATGATTGACAGGTAGGTGTTGTTTTCAATTTGTCACACTCATGATGAATGTTAAAAGGGTTAGGGAAGAATAAAATGTAGAAAGAACAAAATTTTCTATATTATTTATTGACTAATTCATATTTAGGGATCACTAAAGTTAATTTATTCAACCCAACTATTATTAATAAATGCCTTTGGTGGATTAAGTCATTTTAGGTAATTAATTCAATGTATAATTTATCATTCTAGCCAATTCTAGAGGCAATTGAGTCACTGAATGTTCTCTTGCATAAACAACAATGTCTGAGTCAATATAAGTATATTTGATCTTAGAATGTAACACAAATTTGGGATGTCATCATTGAGTTTTATTACTATATAATGTAGGCAAAATAACCAAGGCCATCACTATAGAGACCATGTCATTGCAATTTTATAGCTTATGAGTATATGTATTTAATATTTACTATCTACTTATGAATCGCTAAAATCTTTCTTTATAATACTACCTGATTATTGGCATTATTATAATAGTAGTTCCTAGTTGTATAAACATGCAATGCTATCATTTACATTCCTTTTAATATATATTTGGCATCACTATTTACTTATTTTACCTACTATATAAATATAATAAGGGGATGTTTATGTTTTAAAAGTCTATTTAAAAACATAATAAGTTAGTTATTTGACCCAATGGCATGAGTACTATACTGAATCACTGGATTTTAATATATATATATATAGTTGTTTGACTATGTATATATCTTTTTTATGTATATATATCCACATCTTGATGATGGTGTCATTGTTTTGTGTGAAAATCATCATTTGTTAAACCATTGTATTTCACTCTCCATTGGCATTGCCTAAATTGTGCTTCCAGCATGTTTATGTTTATAAATTCATTGTATTTTTATTATTTTTATATTTTGTGTCAGTTTAAAAGACATTTTAATCTTCCATGGTGATTATTTCCATATGTTGAGGTGCTTAGTCATCTTAATTGAAATGATGTGTTAAACTTAGCAAGGTGTCATTGTAGTGAGAAATTTTATTAGAGGCATCGTTACTTTTTATAATAAAAAATGTTATTAAATTGAAATATATATTATCACCACCTTATATTGTGATCATGACTAAATACTTGGAGTAGTAGTTGTAACTTATAACACAAATAATAGTTGTTTATAATTTCTTAAGGCTAAATTGATGCCTTGCAGGGGTGTTTCTTTTTCTCTTAAAAAATGATTATTGAAACCATAGTGCCTTATTTTCCATGTGTTGAAGATTATTTATAAATTAAAGAATTTTTAAGTGTGGTATTAGTATAAATTATAAACAAGAAAAATCTTTTTGAAAATTAAGCAAATATGGTTATTTACATTATGAATGATTTACATATGAACTAGAACAATAGACAAAACCGTATATAATAATAATATGAGGAGAGTTGTTGTATATATATGTTTATATCAAGAGAACTATTAACTTTAGTATATATGGAATTATATATAACACATTCAATTCATTCATTTTTAAATGGTTGAAAACCTCATGAAAATATCCTTAGAGAATATTAATATCTATAGGTGTTAATGTGACTAATAGTGTGTACATGTAAAGAGCGGTGTATTCTTATAGTTATAGTTCCACAAGTAGAGTATGAACTGTATTAAATAATTACATAAAATTCACTTAATGAATGTGTGCATTCAAAACTCTAAATGTATAACAAATATTAGTTTGGATTAATCTATGTTTTATGAAAATGGAGTTTTGGTTATCTAGTTATTGATTTTGAGTGTATGTATCCATGTATTTATGACTACTTTATTAAGCCTGGTTACAATACTTAGTACTTATACTTAAAATCACTAGACTATGGTAATATGGGTTATCATAGGGTGTAAAATGTTGGAAAAAATTATGATATTATAATATGCAATTAATTGTAAATTTACCCAACTAATACAAACTATAGTCATTATTTACAATATGGGATAGAAAATAAAGTAAGATTCATTCATATGTTTAAATAAATAAATGTATTCTTTGGTTACTCCTATGTTTAGCATGTTATATGATGTTTTTTCTAGTAGGATGTAAATTATATAAATCGTGTGGTTAAATTATATTTGACAAATTTTCATTGGTGATACTGAGTAATGAGTGAGATGGACTTCACTGGCTTACTAGCATCACAATGCCAAATGAAGATAGTTGATCAAGTGGTGTGTATGTATTTGATTGATTTATAGATCACTTTTATTTACTATTCTTAAAACTTTGGCCAAAGTATGTTTAGTGAGACATTATCATTTCATGGGTATGCTTTACATGTTTGTGCAATATCTTGCAATAGATTGAGTTTTCTATGATACACTACATGTTTAGTTTTAAAAATCATACATCACACGAGTACTTGATTGTCTCTCTAGATTCTCATGTTGTCACTAACTACTCATCTATGAAGGGAGGGAGATTTAATTATGGGATTAGTGTAGGGGATCATTGGTTCATGGTTGGTGTGGAAAATCACTCAAATGATGCTCTCCCTCCCCACAATAGTACTAGTTATCAAGATGACACTTGAGATTGCCACAGATACTTGAGTTTGAGAACTATGCTTTGAGGGAGCCATGTATCTTATATGTACATTGTATTTTATTTTACTTATTATTGAATATTGTCATGATTAGTTGTAATTACTTATTATTATACATCGACAGTGGTTGAAGTAGACTTGTATCAGCTATGGCTAAGTTAATATAGTTACTTTCTATATTGAATTATGATGTGCTCTCATGATATTAAAGATCAGTGAAATATGATGTAATATGTTTGTTTATTGTTATCACACTTGAATATATATATATATATATATATATATATATATATATATATATATATATATATATATATATATATATATATATATATATGTTACATATACACATACACATACATGTATGTATGCATGCATGTATGTACACATACACATACATACATACATACATACACATACACATACATACATACATACATATCTGTGTGTGTGTGTGTGTTATCTATTTATATTATCATGGTGTAATCTATTTTTTTATGTGTTTAATTAAAAAAATCACATATTTCTAGTTAGATCCGGTGGGGATGTTGCAATTCCTTGATTATATGTATGCAACTAGAGATTTGGCTTTAATACTTGACTATGTTATCAACATACACAGACACACACACACACACACACACACACACACACACACACACGTATGTATGTATGTGTATGTGTGTGTGTGTGTGTGTGTGTGTGTGTGTGTGTGTGTGTGTGTGTGTGTGTGTGTGTATATACACACACACATACACATACATACATACATACATACATACGTGTGTGTGTGTGTGTGTGTGTGTGTGTGTGTTGATAACATAGTCAAGTATTAAAGCCAAATCTCTAGTTGCATACATATAATCAAGGAATTGCAACATCCCCACCGGATCTAGCTAGAAATATTTGATTTTTTTAATTAAACACATAAAAAAATAGATTACACCATGATAATATAAATAGACAACACACACACACACACACACACACACACACACACAGATATGTATGTATGTATGTGTATGTGTATGTATGTATGTATGTATGTATGTATGTATGTATGTATGTATGTGTATATGTATGTGTACATACATACATACATACATATATATGTTATCTATTTATATTATCATGGTGTAATCTATTTTTTTATGTGTTTAATTAAAAAAATCACATATTTCTAGTTAGATCCAGTGGGGATGTTGCAATTCCTTGATTATATGTATGCAACTAGAGATTTGGCTTTAATACTCGACTATGTTATCTGTTGACTCAATTTCAAATACTTTAAACTTGGATTATGACTGATCTTAGTTTATGATCTTGAATTTGGGAATAATAAGTCATATTTTTTTAATGTCTAACAGTGTATAAATACCCAATACATAGTACCAAGCTAGGAATTAGGTCTATTTGAAAGGAGGCTTTGATTTGCCTACATAGTGAAACCTTTTGACGATTTTCTTTAGTTGACCTAACAAAATGTGAAAGAAAATCCAATTGATTTTTTTTTTAATTTATAATTTATTCATCAAACGGTTTAGTTACAATATTGTACTAGGTGCGTAGGTCTGTAGCAAAAAAATTGTTTGTCTAGCGTGGACTTGTCTAAGAAGATCAGGGATAATTATGAGATTAACAATGGTTTTAATAGTGATATGAGATAGTTTGATCATTGACTTTGAATTTATTATGTAGCAATGTTAGTGAATATAGGATCAAGCTAGCATATAGATAAATGTCTTAGAAGAGTGGAAAATAAGAGTAATGTATTTTAGCATAATTCAAATAGTTCAAGATGTATGCAGAATTAACATTGTCAAGTACTTGTAACCAGATTTAGGTGTCTACACTACCCTTAAATGAAACTAAATATGATTTAATGCCACTTAAAATGGATATATATATATATATATATATATATATATATAACATAATTATTTTTAAATAAATATGTTCTTTATTTAATTTTAAATAATTAAATTATATTTGTTTTTTAATTATTTAAAAATATATTAGATATAACTAATTTGTTTTTATAATGTTTTTATATTAATGTATATAATAATAGATATTATATTAATGTATATTATATTAAACATTTGTAATTTTAATATTTTAGGTTTAGAATATATTAAAAATTATAATACTAATAAAATGAAAAAATTTAAATCAAGAAAGATAAGATTTGAATTTGTTTTTATTTTTATACAATAATATATAATACTACAATTCCATATTACAATAAAGGAATAATTGAATAATAAAATGTACCTTCAAAATGATAAAACAAATAATTATAAAGCTAGTCATCCTCCTCGTACTCCTATTCATCCTCTGTCTCATCCTCATTCTAGATATATTTATCCTCCTCCTTCCATGTTATTCAAATTTGAGAAACATAATGATAAAAATGTATAAGTATTTTAATTTATAATTTACATAGTTTACAAATAAGAAAGACATCTTACCAACACAAAGTCATTAGCATAGGTGCACTAGTTTAAGGTATGTGTATTCCATCCCATGGTTTATAATTTCACCACACTTCCTTTGTTTCATGCTTATTATAACACAGTTATTGAAAAAACAATGATATGATAAAATAAGATGTATTAATAGTTTATATGAAAAGATTTATATAAACATAATTGTACAATAATTTATATATAACTTTTAAATTTGTTATCTAGATCATCTAAGTTATTAACCCTCATGTGATGAGTCTCCTATATCTCTTTTTGTATTCTTTCCTTGTAACCCTTTAATTGATTAAATTTCTTACTTGAATTAATTAAAATATTTGTAAAATATTTAATTTAGAAAAAATCATAATTTTACATATCATTAATTTGGTTAACTAACTTGTAATCCTATCAATTTCATCTCCTAGATATTTGTTGCATAGAAATTCCATGTTTCTTCAACTATTCCGAGAAGTCAAAGAAGTCTCCTCTTTGCATCAATGTTTCCTTGGTATTGAAGCTGCAATTTATGGTTATAAAAAATTAGTAAGAGAGTATACCATTTATGATGCATATTTTTCATATGTATATTTATTGTAATTAGTTAACCATAAGTCATCTCAAGAGTTTTAAAAACTATGTTTTTGCATTTTTCCACTGCTATTTTATACCATAGTACATGGAAATATTTTTAAAAATGTTCACGATCGATCAAATATTCTTTTCTCTAAATATTGAAACCAAAAAAATGTTAAATATATTGTAGTTTAATCAATCACTATAAATGAACAAATAAATACTTTTAAATTTTTAAAAAGTAGTAAAATGATAAGATAAAATAAATAAATAATACTCAAATATAAGATATTAAAATACTTCATTTCCCCAAACATTCATTAATATATTGATTTGGACACCTAAATCTAGTCACATGTACTTGATAATGTTAGTTCTTAACACATGCTAAACCACTCAAATTATAGGTCTCTTATATGCCATTCCTCTAAGCTAGTTATTTATATGTGGGCTTGAACCCTATATTATCAATCACTGGTAGACATTGATTTCTATTAAATACTCAAAACTATGTTATATCACTCTTATAAGGTAAGTGCATAAAGATGGGGGACGAAAAGGGGCCTACCATGGGCATTTGTTTCTGAAAATAAAGAAAGGTCAACTTTTGTAGACTATTTGAGATGGCTACACTGAAAATTTGAAGATAGTATAAAAGCATGAATTGTAACATTTAGAGTTTAGTTTCTAAAATACTATTTTTTTAAATGTCTAGGTATAAGTAGGTAAAACATCTAACATTTGAAGAGAAAATCTTATTTTTTAAAATATAGAGTAAATAGCCAGTTGTGCAGCCCCTCATTTTTTTAGCATCATTTAGTATTGTTGAAACCCGTTGATGGAAATTTAGATAAGATCATCTAATTTTTGACCAGTAAATTTTGTTTAATTAATAAATATTTTTAATTAATATTTCAAGTAAATAAATCTCAAAAACTTAAAAAAAAATGGATAGTAAGTCGTGCAACCCCCCTTACTACCTTAAAAATGTTTTTTTTAGATGTGTATAGAATTAGGCCTACTTTATGACCATAGAATTTGTTTTTCATTTGGATCAACGAAACAAAAAATACATAAATATATATAGACATGTATGGTTGTGACATATAGTGGCCTAAAAAATATAGTAAAAAATAAACATAGAATAGTCCAAAAATTAAAAAATCATATATTTGGAAAGAGAAGAGTGTACTTGAAATTGTAATAATAATTTTATGCAATATATTTTTGAAATTCATAGTGTTTATGATGATGGAATTTGGATTTCCTTATTTTCAATTAAAAACTCAGATTCGGCTATGCATTTATAGGTCCAGGCCTTAGGCTTGGGAATCCAATCCATCTCCAAGCCAAAAAGCATTTTGAAAGTACACATAGAAAACCATATATGCACTATAATGTCTATGAATAATAATGTTTAAACAAAATAATGCATCCACATACTTAAGAGATGAAAGTAAGAAGCCTTAGATTGCAAGAAGGGGATCAATTATAAAATTGGGTTTGTGGTTTACTTAAATAAATGTTAAGTAGAAGTTAACACTAATATTATTACTTAATAAAGTAACAATATTAATTCAACATATAATTTAAATTTATTTTATTAAATATAATAAATTAGGGTTACTCTACATCTTCTAGTATTGGTATCTTGACTTAAAATTTGGGAGATAATTTGTAAAATCTAACATGGTCAGTACTTAGTCATTTTTAGGATTTAAATATTGAGCCTAGGAATGTTAGGGCATAAATTTTGTAATTAATGTCCCTTTTGGGTATGTATATAGTCAATTTTAGGTTTTGTTTCCTTCTAAATTACTTTTTAACATTTATAGGAGTTCTTGATTTGTTAAAATTAAATCTTAAAAACCAACACACACCCAAACACTCTTTTATGTTGATTTTACTTATGATTAGGTCACTTATAAGTTAAAAAATGACACAACACCATAATCATTTGTGACTATGGTATATAGGAATAATTTGGGCCATATTTAGGTGTGGTCACCCAAATTGAATTTGAATTCATGCCAAAGTCATGTGCATGGTGAGACATAGGTTACATTGGTGACCCTTGCACACCCAACCACCCCTTTATCCTATTTTAACTTGTGATTAGGTCCCTTATAGGCTAATAGTGACACAAAACACCATATTCACTTATGACCAAGGTAAACTCAGACAATTTTAGGCAAATTTTTGCATGACTAGATCATTTATATTTTAATTAAAGTAAAAAATATGTGATTGTGGAAAAGTAAGTCGCATTGTAACCCTTGCACATCTAGCCACCAATTAATGTTGATTTAACTTTTGATTAGCTCTATTATTTCCAAAAGTGACACAACAACACTATATACACTTGTGATCATGTAAATTCAAATAATTTATCATGCATGTATGCACAATCACCCTAATTCACTTTGAATCCAATCCAAAATGGGGTAATTGGGACAACATATGTCACATTGATGGCCCACACACACTAAACCACCATTTTATGTCATTTTTAATTGTAATTTGAGCATTTATAGGAAAAAATAAACACAACACTACCATATCCAATTGTGATGATGGAAAATACAGATAATTTGGGACACACTCATGCATGATCAACTAAATTCACTTTGAATTGAGGCTAAATTAGTGTGATTGGGACAACATAGGTCCAATTGGTAATCGACATTCATCCAACCACTCATTTATGCTAATTTTACTTACAATTAGGTCCCTTAGAAGCTAAAAGTAACATAACATCACCATATCCATGTGGCTATAGAAAATACAAATAATTTTGAGCACATTTATGTATGATCACCCCAATCCACTTTGAATCTAGGCCAACATGGTGTAATTTGATAAATGTAGGCTTCGTTGTTGACCTTCATACATTAAAACACCCCTTTATGTTGATTTAACTTTTTAATAGATCCCTGATAGGCCAAAAGTGACATAACAATACTATATCTACTTGTAACTTGTGAAAATGAAGAAAATTTTGAAAGAATTTATGGATGATCACCCTAATTCTCTTCAAATTTAAAGTGTTGTGAATGTGGTAACATAGTTTGTGTTTTTCTATGCATGGGTCACTAATGTGATTAAGTATCACATGCTAAAATATACACAACATCACCATATCCACATGTGAAAAATATAAATGTAGATGATTTTGGGAACATATATGCGAAATCACCCAAATTCACTTTGAAATCAATCCCAAATAGTGTGATTGGGAAAAGTGAGTTACATTGTGACCTATGCATATCAAACTACATTTTTATGTCATTTTTACTTGAGATTATGTGGGTTATAAGCCAAAAAAAAAACAACACTATATTGAATCTTATTTAAACTATGGTGACATGATATTCCAAAGTACGCCTCAATAATTGGCATGAAACATTAATTCTCTATATCTATATGGTGCTAGACTATAGGTAGTATGCCTTTATATTATTATGTGTAGCCTCTATCATGTCAGGTATATATATGAGATACACTCACATGATATGAGTTATCTATGAGTCATGAGCCATGGTTATTGTCTCAAGATGGGATAATGGTTAGGGTATAACTATAGTTAATGGCATCATAATATATAATGGGCCCACCACGTCAATGCAACCCATATATAATAAATTCCATTAAATGATGTCACACAAACCAACTATCATAGGGGCCCTCAATTAATATAATAAATTAATTGAGTCTTCATCTATATATAGGGGGCCTGATCTTCTATAGATATAGATAGGGGAGACTGAGTGCCCATAGATAAATAGGCACCCTAAATTAGTTTACAAATTGAGTGATCGATTGACCATATATATCTAATGGTACTCATGTCCCTATATATGTATATATATCAAATATATAACATCAGTCATAAGTTCTATATTTGAGTGATGCACAGATTATTTCCCTTATGCTCTTTTGTCTATTTAGTATATGGATATGGTATATATAATATGGTGGGCACACTAGTGGGTGGTGTCTATCCCCTCTCTCTCTCTCTCTCTCTATATATATATATATATATATGCTTCTATAGATATAGATAGGGGAGACTGAGTGCCCATAGATAAATAGGCACCCTAAATTAGTTTACAAATTGAGTGATCGATTGACCATATATATCTAATGGTACTCATGTCCCTATATATGTATTTATTCAAATATATAACATTAGTCATAAGTTCTAGATTTGAGTGATGCACATATTATTTGCCTTATGATCTTTTGTCTATTTAGTATATGGATATGGTATATATAATATGGTGGGCACACTAGTGGGTGGTTTCTATCCCCTCTATATATATATGGGTAACCCCTATATATATATATATATATATATATATATATATATATATATATATATATATATATATATATATATATATATATATATATATATATATATATATATATATATATATATATGCACGCACGCACACACACACCCATTATGCATGCACACACACACACACCCATATATATATATATATATATATATATATATATATATATATATATATATATATATATACATATACATATACATATATATATATATATATATATAGATACATATATATAGATACACACACACACACACACACACACATATATATATATATACATACATACATACATATATATACATACATACATATATATATATATATATACATATATATATATATATATATAAATATGTATACATATATGTATATGTATCTATATATATATATATATATATATATATATATATAGACAAAGCATATATAGTTGAGGCCAAGATAAAGGTCTCATAATATATGAGGGGAACCTTATTGATGATTGACCCTATATATCTATTTGGTGAGGGCACCGCATAGATATTGGGGTGGATTGATTGACATATCTATATATAATGGAAATCAAGAGGCCCACATTCTAGTGAATCATGAAAAAAGTGTACCCTATATTTATATATGTCATAGATAATATAATTAAGAATTAAGGGATGAGACCCCACTCAATTGATTCATTTATGAGGGATGGTAGTTGATAGATAAGGGTGGCTATGTGGTAGAGAAATTATTGATGGGTACCCATACCCATCTCAAGGAGTCAAATATTTTATAGGTTGTATTATTTTATATTTATTAATTTAATAGATTATATTACTCACTCTATTCTACTTTGGAATAAAACTTATGACTGTTGATAAGAAAACCAATGATTATTAGGAAGAACAAGGGAGTGATGTACATACCATTTTTTCAATGTGGATTTAATATACCATACCCAAGTTCTTCCTACATCTATATAAAAAGGGAGGGGATCGGTTGATTTATATCGAAAGTTAGATTTAAAAGAGGTGGTTCAAGGTATAATAATCAAGCTTAAAGAATGATGGATAAACCATATCATCAATTTCCTCAATAGCAATCAACATTATATTTCTACAAGTTATAGAGATAGTTTTATTGGTACACTATCTCAATAAAAAATGGATGAATATCCTTGTGCATGCATTTTATTGGTCACAAATGGATATAGTATTTTTAGAATACTTTTGGGCTATAATCCCCATAATCTCAAGTAAAAATGACATAAATGGGTGGTTTGATATGTGTAGGTCACTAATACAACCCAAGTTTCCCCAATTATACCACTTTAGATTGATTTCAAAGTGAATCAAGTAATCACACATATATGTGCCCCAATTCATCTGCATTTTTCCCAATCATAGATGTATATGGTTTTGATGTGTTTATTTTGTCACATGAGGGACTTAATCTAAATTAAAATAAACATAAATTAGTGTTTTGGTGTGTGTGAGTCATTAGTGTGACCTATGTTACCTCAATCACATCATTTTAGCTTGAATTCAAAGTGAATTCGAATGATTTATCTTATGTGTGCCCAAAATTGTTCCCATTTCCATTGCCATAAGTTGATATGGTATTTTTGTGTCACTTATGGCATATAATGGAGCTAATTAAAATTAAAGTAAACATAAATTATTGGTTGGATTTGAAAGGGTCAGAATATGACTTATGTTACTGTTGACCAATTTTGACTTCTAGGTCAAAATAGGGCACCCCTAGTAAAAAACATTATTTTTAGGCATATAAGAGGAAATAATATGTTGACTTAAGGTGTTTCATAGGTCAATTAATGTCAATTTATGTTATATTTACTTTATTTTAGTACTTTCTAGGTCTATTTATCATTTTAAGTCATTTTAAGGGATCAAATAAGTGCATTTAATGCTTTGTACAAGTTTATTGGGAAATGTGCAAGTGTAAATAGGTGATGTCATGACCCATGTGTCCTATGAGGTATTTATTAACTTTCATTAACTGAAATTTTCAGATTAATCAGAGGAAAGTCAATTTTCCTAAAGAAAAGGGAGAAAATGACACATGTACAGCTCTTTGGGAAGCGTGCCACATGTGAGGAAGCCATGAAACATCTCTCAATATTAATAAAGATTATTAACATGATTTTTTTGATCTATAAATTCAACTTTGAATCCAAAACCGTTATGCTCTATTTTGGCTTTCCTAGACACATAAAAGTGACTTACATGTTTTTGCTTAGTTAATGAAGCTCGTATGGTTTCAGGTCAAATGATTTTGGGAGGTTGTTTTAAACTTAGAGAAATTAAAATAAATAAAATAAATTTTATTAATTATGGAATTTTCATCATGAACTATCCATTTAAAGTGGACTGTGCAAAACTACCTACTCATCCGTGCACCCTGCAAGTTTTGCTTCATTTTGAGCAAGTCCATACAAACTAGTTGTTGAGATTGTTTCAAGAGGATTTTGGATATATAAAATTATTTTTCACATTATTTTTTTATACCTTAAATGTTTTTATATTGTCTAATGAACTCGGAGGATGCAATTTTTTGAGATATGGGTAGTTTCAACATTTGCAAGAGTTTGGTGATTTTTCAATGGATTAATAAGATTATTTTAGATCCATATAACTATTTTCAAATTATCCTTGATCCCCTCTTCACTTTTCATCTTTAGTTTCCAAGAAACATTCATGGTTTGTAGCCATATATCACTCAAACAACCATTTGATCATGGCTTGCTATGCAGTCCCAAATGTGTGCACAGATTCTCATGTTGTAATAATGTATTAGAACTTGTTTCAAGCTTAAAATGGTGGATTTTATGCATTGGAATATTTAACCTTGATTTTGAGTTATTTTAAAGACCTTTCATGTATACATTACTTGCCTAAATTCACTACCTGCCTACATATCAATCCAACATGAATCTATAGGAGGCTGAACAGAATAGTAAATGCTTCTATTATGAATAAAATGAAACTAATTAACACCTAATTTAGGTTTTGGAATGATTATCAATATTTGAAAGACCCACATGAAGTTTCAATGATAAAAAAGGAGGAGGTGAACCACTATGATCAAATGAGGACTGAGTTTAGGGCGACAATCCCTAAACCCAGCAAATAGTGGCCTAAAGCTTTTTTGTGAAGATAACTAAATAGATCTACAAAGGTATTGAGGAAAAAAGTTAACCAATCCTTATTTCCTCTAGTATGGACAAGAATCCAACCAATAATGGGCTCAAAAAAGTCGATGGAGGGTGGTGTTTTTTAAGGATCAAAGTTGTCCAAAACCCACTGAATTCTAGTAGTCATTTCTACAGATTTGGAAGCTTAGATGGTGTTTTTACAATAGAGTCTAGAAGTTCTATCTCAGTCATCTCAAGAAAATAGTATAAGTGTATGTGCAAGATAAAGTAGATGAATGAGAGTATGTATGGTGATTATAACCTCATGTGAACCCACAAACACATTTCAAGGACATATATTCATACAAGTTTACCTACATGTATACCTCCTAATGTAGTCATAGTCAAGGCTAAATGTCTCAATCAAGAGTAGAGTTTTAGTTTGTGAACTCAAGTACATGGAATAGACTAAGAGAGGGTGGGATAATGAATTAGTTTTGATCATATCCATAAATATCTTTACCAATTCTAAAAAATCCTAGAAAATGTGACCAAGCATATGTAGCCCTCTCATAGGCTTTAGACATCAATCTACAATAGGGTTTAAAGGTAGTCCACTCAATCATTCAAGGGAAGACCCTTTTTTAGACCCAAGTAGCATGTAGGGTAATTAAAATTAATAATAGGTAATAAAATGATTCAAATTCCTCATGAATATCACCTTAAATTTACGACCATGTCTCAAGTAGTTCTCACAACACCCATAAGAGGTGATTAACACCTATAGATAGTGGACACAGTCTTGGATAAAGGATGGGTTGTTTAAAGGTTGAAGTGTATGTGGGATAATTGAATGAATAAAAAGTGTAAAAGTGATGTTCAGAGATTTAAATAGAGTCTAAAATTACATTCCAAATTCCTAATGCACATAATGTAACCTATAGATAGGGGTTTTAAAGGAGGTGCCTCAGTCAAAATAATGAACAAGGGGATTGTGTCTGATGAGACCTAACCCATGCAAAGTAGATAGATATATGAGGATTTTTGGTGATAAAATGACATGGAAAACATTAATCATGAGCATTATATCATGTTTATGCTATTTAAAATTTAAACTAAGCAAATTAAGGAGACTTAATGATGTAAAACTCAGTCCATTCCTACAAATCCTGCACTTTTTGCCTGTGAGGGAACCAGTCTTGAGATTGGAGGTTTTGAGAAGTCAAATGATATGAAATAAGCCTAAAATTTTATGTGGGATGTAATAACCACTACAATAAGTCCCTCAAATGTTTATTTTCTCTGAGAAAATAGGGGAAGTACCCCAATTTTGTCTCAGACAAGGGGTACTACCCCTCATGCATACTTTGACAATTTTGAGTGTGAGATGGTCAAGGATGAGCCAGAGGTTGTTTGAAACTTTTATGAAAGTTTGGTAAGCTGTATGACACATATAAAATCATGGGAAACCATACAAAATGGATTTAAAATCAATGGAATACTCTAAACTACAAGGTCTATAGTCATGCAGATTAGGCAAAGAATAGGCCTAAAGGTCCAAATGAGGAGCTTTGTCATTTATACTTTGAAGTGAGATTTATAAGAAATTAGAACATGTATATAGGGTAACCAAATATGTTTCTTATCTATCAGGAGGTAATTAAAATCCATCAAAGGCCAGTTTGGGTTTAAGTTGCAGTCAGACCCCTATGAACATGACTAGGCCTAACATAAAAAAAGGGAGTCAACTTCAATTTTAGCTTGGTTTGGGAATTAAAATGTATTTTATCATGATTATAAGGTGAATACATAGGTTTTTAAGCCATTTTAATGCAAATAAAACATCAAAAAAACCATTTTTGGCTCAAAACTCAACTCAATCCTGTGAAAACAAAAGAAATAAGTTCAAATAGGCACTTTGTAATGCTCATATCTCCCATGAAGATTTTAATGGTCACAAAATAATTTTAGGGTGGTTAGCAGTGTCCCCTAAGAGAAATTTTATGGAATTTTTTAGAAACATGGACATTCAAGTTTTATGAACAATCCTTAAGACCCGAAATAGGCCTAAAACCCTACTAAACCCTTGCTAAGGACCAGTCTTGGGAAATTGAGTTGTAAAGCTAATATAATGGAACATTTTGATCAGGAAAGCTATTGTAACTTTGAGAGGACTCCCTCAGGATTCCCCACACTATAATTATTTGTATTGAATTATTTGGATTGGGGTAGAAATAAGCTTTTTCTCACTATTTTATGTATTGTGTAGGCTAAAAGAGGAATTAGGAGATGAAACAAAGTTTAGGTTGACTATTGAAACTTAATATAACTCCAAATATTAATTTAATTTCATTAATAAACCTTTAAATTACCCAACTAGGCTATTACTTTCAGCCAGTCAAATCTGGCATATTGGGCAAGCTAGAGAGAAGGGAGGAAGTATTCAAGTAATTTCTTTTTAAGGTGCCCATAATGATTAAAATGAAATGGAGGGTATTTAAAATTTTCATACCATGGATTTCATGGATAAATGATGCCAATTTTGAGGCCAAGTGTGCAGGGTTCATGAAAGGGCAATTTTCAGGACAACAAATGATGATGGTTCCTTTTCAATTGATTCCGGAAGGAATGAAAGAAATGCATGGAAATACATTTCTGAGAGCCTACCCTTCCATTCTAATAATTGGACATACCTTGGATTAGTTACAATACATTAAAATAGGCCTTATCATGAAGGCAATTTTTCTATGCACAAGGAGTTTTGTGCCACTTTGCATAACTTTGATGACTTGTATGGACACTTGGACTTCTAGAACTTGCATGGTTCATCCCATGTCCTTCTAACATGAAAAAGTAACTCCTTTAATCAGCTTTACAAGTTTCTTTGTGACCTTTTAAGTTATTTCTCTCTATCTCTCTCAAACTCTATAAGAGTTGGCCATTTTGGCATTGTATTCTATGCTCCACCTAAGTATGGTGAAGCCCTACTCATTTGTATACCTTTTAATCAATAAAATTATTAAGTTTTTACCTCTCTCATGACTATTCATAGTGTTCTCTACTTTATTGTTGAATTTTTGTAGTGAATACTATGGATTCCTTAGCATTGTAATTCATTATTTCACCTATTTACAACCTCTTCTTGAAGGGCATGTGAAGTATTCCATGAGATTTCCATGGTTTGACTAAGTAACATTTTAATTATTGTCATTAAATACCTTTTGTCTAGTCCTCCTACCCTTTCATATCATCCATGACCCCCACAATGTAATATTGATGCAGGAAGACATAGATTTGGGAAAATGTATGTTTTAGTTTGTTGTTTGGTCATAAGTGTCATATCCATATGGTTGGATGTCATCAATCTATTTGATGTATCACCTCCATTATTTTACCTTTGATTTTATTTTCTCTCACCCCTTTTCACCCCCTAAAGTTAGTAGTAGTAATATTAGTCAAGTGGTACATCAAGGGAGCTAGCCCTATCTAGAGACTCACCTCATTCCTTAGGCTTCCCAAAAGACTAGAGGTGATTCCATTGTGAAATTTGGATGAGGAGAGCCTTGGAATATCCTAAAAGGGTAGAAATATAAGTGATAATAGTTTTTGGCATGCCCGGTGAGACTCTTGTTCTAAGAGATTAAGGGATTTTTTTGTGTTGTCTCTCAATAATCAGCCTTTGGAGGCATCTTTTCAAGCACCAATGGCAACTCCAAAGTTGTATTAGCTAGTCAAGCAGCCTAGGTGATCCATTTGAAAAATTATGTTAATTTATTTCTTTGTTTCCTTGATTTCAATGAATATTCATGGTTGATTTTGGTTCTGAGCATAATTTCACATAGGTGGGTGAGACATTAGAAACTTGCCCTTTTATTTATCAATATGAGCAAGTTATTAACCAACCCTATCATAAAGTGTGTCATCATCCCAAATATGTTTTTACTCAGCCTCGATATGGCCATTTTTAGCCTTCACATGTTTCTTATCAGTCTTGTAGTTAGCCTTTCTAATGCCTTGCTTCTCCGAGTCCACCTAGTCACTTCTCAACTCAATCTATTTCCACCTTCAAACAAACTCTTTTGGGGTATGAGAAGTATGTACTAAAACTTGATACTCAAAATGGATGTATCCATGTGATTCTTAATCATGTCATTCAAAATGTGAGAAATGCATTGGAATTAGTCAAAAGAGAGTGGGATCCTATTGAGAGGGCAAACTGGCAAAGGCCTACAAATGAGATGTTAGATGTGAGTGGTTTGATTGCATCATTGGAACACAAGATGGTCATTAATGAGAGGCAGCCTTACCAAGTTTATCAACCTCCATATTGACTTACCCAAGCTTCCTATTAGCCATACATGAACCCTAATAATGAGCCAAATCAAGCCTATCAAATTCATCCTTTTCCCCATCAATTGGATGAGAGGTTTGAAAGGAGAAGTCTTGTCTTTGAAGCTAATATTGATAGAAAAATTGAGTTATCTAATAGGCATATAAAAAAGTCCATGTTGGTAACAAAGGAGGTGAATCTTGAGACCTCATTACCCTCTCATATTGCATCCCCACCACCTCAAAACGAGACTTCGAATCCTAGTATCATGAGTTGGATTAAGGTAGTTGAGTCATGGAGTAAAAAAGAGGAGAAGAGAATTAACAAAGAATGTGAAATTAAAGATAAGTTTTATCTTATACAATCCCCTATTATCCTTCCTCAAGAAGAGAGTTTCAATCCTAAGTTCATAAGCTGGAGTGAAGTAGTGAAGTCATCGGGTAAGAAAGAAGAGAATAGCATTATCAAAGAGTGTGAAGTGGAAAATGAAGTTGATCCTTTACAAGTCCCTCCCACTCTTCCTCAAGAAGCTTCTTGTATTCCATGGTATCCTTCATATATACTTCAACCTCATGATGATTCTTATGAGCTTCAAGAAAGACTTTTTCAAGAGGATCTAGCCAAGAAAATTGAAGAGTTAGAAGCAAAGATGAGATTGCTAAGTCAAGGTGAGATGGAAGGTTTATACCCAAGAGAAGATTTTATGCCTAAACACCCCATCTCCACTCCCTCAAGAGCTTCCATAAGAGCCTCCTATCTTGTTATCTCAATCTAATTTTGAACTCTATATCCCATCTCCACCAACTAGTTCCTTTTGTCCTTATCCCATTGTCCTTTGCCTTGATGGAACTATCATATGGGAACCAAAAGAGGAGTACTTGGTTGACAAGGAGAGAGATCTCTTGTTTGAAGAAGACATACCTCTTTGGCAGCCTCATTGGACTAAGTTACCAGATTTAAAGATGCCTAGTCTTGGCATCACCATGAAGGAAGGTAAAGATCATGTATCTGTTGACCAATTTTTGCCCCCTGGCAAAATTGTGGTAAACATCTTCTCTAGATTTTTGAAGCTAGTCATTTTTTGGGGTTACGAGCTCATTTTCAAGTCCATGCTCTGTTCAGGCCTAGTTCATTGGTTCGGCTTGGTTCATCTCGGTCTAAGGCTTGGTTTAATGGTTCAGTTCAAAGCCGCTTGGTTCAAGGCAATTGGTTCAATGTCAAGAGTTCAGTTCAACGGGTTCAATGGAAAAGGTTTGTCGGTTTGGTTCATTAGGAAATCAGCACGCAATGGTTGAACCTTGAATCGTTGAACCAAATTTTTGGTTCAAAGGGTTCGTTTCATTGGAGCGCCCTTCGGCTGAAGGGGAAGTCCAAGTCAAAAGCCCTTTTCAAAAGGTCAGGCGCATATACTACTAAAGCAAGAAAGGGTCGAGCACATTTAAAATCTTAACACCATGGCCCGACAGCCATCCAATTAAGCCACCACAGTCCACCACAATCCACAAAACAAGACAAAGAACCATCATCTGTCCATGCAACCTGCCAATGACAAAAGAAAAGAGAAGTGCCAAGAGAATGCCATGTGGACTTGATGACACTTTAGCAGGACCCAATGACGTCTTGGTGGACGTCAAATTTAGCATAACGGTTTAGCCATTAAATTTCAAACAATGATGATCAAAAAGCTGTCAATTTCAGGAAGATAGAATAATCATTTGTTTTCAAAAGGGAAAATGCTAATAGGGAAATGGGCTTAGGATCAAGTGACCGGCCAGTATATTCACCCAAGGAGCCAAGCGGCTGAAAGAGACAAATTCCAAGTGGCAAGCAAAGATGACAGGGCAGGGAGCAGTTGAGTGATCCAAGTAGCATAAACAAAAGGCATTTACTGTCTGATGGCATAAAGAATGAATTAGACAAAGTAGCAAGCAAAGGATGAATGAACAATTAAGTCCAACTGGCACGAAATGGGGAAGCATCTTTGGCAGGTGAGATGGCGCCCACAAAATTGATCATTTAGAATGATAGCGGCCAATAGTGCAACCATTTCCTCTATCTCACATTAAATTGAAAGGCAACCGTGTAAGTTACCTAAACAAGAAATGCAAGTCTCAAGCAGGCAAATGGATAGCTCATTAATTTTTGAACGACTTGTTTTCTTTTCAAAGGGACATGTATGCCACTTGTAAAAGCAGGAGCACCACATGGGCCTCTTCGTTTCCCATATATATTCATAACTTGGTCATTTTGTAGGGATCTTCCACATTTTGTAAAGGGCACAGCTCTGCAAAAAAATTCTACCTGAATCTATATAGACTATTTTTACCTCTTCTTGGTCATATTTTCTATGTATGTCTGAGTGTTTGAGTTATGTCCAGTCATTGTCTTTAATGCTCTCACGATTCTAGCACCAACACACCAGTCATCCACAAGGCACCATTATCTATAGTTAACAGGAGGAGAGTTCCATTTTGGAGATACAGAGTAGAGGAAGTCATTTATAGTATGTATTCTATAGCATCTTGGTGAGTCTCTGTTCCTGTGTTTTCATAAGAACCTCCCTGGCATTTTCTTGTAGCCTGGTTTCCCTATTGAGTCTGAGTGTATGTTTGTGGTCTTTGTTCGATTCTGAGAGTAGGTGTGAGAAGATCACCTTTATTTTGGTGTATCACCTCCTTAGAGTAGTTTGTTTTCTTGTATATTTCTTCCCTTTTCATCTCCCCCAGTTTATATAGCTATATATATATCTATACCAGTATGTATTTGCAATCGCTGAGACAAACTTGATACACCAGAGGGAACTAGCCCATACCTAGAGACTCTCCTCTCCTTCTTCACCATCCCACATGTGAGAGAGGAGTTTCCATGTTGTGGGGAGAAGGCAGGAACCCATTTTCCTGCCACTGGGTGCAATCTCCAGCGTCAATAGTTTTGGCACGCCCGGTGGGACACATAGTTTGATAACGCAGTAAGATATTAGGATTGATGATGGTCCTGTCACAACCATTTCAATATTTCCTAGCATCTGGTGACTCTAATGGTAAGAGCTTCATTTTCCATGTTAAGACCAATGTCTTAAATTTCTATGCCTAAAGTCACCATTAGGTCTGCTTCAAAAAGGATTCCTTTTGAATTCGTTAAGCTACCTCTAAATTTTGCTAAAAGATTAAGGTTTAGGAAGACTCGTTCTTATCCAACAAGTCATCCTCCTAGACCTATTATAAGAGACATAGTTACAACAGAGCCTCAGTTACGCCCCATCCCAGCTATGGCTTTGCCATTTATAGCCTTTTGTGGTGAGAACCCCTTGAACCTCCCACAGTATGACCCAATTCCAGGGGAAGCTCTAAAAAATGTACCTTCTTTCGATGGATTAGGACCCATTACAGTCATTAAGCACATCAGGAACATTTCTAACCTTTGCAATATTCACAATATAACAGAAGAAAACATTGCCATTAGATTGATGGCTTTGTCTCTTAAGGGCAAGGCTCTTGACTGGTACAGGACCTTGCCTGTGAATTCAATTCATTCCTAGAATGAGCTCGGTATTTAGCTAACAGACCATTTTGGGGAAAAAATTGATGACCTCTCACTTGCTGATCAGCTGACGACCATTTAGAGGGCTCCGCACGAATATATGCAGGACTTTAACATAAGGTTTCAGAAGACCTGGCAGAGGATTCCCATCCTGGTAAGGCCAACTCCCAGCTATGCTTTTTTATACTACTTGAAAGTGTTAAACAGCGATGTTGCAGTCATGATACAATCTATGGGAGGGCATTTATTGCCTGCTGCTTATGACATAGCCATAGCAACAGAGAACTATTTAATACAGGTTTGGAAAATAGCCCCTAGACCCCACATGCCAATTTTCCCAGAAGTGCCACCTCTAATTCAGGCCCCTACTCCCACCTTAGCTCCTCTGCCTGCCATCGAAAAACTAGCCACTGCCCCATCGAATGAATTTCATGAGGTTAAGAGTATGTTGCAGGCCGTGACCAATGAACTCATTGCATCAAAAGGCAGCAGCAGGCTCAAGGCAACAGACCAAATCAAGGGTACCATAATTATGGTTAAGCCCCTAGACCCCCTTTTCATAATTATAATCAAGGTCAGGGGCAACTCACTACAACTAGGCCATTTCAAAATTACAACACTAGTCCCTCTTCATCATCTAAGGCCATAGTGCCTGTTTAAAATAATCTTGTACAAGAGCAGCCTAGCTGTTCGACCATGGGATATTGTCAAGAATAGGTTGTGCACACAAACGAGATGGTGAATTATTTCCAAAATATAGAGAATCAGGTTGTTGATCTTTCCCAATTTTTTGAGGCTCTAGCTCAACCCAACATGAGTGGCAATCAGGGCCAGCCAAATTTTGCTCTTATGAATTACGAAGAGGGTGAGTTTTATGCAATCAACCATGGAGGCGCTACAGGCAATCAAGTTGATTATGTTGCATCCAATACAAGATTTAAGAGGAGAGCAGTGGAAGAGGTGCAGGGTACCACTCAGGCAGCAACTACACCTCCATCACACTCATTTCAAAGGGCCCCAATTTCCAAATAGCTGTTTGCACCTTCAGCGCCTCAACCTACAGCTCCAGTTGGGATCAGTCCAAAAGAAAACATGAAGGGAGGCAGTCCCCAAGTCAATATAGTGGACCAGATGAAGAAGTTATATGTGAGCATCTCCTTATGGGATTCATTGTCTCTTCTAGGATAGGACATATTGAAGAAAGAATTGCATAAGCTGGATCAGCAAGTTGTTCCAGCAAACATGGATAATGTTTTGATGACAAATGGATAGCCTGCCACCCCAGAACAGGTAAATAAGGAAGAGAAGACTCCCCCTTTCTACGTATCCTTGATCATTGGGGACTTCTTGGTGCACAACTGCATAATTGACAGCGAGGCCAGTACCTCAGTGATGCCCAAGTGCATTGTTGATAAGATGGGATTGAAGTATGAAGAAATGAAAAAGGGAGTCCTGTAGCTAGATGGGAAACCTACAAAAATAGTTGGAATTTTGAAGGGTTTAGACTTGACATTGCATGCTTGCCTAACCTTCTCAATTCCCCATGATATTGTAGTAGTGGATGTTCCTCCATTTTTCACAATGTGCCTGTCCAGGGACTTTACATCTAAAATAGGTGGCTATCTAGTAACGAATTGGTCATACCTAGTTTTCAGAACCAAGTATGGGACCAAAGTGAAAATTGAGTCTGAGCCACTCTACAATGATCATCTAGAATCATATACTCCCAAGGTAGTGAATGTCAGTTACACAATCATCGACCTAGAAGAGTTTCAGACAGACCAAGCTCCATCCTCTGCTCTTGAAGGAGTCACAGACCTACTCTTGGATGAGTGGGGAAATGATAACTTCGAACATGATCCATACAAGTTTATAGAGGAGACAGACCTTGGAGTCTATTGCATGCACAAAGAGGGCTCCTTCATGCCCAATTTGATGAAGGCTAACCAACCAGACCTTGGCCTATGGCAGCTATATTTCGACAGTTCCAAAAGTAAGCTAGGCGCTGGAGGTGGAGCGATGTTGGTCTCCCCTTCAAAGGAGAGGTATTTTTCAGCCTTCTATTTCCATTTCTCTTGCACAAGTAACATTGCAGAATATGAGTCCTTGATCCATGGGCTGGAATGTGCAAGAAAAAGAGGGATTAAAGAGTTACAGGTCTTGGGGGACAACGAGCTAATTGTGAATCAGGTGAAGGGCTAAAATATAGCAAAGAACTCCTTGCTGAAGGCTTACAAACATAGGGTCTGGGACCTGATGGAAGATTTCCTTGCCTTCAACATTACCTTGATTCCCAGGGAGCAGAACAAACACGCAGATAAGCTAGCAGCAAATGGCACTCAGTTTGATGTTTTAAGAGAAATAAGCTGAGATTGTGGTTCGTGCCACTTGAAAGTGGTAGTTTGACCCTCTGTCCCAAATAACATTACAGATTGGCAAGTTTTCAAAAGTGACCAGCAGATAGCTCTCTTCCTCTAGGAGGAAGCTGAGTTCGCAACACACAACCAGGCAAAATTGCAGCAACAGTATGGAGATTAGATCGTCCAGTTGAAGAACAATAAACTCCCTAAAGGTTTTGGTCACACTTGAAAGCATTTTCAACAGAGATGACCAACTAAGAAATGACAAAGCATGCATCACGACCAAAGAGGAGAATTATGAAAAGGTTGAAATCTTTAAGGACAAGCTGCTGGTGCTTGGCAAGGTCTGCATGTTTCAAGAAAAGTGAGCTTTCATTCTACTATGTCAAGAGTTCGTTGATGTGTTTGCATGGGACTATAGTGACTTGAAGAGCTTCGACCCAAGACTTGCTCAGCACACCATTGAATTAGAGGAAGGTGCCAAACCAGTCACACAAAATCAAAGGCCCATCAATCCTATAATTGAGCCCCTCATGCAAAGAGAATTGGCCAGATTGATCGAGTCTAGAATTATATTTCCAATTAAACATTCCTCATGGCTGGCCAACCTTGTTCCTATTAGAAAGAAAAATGGGGAGATCAGGCTGTGTGTTGACTTCAGATACCTTAATAAGGTTTCTTTAAAAGATCATTATCCCCTTCTAAGCATGGAGTGGATTCTTCAAAAAGTGACTGGTAGCGAGCGTTTCTCTCTCCTAGATGGCTATTCAGGTTATAATCAAATTCTGGTGCAAGGCTGTGACTAGTATAAAATAGCCTTCACCACCAAATGGGGCACGTTTGCCTATAAGAAGATGCCATTTGGGCTATCCAATGCTGGTGCTACATTCCAACGAGCCATGGACATGGATTTTGATGGCTTGATAAATAACAACGTGCTGGTATACCTCAATGATATAATGGTATTCTCTAAGGAAGCGAGCTAGCATATAAAACACCTCAGGTAGATTTTTGAGAGGTGCAGGGAATTTGGCATCTCTCTTAATCCAAAGAAATGCATGTTTTTATTCATGAGGGGAAACTTCTTAACCACATCGTGTCCAAGGAAGGCTTGTCCATTGAACCTGAGAGAGTTCGCTCCATTCTGAAAATGCCCCTACCAAAGCATAAGAAAGGCCTGCAGAATTTTTGTAGCAAGATAAATTTTATTCAGAGGTTCATTCTAAATTTTGCTAAAATAGTTAAACCCATAACCTCTATGTTGAGGAAAGGTGAAGAATTCAAGTGGATAGCACAAAGAAAGGACAGCCTTGAAGCCTCAAGCAGGCTTTAGCCCAGGCGCCCGCTCTGATCAGCCCCGACTTCAGTAAAGACTTCAACCTCTATACATTCAGCAATGAAGAAGTGATATCTGCCATGCTTACCCAAGCAAATGGCAAATACCTCAAATAGCCACTCGCCTTCTTTAGCCAAGGATTAGAGGATTTCAAAGTTAGGTACACGTATGTAGAAAATCAAGTCCTGGCAGTAGTGTGGAGCTTGAAGAAATTTAGGTATATGCTATCTAACAATAGGATTCATCTCATGGTCCCACATCCTGGCGTCAAGGATTTCTTGACCAATCGAGATTTGAATGAGAAAAGGGCAGGATGGATCACCAAAGTGATGGAGTACGATGTAGACATTAAAATCACCAAGCTGGTGAGGGGCAGAGGTCTGTGTGAACAATTGGCTATGAACTTAAAACAAGAAAGGAGAGACAACTTGCTAATCTGGGATGCAGCCACAACAGAAGAACCAACTGTCATAAAGGATTGGACACTGGACATGAAGCATTTCCTTCTCACATGTGAGTGTCCATAGGGTCTTGATAAGGCTGGAAGAAGGTATTTTAAGCTCCAGTCCCTCTCTTATGTCCTGGTTGATGAAGCATTATTTAGGAAGGATCTCTCTGGGGTTCTTCTAAGATGCATTGACCCCAATCAGGCTAATAGGATACTGACTGAGTTTCATGATGGGCTAGCTGGTGGCCATTTCGCCCCTAAAGCTATAGTAGTAAAGATAATGAGAGCTGGCTATTTCTGGCCTACTCTTTTCAAGGACACCCACGCCTGGGTGAGAAAGTGCCAGAAGTGTGCACTTTTTGATGAAAAATAGTGATTGGTTGCCATGCCTCTACAGCCCATTCAAGTTGAGCAACCATTCATGCAGTGGGGCCTAGATTTTATAGGGATGATCAATCCTCCCTCCAGTGCTGGACATAAGTGGGTACTGACTACCACATATTATTTCACCAGGTGGGTAGAGGCAGTTGCTTTGAAGGAGGCAAATGAGAGTGTAGTCTTGGAGTTCTATGAAGATCTGGTAACAAGATTTGGAGTTCCAGCCACCATAATCTCAGATAACGCCTTGGCTTTTTTGGGAATCAAAACTAGTGAATGGGTGCTGAAGTATGGCATATACCTCAGCACTTCATCAAACTATTATCCGTAGGGAAATGGGTTGGCTGAGTCCACCAACAAAAATCTAATCAGGTTTATAAAGAGGACTGTGGAAGAAAATCAAAGAACCTGGCATACCAAGCTAAAGACAGCTCTATGGGCCGATCGAGTTACTCCAAAAAGAGCAATCAAAAATTCTCCATATATGCTCATGTATGGAAGGGAAGCCAGGCTTCCCATCTCACTTGAACTGCCAGCATTGGATCTCGCCCATTAGCTACAGTTAGAAGAAGGGACTAGCATGGAAGTCAGATTGTGTGAGCTAATGGAGCTCCAAAAGGTGAGGGATCGGGCTATGGCTTCTCTGACAAGTCGCCAACAGCAATTAAAAAGGCACTTCAACAAGAAGTCCTTGTCAAGAGATTTTTCTGAAGGAGACATTGTCTTGAAATGGGATGAAGATCGAGCTAAGCCCAAAAAACATGCAAAATTTGATGCCCTATGGAGCGGTCCTTATGTGAATACTCAGTGCAAGTAGCACAATGCATTCCAACTTTCAAGGTTGGATGGCAAAGAATTGTGTATCCCAGTTAATGGGATACATCTGAAGCATTGCCACTGATCTTTTTGGGTTTGCCTGTACATATTTTCCCTTGTTTTCTTTCCTATTTTTCCCTAAGTGCTGTTGCACAAGTGATAGTTTTCTTAGTCTTGTGTGTGTTTTCATTTCATGGAGGTAGATCTGCGTGGTTGGTTCTAATTTTTGACAAAGCTCTTGCTAGTTTTCAAAGTTATCATCTGACTCCATGCCCAATGGATTGCAAGGCAACTAGTTTCTAAGCATGGCAGACATGCTTCCCTTGTGAGTCACCAATCTATTGACCAATTTTTGACTCCTGGCAAAATTGTGGTCAACTTCTTCTCTGGCTTTTCGAAGCCAGTCATTTTTTGGGGTTACGAGCTCATCTTCAAGTCCATGCTCTGTTCAGGCCTAGTTCATTGGTTCGGCCTGGTTCATCTTAGTCTAAGGCTTGGTTCAATGGTTCAATTCAAAGTCACTTGGTTCAAGGCAATTGGTTCAATGTCAAGAGTTCAGTTTAATGGGTTCAATGGAAAAGGTTCATCGGCTTGGTTCATTGGGAAATCGACGCGTAATGGTTGAACCTTGAACCATTGAACCAAATTTTTGGTTCAACAGGTTCATTTCAAAGGAGCGCCCTTCAGCTGAAGGGGAAGTCCAAGTCAAAATCCCTTTTCGAAAGGTTGGGCACATATACTACTAAAGCAAGAAAGGGTCGGGTGCATTTAAAAGCTTAACACCATGGCCCGACAGCCATCCAAGCAAGCTGCGATAGTCCATGAAAGTCCACGAAACAAGACAAAGAGCCGTCGGCTATCCACATAACCCACCAATGACAAAAGAAAAGAGAAGTGCTAAGAGAATGCCATGTGGACTAGATGACACTTTAGCAGGACCCGATGATGTCTCGGTGGACATCAAATTTAGCATAACGGTTTAGCTGTTAAATTTCAAATAATGATGCCCAAAAAGCCATCAATTTTAGGAAGATAGAATAACTATTTATTTTCAAAAGGGAAAATGCTAACTAAGAAATGGGCTTAGGATCAAGCGACCCACCAATATATTCGCCCAAGGAGCCAAGCGGCCGAAAGAGACAAATTCCAAGTGGCAAGCAAAGATGACAGGGCAGCGAGTAGTTGAGTGATCCAAGTAGCATAAACAAAAGGCATTTACTGCCTGATGGTGTAAAGAATGAATTGGACAAAGTAGCAAGCAAAGGATGAAGGAACAATTAAGTCCAATTGACATGAAATGGGGAAGCTTCTTTGGCAGGTGAGATGGCACCCACAAAATTGATCATTTAGAATGATAGCGGCCAGTAGTGCAACCGTTTCCTCTGTCTCACATTAAATTGAAAGGCAAACCGTGTAAGTTACCTAAACAGGAAATGCAGGTCTCGAGCAAGCAAATGGACAACTCATTAATTTTTGAATGACTTGTTTTCTTTTCAAAGGGACACGTATGCCACTTGTAAAAGCAAGAGTGCCACATGGGCCTCTTTGCTTCCCATATATATTCATAACTTGGTCATTTTGTAGGGATCTTAAACATTTTGTAAAGGGCGCAACTCTGCGAAAAATTTCTACCTGAATCTATATAGACTATTTTTACCTCTTCTTGGTCAAATTTTTTGTGTATGTCTGAGTGTTTGAGTTGTGTCCAGTCATTGTCTTTAATGCTCTCACAGTTCCAGCACCAACACACCAGTCATCCACAAGGCACCATTGTCTGTAGTTGACAGGAGGAGAGTTCCATTTTGGAGATACAGAGCAGAGGAAGTCATTTACAGTATGTATTCCATAACATCTTGGTGAGTCTCTGTTCCTGTGTTTTCATAAGAACCTCCCTACCATTTTCTTATAGCCTGGTTTCCCTGCCAAGTATGAGTGTATGTTTGTGGTCTTTATTCGATTCTGAGAGTATGTGTGAGAATATCACCTTTATTTTTGTGTATCACCTCCTTAGAGTAGTTTATTTTCTTGTATCTTTCTTCCCTTTTCATCCCCCCAGTTTATATAGCTATATATATATATATATACCGGTATGTATTTGCACTTGCTGAGACAAACTTGATACACTAGAGGGAACTAGCCCATACCTAGAGACTCTCCTCTCCTGCTTCGTCGTCCCACAGGCGAGAGAGGAGTTTCCATGTTGCAGGGAGAAGGTAGGAACCCATTTTCATGCCATTGGGTGCAATCTCCAGTGTCAACAATATCCATTGACAAACAAAATTAGATTATGTCAGTTGAGATGCAAATTGTTAGCCTTCAGGAGGTCTTAAGTGATGAAGAAGAGATAAGTTCTTATCTTGATCTTCCTTGCTTGGATGATAATGAAGAGTGATTTCTTTGTGTTGAAGAACCTATCTTGAGAAAAGCAAGTGAAGAAGATAAATCTCAATTCATGACTTCTCAAGAAAACATCATGAATGATTATGAGGAAGAGATTACCATAGGTACTCCCTTTGATGAACAAAAGGACAATCCATAAGCTCTTAACTCCATATTTGAAGGTATGTGTATTCATGAAGCTAACTCTAATGCATTCATTCTTGAGGAGGAGTACATCCATGAAGAAGGTGGACAAGATTTGAATAAAGAGATACATGATGAGGAGATAAAACAATGTTGTCATGGGCAAGATGATCAAGAAGAAAATAATCAAATTGGTATGGTTTTGACATTGAGGAAGAAGACCTTGAGCAGATTAAACAAGCAAGTGATTCCTTTTGGGATGAACTTGAAGATTATTGTGTTAGTTGCAACATCATACCAGCCACCCTTCTTCAAGAGAGTCAGGAAGAAGTTAGGGATCAGTTTGTGAAGCTTCTTGAAGAAACAGAGAAATATGAGTTTGTTCAAGACACATACCAAGAAGGACATAAGCCAAACGAGCCTTACAATGATGAAATTGCAGCCAATAATGCATTGATGAACTAAATTAGCATGAAGGACCAGCATGAGACATGATTCCAAGAACAAAATTAATACAAATATGTTGGAGATATATTTGAATATTATTCAATTGGATACCTGCCAACCAAGGTGACAAGCAAGAGGTATGAGTCACCAAGCTTGTACTTAAAAAAACCACTTATTTGGCACCATGAGTTTTCTCATCATGGAAGAGACCTAAGGAACTTCCCATTTGATCCAGGAGGTATAATAACACATCAGGTTATATGTACATAAGTAGTTTTTTTCTTATCTTGTTGTGTTTCCTAAGTGCTTAGTGCACATGTGTGTGTTTGTTTTCCTTATTGTGTCTGTCCTTTGCTTCATGTGGAAGAGGTAGTCACTAGTGTCTTATCTTGATCAAATGTTTGTGGTAAATGGTCAATGTCTCTTGTTTATCTCAGTCATTATATGACTCCATAAGCCTAATGGAAAGATAAGGCTACTGGTCTAGTTAGTATAGCAAGCATACTACCCCTATGAGTCATCAATTTGTTGACCAATTTTGACTTCTAGATTAAAATAGGACACCCATAGTAAAAAAATTCATTTATATGGATATAAAAGGGAATAATATGTTGTCATAAGGTGTTTAATAGGTCAATTAATGTCAATTTATGTTATATTAACTTTGTTTAAGTAGTTTCTAGGTCTATTTATCATTCTAAGTCATTTTAAGGGGTCAAATAAGTGCATTTAATGCTTTGTAAGGGTTTATTGGGAAATTTACAAGTGTAAATGGGTGATTTCATGCCCCATGTGTCTTAGGATGTATTTATTAACTTTCACTAACTAAAATTTGTAGATTAATAAGAGGAAAGTCAATTTTCCTAAACAAAAGGAAGAAAATGACACATGTATAGCTCCTTGGGAAGTGTGCCACATGTGGGGAGGATATAAAACGTCTCTAAATATTCCTAAATCTCATTCCCATGATTATTTTGATATTTAAATGCAAATTTTAAGCCAAAACTATTCTACTCTATTTTGGCTTTCTTACACACACATAAGTGACTTATAGGTTTTTGCTTGGTTCATGCAGCTCATGTGGTTTCAAGTCAAACACTTCTGGTAGGTTGTTTTAAAATTACATAAATTCAAATACATATAATAATTTTGAGTAATGGTGTCTTTTTCTTCATCAACTATCAATTCAAAGTGGACTGTGCAAAACTGCCTACTCATTTGTGCACCCTGTAGCTTTTGCTTCATTATGAGCAAGTCCATACAAATTATTTGTTGATATTATTTATAGAGGATTTTGGTATGTAAAATTATTCTTAAAATTATTGGTTTCAATATTAAATGTGTTTAGATGGTTTAATGAAATCACTTTGTATGAGGATGCAATTTTCTGAGTTATGCACAGTTTCACCATTTGTAGGAGTTTGGTGCTTTGTCAATGGATTTAGAACATTGTTTTAGATACATATACATGTTTTCAAAGTATCCTTGATCATCTTAATTTTTCAAATAACATTCATGGTTTGTCGCCATATATCACTCAAACAACCATTTGATCATGGCTTGTTATATAGTCCCAGATGTGTGCAAGGATTTTCACATTGGAATAATGTATTGGATTTTTTTTTAAGTTTTCATTCACGTATGTTATGTATTGAAATATTTAACCTTTATTTTGAGTTATTTTTAATACCTTTCATCCATACATTGCTTGCCTAAATTCAATACCTTCCTACATATCAATCCAACATGCATCTACAAGAGGCTGAATAGAGTAGTAAATGATTCTATGATGAAGAAGATGAAAATAATTGAAACATAATTTAGGTTTTGGAATTATCATCAATATTTTAAAGACCCACATGAAGTGTTAATTAGACAAAATGAGGAGGTGAACCACTACGATCAAATGAGGACTGAATTTAAGGAGACAATCCCTAAACCCTACAAACAATGGCCTAAAGCTTTTTTGTGAAGATCACTAAATAGATTTCCAAAGGTCTTGAGGAAAAATTTTAAACAAGAATTATTTCATATATTATTGAAAAGACTCCAACCAATAATGGGCTCAATAAATTTCATGGAGAGTGGTGTTTTTGAAGGCTCAAAGTTGTCTAAAACCCACTAAATTATGGCAGTCCTTTCTATAGATTTGGGAGCTTGGATGGTCATTCTTCATCTAAAGAGAAAATGGGACTTTAACTAATGAATAAGATATATCAACTAGTTAATTGATGTGAAAAATAGATAATAAACCATTAGAGGGAGTTATAGGTCATGTTTGACCTCCCATACATCACCTACAGTCCATACAATTGGATGAAGAATATGCACATACAGCCAGTCAAGAGTAAGGACTATGAAAATGTGCATTTCTTGTGAGATTGAGAATAATGTGAGATTTATATAACATGATGATAAAATAAGTAAATTAGTAAATGTATTTTGATCCTATAGATACTTTTATATGCTCTCTCATTTGATAATGATGACCTACAACAGGGTCTAGAAGTTCTATCTTAGTTATCTCAAGCAAACAGTATAAGTGTATGTGCAGGATAAAGTAGGTGAATGAGAGTATGTATGGTGTTTAGAACAAAATTTTAACACTCAAACACCTTTTAAATACATATATTCATACAAGTGTACCTATAGGTATACCTCGTAATGTAGTCATAGTCAACGCTAAATGTCTCATTCAAGAGTAGAGTTTCAGTTTGTGAAATCAAGTACATGGAAGAGACTAAGAGATGTTAGGATAATTAATTAGTTTTTATAATATTCATAAATATCATGAACACTTCAAAAAAATCCTATACAATGTGACCAAGCATATGTATCCCTCTCACAGGCCTGAGACATCAACCTACAATAGGGTTTAAAGGTAGTCCACGCAGTCATTCAAGGGAAGACCCATTTGTAGACCCAAAAAGAATGTAGGGTGAGTAAAATGAATAAGAGTTAAACAAATGATTAAAATTCCTCATGAATATCCCCTCCACATTATTACCATGTCTCAATTATTTCTCATAACACCAACACGAGGTGATTAACACCTATAGGCAGTGGACACAGTCTTGGATAAAGGATGGGTTGTGTAAAGGTTAAAGTGTATGTGGGATAATTGAATGGATGAAAAGTGTAAAAAATTATGTATATGGATTGAAATAGAGTCTAAAATTCCATTCAAAATTCCTAATTCACATAATGTAACCTATAGGTAGGGGTAGGGGTTTTAAAAGAGGTGCCTCAGTCAAAACAGTGAACAAGGGGATTGTGTCTGATGAGACCTAACCCATGAAAAGTAGACAGGGCTATGAGAATTTTTGGTGATAAAATGACATGAAAAACATTATTCATGAGTATTATATCATTTTTGTGATCTTTAAAATGTAAACTAAGTAAATAAAGGAGATCTAATGATACAAAACTCAATCCATTCCTACAAATCTTGCACTTTCTGCTTCTGAGGGAACTAGTCTTGAAATTAGATGTTTTGATAAGTTAAATGACATAACCTAAGACTGAAATTTTATTGTTTATGTCCTTGAAACTATTTTAAGGCCCTTATTTTTTCATTTTATTTGATAAAATAGGGTAATTACCCCCTCTTTTGTCTTAGACAGGGGGTACTTCCCCTCATGCATACTTTGATGATTTCAAGTGTGAGATGGTGAAGGATGATCCATAGGTTGTTTTAACCTTATATGAAGGTTTGGGAATTTGTATGACACATATAAAATCATGGGAAACCATACAATTTGGATTGAAACTCATTGGAATACTCTAAACTACAAGATCTGTAGTCATGCAAACTAGGCAAAGAATAGGCCTAAAGGTCCAAATGAGGAGCTTTATCATTTCTACTTTTAAGTGAGATTTTTATACCATTAAAACATGTATATGGGGTAAAAATATATGTTTATTTTATATCAATAGGAAATTAAAATCCATCAAAGGCTAGTTTGGGTTTAAGTTGCAATCAGACCCCTATGAACATGACTAGGCCTAACATCAAAAAAGGGGGTCAACTTAAATTTTAGCTTGGTTTGGGAATTAAAATGAATTTTATAATTATTAAAAGGTTAATAAAATTTTTACTAATCCATTTTATTATAAATTAAACATCAAAAAATCCATTTTGGATAAAAACTCAATTTAGGGCTGTGAAAATAAAGGAAACAAGTTTGAATAGGCACTTTCTAATGCTCACATATCCCATGAAGATTTGTATGGTGGACAAAGAATTTTATGGTGTTTATAATTGTCCCCTAAAATAACTTTTGTGGATTTTTTTTAAAACTTAGACGTCCCAATTTTTATGAACAATCCTTAAGACTTGAAATAGGCCTAAAACCCTACTAACCCTTGCTAAGGACCAATCTTGGGAAATTGAGTTGAAAAACTAATCTAAGGGAACATTTTAATTAGGAAACCTATTCTAGATTGGATAGGAATCCCTCAGGATGATCCACACTATGATCAGTTGTACATACTTGTATGGATTGGGGTAGAAATAGGGTTTTTCTCATTGTTTTGTGTATTATGCAAGCTACAAGAGGAATAAGGAGATTAAAAAATGTTTAGGTGGAATATTGACACTTGAGATAACTCCAAATATTAATTTAATTTCATTAATAATCCTATAAGTTCCCCAACTGGGCTATTATGTTTAGCCATTCAAATTTGGCATATTGGGTAAGCTAGAGAGAAGGGAGGAAATCTTCAAGTAAAGTGTTTTTAAAGTGCCCCTAATGATTCCAAGGCCATGGAGGCTATTTAAAAAGTGTCATAAACTTAATACCTTGTATTTTCATGGATAAATGATGACAATTTTGAGGCCAAGTGTGCAGGGTTCATAAAAGTACAATTTTCAAGACAGTAGATAATCATGACTCCTTTTCAATTGATTCCAAAAGGCCAAACATGCAACTAATGCATGGAGAGTCAGTCATGTATGAGAGACTACCCTTCCATTACAATAATTTTACCTTCCATGTATTAGTTACAATATGTTCAAATAGAACTAATCATGAAGACAAGTTTTTTGTGCACAAGGAGTTTTGTGCCACTTTGCATAACTTTGATGACTTGTATTAACACTTGGAATTATAGACCTTGAATGGTTCATCCCATGTCCTTATCACATGTACAAGTAACTCCTTTTATCATCTTGACAAGTGTCCTTATGACCTTTGAACTTATCTCTCTCTCTCTCTCTCTCTCTCTCTCTCTCTCTCTCTCTCTCTCTCTCTCTTCTCTCTCTCTCTCTCTCTCTCCTCTCTCTCTCTCCTCTCATCTCTCTCTCTCTCTCTCTCTCTCTCTCTCTCTCTCTCTCTCAGAGTTGGCCATTTTTGCATTGTATTCTATGCTCCACCTGAGTATGGAGAAGCCCTATTCATTTGTATACATTTTTATCAATAAAATGACTATGTTTTTACCTCTTTCATGACTTCTCATAGTTTTTTCTACTTAAATGTTGAATTTTGCTTAGTGAATACTATGGATTCCTTAGATTTATACTTAATTCTTTCACCTATTTGTAACCTCTTCTTCTAGGGCATGTGAAGTGTTCCAGGAGATTTCCATAGTTTGAGTGATTAATCTTTTCGTTAGTGTCATTCAAGACCTTTTATCTAGTCCTCCTAGCCTTGCATATCATCCATGAACCCCATAATGTAATATTGATGCAGAAAGACATAGATTTTATAAAGTATATGTTTTAGTTTGTTGCTTGGTCTTAAGTGTCATATGCATATGGTTGGATGTCATCAATCTATATAGTGTATCACCTCCATTAGTTTAGATTTGCTTTCAATTTCTATCACCCTTTTTCACCCCTCAAAGTTATTAGTAGCAATAGTAGTCAAGTGGTACATCAAGGGAGCTAGCCCTATCTAGAGACTCACCTCATTCCTTAGGCTACCCAAAAGCCTAGAGGTGATTCCATTCTTCCACTTAGATGAGGAGAGCCTTGAATTCTCCTCAAAGGTTGTAAATCCAAGTGACAATAGTTACCACAATCACATATTTTTTTATCAAATTAGAGAGAAATGGGATAATCATAACAAAATGTGCCTAAAATTGTTTGAATTTACCTTTGTCACAATTAGATATGGTTTTTTTGTGTCTCTTTTAGCCAATAAGGTACCTAATTTCAAGTAAAATTTATATAAATGGGTGTTTGGGTGTGCATGGGTAACCAATGTGACCTATATTTCCCCATGCATGATACTTTGGGATGAATTCAATTTTAATTTGGGTGACCATCCATAAATGTGGCCCAAATTATTCCCATTTAGCCTAGTCACAAATTATTATGGTGTTGTTGTGTTTATTTTGGCATATAAGGGACTTAATCATTAGTAAAATCAACATAAATGAGTGGTTGGGAATGCGTTGGTTTGTAAAATTTACTTTTGACAAACTAATAATTCCTAAAAATGTCAATAAATAATCTATAAGAATAAAGAACCTAACAAATGACTATATGTTTAATCAAAATGGACATCAATTACAAAAGTTATGCCCTAAAATATGTAGGTTCAATACTAAAATACTTAAAATGACTAAGTATTGACCATATTGGATTCTAAAAAACTATCTCCCAAATCGTAAGATGTAGCTATGAGATGAATTCAATAATATGCATAGTGACACTAATTTATTATATTTATTAAATAAATTTAAAAGTATAAGAAGATGTAAACTTATACTTAACATTTATTTTAGTAAACCACCCCCCTCACATTTTAATTTCTCACCTTTTTGCATTCTAAGGATTTAGATATTTTCATACTTTTAAGGACACATACATGTTATAACATGTACATGTTTCTATATTTTTAAAACATGTATATGTTTTTATATGGTTAAAATGTGTACATGCTCTAGGTTTGGTGTTTAATAATCATATAAAACCTAATGTGTAATCATTATTAAAAATAAGTGTTATAACATGTACATGTTCATGAAAATGTCCACAAAAGTTTCTCCCAACTTCGTGCATTTACCCTATAGTGCTTCCAACCTTAATACACATGCCCCTAATTTTTTGGGATAGGTTTGAGATATGAAAACATGTTTGCTACCAAATACCTATCCACATAGATTGGGATCATCCCCATACCATTTAATGGAAATTTTACAAATTCAAATATTCATTTGGGTGTTTCCTCATGTTTCATAAGGTTAGCTAAAGGAAATTGTTCAAAGGTTTCATTATATAATCATATCAAAACCTCATTTTAAAGAGGCTTTATTCCTAGCTTGGAACTATGTATTAAGCACTTATACACTACTAAAAATTGAGAAAATATTATATATTATTCCTAAATGCAAGATAATTTTCTAGGATAAGTCACAAACTAATTCTTAAACATTTCAAATCAATTTAAGAGATAATATTGTCAAGTGTCAAAGCCAAATTTCTAGCTACATACTTATAGTCGAGGAGCACAATTTCACAATCACTCTAGGTGGGAGAACTACATGTGGATAGATTCTCTTCTCAAAGTGTCTAGATATGTAGGAAAAGTTCAATCATCAAATGAGGTGATTTTAGGTTAGCTCGGCCCATTCACTCCCCCTCTTATTTTACAATTTTCTAGATCTCACAAGTACCCCAAGGTTTACCAAGGCAAAGATAAGGAAAAATATGATTTTTATGCAACATCTACATAAGTGTAGTATCTTATCCATTTCATTAGAAATAGGCACAAGTGGCAAAGCATTTATACTTTTTTTATAGTCAAAGTAGAAAAACCCATAGTAAACAGACACAACTAGTCTGTGCTACTATATAAGGAGCACATGCTTGTTCAAAGATAGTTGAAAACTACGTTCATAATCCTGAATTGTCATAGTTTTATCTTATTTTGATTTCTATTATCAGACATTAGTTATAATCAGCCAAAAACCAGACAAGCTAAGTATCTCATTATTGGTTGTACTTAATATTTTAACTATATGTTACTTGTCAATCAGTTTTAGTAAATTATATTTTACATTCATATTTTTATTCAAATGTCATTTAATACAATTTAAAAAGATGTATCAAGTTTTATACCTATTTAACAATATTTATTTGTTAAATAAAAAATAGGGTAAAACATATTGATTAATTTTTACATGTCTCAGTCATTGCTTTTTCTATTTTTTTTCTAGTGTTTCAGTGAAATTCATGATTCCCTTACACTAAGGATAAATACGATGGTCCTCAATGGGATTTCATTAAGATTTTATCTAGAATTTCTCTTTGACCTAAGGGTTTCATATTGAATTCCTAATTTCCATACACAAAAATATTTATCTCTATTAGCTTCTAATTTTTCTTTTGCTTTCTTTTGCTTTCTTTCTAAAATTGTGTTCAATTAGTTGTGAAATTCATAGGATTTGTTGTTCTGGGTAAAGTAGTCAACAATTTTACGTGAGCCGTGGTGTGAGGGGTACTACTCTAATACTCAAGACACTAGATAATACTATATAAAAACTTTATTTTTCTTGTACCTCATAGTATATCAGAAACACATGGGGTTTTTTATTTTTTAGCCATAAGAAAACTCTCATTTGTTTGTTTCTATAGGGCACTAGTAAGTAGCTGTCCTAAAAAAAGTATTATCTATGTACCTCAAAAATGAGATAGTGCAACTATGGGACAATGGAATTATCCATATTTAGTGCCTCTTTATACCTTGTTCACTATTTATGATTGGGATCAATATATTAAAAGCCTAAAAATAAGCATACAATGTCTAATTACACCCTTACTACCATTTGAAAGTTCAAAATTTCAAAACTAAAATCATGGCAATAATAAATAAATTTGTCTTATAACTAATGAGGTTAAAAATGACATTATATGTTACTTTATAATTTTTTATATGGATTCAATATATATATTTATTAATCAAAGTCATATATCATAAAGAGGAAAAAATAAATAATTTACAATCT
Source organism: Torreya grandis (assembly GCA_037957365.1). NCBI lineage: Eukaryota > Viridiplantae > Streptophyta > Pinopsida > Cupressales > Taxaceae > Torreya > Torreya grandis. The sequence goes on along the minus strand of JARHVA010000282.1, from coordinate 2,148,923 downwards.
CAATCCTTTCTCATGTTACTACAATATCCAATGCGAGTTACTACCTATCACCACTGGGAACTAAAAGGAACATGTGAAATTTTTTTCCTCATTACCATAGACCATAAAAGTTGTTTCACTTATTATCTTGCTCTCATTATTCATCCATGGATTATATTAGATTATATTGTTGATTTTGCCAACATTAGACAAGGGCATGTACCTCATCCATCATGCTAAAACAAAGGTGGTAAACATGTTCCTCCTCAACCCAATCCACATCTAAGGGGTATTATGTCATTAATAAACTACAAAATACCCATGATAATTTTTTTATTTTTTAGCTATTAAAGATATAACCAATCTACAAAGATATCATATATGAAATGTTGCAATATGCAACTCTTTCTAGTGATACATGGAAAACATCATTTACTTATATCATTAATATAATAAATGATATTGAAATATTAATCACCTTAGATAAATAATATTTACCTTCCAAGTATATCATAGATAAATATCTTACACTATTCATTCAACTTTAGGTGCATAAAAAGATAGCCAAGAATGTGTTGATCGACAATGGTTTAGGGATGAATCTTTGTAGCTCAGATTTTTTTATAGTAATTAGGTATTAATATGAATAAAATTAAAAAAACCATAACAAATATTAATTAATTTGATAATATTCCCCGTTTAATACTTGGAACTATCACATTGAATTTACTACTATGTCCCAAAATGGTGCCTACTATTTTTTAGGTGATGTCTAACTAGTTAGACTACAAGTTAATTTTGGGGTGATCTTGAATGAATGAAATTAATTTTTAACCTTATACATTTTAAATATGCATCAAAATTATGTATGATATACATGAGTATACAATTATAACATATGATACACCTTTTAGATATTGAAAAATAACACAATCAAATCTAAGGATCATTCTATTATAAGACCTACATAATCCATCCCACTTCATTGGATGCATACATATGAGGTGTGGGATTAAATAACAGAGCATGAAGAAGAACAAACCATGAGAATTAAAGAAGAGACAAAAAAAACATTACCAGTTACCATTTAATAAGATGAGAAAATACCAGATCTCCCTCTTTTGATTAATTTCAAATATCCTAATTACATTTATACATATTAGTATTATAGTGATGATGATGATGATGATGATGATATGAAAGAGCCATCATATGATAGGTTGCATATGATAAATTTAAATAGCATCAACCCATAGGATTACTTCTCATACTCTATTCACACTTGTTGTAGTTGGAACATATTGATATGACTCGTATATAATAAATATGGACAAAACATAAACTACTATGGGTACATAATCCTAAAAGGACAAAGGAAAGGCTATATTTCAAGATAATAAACATAATAAAAAGAACCAAAAATTGATGAAGTATTAGTTCAAAACAATAGAAAAATCAAATTCAACCTTTATGATTAAGGTTTATATCACTTGAAGAGAAGATTGCACATATTTACAACCCTCAACATGCTATAGTTAATATTTCACCTTCTAAGGAAAATGTGTGGTCATAGCAAAAGGATAAGTTTGAAAATAAATAATTATAATTTAGGAACAAATTTAAAAATAAAATTTATTACAAGAGTAAGAACTAAAAGATAAGTTGAAAAAATAAACTCAAGATAAGAAATAAAGAATCTTCAAGAAAGGGGTTCTCACAAAATAAAATCAAAATCAAGACATGCCAAATAAGTCCAATGTGGTTCTAAATGAGGCAACTAAAAAATTTTATTCATATTTATATCCTTTGATTACGATTCTTCACATTGATGGCAATACATTTTCCAAGGTCAATATTTACTCTTTTAATGAAGCTACTATATGTATCATGACACTTATCCAATATCTTGGTTATGAAAAATAACATTTAGGTAATATTATTGGGCCTCAATGTTACATTGGATCCATTTAGTTTGTAGTAACACTGGGACTAAAAACATGCTCCATTATATTTCACATCGACCCTAAATTATATTAATACAATTCAAAATGAGGAAAATCATGGCTGAGAGCAATGGGAGCAACATTGGAAAAATATGATGGCTATATCACATTCAAGCATGAAGATACAATGATGACAATTTCAAGGGAATATGAATTTATACATAAATAATAGAAAAAGGAAATTACATATTCAAATAATATCTAATTAAGAAGACTAGCATAATTATAGTAGAGCCACATGATACAACACATGGAAAATCAAATGAAATCAAAGATTTCAATAACACAATATGGTGCAATTAATTTTACATATACAGATGAAAAAAATGATAAGACTAGCATACCATAATTTTAGGACTAAGATAATGATTATGATTATGATTATGATTATTATTATCTATAATATTGGTAAAATACTCCTAATGACATAAAACCTACATATCAATATCTCATATCAATTGGGGGCTTAACACAAATTTCAATAGGGAATTGCACAGGGTATGCAAGAACTCCATGAGAACATCTTATTCCTCAAATCATTGGTTAGATGCAATAATTATTATTGTACATAGCTTCATCATTATTATTTGACTACTCATCCACATTATTCTCCTATTTTGGCACATGTTGATTTACGCTTATATAGATATATATTATAAACCTTACCTTTGTTTTATTTTGCACTTACCTTTTGATTGCCTATCTTTATCTAAACATTTGTGGAATGTTTCTTTCAATAATTTGATGCATATATTTTGTTGTAGGATAATTTCTCATTCTCTCATATTTAATATCCAACATAATATTGGATTCCATTTGAGCTTGCACATTTACACATTCTTGCTCTTACATACATGAGCATATAATGATTCTTTCCCATTCAAGTTATGTAGATTATTATCTCCACATATGATATTGAGTTACATTGTTTCAATATACATATATAGTGGGGTAAAACTTCTTGCATTCAATTTCTCCACATTTCAATGCTCTCACATCTAGTGCACACTATACTTTGACACATGCTGTGGATTTTTTGGATCTCTCCCATTATTTTATTTTTGAATATATGAAACTTAATCTTGCATATATATCAAAAAATATGAAAATAATTAAATAATTCACAAATACAAAAACATTCAAAATTTAAAATAAAAATAAAAATTAAGTATTGAGCATGACATGATTTTCTAGTTTACCTATTTACATATGTTATTTATCACATATTTTGGTAGATAACACATTCTTTTCCTTATAAACTTGCAATTCAAAAGGTATATGAGTGTGATGTAGGACATACATATTATAAATGAAATCTTAGATGGTGGACTCCATCCTACCTAGTTGTCATGCCTATGTTGGGGTCATCTAATTCTATAGGTTAAATTATCACTAGATATATCTTTCTATGACCTTTATACCATGTTGAAATACATATATTATAAGTTTATTGCTAATTTATCATATATTAAATTATGATACATGGATATGCCACTTTGAATTGATGTGACATTGATACATATGGATGGTCTAGACTATTTTTCACTTGTTATATACTCATTTGATATTTTTACTTTCTTGAATGATAGGCAAGACATTTATTACTTATTATGTGAAGCCACTTGGCCTTGTGTGTGCAACATCTTTATGTCCATTTTTTATACATTCTTAATATCCTTTCCATGTGACCCTTTCCCTTTATTTTTGAGACATGTTCATGTCCAATGTATTCCACCCTTGGCTTTATGTGTGACATTTTGTGTTGTGATTTTTGATCTTGCTAAGTGGTGACATGATCCATATCATGCACTATAATTACATATTCTACTTTAAAGATGGTTAATTTATTGCATGGGTCATTGTTATATCTATCTACCCATGAAACATTTATGCATCATATTACATATTTTTCATACATGATTCAATGACAATTACACTACTATGGGGTATGTTAATGGAGTTGAGGGATAATTCTATGGACATTTTATCCTGACGTTTATGAAAAATTGCATAACACCTGCTCAGTATTGCATAATGCATACACATTATAGCAATAATACATATGCATTATGATTTCAAGGATTGGTAAAAACTAAACTTATAATATGTAAATTATATAATGCATACATGTTATAGTGCATATATATTTTTTCATGTGAAAAAATAAATTTATAAAAGTATCTGAATTTGAAATATTAAATAATTGAAGTGCATAGGTGTTATAAAATATATGCATTATGTCCTAATAAAAAAGTATGATTTGAAATTTGTATTATATCTTACATTTATATTCATTATACTTCAAAATTATTTTAGTAAATATATTAAGTTAGGGCCACTCTACATCTAAAAGATTTGGTCTCATAGTTGCACACCTTACAATGTGGGAGATAGTTTTTCAAAATCTGAACTAGTCAATACTTAGGCACTTTTAGGGATTCAATATTTAACCTAGGGATGCTAAGGAATAATGTTTATACTCATGTCCATTGTGGGTAAACATATAGTCATTTTTTAAAGATTGGTTTATGGAATTTATAGTAGTCATAGGTTTATCAGTTGAAGTTTAAAAATAACCCACTTTGAATTCAATCCAAAGTGGTGTGATTGAAGAAAAATAGGTAGAATTGATGAGCTACACACATAAAATGACCACTTTATGTTAATTTAACTTATTCATCATCCCTCACTCATCCCTATTAACTTCATCCTCATCCTTCATCATCCATAATAACTCCCTCTTTATCCCTCATCATCCATAATCACTTTGTCATTGACCCTCACCATCCCTTATCATCTCTAATAAACTTTTAATCATCCCTAATCACTCCCCCATTGACCCTCATCTTCCCTCATCATACCCAATCACTAATTAATTATAATTCATCATCCCTAATCACTCCATCATCATCCCTAATAATCAATAATCATTCCCTCCTAGTCTCTCATCATCCTTAATCACTCCCTCAGTGACCATCACCATCCCTCATCATCCATAATCACTCCCTCATTGTCCCTCATTATCCCTCATCATCCCTAATTACCCCCTTTTCATCCCTCATCATCCCTACTCACTCCCTTCTCATACCTCATCATCCTTAATAACTCCCTCAAATACCTTGATGGTGGGTGTAATGGCTTCCCACTTATACCTGATTGAATTTTATTCCAACTCCAAATTTTACTCACTTAAATAAGGATCAAATATAATATTATTTCACTCATCCTCTTTCACTCAAATAAGGAACTTAAAGATATCATTTGATTGTATGGTGGGATTTGTACATATATATGGTGATCAACACATAAACCATGGAGAGAGAGTGTATTTAGAGATCTGGGCTAAAATAAATAGGTAGGAAAGAAAGTATAGGGTGGGATGAAATTGTATCACTTATATATTTAGATTTGGGCATTTAAGAATCCCAATCCCAGAGTTGAGAATCTAAGTTTATATCTATATAGATAGGGGTGACCGTAGATGAGTTTTGAATTACAATCCCAACCCCATATTTGATTTCTCATTTTCTCTATATGTCATTGAGAGTATGTCCATAGTAGAATAGATATCTAGATAGATAGATAGATAGATAGATAGATAGATAGATAGATAGGTGGTCACAAATCCAATATAGTGCATTCCAATCCAATATCTAGTAGAGTGTATTTCCTAATAACCTAAATTGATCTATACCTATTATCACCCAAAATGTGTACCTGCTAAATTGGAAGATGGTTCAGTAAGGCAATGGGATCATACTTTAAGGTGTGGGACTATTGTGCTCCTTGAGACAAACCTCCAGAGAAGGCTTACTTCCTTATAATCTAAATACATTTTATTTGAGATCAACATTCAAGCCTAAAAGAGCTAAAATAAAATCTACTAATAATTCTAAATTTAAAATTTGTTGAGGGGAAAACAGAGAGAGGGGGTTGATGAAATGTAAAATGTGATACACCAAGACTAGAAAGAGCTCCTCTACAGGATTTGAAGAAGACACTATAACTATAGAAAATGATAAAACATTACACAATCTCCAACATAGACATTGCAATGGCATAAGTGATTCATATGAAGGTGAAAGACATAATACAACACTAAGAGGGATGATAAGTATCCATAAATTGTGTATACACATAATATTTTCAAACTTTATCAATTAATAATGCTTTCTCTCTTGTAGGAACCTATCAAGTCTCAATCTCTCTAAGTGCATGCCGTAAGGGGTGCACCAATAAATGGGTGGGAAGACCATTGGTGCTTTATATGATTATTATCCTTATACTACCACTTGATAACTACATAACCATCTTGTAAAAAAACTCCATTAAGATTTAGCTCTTATTTTGTACCCTCCTCTAGTCATTTTATTCCTTCATTAGCTCTTCCCTAACCTAAAAAAACCCTTTCCAATGGTTTACAATACACTATTGGCCCCATTGGCTATGTACTCTAATTGATAAAATTCATTTAGGGTCTAAGTCCATGCCTGGCCGACCTAGACCAAGACCTAATTTGATTTTGTGAATAACAATATAGAGTCGATTAGGCTTACCCTATCAACTAAACTTTTGGAAAGGTTTAGGGTTAGATTTAACTATATATACACATTCATTTCATCATTTATAGTAAGGAAGAGAACAAGAATAATATTATATTGTGCATATACTTATCCATCATTCTACTTGAGGAGTATAGCTTAGGGTTTCAATACTTTCTTTGGAGATACGGATCTTTTCTTATGGAGAATTTTTTTGGATGCATAGATAGGTTTTTGAGCCTAGAGATAATTTATCATTATCATCCTTACATACCACAACAAACTCTTATGAAACACCTTGGATAAGTGAGAGATTGGCACTCGATGGGTTCATCTTCAAAGGTCAGTAATCCTAACTTTGTTCCTCCTTTGTAAGAGTAGATATATTTGCTTTGTACTTCTCTCCCATGCATTAGGATTTTTTAGACATTGACCTAAGTATATATCTTATATGCATGTTGAATTTTATGTTTATTACCTCTATTTTGTGCCATAAGCTTTGGTGAGGACTAGATTAGACTTTACTTGCTTTTGTAATTTATACTTAGTGAATATGAAAACATATGACCTAGTTAGGTTTATTTCGTAGTTTTTTAATTTATTAGAGGCTTTGGAACCCTCCCTAGTTATTTTATTGTGGTAAGATATCCCTTAAATAAGTCTAGTGGATCCATCTTGGTCATGACCTTACATATATAATGTATAAACAATCAAGAGTGTAAGAAGGATTTATCTTCTCCAAGATAGGATTGATTAATAGATCAGTTGAATTTCCATTTGCATATATTCTGGTGAACCTGACATGAATCTAACCCTTGTAAGTTTCCTTTCATGCCATCATTTTATCATAATATCATATTTATCTATATTTTTAGTATAGTATCAAACTAGTCAGTATAGTTTTAACTTTATGTGCACAGGTTTAACTCACAGTCACTTCAAAATGACTATGATCTATCTATGTAGGTCTTTATTAATTAAAAGTTATTAGATCAAGGATTTCAACATAGTATTCTTATTTAGTTCTATATTTTCATATATAGTTGAACCAGTCAAATCTATTTTCTATTTTCTTTATCAACATACAAGTATAAAAATATAGTCGAACAAGTCAACTCCATTTTTATCTCTTTTTTAGCATACAGGGTTTTGTAAACTTGGTTGAACTAGTTGACCCAATTGGTAAAATGTGGAAGAAGCATTTGAGCATCCTAGTATAAAAATTTGTAATAAAAAACATCTTCAAGCCCACCAAGGATCCTTTATTTTATCTCTCTATCATTTTAATTATTCCTTTAATACTATTTTTCACAAGTTTATAGTCTATAAAACTATAACCCTATAGCTAACTCGGTCTACCTAGTTGAGTCAGTTTTGTATTCTATCTTCTATCTGGAAGACATAGTTGACTTGTTTGACTTTATTCTTTCAAACCTTGATTTTACAAAAAAAAAGTTACCCAATTGACTCTATTTTGTATTATTTGCATACAATGTTGTCTGAACTGACTCTATAGTATTCTCAATCAAAGAATTAACATCTATTTGCTAGTAATTAATTCACCTTTCCTTTTCAGTTCTTTTCATGCTTAGAGTAGATGACATAGCTTAAATAGGTGGTTTTTCAAATTTCCATTTTAGTTACACTATTTTTATATTTTTCACACACTACCAAATCACTTTACATTCAAAAATCATTAAATATTTATCTTCCCAAGTTCTACTTACTTGGATTTCATCACCGAGGGGGAAGCCAACTTGGTTTTATGGCCAAGTATAAATGCGTGGTTGATGGTATATATTGGTAAATCACTCGACACCCTTATCATTATGGGATTATGAACTGAAGGAGTAAACCCTAATATTAAGACAATACCATCACCAATACATATCCCTTTCAACCTAGACATCCTAAAACCAATCTTAGATTGTTTTCTAGTTCCTTTTTGTAGCCAGCTTTCCTATCACATTAAAATTAAAATTTATTATAACTTAATAACATATGGATGACCAATTAGTTAGTATTTAATTTTTAGTTACTACTTTATCCTTGATAATTATGTGTTGTATTGAAAAACTTGCATTGGCCAAAACTGGTGCAAGGTATGTGTCCTATGTCCCAATTGGATCAGTTACATTGATCCAATTGTTTGTGTCCTTAGTTTCAATTTTATTCAAATTATCTTGAAAAAATGTCCCCTATTTAAGAACACTTTCATCTTGGTAGATATAGTCTCTTATATATTGTTCATCCCTCTTCCTATAATACATAATCAACCTGCATGACTATGTATCCTTATCTCCCTATTCAGTTCTCTACTTAGCAGTACACAGTCGACCTACACAACTATGTGTCCTTATATTCTATTTAGCTCACCTACCTATAATATATAGTTGACCTACATTAATGTGTATCCTTCTCTTTTTGTTATGTTCCCTAGGTTAGAGAACATAGTTAACTTATTTGAATTTATATCATATTTTCTGATTTTGTTTTTGAATCATCATTCCTTTTAGCTTCTTTCTTTCATCATGAACATCCTATTTGAAGACAACATAGAGTTGAAATCAATAGATATGATGATTTTCACCAATTCTAATAGGATTCTCCATCAACATCTTATGGCTTCAACTTTAGATCAAAGCAATATTCATGTGGCCAATCACACTACTAATTATGGGACTCATCGTCATTCATCTTTAGTTTTTAACCCTCTTTTCTCCTTAGAATATTAGCCATAATTAGAGTACATGCCTGAAATGCTTGTATTTGTTAATGAGTTTACTTAATATAGGTGAAAATACACTTGAACTATTTATAATCTCATGATAAGTGGTCAAGCAAAAGAACCCCATTTACCCTCCCCTACATTCTCTCATGGATTTGGGAGTGATACCTTCTTTGATTCTCAACCTCTCCCTTCTATTTTGACGCCTTCTCATACTATGACTTCTTATTCTTTGATTTCCTCAACCTCCATGCCAAACATATCTACTAACATGGTCAGTTCAAAAGCTAGTGGGCCTTTTCCAATATCCCTCATTCTCAATCACTCTACTGGTGCACCATTTTCCACCAATGGTAATTATGACACTAGTGCTTCTTTTTTTTCTAATGTCAATCCTTGTACTAGTGTATCTTTTGATGCATATGCTATTTATGCTATTATTGCCTCATTTTCTAACAATGCCTCTCAATCTACTAGTGTTGCATATGTCAATACCCATAGTGCAACCTAAGACACTAATACTAATTCTAATTCTTTGCATGTCTCATAAAATAGTCAAAATACTGATCAAACCCATCAACTCTTATTACAAATTCATAATCAAATAAACACTTTTCAACAAAATAATGCCAATCAAATGATTCAAATATAGAATCACCTTATTCACCTTACATATCAACCTCAACGGGTTCAATGGGGAGTGCAAAATCAAAAGTTTTCCACCCTCACTTAGGGATTCTCATGGCAACCCCATTCCCTAACCACCCATTTTTAACAATATGATTAAACATCTTCAAAATAAACCTATTATGTCTCAAATTAATAATATAGACATAGGATGTATCATACCTACCATTAGTTACAACGAGTTGACTAATCCTACCTTACATTTAAAAATGTTTGGTAATATCAACAAATATTACGTCAAATTAAACACTTTTGTTTCTAACAAGACATTAGCAAAAATGCTCTCTAGAGATGATTTTAATTGGTATAATTAACTAAAGTCCCATTCTATGACTATCTTGGAAGATATAGTTAATTCCCTTATACAATAGTTTCAAACTAGTGACCTCAGAATACCTTAGCTCACTTTATCAATTGCAAGCAACTTGAAACCAAAACTGCACAAGATTTCATCAAATAGTGGAAGACCTTGTCTAATAAGTGTGAGAATAACATGGTGGATGATAATATATTTCATCTATTCACTAACTCTCTTTATCCCAAGTTGTAATATTGAGTTAGGACTCCCTCTCCAAGAAATTTGGAAGAGGCCCTTGACCAATCCAAATGTCAATATTTTCTAATGCTTTAGTTTGAGCCATCTCAACCTCCCATGGGCACTCGCATTATCCTAAAAACAAATCATCAAGCTACCAATGATTTTGTCACCGATTCCTATGATACCATTCACAATATTAAAGCCATTACTCCTAACCCTACTACGAAGTAATCTTCCCAACTAAACACCGCCAATCCTTAATTCTCCAAAATAAACAACATTAATGTTCATAATCCATTATACTTAGTAGAGCTTCAAAAGCATTTACTAAGGCCTCTCCCATGATAGACTGATCCCACTCATCTTATGAAATTAATTTATGATCCAAATAAATTATGTTGGTTTCTTGTAAGTTGGGATTACTCTCACAAGACTTGTAGAAATTACATAAATGCCAACTAGCCTATGATATAGCCTTCAAATCTCATGAAAAAATGAAAAAACATCAAGCCTTGAACCAAGCTAATGTTCATCTTACCATCTACATAGACCCTCTTCCTAATCATTAAAGAATAATGACAAGCCTAACTATGACTAATATATGAAGGGTAGTTGTTTTCATTGACTGTAATCCTAAAAACACACACAAAACATCCCAAACTTTCCATGTCATCCAAGATTCCTCCCTATATCACCTAAAAGAGTTGGGGTAAGAGGACCTTATTTATTTATAAGAACCAATTCCAACACCTCAATTGTATAACACCTCTCACACTATTTATATAATTCTCACAACATATAAACCCATCAACACCACTCTTCAAACTTATAATAACACTTATTCAAACCAATCACTAGACAAACCTAAATCAACTACCCCATTATTTCCATACAATCAATCGATTTGTCCCTAGACTAAACTAACCACGTATTATTAGCACAAATTTGAATGCACTTTTACTTCTCCTTCCTAGGAGATCATCCAATATTATGCACCTCTATCTAACCATCCCCCTATGGGTTATGATGAATGGGACCATATCTTAAAACTTACTAATCTCCCATCTCAAATACCATTTCTTAAACTCATGTGAACTTCTTCATATCATCGTAATTGTGTGATGAAACCATTATTCAAAATGAATATCCCTTGTCCTCCCCTAGTAGGACATGAAGATACCTTATATGTCTTGGAAGATAGTATCTTAAAATAATTCAAAGAGATGTTTATACACATTGAAAAAATAATGGACACTTTTCTTTCCCTCAAATTCCCTATTACTTTCATGATCCCTAATAAGATTTTGCTTCGTGTAGATGATCCTCCACTCTTTATAAGCATTAAAATTAGTGATATCAAATTCAAGTGTGCTTTGATTGATGAGGATTCAGGTACTTATGTTTCCTCCCTCAACTTCATTAAAACTCTTGGATATTCTAGGTGTAATCTCAAATCCATATGCAACACATGTCAAGGTTATGATCAAAGGCAAATACCTCCTTTAGGTTGTGAGTGGATCCCTATTATTGTCCCTCCTATCACTATTCAGGTGAAGGTTATGCTATTCAACTTTCCCCTTTCCTATAATATCTTACTTGGTAGACTTTAGACTCATTGCATGAGGGTTGTCACCTCTTTTACTTGCCAATGTGTAAAGTTTCCCCACAATGGTTCTATCTATAGGATTCAAAGAGACACCAACCCTTGGAATTTTGAACAATTTTATGAATGTGATGCATTAAAAATTCTTGCCCTTGAACCCTTGTTGAGTGTTCCATTTTGGGAATCTCAACATTTCAATTTTCCCATCAACTCTACTCAAGGTTATCGTGGCCACCCCTAACTCATAAGGAACATGCCACCTAAACTCTTAGACTCTTATGATGATGAGCTACATGAAATCAACCTCAAGATGAGATTTTGGATTTATCCCCTCATCTCATCATCCAAATCACACCATCCCTTAACCCACATTCTCATCAACCACCTATTGATGATATAACCATGGTCTTAACCAAGACTTGGAATTATAATCATCATGCCACTTTTGATGAAAATACCATACCTACCTAGACCATCTACCTTCATAGACCTGATTATGATGACACTTATACTTTAGATGATTGATTTCTAGGAGGTCTTGTTCAAGATATAGATGTTGAGATCCTTTGTTATCATTCTTCTTTATTTTAGTATTTCCATTCTTCTTATCGTATTACATATTATATATTTCCTAATTATAGTATTATTCCTCTTGTTCTTATGGTAAATATGGAATGTTCACATGGCATGCCTCCAATTTTATCAAATCTTCTTAGGAGCATTCTCATGTATCATGCTATGACTAGTCTCTATCATTTCACTAGATACCAGGATCCCTATAGCCTACTTCCTCTAAAAATGCTTGATACTACCCTTAATCCCTCTATGCATCATGTTTATCCATCAATTGAGCCTAGTCTATATCCTACTCTTGCTCTACCTTTAGCTAAGCCTCATCATTTATCTTATTCTTCTTCTCCTTTAGACAAAACAAGCCCCATCTCTCCACCAACCTCGCCTTCCCTTGGTGATGGTATTATTATTTTATCGTAGCTTGATCCCATGCATGCATAATGTGTTAACCAAACTTACTATGATATTCATAGAGTTTCCAATCATTACAATAGAGACTACTAATTATACCAATGTTCCTTGGATCCTGATTATACTCCTTCCATTAGTAGAACCCTAAAGTCGACTAACAAGCTTATGTTTTGATTCCATGACATAGATAATCATTCCTCTACTAATTATTGAAAGCTTTGACAATATATCGAAACTTTGTATCCTACCTTTCCTCAGCCAAAAGACAAGGATATACCTCCTCCCAAGTTATTACCTGAGTATATTCCTAAATATGAAGAGGTATATTATCTTTGGCACTAGTTCAGTACTCATCACACCGATCATAGTTGCATCCTCTAGTAGCATATTCATGATCACCTTATGACCATTCCCATACCCATTATTCCCCCTCCCATAGGTTATCCACATAATAAGGCCCCTCCTTCTTCACTTATGTCTCCCATTTCACCTATGGTTCCTTCTTCACATGTGGTTCCTGTGCCACCTGCATCTTCTCCCCCACCCATGGTTCCTTATCCATAAGTGGTGCCACCTCCTTGTCTTAGTGTTTCCATTCCTATTCCAGCATCTATTCTCCTTCTTGAGTATTCTATGTATGAGGGCCCTTATGAGCATGATACTTCAATTACACCTACATTTCTTTAGAGGATATCTGATGAGGGGCCTATTCACATCTTTCTTAAGGATTGATGAGACTCTTGTTGCAGTTAGAGTCTAGCTTCATAGAGATATATCAGATGTTATGGATAATATTTGTGGATAGATTTATCAATATTTGTGAACATAACATGATGTTCCTTCACTTTCATCTTCATTATGATTTTGTATTGGACTTATGATCCAATTTTATTTATATCTTGTATTATTTGACTATATGTCAAATTTTGCTTAATTTATCTATATTACATGGATCTTTGTATTTTGCATTATGTGTTGTATATGATTTCATTTCTTTGACTTTGTTTTTATGGATTATTTTTAAATTCTTATATTTAGGATTTCATTTCTTTTTCATGGATGTCTTTGTCTTTTCATCATGATTATTTGATACCTTATCTCTACAACATGAGTAATTATTATTGTTCCTTGGTTATAAAAACCTTCCTCCCCTTAGTAGTCCTTCTTTACCACATGATCAGTTAGCAAACAAGTCATCTAATTTTAATTATATTTTACCAATCCACTTTGGATTCCCCTTTATTCCCTTATTTCCTTCCATAAACTAAGCATACACATGGTTAGAACTTGAGATAACCTACTAGTTAATGGGCAAGCCTAAGTGTTTAGTCAGTCATGTCTTTGGATACTTAGCTTCCTTTAGCCAAAGTCTAAATCTCATTTTTGTGTATCACTTTTATCCCTCATATTGGTTATTCTAAATCCATATGGATGAGGAATCTTAAAATAAATCAAAATTTAAAATTCAAATCATTTAAACAAAAGGTAATGATATAAAATGCAACATACAAATTTTTAAAGTCAAATCACACTAAAAGATGTGATTCATAGTACATCTTCCTTTTCTAATCAAAGTTAAAACTCCAAAATTGGACTCATGATAGAGTCGAGGTCCATTGGGGTGTGCTAGGCTAGTAGATTAGAAAAGGAGAATAAAAAATCTTTAGTGTTATCTATTTTTTCACATAAGTACCCAATCTTCACAGTAGACCGACAACTCTGTAAGTGGTCCTGAGGAACATGGAACATGTTGTGGGAAGGTATGTTCATTTTAATTTTCTTGTTCATACAACCAACATGAGTTGATCTTAGTATCTGACTTATTTTCATATTCAAATTTATACTTATTGAGAACATGTATCATTTGTATTTTGATGGTTACTAACCAATTAGTGTCTTTTTGAGTACTTAGTATGTCTCATGTTTCCTAAGGTCTTCTCATAGATACCTAAATTATGATTTTTACATTCCCTCTTTCATTTACAACATTCCTAATATTTACCCTTGAGAAATATGATTTATTAACTGATCATCCCCCTAGGGATCCCATTTATGAGTTGCATTATAAGACCATGGGTAGGATCAAGCTCTCCTCATAAATGACCACATTACACACATTTTTAAAAATCATTTCCATAGTTATTTCCACCTCATTGGTGTTCCTTTTGTGAGTTATAGTATAAGACCATAGATAGGACT
Organism: Torreya grandis; assembly: GCA_037957365.1. NCBI lineage: Eukaryota > Viridiplantae > Streptophyta > Pinopsida > Cupressales > Taxaceae > Torreya > Torreya grandis. The sequence continues at coordinate 2,133,661 of JARHVA010000282.1, read as the reverse complement.
AGGGCTTCCTAACAAAAATTTCCAATAACCAAGTCACAATGAAATTATATGTGTCAAATTTGAGATTGTAATGATTCATTATGAGTTACATGTCATTGGCATTCTTCCCATCTTGATATAGTATTTTTATGCTTACTTCATTGATTTTTTACTTATATCTTATTATTTTCTGATCACATGTATGATTACAACCATTTTATTAAATATTTCATACTTCCTAGATAGAATTATTGTGATCAATTTAATTTCATTTTTGTTTCTCTTTTATACTTCTCAATGTGATTTAGTATGATTGATTGACTTAGTTATTTTATTTTATACCATTTGGTTTTCATGTGCCTTCCATTTTTGATAGAACATTTAATGTCTAAGTGAGCTATTTTGGACCCTTAGCATACTTTGATTTATTATCAAATAATAATTTACTATTTCTTAAACACAAGGTGAAAACCTAGTGTAAATAAATAATAAAATATTATGATTTATTATTAAACAATTAATTTAAATGATTCTTGAGAAGGATGGACCCATTGGTTACAATGGTCAACTACCCTCACATTTATTATAAATAGGGTCTTACCCCTATTGTATTATTCATTTAAAATACACTCGATGAATTTAATATTTGCATGTGAAAAATATTTACAAAGTTTTTGTGAAGTCTTATGCGAACAAGTGAGAAGGGCAGGATTTGTATTATGGTGCAAAGTTTCTCAATTATTGAATATCATCTTTGTGGGTTTTTTTACCTCTTGGAGGTTTTCCCACTTTAAATTCTTGTGTACTATGACAAATATATGTACTCTTTATCATCATTTATTCATTTAGATCCAATCTATATTACATATATATTTTATATTCTATTGATTTTATCAATTTTATTATATTATTTTCATACTTCCCAATGTGATATAGTATGATTTTAATTGTTTTAACTTGGGTCAAATATTTTACATGGTTTAAAAATCTTTGTTACCCATTTTTACCATCTTCGGTTTTTTACATTTAGTCATCTTTTGTTATTACACATTCCCCATCATGATATAGTGTGTAGTAAATTTGTTTTTTGATTATGTATACTTTTCCAAATCATTTTTGTATTTTTTAAACCATACATGTGTATCAGATAATGCTAGAAAATAAAATAATCAACATATATTTTCCATAATATGTACAATAAAAAATCAATACATGTGTAAGAAAGAAATATATCCATGCATCAACATCCATAATCAAGTACAATTCATGAGATAAAATCCATATATATATATATATGTGTGTGTGTGTGTGTGTATGTGTGTGTGTGTGTGTGTGTGTGTGTGTGTGTGTCATGTGTTTTATATAATACAACATACAAAATACACAATAGCTCTAGCTCTAAGGTTAGGCTCCATCATGCATATCATGTGGCCTAGCCATGCTACCCATACATGCCTGGGACTATCCTTTCTAAATGGTACATTATAATGAGGCAGTTTGGGATCTCAATCCTACTACATGTCCCTATAAATTAGCCACTTAGGCATATACTTGTCTAATCTAAATAGTGGTAACCATGTGTGTCACTCTCTCCTGAGCCAATGCCTACCCAGCGTGTGCCTCTTTCTCCCACCACTGACAGTGGCTGCAATCCATCTTCACATGCCTATAACTACATTATGGACTCCCCCACTAGTCTAAACTAGCTTTCTTGGGCTAGGGAAGATGGAACCATAGGATCATCTAGTGTGGTGGGGGCATATGGATCCATCACACCATCTAAAATGTCATGGCATGTAGCCATAGCTAGGGATACCCATATGATCTCCTCTGTGATAGGATATACTAAACCTAAACTAGATAGACATCAAATCACACACACACACACACACACACACACACACACACACATCTCAAAATCTATTTATCTACTATAATCAAATGCAAATAGTATCCTATATTAGAGTTTAAATCAAAATTACAAAATTTCTCACTAATGTTGGTCTCACCAACCACCATCCAACCATTTTCTCACCAACTGAACATGATCTCTCCATTTTATCATTCATCTAATGCCTCCTCTATAGGTCACCTATGCACTAGTGTAAATCCCAAAGTCACCACTCAAGCATGTTGTGATCCTCTCATTAGAGGTGCCTCTATAGACCAGCTATGTCCTAGAGTGGATTCTAGGTCCTCCTATATTGTATCCCTCACCTTCACCTTCTCTCATAAATAGTGCTTCCATCTGTACTGTGGTCATGTTGGTCACTACCACTACTTCTACTGTAGTGCTTGTTATGGGCCTACATCCACATCCATGACATCTCCCACTACTGGCCCCACTACTACCTACTAATATGCTTGACCAGTCCATGGTCTAGCATGTTATAGCTTGATCATGAGTATCTCTACTAGTACTCCTTTCCCACTCAACTCTCTAGCATACTATACAAAATAAGTAGGCATTAATAGAGAGGCTGGTGGGTGTTGGAGTCCAAATTATCTTGACAAGCATGCCACCAAATGTGGCTCTACCCATGAAGAATAATAACCTATGATCCACACTCATGCCAACCCTACAACAATGGTTGACCAACAAGTACATACAACAGTAATATGTGTATACAGTTGCCATATGATATCTCCTCATGTGATAATCTATAGGGTTAACATGTGGGGTATAACTTGATCTACATGGTCTTGTATCCATCTCATGACCTAAGGTAACCTGTTGTTGACCACATGGAGCAACCCAACTGACTAATATATGGGGAACCTATCATATATCTAGGTACTTAGTAAAAAAATAGGAATCATGGTTTTCTACCTTTTGGGAAACATCCCATACATATCATGCATGAGTTGTACCCAAAAAACAACCCCAAAATTATAAAGTTATCTATGATCTAGTATAGACTGACACAAGCCTATCATGTATAGTGGTACCTTACCATCTGACTTGTGACATAATATTTGTGTTATCACAAGTCCTATCATGACATTTTATATGTATGAAATGTTCATAATATTGACATTAAATAAACTCACCCTTAATCTAGGTATATCCTATTTGAGCATGTCACCCATTAGGCTAGTACTTGTCTATCCTCTAAATCCTCTAGTGTGCTAGTGATCACTGGAGTCCCTCTTATAAGTAGTCCCAAAAACATGTGGACATCCTTTAGTGTGATACCCATGTTAATGGTATCTCCCCCCGCCACACATCAAAAAGTGTTGGTAAACCATTCCCATGCCCCAAGAAACATGAAAATGAGATAAACACTAAGCGAGATCTACCTCATCTCCATGATGCCTCTAAATCCCAGTGTGACCAGTCATGCTCTCTGTGTATCAATCAAATGATCTAGTAGATCTATAATCCATGATACATCTATCAAGTGCCAATACCTCATGCATCTCTAGAAAATATCAAACAATAAAGGATGTAACATATCTCCATGTCATAAATAATTAAAATACATTCTTAAAAATTCACAAAATAACTACTTAAATTAGATGGATTGATTTAGTTTTTAATGTTCTTAATTTTCTTATAGAATCGACTCACTTAATACTAAATTGACTTTGTATCTTATCTACATTACTAAATTAGCCTTTATCATTTTTAACTAGATCATGCCATTTGATACTAAATCAACCATCCTCTTGCTTCAACATACTAAATCTCCCCTGTGATACACAATTGACCTCATTTTTCAAAATAAGTCAGCCCTATGACACATAATCAACCTTATCCTCATTATAAAATAAGTTGGACTACTACTACATAGTCATATACCCATTAGAATACTAAATTATCCCATTGTTACATATTCATCCCTATGTTTTTGTCTCTCCATACAGAATAAATTGACCAGGTTGACTCTATTCTTCAACAGTGGTGACATTTTGACCATTTACCATAAATGCCTTAGGTATTTATTGGTCTAATTTCTTCCTACCCAGTATCGCGTTCTACCCCTAGTTTACCTAAAAATTTCCTAGGGCTCATTCTAGTGCCTATATTTTTCCTACCAATCAATCTTCCATATCTAGTTCAATTTCAAATAAAAATACTCAAAAAGTTGAAAATCATAATTGCTTATCTATGTTGTACTTGCTATAGCTGCTATACATACTCCCCATCTTAGCTATTGTTTCCTCACCATGATGGCTCTCTGGTCTCAAACTAGGTCTCTCAGAGCTCTATTTTCTCAAAATAGTAAAAATAACAAATGAATTATTTCTCACCCTATTTTTATTTACTATTCAAAATTATTTACCTTTCAAATATTTACCACCAGATTTCATATTTTGACCATATCTTTGTTTCTACTACCTCTTTTTTCAAACAGTAAAATGTTTTGGAATCCTAACATTATAGAGAATATTTCCATATATTATATGTATATGTTGAAAAAAATTGATTTTTCATTCTTTTTTGCTAATTTTTATAGGTTTGCCTAATGTTCCCTATATTGGACACCTTTACATTTCCTGCATCTATTTCTTTATCTACAATACTAAGGTAAGTAAAGGATGTGTTTTTCAATTCTATCCTTTCATTTATCTTATTTGCTTCTTACTAAAATTTATTCAAATTTAACATTGTAAGTTGCTATGTTCTTTTCCTAAAGCACCATCTGAGGTTGCACCAAAGTGACACATGATGAGCTTTGAGTGGGGTATATGTATACACATATTTTTTTCAAAATTTATCAATTATTGATGCTTTCTTTCTTATAGGAACCCATCGATTCTCAATCTCTCTAAGTGCATGCCTTAAGGGGTCTACCAAAAAAGGGGTGGGTAGACCATTGGTGCTTCACAAGATTGTTATGCATATACTACCACTTGTTATCTAGATAACCATCTCCAAAAAACATTCTCCTAAGATTTACTTCCTCTTTTGTACCCTCCTCTAGTCATTTTTGACCTTCATTATCCCTTCCCTATCCTCAAAACCCTTTCTAATAATTTACAATACACTATCATCCCCATTGACTCTATACTCTGATTGATAAAACAAATTTAGGGTCTAGGTCAACCCTTAGCCAAGCTAGATCAAGACCTAATTTGATTTTATTAATAATGATACAGAGTCAATTGGGCTGACCCTATCAATTAAAATTTCAAAAAGGTTTAGGGTTAAATTTAGATATATATACACATTCATTTCATCATTTATAAGAAGGAAGAGAAGAAGAAGAATAATAATATTATATTGTACATCTGCTTATACACCATTCTACTTGAGGAGCATAGTTTAGGGTTTCAATACTTTCTTTGGATATATGGTCTTATCTTTTAGATTAGTCTTTTAGATCCATATATAGTTTATGTAGCCTAGAGCTGAGTTATCCTTTTCATCATTACATACCACAATAACCTCTTGTGAAGCACCTTGGCCAATGGAGAGATTGAGGCTTGATGGGTTCGTCTTCAAAGATAAGTATTTCTAACATTGTTCCTTATTTATAAGAGTAGATATATTTGCATTTGTACTTCTCTCCCTACATTAGGATTTTGTATATATTGACATGAATATATATCTTTTATGCATGTTTTTTTATGTTTATTACCCCTAATTTATGTCATGAGCTTTGGTGAGCACTAGATTAGACTTTGATTTTGTAATTTATACCTATTGAATATGAAAACATAGGACCTAGTTAGGGTTATTGCATATTTTTGCTTGACTAGAGGATTTGGAACCCTCCCTAATGATTTTATTGTGGTAAGTGATCCCTTGGCTAGGTCTAACAGATCCATCTTGGTCATGAACCTAAATATATAATGTATCAACAATTGAAAGTGTAATTAGGATTTATGTTCTTTGAGATATGATTGATTAATAGATCAGTTGCATTTCCCTTTGCATATAGATAGTTTATGTATAAAATTATATGCACACAAAACACAACCTATAAGAGAGCCAAGTTCATTGTAGAGGTGTCGAGGGATAGATAGAAATTAGAGGGGTGAGAATTACCCATAGGCAAAGATCAACAAATCAAAAATACACACAGAATGTAATAACCATGAAGAAAAGCAAACATAATTCTCAATAGTTGTAATGATCAAATGGTAAAGGGCTTATGGATAGAATTTTTTTGTAGCATTATTGCACTAATTTTTTTTTGACATTTTTACAAAGTAATACCCATGATTTTATAGACAATGGGAAGCCCATGGTTCATCAATTACAATAGAGAATATATCTTAAGGAATTAAATGAATATCAAAATTCAAGACACATAATATCTCTATAAATAAAATAGGGATGGCCAAAGTTAATTGGGATCCTGATTACATCCTCAAAGCATGACAATGATTGCCTTGAACTTAAACTTGTTATCACATCCCTTTCTTCTCATTAGTTATGAAATAACCAATATTTAATCTTTTTATAACCATAGCTAAATTTGAAAGTTTCTTTGTGCAGGAATTCTATTATAGATCTCATGGAATTACTACCTTGGAATATTTTGGCCTAAAGTTATCATTCCTAATTTCAATGTTGTTCCCTATAGACTTCCACACCATGATTATGAATCAGATGCTCTTATCATGATCTTGTCATATTATTCATATATTTTCATTGAATTATAGAGTATCAAGATTAATTTAATTCATTGTGCCAATTACAAAATTCTCCTCAGCCATTCATCTTATAATCCTATGATCCTTGAGTCGTTGCCCTTTGATTCTATAAATATTGATTTTGAGGGTCTTGAAAATTAAATGGACTATCAATTTTAGGTTAGTGCATTGATGACATGACACTATTCCATTTGATGCATCCTTTGTGGTGTCCACAAACCCATTGGTCACCTCATTTGATGACTTGGATTGATTCCATTTTATAGCTACCATGTGCCATTATCCCATTTTCTATGGGTATCAAAGTTATTGGATATTTCTTCTATTTCATTTTCTTGGGTGGATTCTACCAAGTGACGATTATCACTCTCCTACTCATTGGCCATTCCTACTTCTATTTGCTAACTCAACCACCTCTCCCTCTACTTACTTTGCCTATGGCTATGTGCTTGAGGCCTGACACCTCTACATCGTAGGCTATCATTAGTACTTGGGTTATTTAGGGTATGATAGGAGGTCATATCCTAGGGTGTCTTATTATTTAGGCACATGTGGGTCAGTCTACACTTATCAATCTGGGAGGAGCTTGGGCTAATAGGTATCCATGTGTCACTCTTTAATTTTCTCTATGAATTGATAACTAATATCTAAAGAATGTTTTGATTGGTTTGGACTATATCAAGTGCTAATTGTGCTAGCAGGCTCTCATTTCACCACTTGGTAGTTTTTCAGCATCCACAGGCTTTATCTTTTTATCTTTGCTACTATCACATGCCACTTCTTTAGCACTTTGTGCTTTAATATAATGGTCAATGGCTCTGCGCTTCCATAATTTCATGCCTCCAAATCATTTTTAAGAATTTTAAACTTTTCACAAGATTTTGCCTCCAACTCATCCTTCATGCATCTTGCCTTCATAACTTTTGCCATCACCACTTCTGCATTCTTCATGACTTTTATCATGCATGTTCGTACTCATAAAGTTTTTGAAGACATAAAATTTTAGATTTTTTGCTGTCATAATTTTTTTCATTAGCTTAGCTTTCATAAAATTCATTCTCGTAAACTTTTTGACTAGCCTTTGCATAATTTTATTTGAAGGGTGAAAGACTTAGATTGTTTCTATGAGATTTTTAGGCTTTCCTACTCTTCATAACTTTTATTATTGGAACTTCTATTCTAACTAATCATAAAAAATTTCCCCAAGTACCTAAATTCTTAGTTTATTCTTTTCGAATTCTTTAAAACTTTTGTTCACGACTTTTGTAGAACTTTTGTATAGGCTTTGCTATTAAGAACTTTTGCTCATAATAAAATTTTTGACTAGTCTTTAAACAATTTTTTGAATATCAAAAGATTTAAATAATTTTCATGAAGTCTTAAAAAAAAAATTGGATCAAAAGTTATGAATATTATTTTTCTAAAAAGTGTGAAGGCCAACCTCTTTTAAAAATACACTAAGTCTTTTGCTTCCTTTTGACTTAGCCCTTTTATTCGAACTTCAACAGAACTTTGAAAACCTTTCATGTGATTCCAAAGCCTTGAACTGAATTCAGATGTTGATATTATATGGTGACAAAAAATGGTCAACAATATGGTGACCTCTACGAGTTGATTTCCTACTTAGAAAGAAAATAATAATATGTTAATCAATCCATTGGGTATGGGTTTGTAGAAACATCCAAACTTCTCATATTCTAAAAATTCAAGATAATTACAACTTATGCCACTGATTAACTGAATTGATAATTTATTACAAAAAATTTAAAAATATTCTCAAGGTTTATTTTTGATATAATCTCTAAATTTATCAAAGCTTCATGATCTCCATAAGAAACCATTTCATATACCCTAAAGCTCCAATTCTACCCTACTTTCAGGCCTTACTACTCGAGCAAATCTTTAAAATTGAAAGTGCCTTCAATAAAATAAGAGAACAAAACAACATAAATTGTGTCAGAGGCACTTATACACAGATTAAAAAAATTATTTAAATTGTGTATAAAGGCACTTAGGGAAAAGAAAAAATCTAACCTACCCTACAATAACTAATCAGAAGGACATCTAAATAAAGCCTAAAAAATAGCTAGCCTTTCTTATCAATATAGAGTGGTTTTTAAATTTGATGTAGTCAAATAAAGGTGAAGGATAATATTCCCATAGCACTTATGATATGCTTCTATAAGGACCAAAACAAACATACCTACCCACATAAGTTGACTAGAAATGTAGTTGTCTTAGAGTGGATAGGCAAGTTGATTTCAGCCTTCTTAATGCTCAATTATGTATTTTGGGTCCAACATAATATTTGATGGCTTCTCCTTATCATCCTTGAACTGATCTATGTACTTGATGGGGCATATTTTTGTCAAGACAAAGTTTGAGCAATGAGGACTACCCTCGTACTTGCATTCTTCTACCCCATTATTCTACTAATTAAGAGGCACTTGTCTTAGTGATTAACTTGAAAACACATCCATTTCAACCCGTTGTGCATTTTTCTTATGGGTATTTTATTTATTAGATGTTGGTTTATCATCTAGACTTGAGCAAAAGTCTTCTAGCTCATCCCAAAAGAAGTCTTCTTCTAGTTTCTCTTCACTCTTCTACATGAGAGGCCTCATCACAGCTTCATAGTAACTCTCTTGAATGTTTGAATAAGTTTTAGGGTCCTCCACTTGAAACATAGATTCTTGTCCAACTTTATGAACAATCTTATGCACATCAATCTCCTTTTTCCCACAAACAGGACTATTCTCATGATCTTCTTCATGACTGAATCACATCTACTCAAATAGAAATACCAACTCCTACTTCTCATATTTTCCCATTTTCTCACCATTCTCTTACTCTAACTAATCATATTCATCCTCTTCTGGTAACAAGTCTAATTTCTCTATTTTAGTGACAAGAATATGGCTTCTAATAACTACTTCCTCATCATATTCACTTGAAGTATCCTCCTCTTCACCTTAATGGTCTCTATTTTCTATCCATTAAATAGGTCATCCTTTGAAAAGTAAGATGGTGGGAGGGCAAGAGGTTTCAACTGATGAAGTAGGAGAAGCCTTAATAAGGCTAGGCACCCCAAAATTAGGATGTTTGGTCTAAGAAGGTTGCTAAGGTTGAGTAGTTTGAGTCTCTTGGGGAAGAATGGGATTTTGAGGGGGTTGTTCCTAATGGATAATAAGATGAGTTTACATAGGAACATGTTACCTCAAACGATGGGGACCTCTAAAAATTAGAATTCTGCAATAAAGAGAGTTACTTGGAAGTTGAGAGGGTTTACTTTACTTGAATATGAGGATTTCAAATGTGGAAGCCTCATTTTTTATAGGTTAGTCTCTAGTTGTAAGAACATCTTGTTTTAAACTAGGAATGGAAGAAATTTCTTGAGATGTGATTCCTTATGCTTGCTTAATTAATTGAAATATTCACTCCTCCTTGGCTATAATTTGGCTAGCCAAGCACTCCTCATGATATATTTATTGCTCACTCACCTCCTAATTATAGAGATAAACTTGATAAGCAAGCTCTTCCTACTACCTACTATACTTCTCTCTTTCAATTACCATCAGTTATCTCTCAAAACATAGATGCATATCTTTGAGACTCTCTTGGGGATCGTTATAAGGGTCATAATACTAATTGGGATGAACATAGCCCTTAAAATACTAATTATAAGCATGAACATGTCACTAATAAGGTTGAACAGGGGTGGGAGGGAGGTAAAAACTATGAGAATGAGGATATCCTACTAAGATAGAACTATTAGGGATAAAACTAGTAGCATTTTCAATCTGATATAGAAAATAAAAAGGCATAATAAAAACATTTTTGTGGAATGTGGTGTGAAAATACATATCTTTAAATACTTTGACTACTTAAACCAGTATATTTAATACTTGGAGTCACCATGGTGTTGAATAAACTACCTTAAAAGGTAAAATACACTAAATAACACACCAAAAATCTTCAATAGATGATGTGAGGATTATAAAACTCTATCCCATCGAGTATGCCAGAAACTATTATCACTTGAATTATGCACCTGCTTAATTAGAAGATGGTTCAGTGAGATAGTGGGATCATCCCCCAAGGTGTGATACTCTTGTGCTCCTTGGGATGAACCTATCTATAAGGATAGATTACTTCTAATCTAAATGCATCTGAATTAGGATCAACATGTAATCATAAAATAATTAAAAGGAAATATACTATTAAATCTAAATCTAAAATCTATTGAGAGGAAAAGGGAGAGAGGGGATTGATAAAATGTAAAATTTTATGCACCAAGACTAGAAATATCATATCTATAATCTTTAAAGAACACACTATAAATTTATAAAATGATAAAACATTACACAATATCCAACACAGACACTACACTTGCACAAGTGATTGATATGAAGGCACAAAACACAATACAACACTAAGAGGGATGACAAACGATCCATAGATGGACTATGTAAGGCCTATATGCACATAAAATATGACTTGTAAGATAGATCCAAGTTATACATAAAGGTGCAAAGGGATGGTAAAAAATGAGAGGGGAGATCATTACCCACATGAAAAGATCAACAAACCAAAAATATGCACAAAATACAAAAATCATGAAGAAAATGAAAATCAATTCTTATTAGTTGTAGGGCTCAAGTGCTAAGCGGATCATGGAGATAAAATTTTGGTAGAATGAATGAACTCAAAAAAATTTAAAACTTCTACAATGTAAGACCTAGGATTTCATAAAAAATGGGAAGCCCATAGGTCATCAATTAAAATAGAGAATATAGCTAAAAGAATTAAATGAATATAAAAATTAGAGACACATAATATCACCACAAATTAGATAGGAATGGCCAAAGTTAGTTGGGATCCTGATTTCATCCTCAAAGCATGGTGATGATTACCTCAAACTGTAACTTGTCATCTCATCCCCTTCTTCCCATTGGTTGTGCAATAACCAATATTTAATCATTTAATGACCATAGTTGAATTTGAAAGTTTTTGTGTGCAGGAATGCGACTATGGATATCATATAATTACTACCTTGGATGATTTTGGCCTAACTATACCATTCCTAATTTCAATGTTAATCCATGTAGATTTCTTTTTCATTCTTATCATTAAGATGTTCTTATCATGATCTTATCATCTTGTTTGTATTTTCATTGAATTCTGTTGACTTGGGCTTAATTCAATTCAATGCACCAATTACAATGTTCTCTTGAACCATTCATCTCAAAATCATGTAATACTTGAGACACCATACTTTTATTATACAAATATTCTTTTTTATGGTCTTTTTGGCTAGATGAACCCTCAATTATAGTTTGGTGCACTTATGTCATGGTGTCAATACATTCGCTGCCTCCTTCATGGTGTCTACCAACCCATCGATTACCTCATTTGATGACTTGGATCAAGTAAATATTTTGGATACCACATGGCATTTTACCATTCACCATAGTTATTTATGTCACTCTCTATGTCTTCCCCTTCATTCTATAGATCAAGTTCTACCAAGTGTTGACCGGCACTCTACTACTTACTAGCCAATCTTAAGTTTTTTGTTGACTCAGTTGCCTCACCCTCTACTTACTACGCCTATGACTATGTGGTTAGGGTCTTCCTCCTATACATGGTAGGCTATAATTAGATCTTGGGTTCCCTTGGATCTAATAATATACTATATCTTGAGGTGCTTCTTATTGATTAGGCACCTACAAGTGTCAATATATGCCTATTAATCTAGGAGGATCTTGGGCTCACAGGGATCCAAATATCACTCTTCAATTTAATTTTGGAATTGACATATAACATATAGGAAATGTTATAATTAGTCATGGATCTATCAAATTCTAGATGTGTTGTTGTCTTTGCTTCTAAATGCTCTTATTTTTCTACTTGGTAACTCTTCAACATCCATGGGCTTTAGCTTTCTAGCTTCATTGCTTCCACATGTCACATCCTCGACACTTCACGATTTATGATAATGACCAATGGCTATGTAATTATGTGATTATTCACATCAAAATTATTTTTAAGACTTATAAACTTTTCAAAATATTTATCATCTATCTCATCCTTCATAGTATTGCCTTGATAATTATTGTCTTGATTTGTACATTCTTCATGACTTTTGTCTTGGATATACGTGCTCACAAATTTTCTAAAAACCTAAGCCTTTTAGATTTTGTGTTATCATGGTTTTTTTCATTGCCTTAGCTATCATAATATTTTTTATTAAAAAAGGCCTTCACATATTTTTTTTACTAATTGTAAATACTTTTCTTGAAGACCTAAATACTTAGTTGATTCTTTGTGAAGTCTTCAAAACTTTTATTCACAAGTTTTATTTAGAACTTCTATCCAAGAATTGGTCTTTGGAACTTTTATTCACAACAAAAATTTTGAATAGTGTTTTTACAATTTGTTTTGAATATGAAAAACTTTAAAAAAAATTTGTGAAGTCTTCAGAACTTTTGTTCAGATCAACAATTTTGACTAGTCTTTTGCCAAAAAGTGCAAAGGACAACCTCTTTTGAAAATACACTAAGTTTTTTCTTGTTCTTGGTTTATCCCTTTTTTCCAAACTTAAACATAAATTTTAAAACCCTCCAGGTGATCCCAAAGCCTTGAACTAAATTTAGGCATTTCTCTTACATGGTGACCAAAAAATGGTCAATAGTACCCAACCTAATTTATACCCAACTTGATATATGAATGGAATGAAAGGAATATTCCTTAATATATTGTATTGGTGAGGGGATACTTAGATTTTTGGAATGAATTTATGATCCCTAAAGGAAAAATTTTGGACCTATCATACTCTAAGTATGCCCTAATCTTGAATACAGTATATCAAAGGATAGAGTAAGAATTGAGAACCCACTATAGATATATGTGGGACACCATTCTGAAGTACCTACCTTGATATAAAACTTTCCCTACCTAATAAGGAAATGGAATATTTCCCTAACTAATTCATGAATTCCAAGTAGTAAAGAAAGGGAACATTTCCTTCTTGATATCTAGCTTTGATTCAAATAATGGCATATCAAGGGAAGATTGTCTTCTTGATAGATAAAAATGGAGTAAGGCATATCTATCAAGGTAAGTTTGCCTTCTTGATATCTAGCTTTTATTTTTTTTATAGATTAAGGCATAACCATCAAGGTAAGCTTGTTGTTTGATAGATATATTTGTTCTTACCCTACCTACTAAGTTGTGCCCTACCAGATAAGGCAAGAGAAGCTTTCTTTAGGATATATATCTTTGCTCTTATCCTACCTACTTCTATTATTGGCAAGGGAAACTTACTTATCGATAGATAGAATGAGAAATGAAGTTTTAAATCATGTTATGTATGTAATATATCTATACCCTTGAGTATTTTGTACCTATTTTACCTACTTGAGTATGTCCCACCTACTTTACCTACTTTATTATACCCTACTCGATTGAATATATAATCCATACCTCTAGATCTTGATTATGACCTATATAAATACCCCAACCATATCTTGATCTTGACTATGCCCTACCTACCTTATTGTAATTGATTATGCCATACCTATTATACCTATTTAAGCATGCCTTACCTACTTTAATTTCCCTTACCTGATAAAATATTTGAGCATTATCTTGATCTTTAGTACCCATATCTAATCCCAATTATATATATCTTACCTAACCATATATTTAATACTTGATACCTCTTTAAATACTAAACTGAATACCTAATCCATATCTTAAAATGAGATGGGGAATTCTAATCTATATTGATAAATACATGACTAAAGACAATCGAGAACAAGTAAAAAATCACTGCACCCACCATAAGGTATTAGATGGAATGATGAGGAATGATGAGGGTTAATGAGGGAGTAATTAGGTATGATAAGGTATGAAGATGGAGTGATTAGAGATGATGAGGGATGATGAAAGAGTGAATAGAGATGACAAGGGTTGATGAGGGAGTGATTAGGGACAATGGGGGTCAATGAGGATGTGATTAAGGATGATGAGGGATAATGAAAAATTATTGCATTAAGTATCTCTATATAAGGGGTAATATATATTATTTGTGTGACCTTCTCAACCCCATGTGTGCAAGAATGATTCATTTCATTATATGGGCACTAAAACACATGATCAAGATGAGTTGGCATTGATTAATCCACATCTTAAATGGAGAGGGGTAATTATAATAAATATAGAGAAAGGAGTGACTAGGGATGATCATGCATAAGAAAAAAACCACTACACCCACCATAAAGGTATTAGAGGGAGTCATTAGGCATGATGAATGATAATGAGTGTCACTAAAGGAGTTATTAGGGATGATAAGACATGAGGAGGGAGTGATTAAGGATTATGAGAGATGATGAGGGAGTGACTATGGATGGTGAGGTTGATGGAGTGATTAGGGACAATGAGGGCCAATGAAGTAGTGATTACAAATAATGAGCGATGATTAAAAATCCTAGTGCCATATCTATATATATGGGTGATATTTATTATCTAGATGACCTTTTCTACCCCATGTATACAATACTAATTCATTCCATTACTTCTTATTAAATGGGCACTGAAACAAATGCTTCATAATAGTCCCATTCCTTTCTAACTAGGAACATGTGTTTCAATGCCTGTTCAATAGGAAGGAATGGAAAAAATTAGTCTTACACACATAGAGTAGATAAGGTCACCCAGATAATAGATATTACCCTAATACATATATATTATTTAAGACTTTTTCATTATCCATCATCATTCTTAATCACTTTCTCATTGGCCCTAATCCCTCCCCCATCGAACCTCATCATCCCTAGCCACTCTCTCATCATCAATAATCATTTATAACCACTCCCTCCTCATATCTTATCATCCTTAATTACTCCCTCAGTGACATGCATTATCCTTGATCATCCCTAATAACTCTTTCTTCATCCCTAATTGACCCCTTTAATACCTTTATGGTGGGTTTAGTGGCTTTTTGATTGTGTTTGATCATCCCTAGTCAACTCTTTCTCTATATAGGCTAAAATATCCCCTCTCCTTTCAATATATGGATTATTCAATGCCCTATCATTTCAAGCATGTGTTTTAGTGCCCATTCAATAGGAAGGAATGGAATAAATTAGTATTACACACATGGGGTAGAGAAGGTCACCCAAATAATATATATTTCCCTTATATATAGATATGATGTAATAAGTTTGCATCATCCTTAACCACTCCCTTATCATATTTCATTATACTTAATCACTCCCTCATTAAACCTCATCATCCCTAGTCACTCCCTCATCATCCCTTATCATCACTAATCACTCCCTCCTCATCCATTATCAGCACTAATCACTCCATCATTAACCTTCATCATCCCTCATCATCCCTCATAACTCTTTCATCTTCTCTACTTATCCCTATTCACTCCTTGAAACAAATTTATGGTAGGTGCAATGATTTTTCACTTGTGCTTGATAATCCCTAGTCACTCCTTTCTCTATATAGGTTATAATTCCTCCTCTCCTTTCAATATATGGATTGGGTATTCAATTAGGTATAGAGTATTAAATATATGGTAAGGTAGGATATATATGGTTAGGATTAGATATGATTATTCAAAATCAAGATCTTGTTCGATTATTTTATTGGGTACAACATACTCAAGTAGATAGGCAATAAGGATATGTAGGAAGGTCATACTCAAATAGAATAAGGTAGGTAGGGAATAATCAAGTACATATAAAAATGAGGATAGGTATGTGGGTCATACTCAAGTAAAATAAGGTAGGTAGGATATAATCAATATCAAGATAAGGCTCAGGTATTTAGGTACGTCATGATCAAGATCAAGATATACCTTAGATATTCAATCAAATAGGGCATACTCAAGTAGGTAATGTAACTAGGGCATACTCAATTAGGTAAATTATGTACAACATACTCAATGGTATAGATATATTACATATGTAACATGATTCAAATATTCATTTCTCATTATATTTATTGAGAATCAAGATTCCCTTTCCAATAATAAAAGCTAAGTAGGTATGGCACATCTAAGTAGGTAGGGAAAGAATATATTTAAGCTATACATCTGGAATCAATATTCCATTGATAGATAATAATATATTCTATATATGGCTAGTAGGTAGGATAAAAACTAATCTATATATTAGGAAGCAAGATTTACTTTCATTATAAAGTAGGGCATAACTAACTATGTAGGGTAAGAAAAAATGTATCTATTGGAAACAAAGTTTCTCTTGATAGTTATGCCTTAATATGGAATCAAATAAAATCTATATATGGTGAAGGAAAATTACCTTTTATAGTTATAATTATCCCTCTTGATACACTATATTATGGCATATACCCTTCATTCCTTTCAGAGATCAAGTTGGGTATAGATCAATTTGGGTATACCAATTACCAGATTGGAACACACTCTACCAGAT
Organism: Torreya grandis; assembly: GCA_037957365.1. NCBI lineage: Eukaryota > Viridiplantae > Streptophyta > Pinopsida > Cupressales > Taxaceae > Torreya > Torreya grandis. The sequence continues at coordinate 2,116,604 of JARHVA010000282.1, read as the reverse complement.
AGGTGACTACATATCTATATTTAAATTTAGTATAATATATACATAATCTCAATGAAATATAGATAAAATGAGAATTCAACTATGGTGTTGGGATTGGAATTCTCAACTAGTCTCTAGTCACCCTTACTAAATAGATATAAATTTGTATTATTAACTCTATGATTGGGATTTTTGGATACACAAATCTAAATATATATATGTAATTAATAAAATTTCATCCCACCTTTTTATGTATTTTTTTATTATTTATTATAGCCTAGGGATCTAGATACACACCCTCTTCACGGTCTAGATGTGCATGGCCATATAGATCTATGAATCCCACAAGATAATTGAATGATATCGCTATGTTTATTATTTGAGTGAAAGAGGATAAGTGAAAGAAGAATTTATTTTTTCCCTATTTGAGTGATTAAAATTTTGAATTAGAATATAAGCCAATTTTACATAAGGGGAAACTTACTTCACCTACCATCAAGGTATTTAAGGGAGTTATTAAGGATGAGGAGGGATGATGAGTGAGTAGGGATGATGAGTAATGGTTAGGTTCATTATTGGATTGATTATGGATGATGAAGGAGTAGTTATGGATGATGGGGGATGGTGAGGGTCAATAAAGAAGTGATTAATGATAATTAAGGACAAGGAAGGAGTGATTAGGAATGATGAGGGATGATGAATTAGTGAATATGGATAATGAGGGATGGTCTAGGTCAATGAGGGAGTGATTAGGGATGATAATAGAGTTATTAGAGATGATTAATGATGGTGATTGTCAATGAGGTATTGATTAGGAATGATGAGGGATAAAGGAGTGATCAAGAATGATTAGGGATGATGAATCAATGATTAAGGATGGTGAAGGATGGTGAGGTTTAATGAGGGAGTGATTATGAATGATGATGGAGTGATTATATATGATTAATGATGGTGAGGGTCAATTATGGAGTGATTAGGGATGATGAGGATAAAGTGATTAGGGATGATGGAGGTATGATGAATAGTGAAATTAACATAAAGTGGTTTTTTAATGTTTTCAGGTGATCAATGTGACTTATGTTACCCCAATCACACCACTTTGGCTTGAATTCAAAGAGATTGGTTTGTAAACTTCAATTTTGACAAACCTAGGACTCTTAGAAATGTCAATAAGCAATCCAAAAGACATAAAGACCTAAAAAATGACTCGATGTCTACTTAAAATGGACATAAATAAAAACTTTGTGCCCTAAAATCCTTAGATTCAATATTAAACCCTAAAAATTACCTAAGTACTAACCTAATTAGATTTGAAAAATTATCTCCCACATCGTAAGGTGTGTAGCTATGAGACAAACTCTATCAAATGTAGAGTGACCCTAATTTCTTATAATTACTAAAATAAATTTAAATTATAAGTTTATACTTATCTTTATTTTATTAAACCAACCCTCCTCCCTCTTGCATTATAATTTATGACCTTTTTGCATTCTACCCCCTTCAATGCTTTCATTGGGACATAACATGGACATGTTATAACACATGCATTATTACACATGCATGGTTTAGTTATTTAATATGTCAAAATCTTGTGCTTTTGCTTATACCCCTTATAATATAGTTTTGTTGTTTTTTCCATATAACATTAAAGCAACATGTAAACACTATAACACATACATGTTATGGTTTGTTTAAATTCAAAAACCAAGCATTTTGGTTCAAAAATGGCTTAGATTCCCAACACTAAGGCTTGGACCTATAAAAAACAACTGAATCTAAGATATTTGACATAAAATAAGAAAACTCAACTTCCATTGCATAATACTCTATGAATTTCTATGATACAATTCATAAAATTGTCACCACTGTGAGGACAATGCTCTCCTCTTTCCAAATATATGATTTTTATAAAAATTTGAATATTTTAAGGTTTCCATCTATGTTGATTTCAAAGTATATGTATTTTATGCCACTACATGATGCAAATATACATGCCTATATATGTTTTTGTATCTTTTTTTCATTTATCCAAATGTAAAAAATACATGATTACAAAGTATGCATAATTATACATGCATTGAAAAAAAAACTAGTTTTGGTTTTTTTTGAGGTAGTTAGTGGGCCGCACGACTAGCTATCCCTTTTTTGTCAATTTTAAAGATCTATTTACTTGTAATATATATATATATATATATATATATATATATATATATATATATATATATATATATATATATATATATATATATATTCATTTAAAAATTATAAAAAAAACTAAGTTACAATATCTATGATCTTATCTAGATTTTCACCAAATGGATTTAAACAATATTGGACAATGATTAAAAAATGAGGAACCGCATGACCGACTATCTACTTTGTTTTCCTAAAAAAACAATATTTTTATTAAAATTTTATATAGTTGACCATGTAATGCTTAACCATTTTTAAAAAACTTTAGTGTTTTGGAAACTAGACTCAAAATGTTATAATTCATGTTCTTACACTAGTCTCAAATTTTGAGTGTACATATCTCAAATTATCTAAAAAAGTTTAGATTTATTGATTTTTAGGAAAAACATGTCCACATGTACGCCCCTTTTTGTCCTCCAACTTTGTGCACTTACCCTATGATACCAGATGTTGACATAATGTATGATTATTTCTTTATCATGTGATATAGTTAACTCTTCTTTTGAGATGAATGACTTTCAGGCTACATCCATCATCTCAAAAGGGTGGAATTATAGTGGTCTCATCTTAAAGATTCAATCCCCCATGAGCATAAAAATAATATTCTATGATACATTATAGGTTTCAAATAATTAAAGTAGTTCAAAAATAATATTTTATAATAGAGTACATGTTTTAATGATTCAAAGTAATTCATAAATCAAATACATGTTAGATATTGGTACATTGATACAAATTATGGAGGCATGTGACATGCACCTGTAGTCATTTTATAGATACTTAAGTATAAAATCATACACACTTGAATTCATATGCATGGGAATATGTAAAATAGTTACGAGAATTAAAATTATTGGTTTCAAATAGAGTTATAATTCAACATATAGATACATGACATTCTATATCATTTGATACAAATTTAGGGTAGGGGGGAATAATTATTCATGCACACATGCTTTTATTAATTTTAAAAAATAATGATACTGGTTCATGTACATATGCATAACAATACAATTTATAGATTCAAAAGAAAATGGTTGTTATTTCAATTCAAATATTTATGGCATTACGGTCATGACAGGGGCATGAATATTATTCATTGTCTTTTGACCATAAAAATAGAATATCGATCCATATGTAGTGGTGTGATTCATTTGGTTATGGGTAATGTGCAATTAACTCTAGTGACACTCAATGGCCTTGGCAATCCTTATATAAAACCCATTGTGTGGTTCCACCTTATATTATATGTGATGTATGTTTTATTCTAGTGACACTTGATGGTATTAACATCACTTCTATCAAACCCATTGTGGTTTCACCTTAATTTAGATTAGTAAATTGGGTACTTATCCTTATTCATTAGATTTAGAGAATGCATGTTTCAAATTCAAGGTCTTGATAAGTTATACAAAATTAGGACTTGATCACTCTTAATTTTATAATGATTCAATATGAGAAACCATCTCTCCAAGTTCTTAGACAATGGGACACATTTCTCTAGTGTTTCATAATATTTTATAGGTTACAAAACAACATGGTTACATCTCTCTAAAGGTGTACTAATTCCTTTATCTCCTCTCAATTTCAAATATAAATGTTCACATTTTTAAAATTTTCAAATATGATAAAATGACTACTTCACATGTTGTAGAGTTTTTCTAAAATGAGTTCCCTACATAATTGGAGTATCCTATCAAAACAAAGTATGTTTTACATAGTCAAGTTTTTATTTATCCTTTACTCTAATAATTTTAGTACTAGAATAAGGGGGATGTGAGGGAAAAAGTAGACACCTAAATTCAATCACAAGTACTTGATAATGTAATTTTTATATATATATTACACCACTTGACTTACATGACTCATTTTCCATTATTATAAGACATTTATATATACGTGGGATTGAACCCTCTCTTTTTCATCACTACTAAACATTAATTTCCTAGTTAATTATAAATAATGCCTTATATCACTCTTTGATTGTTTCCCACCTCAATATAGTTGTCATTGATTTTTTGGGAAAGGTTTGTGCTAGGAAAATAGTCTTCTATTACAAACCTATCCACCTAGAGTGACCTCATACTCATTCCATTTACTAGCTACTTTATAAATTTGAAACATTCATTTGGGTCTTCCTACACATTTTTAAGGGAATCTAAAATAAATATTTCAAAGGTTTCACAATATGAGCAAGTCAACCCTTCATTTCAAAAGGACTTTATCCTAGCTTGACACTATCTATTGAGCACTTATACACTATTTCACATTGATAAAACATGCCCTATTCTTCCCAAATTCAATATCATTCCCTAGGATCAATCATAATCCAAGTATGAATAATTTAAAATTAATTCAAAAGCTACCATTGTCAAGTATCAAAGCCAAATTTCTAGTTACATACATATAGTTATGGAGAATAATTACACAATCACTTAAGGTATGAGAATTATGTTGGGGTTAAGTCCTTCCTCAAAAGTATATGGACATGTATACAATGGTCAATCATCAAAGGGGGTGATTGAGTTTAGATCAACGCATTACAATTCCCCTCTCTTTTTGCATGTTTTTAGCTCTCACGAGTACTTCTAGGGTCTCCAAGGCAAAGATAAGGAAAATAATGATTTTTGAATGAAATATATAGTAGATAAGTATCTCATCACTTTTATTAGATACGTGCATATGCAGTAGAATAGTTATAGTTTCATCACAATAAAAGCAGACAAGTCTTTAATCAACAGACATGACTAGCCTGCATTGTCTTCCAAGGAGTGTGGTCCTATTTAGACATGATAAAAATATTTATTCGTGATCTTGAGCTACCATAGTCTTGTCTTATCCTGGTTTCCATTGTTAGACATCATTTACTATCAACCATAAACTAAAATAGCTAATTATATCATTATTTGAGTGTAATTAATATTTTTAGCATATACCACATATCAATCTATTTCAATCAATTTTGATCTACATTCAAATATATGTTTTAATGTCATATATTACAATCTGAATAGATCTACCAATTTTTATACCTATTAAATAATATTAATTCGTTAAATAAATAATAAGGTAAACAACTTGTCATTTGTATTTATATAGAGGGTCATTTTAAGATCCCCTGTTTGGTTATGCCTATAATTATCATGAAAAATGTAATAGGGTTTGTAATCTTTTTACACTTGTGGTGGAAGACCTACTTCATTATTGTTATCCTACCTTAATGCATACAAGAGTATGGCATTGATGGCACATGAGGTGAAGTATTGTTGTTTCAGTTTTGGATTTTTTTTTATTAGCAGCAAGCTGTGAATGTCCTACCCTTGAATAAGATTTAAACCAAAATATAACTCTTGATAAATGAATTAATTTAAATTAATTTAAATAGAAAATTATACCTTCAAATTGGTGACTCTGTGCTAATAAATAAAGGACATCTACACCTCCCAATGCCCTCATCCTCCTTCATGTTGATATAGGAAGTAGACTTTTCATAATCAAGTTGTGTTATAAATTTTCAATGAAAATAAATAATTAAAAAATACACTATAAATTTATAGCTTTGTGTAGGTGAATCCCTAGCAATAGATGAAGGACATCTAATCATTTAATCACCATCATCCTTCTACTGATCAAAATGGGGGTAGACATGTAATGCACAAGTTGTAATAAAATTATTTATTGAAATGAAATATTTTTTAACTAAAAAATAAATTATAAATTTATACCTTCATGGCTTGTCCTTATGGGTCAAGGGATGTCCAAATGTACAAAGATGGTGATCTCTGTGATACAACTCCTGATGATCCTTATGATCAGTATCCCTATCATCAAAAAGTTCTATTATTATAATTTTTAAATGAGAAATAATATTTTTTAATGAAAAAATAAACTTTAAATTTATACCTTCATGGTGGTTACGTAGAGGTCAACAGATGTGTAGTCATGGAAGACCATCGAGGCAGTTCATAAGCTTTATCAAAAGCCTATTCCATATCATGTTGTTTCAAAGAAAAAACATTATAGTTACCAAAGCTGAATGTACCATACACCATCCTCATCATATTATTAGGGAAAGATGCCCTACTATTTTTTTTAATGTTATCTCTAATATCTAAAAAAAATGCAGAGGATTTAATAAAATGTGGTAAATTACTCCAAATCAGCTATTTTTCAAGTTTGATATTTTATATTTTACTTTACATTTGTATGTATTTTTCTAGCTTCAAACTACATGAATCATTTAAATTACACCAAATCACATGATTAATTACCCTAATACCACATTTTTGTTATATCTATGCTACACTAGGGTTTGACACAATGTACATAACCATGTAATGTTACAAAAAGGTTGAAAAAATTTATGTTTGATGAAATTTAGATGTGAATTTCCATGGAATGCCACGGTTTCATAACATGGCATGTATTTGAATAAATTAATTATTTTTGAAACTAATTTTTATCAACAATTTTCTTTTAGGATTTTTTTCAATTTATTTCCTACAATTTATTTACCATTGAAGAATTAGTGTTTATTGTTCAGAATATGTCAGGAAGATGTAGTGATTATTTCATATGAAGTATCCTAGGGTTTCCAAAATGTATTATAGGTTTATAATATATCTTAGGTTTTTAATTTATCCTAGGGTTTAAAAATTACCCTATGGTTTACAATTTACCCTAGGGAGTTTTTCCATGAAACTTAAACATTTTACTTTCTAGGGTTTACATAAAATTTTCACTGAATTTAGGGTAACCTTTGATCTGATATTTTTTAAAGATGCCATAGAGTCTTCATTTTCTTCTTCATATGCTTGCATTTGAGGTCTCACTTTGGCTCTTTGACTATGTTGGTATGCCATCATACGTGTTTCCTATCTCTCCTCCCTATTTCCCCTTTCACTTTTCCCTATCTCATTCCATTTCCTTCTATCCCTATATCCTTCCACTTTCCCCTCCCGCTATCTCCTCATGTCATTGTCCCAAAATAAAAATATAAAATGGGAGGTATTTTTGACCCTCCCACTTTTTGTTTTTCAATTTTAAGGGTCAAAGTGGTACAAAGGTGATGTAATTTATGTCACCTTTATGTCAAATTTGTGCCACACTCAATTTTTTGAGAATAAGTTACATATTTATTAATTAAATATTATAATTAATACTTGAATATTATTACTATAATTTCTAATATAAAATTTTAATAATTAAACTTTTATAGAATTATAATATTGTTTATGAATATCCCATGCTTACTTGCTTAGCATAAATACAATAAAACTATGGTCCCATGGAAGGGGCTTGGGATCCTATTTTAAAGAAAATGTCATAAAATCACAACATAATACCATGGCAATAAGATGTGCCCTAATTTTTATTATGTGATGAGCTAAAACTGGTCATTAATTTCACATATTTATTATTTAGATATTATATATTTATTACTGGAATATTATTATTATATTTTTTTAATATAATTTTAAATAATTATAAGTATATAATTATAATATTCTTGTAGCGTACCATGCTTATCCCATGGTGGCACAATGTTGGCACTGATATTAGTATTGGATTTGTGCCACCATTTATGTCACTTTTGAGTCACAAAAAAAATATGATGTGAAATTTACCTATGGATATAATTTCACTTTATGTTATAGTTTACATAGACGATATAGTGTATGATACATATCTGGAATGTAAAATTTTAATATTGGGTAGAAGTTCTGAATACAATTGTTTATATTCTCAATAGAAGACATTGTAAAGTTGTAGAATATTAATCATAAAGAAGAATGGTTAGGTAAAATACCTAATGTAAGTAATTTTTTTTTGGAATTAGTTTTGCATTCAACAAAACATATATGTTTGTTGGCTATAATAATTATTCTAAGGCATACAAATTAATTTATGCCTCTACAAAACAAATTGAGGTAAGTAGGGATGTTTTCGTAGATGAGAAAATACCATTCTTTGATGATGATGGTAAATCTAAAAATAGTACTATATGAGTCATTACTGATGATATTTATGGAACAATTTATAATTTTAAAACTAATTAGGGCATAGAGTTTAAAAAATCAAAAGATTTAGAATCTAGGGAGGGATTTGGTGGGGAGGATGTGTTAGGGTGTGGAGCTAAAAGCTTCACCAAGGAGCATACAAAATAGTTTCGGGTCTACACAGACGCCGGCGTCGGTCAGGAGCGACCGACGTCGGTCAGTTGCAGTTACAGAGGCACCGACGTCGGCAGTAGGGTCAGCCGGCGACGGTCACAGGCGAACAGGCAGGAACCGACGTCGGTTACCTGCGTGTCCAGAAAGTGATTTCCGAGGACAGAAGCGAGTGTTTGCATGATGAGTTTGAGTTGTGGACTCAAGCTCGCGTCTCTATTATTAGCAATATTATTTTTAGAGCCCTTGTTCAAGAGGCTTAACTGTTTGTTGTAAGAGCATGCTCAAGTTTCCTATTTCTATATGTAGGAAAGATCTTCTTAGCTTAGTGTGTGGAATAGTATGAGTAGAACATTGTGAATGTTTGAAGGACAGTACTGAGTTGCATCAATCCAGGTTGTTGGATTTGATTGTACTTGAGAGAGAGATCTTGAGGAATAGAGATCTAGTGAGAGATCTTGTGTGCATCTGAGAGAGGTGTGGAAGAACGAAGTTTCTTCAATTGTATTCCTATTGTAAAGAGTTTTAATACAAGTTTTCAGGGTGTTTTTTTGTATATCTTGTTTTGTGCTATTTATCATTTTAGTTACTTATCTATCTGATTTATTTTCGCATTTATTGCTTTCATAAGTGTAATCCATTGTTGGTTGATCCCCAACAAGTGGTATCAGAGCTCAGGTTCACTAACAGGTGGTTCAGATCTGTGTAGTGTGTTTGGATTACAGGTTGCTCACAGGGATTTCTGTTTGAGTGGGAGAAGCAATGGCAGAAGAAAGTAAGTTGAGAATGGAAAAGTTTAATGGCAAGAACTATCAACACTGGAGAATGCAGATAGAGGACTATCTGTATCAGAAGGATCTTTACTTACCGTTAGGTGGGATAGCAAAGAAGCCCAAGGACATGGAGGATGAAGAATGGGAAGTTCTTGACAGAAAGGCTCTTGGGTTTATAAGACTGAGTCTGGCCTCCACTGTGATATCTAATTTGTCACAGGCAAAAACTACGGTAGAGTTAATGACTACATTAGCAAATTTGTATGAAAAACCCTCGGCTTCAAATAAGGTATATTTAATGAAGCAGTTATTTAATTTGCATATGCAAGAAGGTGGATCTGTCTCTAATCACCTGAATGATTTTCATGGTATTGTTAATCAGTTAAGTTCAGTCAATATTGTATTTGAAGATGAAATAAAAGCTCTTTTGATATTATGTTCTTTGCCTGAAATTTGGCATGGCTTAGTAATGGCAGTAAGTAATACTGCATCTGCATCAAATATTTTGAAAGTAGAGGATGTTGTTAGTGTTATCTTGAATGAGGAAATACGCAGGAAAAGCACAGAAGAGGCATCCGGGAACGCTTTAAGTTTTGAGAGCAGGGGAAGGCAAAAAGAGAAGAGCAAGAAAGGCAGAGCAAGATCCAAGTCTAAAGGGAAAGGCAGATCTAAATCCAAAAATGGCAGGAAGCCACAATGCTGGAATTGTGGAAAGATGGAGCACATAAGCAGAGATTGTTGGTCAAAGCCTAAGGAGGACAACCAGCACGAAGGAAAGGAAGAAGCAAAGATTGCAGGTATTGCACAGGATGCTTTAATTTTCTCTCTGCATAATAATATAGAATCTTGGGTATTAGATTCTGGTGCATCTTTTCATGCTACTCCTAACAGGGAATATTTCAGTGACTATATCCAAGGAGATTTTGGAATAGTGTACTTAGGGGATGATGAGCCTTGTAAGATTACTGGCAAAGGTAAAGTGCAGCTAAAGATGCAGAATGGCAACACATGGGTGTTGAGAGATGTGATGCATGTTCCTAGTTTGAAGAGAAATTTGATTTCTGCAGGTAAGCTAGGTGATGAGGGTTGTACAGTAACTCTCACAGCAGATTCTTGGAAGGTGACCAAGGGTGCACTTGTTATGGCCAGAGGTAAGAGAGAAGGTACTCTCTATTTGTGTAATTGTGTTACTAACAAATCTCCTTCAGTTTTATCTACTTCAGATGTGGATGCTAAATTGTGGCACTCAAGGCTTGGCCACATGAGTGAGAAGGGGATGTCAATTCTTACGTCTAAAGGTATGCTTTCAGATTTGAAAAGTATGGATCTAGAATTTTGTGAGCATTGTGTATTTGGAAAACAGAAAAGGGTTAGTTTTCTCAAGACTGGGTCTACTAAGAAAAGGCAGAAGTTGCAGCTTGTTCACACAGACGTGTGGGGACCGGCTCAGGTAGCCTCTATTGGCAGATCATGGTACTATGTCACATTCATAGATGATGCTACAAGGAAGGTATGGATCTACTGTATTAAAAAGAAATCTGATGTTTTTGAGACTTTTAAGATTTGGAAAGCCATGGTTGAGAATGAAATAGGCAGAAGATTAAAGTGCTTGAGATCTGATAATGGCGATGAGTTCTGTAGTCTTAAGTTTAACTAGTATTGTTACACTCACGGAATCCATAGGCAAAGGATGGTTCCAAGGACACCTCAGCAGAATGGTATTGCTGAAAGGATGAACAGAACTATTATGGAGCGTGCAAGATGTATGAGATTGCATGCAGGGTTGCCCTTAGAGTTTTGGGCAGAAGCAGTTGACACTGCAGTGTACCTGATCAATAGAGGACCCTCTACAGCTCTGGATGGTGGAATTCCAGAAGAGGCATGGATAGGTAAAAAGGTAGATCTCTCATATCTCAAAGTTTTTGGTTGTGAAGCCTTTGTGCACATAGATAAGGAAAATAGAAATAAGTTTGACGCTAAGTCTATGAGGTGCATGTTTATTGGCTATGGCTCAGATGATTTTGGTTTCAGATTTTGGAATCTAGGAACTAACAAGGTAATTAGGAGCCGTGATGTTGTTTTCAATGAAAGAGTGATGTACAGTGATCAGATAAGGAAGCTGGATCAATCTGGGCAGAGCAATGGTGAATTGGATGAAGTTATGGTCCAAAATGAGCTCGCGAGAAAAGGAAATAATCACTTACAGGAAAACACAGAGACCGACGTCGGCAGGGTAGGAACCAGCGTCGGCAGTACAGAAACCGATGTCGGTCATACAGAGATCGACGTCGACAGAGGAACCGATGTCGGCTAGGAAGAACTGGCGTCGGCCAGTAACAGGTCTACAGGTGGCCGAGGTCGGTCACTGTCAGAAAATTTGGGTGGACAGATTGTTGAGAACGAGTCCAAGACACTCATCAGGAGGTCTGAAAGGGTAAGTAAGCCTCCAATTAGATATTCTCCTTCCTTATATTATTTATTGCTGACTGATGGTGGAGAACCAGAAAGTTTTGAAGAAGCATTACAGGTGGAGTCCAGGAGTAAGTGGGAGCGTGGCATGGTTGAGGAGATGGAGTCCTTAAGAGAGAACCAAACATGGGATTTGGTTGAGTTGCCAGCTGGTAAGAGAACACTGAAGAACAGATGGACCTACAGGTTAAAGGAAGGTGAGGATGGACAGATGAGATATAAGGCCAGATTGGTTGTTAAAGGATTTGCATAAAAGCTAGGTATTGACTTTGGTGAGATTTTTTCTCCAGTTGTTAAAATGACTTCAATAAGGGTTGTATTGTCTTTGGTTGCTTTTGAGGATTTGCATCTTGAGCAGCTAGATGTTAAGACAACGTTTCTTCATGGAGATTTGGATGAGGAAATTTATATGGAACAGCCAGAAGGATTCGAGGTCAAGGGTAAGGAGAAGTTTGTGTGCAGGTTGAAGAAAAGCTTGTATGGCCTCAAGCAAGCTCCTAGGCAATGGTACTTAAAATTTGACAAGTTTATGACTGAGCATGGCTACAGTAGGTGTCAATCAGACCATTGTGTGTATTTCAAGAGATTTGATAATGGTAGATATATTATTCTATTGTTGTATGTAGATGACATGCTGGTTTCAGGGTCTCACATGCAGGATATCTCAGAGCTTAAGGTAAAATTAGCTCAAACATTTGCTATGAAGGATTTGGGAGCAGTAAAGAAAATCCTTGGCATGAGCATTAAGAGGGACAGGAAAAATCACAGGTTGATATTGTCTCAAGAAGATTATGTGGACAAGGTGTTGAAGCGGTTCAATATGCAGGATGCTAAACCGGTAAGCACACCTTTGGCTGGACATTTCAAGTTAAGTAAAGAACAATGTCCTAATTCACATGATGAGGTAGAGTACATGAGTAAGGTTCCATATTCTTCTGCGGTAGGAAGTTTGATGTATGCAATGGTGTGTACTAGACCGGATATTGCCCAAGCAGTGGGAGTGGTAAGTAAGTATATGGCCAATCCAGGAAAGGAACATTGGAAAGCAGTTCAATGGATCCTTAGATATCTGAGAGGAACCAGCAGTAGACACTTGTGCTATGGAGGTTCAGATACTTCTCTACATGGCTATGTAGATTCAGATATGGCAGGTGATTTGGATGGCAGGAGGAGCACTACAGGTTATGTTTTTACTGTAGGCGAAACGACAGTTAGCTAGATATCTAAGTTGCAGAAGGTTGTAGCCTTATCAACTACAGAAGCAGAGTATATTGCAGCTACAGAAGCTAGCAAGGAGATGATATGGATGACACGGTTCATGGAAGAGCTTGGAAGGGAGCATGGAAGTTGTAGATTGTATAGTGACAGTCAGAGTGCAATCCATTTGGCTAAGAACTCAGCTTTTCACTCAAGAACCAAGCACATACAGCTAAGGTACCACTTCATACGGTAGGTATTGGAAGATGGTGAGTTGAAGCTGGAGAAAATCCATACAGACAAGAATCCTGCTGATATGCTAACAAAGCTGGTTACTAAGGAGAAGTTGAATCTTCATTCAACTTCTATTGGTCTTCATGATTGAGTTGAAGATGGAGGAGCTAGAAGATGTTGTTGTACAGGTACTGGTGCAGCTGGTTTATCTCCAAGTGGGAGATTGTTAGGGTGTGGAGCTAAAAGCTTCACCAAGGAGCATACAAAATAGTTTCGGGTCTACACAGACGCCGGCGTCGGTCAGGAGTGACCGACGTCGGTCAGTTGCAGTTACAGAGGTGCCGATGTCGGCAGTAGGGTCGGCCAGCGACGGTCACAGGCAAACAGGCAGGAACCGACGTCGGTTACCTACGTGTCCAGAAAGCGATTTTTGAGGACAGAAGCGAGTGTTTGCATGATGAGTTTGAGTTGTGGACTCAAGCTCGCGTCTCTATTATTAGCAATATTATTTTTAGAGCCCTTGTTCAAGAGGCTTAACTGTTTGTTGTAAGAGCATGCTCAAGTTTCCTATTTCTATATGTAGGAAAGATCTTCTTAGCTTAGTGTGTGGAATAGTATGAGTAGAACATTGTGAATGTTTGAAGGACAGTACTGAGTTGCATCAATCCAGGTTGTTGGATTTGATTGTACTTGAGAGAGAGCTCTTGAGGAATAGAGATCTAGTGAGAGATCTTGTGTGCATCTGAGAGAGGTGTGGAAGAACGAAGTTTCTTCAATTGTATTCCTATTGTAAAGAGTTTTAATACAAGTTTTCAGGGTGTTTTCTTGTATATCTTGTTCTGTGCTATTTATCATTCAGTTACTTATCTATCTGATTTATTTCCACATTTATTGCTTTCACAAGTGTAATCCATTGTTTGTTGATCCCCAATAGGATGTGATTTCTCTATCTTCACAATAGGATCAAGAGGGCCAACATAAGAGACCAAAGTGGTACCACACCAAACTAAAGGATGTTTAAGAAGGTGAATTATCTAAGTCAATGACATTAGATATATAATATTAGGAAAGAAAATGGTACAAGGAGATGAGCAAGTAAAATATTCTCTTATTGTTGTTTTTAAAATAGTCAATTCTTTCATAATTATAGATGCCATAGTAAAACCTTAATGGAATCCTTCCATTACGGTTGGTTTAGGTGATAGGTGCATGTAGATAAGACACACTAGTGACGTTTTCTCCTTTATTTAAGCCCAATGACTTCAAGTCATGGTCTTTCTGAAGAGTGGGAATTATAGAATTCCTGGAAACACTTTTATTTCTCTACATTACCATTCTCATTGTCATGGTCATGATAATATTAGATGACATTTTCATTATTGTTGCAATCTAAGGCATCAACTATGTATTTGGAGAAATGATATTTGTTATTGTACACTACACAACTAGAATTTTAGGTGCCCCTTGCATACATGAATGATTAAAATAGGGATTTTGAATTTTTTTTGGTGTTATGAGTAGTTTTTTTGTGACATGTGTGGGTAAGTGGGCATAATAACCTAGTTGTGTTGTTTAGGATTTTCCTAGTGAGAAAATTATTGCTACCATGAACAAAGTTCTATAGGATATGCCAGTTCTTGGGATACATATATGGATTAGGGATGGTCAAGGGTTTTTAGAAGAGCCCCTACTAAATTATAGGGGCGAATCTAACTCAGTGGCTCATGGATACACCAATGGAGATGGTTTGCAAACTGACATTTTTGGCACATTCATTCTCATTAACACTAATTTATTGAGTACCAACACCAAGTAAAGTGTTAGGTATTCTCATGCTCTTATCAATAATATTAATATTTTATCTTTTTATCTCATGATGTGTAGTCTTACTGACCCTAATTTATAACCATTTTCATAATGTTACAACTTTTATCACCCCTTCCCATTACGATCCCAATTTCTCTTTTCCACCTAGGACCACTCTCCATTTTGTTCCTGATTTTGTTTGGTTTTTTATATGTAGGATGTTTTTTGGATATAAAATAGCCACCTAATAATATAATGCATATAAGTTCAATATATAATAGAAAACTTTGGAGTAGGATGGAGGAACTTGGAGTTTTATATGAGTATGAAGCAACAATACATAGGCTTTATGATCATGTCCATACCAAAATTAGAATAGGTGGTGTGTCAAAATATTTTGGAAGCAACTTTGGTGTCAAACAAGGATTTTGGTTATTCTCCACTCTATTTGGGCTAAACATCAATAAGCTAGAGGAGTGGATAAACAAAGCTGCTGGTGGGGGAGGGGGGGGAATTCACTTAATTAAATATTTAATAAAAGTACTCCTATATGCAGATCATTTTTTCCTAATTATAAAAGGAATACATATTTTGAGAGAAGACTTGAGGGCTCTAACTAGAAGTGGTGGAAGAATACAAGTACCTCAAACTTTATTTTCACAACAATCTTTGTTAAGAGACCTATAGGGTAAAAATAATACAATGGGGTTTAAGTGTTTATACTCACTATAAAATAGATATCATATTGAAAAATTATAGGATTAGAAAACAAATATAACCTTGCTTGGCATACTTATCACATTAGTTGTCCTTTATGGATGTGAAGTTTGGGAGAGTAATGTGTCAGATCTAAATTTGAGATGGATAGAGAGAATCCCAAAACATCTAATCACAAGCAATGCCAAAATTAAAGCATTAGTTCCTTATGATATTTTATTAACTAAAACATGTACTTTCCCATTAGGGTCATCAGGGGTGACTCAATTGTTAATTTAATTAAATAAGACACAAAGAATGGAGACTCATTGGTGGCCTAAAATGATGGTAGAGGTTTATATAAGAAAGTGGAAGAACAAATAAACTAAATAAAACAATAAGTAGATGATTAAATAGGTCATTAACATGTAAGAGTGCCCAAACAGTAAAGAATAAATAAAAAACATGTGAGAGAGAAATTTAGGATAATGATGTGGAAAAATTAACTTGGGGAAAAAAAGAATACCATGTCAAAGAATATAATCCTACATGGAATCACGATGAAAATTTTGACAGTGCAACATTAATATATTTAGTGCATAATTTAGTTATTACATTATTTTTCTAGAGTATTCTATTCCTCACCATAGATAGCACTCTTCACACCATTATCAGAGGAAGATTTTAGAACTGTGTAGATTATTGATATAGGATGTTTTGAGAGTTTATATTCTCTCTATAAATTCTCTACATAGGTCTCAGTTTTATGCAATAAGAAAAATTCAATTTCTCTTACAATTCTAGTATCAAAGCCAAATACATCTAAGAGACCCGAGCAAGGGAGTCCAATCTGGAGGAAGAGAAGCCATGGAATATTGACAAAGGATGTAATAGTCTTGAGCAGTGATTCATTGTGGAAAAGGAAGAAATCACTGAGGAGATGCCTACAGTCAAAGAGGAGATCGATGCACTAGTCATGCAATAAATTGGTAAAGCACTATCAGCTAGTAGTGAATTGAAGAAGCTACCATAGTGTGAACTTGGATAGTAGCCATCAAAGTTTCAATGCCCAGAATCACAACCTATAGCCTAGCATGGAAACCTATAAAAGCATAGATCCAAGGGGGCATTTGCTATTTATTGGAAGTTGAGATTTAGACATGGAGATCACCCTATAGGGAGTTGATTTGGAAGGCTTTCGAAAGGCCATAAGGATTTGTGTGTGTGTGTGTGTGTGTGTGTGTGTGTGTGTGTGTGTGTGTGTGTGTGTGTGTGTGTGTGTGTGTGTGTGTGTGTGTGTGTGTGTGTGTGTGTGTGTGTGTGTGTGTGTGTGTGTGCGTGTGCGCGTGTGTGTGTGTGTGTGTGTGTGTGTGTGTGTGTGTGTGTGTGTGAGTGTGTGTGTGAGAGTGTGTGTGTGTGTGTGTGTGTGTGTGTGTGTGTGTGTGTGTGTGTGTGTGTGTGTGTGTGTGTGTGTGTGTGTGTGTGTGTGTGTGTGTGTGTGTGTGTGTGTGTGTGTGTGTGTGTGTGTGTGTGTGTGTGTGTGTGTTTATTAAAAAGGTTTTTTCCTCTCTTTCATAACCTTGTCATTGAATTCAAGTGTTTTTGATGAAGTTTGTATCATTTTGGTAAGACTCATGAGGACTGTGCATTAAAAGACACAAACCCCAAGTGTATATACTTATTTGTGAAAGGGAAGAGGTAGCAAAAGCATCTATAGAAAGGAAGCCAAGGAGAGGTTGAGTTTGAAGGAAATAGAAGGAATAGAAAGGTCTATTGAAGACCATTATAGATTGGAGATGTAATTTTAGTTAAAGGAAAAAGAGGTATATTTGAAGTTGAAGCTATCAAAATTGCTTGTGAGCAAGGAGATCATATAAAGACTAGAAGACAAAGTGATTATAAAGAGCCTGTAGGGCTGAGATGTGAGTGAAATCACCATGTATGTCAAGTGGTGAAACCACTGAAAACTCACAGACTATGGAAAACTGTCAGGAGAGCACCAATTTTTATTTTGCTCTACTAGAATCCCTTCATGACCTACAATTCAACGATCTCAACAAGACTTTATGGAGTATTTCCTATTCTATGTACATTTCTAAATAAAGAGAATTTAAGAACAACTCAATGTCGAATACGAGGTCGATTGTGAAGATGAGGTAGAACGCCCCTATAGGCATCACCATCTCTCAGCACATAACTATCATGTTCATCTTCAAGCCCATTTTTCTCACTAGTAAGACTTGTAATTTTATTTTAAGACAATAAAATAAAACATTTTTTTGTTAGAAGATGTCTGCACCCAAACTCCTTCTCTCTAATTCCCAACTTCTTAAAGGGCCAAATTATGTTGCATAGTAAACAAAAATGTGTATGATCCTTTAATTCAAAGGATTGTGGGGCATCGTGAGAGGGACCACATAATTTCTCACTAATCCTAATGTATTCACAAAGTATGAATAGGCTAATGTTAAGGCCCTAATACTAATTATGTTAAGTATCATCGATGATGTGTAACCATATATTAGGGACATTGACCAAGCAAAGACAACATAGGAAAAATTAGTAACTATATATGAGGTGAAAAAATAGATGAAGATCCTCCATCTGCAGTCAAAACTTTATACACTCGCTATGGATTATGATGAAATAGTTGAGGAATTTTTACATCGAGTAGCTAAGATACAAATAAAGTTATTAGCTCTTAATGAAATGATAGACAACCAAACATTGGTATTGATCACCTTGTGAGCACTCCCTTCCCAATTTAAAGGGTTCATCATGACACTGAATGTATCTAAATAAAAAGTGTCATTTAAAGAGCTCATGAACCTATTACAGCAAGAAGAGGTCATCAATTTAGCACAAGATGAGTCTCAAGATAAAGCTCTTAAAATGAAGTAGCAATAAGGTCAAAAATCATGCAAGGGACCTCCAGAGAAGCCACCATAGAAACAAAAAAAAAAAATTGTCTCATCATCAATCATATAAGTTGAAGAGGTGGTGTCACATTTATTGCACCAACACTCATGACATAAACAACTATTGGTACAATAGCCAAAAGAAATGATCTACCAGTAAGCCAAGCACATCAAGGTGCGACGATACTCAAAAGTCAAAAAGACATCTCTGCTAGTGAAAATAAAAGGGGCATCTCACTACCCAACAAGAAGATGAATCAGATGAGGTGACTACTGATGAAGATAAGAATGTAGTTTTAGTCTCTTAGACTTCACAGTCGATGAAGAACATCTAGTTAATTAACTCAGGGGCCACTAATCACATGACAAGTGACAAAAAGATATTTGATTCATTGACAAACCAACCCACTAGAGATTGGGTTAGGATCGTTGACGATAAGGAGTATGTCACAACAGTAATAGGTTAAGTTACCATTCTCTTTAGAACATGAAAATGTACACTTACAAAGGTATTATATGTTCCTGGATTGACATCTAATCTTTGATCAATCACTCATTTTTTGAATCATCAAGTGAAAGTAGAGTTTCTTGTCAAAAATGGCATCAAAACCTACCCGATTTCATGAAAAGGTAAAGTTATTACAAAATATTTTCTAAAAGATAAGTTTATTTCTTTAGATGTAGTTTCATCTTCTACAGTAACTTTATTTACCTTAATGGTAGAATCCACTACCCTTTGGTACTACCATTATGGTCATTTATCAACTGGATATTTATACCAACTAAGTTCTAAAGGGATGGTACATGGACTTCTCAAGTTGTCCAGTTCCTTACCTATTTTCCTTGGATGCCTTGTAGGTAAACAACACAGGGATCCATTCAAAGATATCTCTTTTTATGCCAAGAAGCATTTGGAGGTTGTTCATACTAATTTGAATGACCCATTACCCACTTCATTATTTGGATACAATTACTTTCAACTATTCATGGATGACTACTCTCAAAAGATGTGGGTATTCTTCCTAAAAAAGAAGAGTGAGGCCCTCCATCATTTCTAGGTCTTCTATCAACAGGTTTTGGAGGAGACCAAGCAACCTCTATTTCACCTCTACTCAGATTGGGGGGGGTGGGGGGGGGCACAATTTACATCAAATAAATTCTTGACATTCCTAAACCAAAAAGGAATTTAAAAAAATTTGACTACTCCCTATATGCCTAGCAAAATGGCATTATTAAATGATACAATCACACCGTGATGGAAATGGCTCACTGCATGCTATCAATAACCAAGCTAGAGAAATGCTATTGGGAAAAATTATTCCATATAATAGTGTATCTTCTCAACAAGGCACCAATGAAAATTCTAAAGGATAAAATGCTTGAAGAGGTATGGAGTGGTAAAAATCCATAAATTTATCATTTATGAGTATTTGGTTACACAATATACATGCATGTACCAGCTCAAAAGAGAAAGAAACTTGAGTCTAAAACACTCCAATGCATCTTATTGGGATATAACACAACCTTGAAGGCATATCATCTCAAGGATCTCGAGTTGAGGAAAATCTATGAAAGCAGAGATGTGGTATTTGATGAATCATCCTTTGAGATGTAGAATGGTGAATTAATACTAACTACCTCTCACCAATTACTTCCTGAGTCAGATGATGAGGAGACTTCTCACCAGGAAGAAGAGATACAAGGGGATTTGTATGTTGATCTTGGAGAATTAGAACATCCACCAAGTAGTTCTTCACATCATCAAATCAGTTCTTCACAATAGCAGCAGAGTTATCATCTGAAGTGGGTACTAGGCACCAACAGAGACTCCCATACTTCATCTGGAGTTAGAATGAGGAGTCAGATAAGACATGAGGTAAATTTTGAACTCATGAGTATAATGGTTGATAGCTCTGAACTTTATAATGTTCATGAAGCTTCAAATCAACCACAATGGGAGAAAGCAATGGATGATGAGTATAACTCACTCATGAAGAATCAAACTTGGGAACTAGTTAATCTACCTATAGGAAAGAAACCCATAGGCTAAAAATGGGTTTTCAAAACAAAATATAAGGTAGATGGATCCATTTACAAACATAAATCATGGCTAGTAGCAAAGGGATATGCTAAAAAATAAGGCATTAACTATGAAGAAACCTTTGCACCCACTATGAAGATCAAGACTATCAGAGTTGTTTGTGCACTGGTAGTACAGTATGGATGGAAAATTTAGTAGATGGATGTCAAAAGTGCTTTTCTTAATGGTGATATAAAATAAGAAGTATACATGACCCAACCAGAAGGATTTTTTGATGAAAAACATCCTAAAAATGTATGTCATCTCATCAAATCACTTTATGGACTAAAATAAGCTCCTAGAGCATGGTACACCAAAATAGATGATCACCTTTTGTAGCATGGTTTTACTCATAGACCCTCAGATTATAACTTATACATAAAGAAGGTAGGAATATATATTATCATTCTTATTATATATTTGGATGATCTTGTGATCAATGGAAGCTCAGACGATCAAGTTGATATTGTGAAGAAGGACCTCAAAATATCCTTCGACATGACTTACTTGGGGTTACTACATTACTGCCTTGGCTTGGAGATATGGCAGAAAATAAATCACATTTTTATCTCCCAGATCAAATATGCCAAGGCACTCCTAGAAAAGTATATCATGTCAGATTATAAGCTGCTTTCAACACCAATGGAGAAAGGTTTACAACTCTCTTGATTCTAGGACTCACTATAAGTGGATGCAACTCTCTATAGATAGCTCATTGGGAGTCTCATCTACTTGACCTACACTAGACCAGATATATGTTTTGTTGTGAGATATTTATCAAGATTTATGTAGGAGCTGAAGAAATGTCACTGGGTTATAGAAAAGCATGTTTTGAGATATGTCCAAGGTACACTTGAGTATGGTCTGGAATACAATAAGAATAGTCAATTCTTCTTGCAAGGATACACCAACTCGGACTATGTTAGATCTATTAATAATAAAAATTCAACATTAGGATACATATTTCATCTCAAATCTAGACCAATTTTGTGGATCAGTAAGAAGAAAACTATCATTTCTATTTCATCCACTAAGGCAGAGTATTGTGCCATATGAGGAGCTATGTGTGAGGTTATATGGTTACATCATATACTAGCAAATATGGGATATATGGAAAATGAGCTACCTATAATTCATTGTGAAAATCAAGGTGTGTTAAAGCTTGTGAAAAATCTTGTTTATCATGAAAAAATGAAACATATAGAGGTTAAATGTCACTACATTCAAGATCAAGATTTTTACCACCACATCTAGCTCCAGTACTACCCTAAAGATGCATAGATAGCAGATATACTCACCAAATCCCTTGGAAAGGTGAAATTTGAATAGTTTAGTGAGTACATTTGTAAAAAAAATGTAATAAAAGGGGGAATGATAGTGCAACATAGATATAATTAGTGCATAATTTAGTTATCACATTAATTTTCTAGAGTATTTTATTCCTCGCCATAGATAGCGCTCTTCACACCATTATTAGAGGAAGATTTTAGAACTATGTAGATTATCATTACAGGATGTTTCAAGAGTTTATATTGGCTCTATAAATTCTCTGTACAGGTCTCAATTTTATTCAATAAGATAAATTCAGTTTCTCTTACAAACTCATACATATGAGTTGAAATAAAATAGAAGGCAAAACTATTGAGTCATTTATGATCCATGTTAGTTAGTTTAATTTTTATAATAGTTTTTTTATTAGTTTATTTTATTTTTGTTTGTTTGGGTAAGTTACAACCCATTGGTTGGTTTTTACAACCAACCATTGTAAACCTATAAAATATTAAAATGAACATGTAAGTATCCATGCTTCGATATTGAATATATTTCTTTAAAATCCACCCTATTTTGATATTCTTTAGTGGTAACAAAACATTGGTTTCTCAATGAGGATTAAAGAAGTACAATATCCAAGTGAGACCTATATGATGATTCAAGATAATGTAATGTTGAATTTTAAGACCCTCGCATCAAGGTTTGCATTTAGCATCTGACAACGGATACATTTTATTAAAGATAATATCCTTTTCAATGATTTATTTTAGAAGATAACTTGTATACAGCCACAAGTATTTTTTTGTAATTTTCTAGTGGAAAACATTGCCAAGAAAGATGCACAGTAATATGGTTCAATTATTCTGACAAACTTGGTATTACGTTTGAAGTTGTGCAAAAGCCAGCACATTATTTTTTATCTTGTGGAGTCCTACCAAATTAATTATTTTCTATCTATGGAGGCTCATTTTATCACGATTACCATTATGAAGAAGAATAAATTTATATACTGAATTAATATGGGTTATAACTATCAACAAAAGCATGTTTGTGGTGCTTAAGAGGCCAGACCTAGTATGGCTTCATCGTGAGCCCTATGTGGTGATGGGAGTGAAGTGAAGTTGTCCTCATGTGCATTCCTGAATCCTTCACAATTTTTTCCCTTTGATTTACTTGGGATCAAGATACTTGGATGACATAGTGTTATAACCAAAAAAATGGTGCCATCAAGGTTATTTGATCTAAATCTACCATTCTAAATTTTTCCTGGGCTCCACCAAAATGGAAATACTATGATTGTTTTTTCACATGCAAAGGGAACAAATAGGTAAAAGTTCTTTACCTACCCAATTGTTGTTTATATCAAGAAAATTTACCTTATATGGAAAATTCTCTAGATATATTTCCATATTTATTGTAATAGTGTTGGCTATACAAATTTTATAAGTTACTTATAAATAGGAAGGCTATAGGTTCAAAATCATATTTTGGACAAAATTCTTTTTACATTTGATTTTTGGAATATGCCTTTTTGAAAAGTGAATATTCTATTATAAAATGAAATAGGTGATATAAGGGTGTAAAAGGTGATATAAGGTGTTTTTTTTTTAAATTTTATGAGTCCAAAAATGTTTATAATTGGAATCTATTTTGTGGGTAAAGGCAAAACCCTAATAACATTCCCTTTTCCAACTTGATTACCTTTTTATCATCGCAACAAAAATTGTAAGCTTTATCTCTTAAAATAGAGGCTTAACACTAAAAACTACATGGAATGGAATGTGAACATGTAAAATACACTTGTTTTCAATGATTTATGAGAAATAATAGAGAAAGACACTATGCCACCCACTAAACCTAAAAAAACATTATTATAAAAAATTAGATAAGCATTCCCACTTTTTATTAAAATCGTCATTTTCTGCACATGTGATTATTCATATTGAAGCTATTGAAACTGGCACATGGAAATTATGGAAAAAATTAAAAGATCTGTATGTCAAACAACCTACCTAGAAAAATATTAATCTCTTAATGCAGTTGCTTGATAATAACCTTAGCACTAAATATGTATCATAATATATCTCTCACATGAAAAATATGAAATAATAATATTTTCCTACAGGTGGTAAAATTGATGATGACATGCTCATATACATAAATTTGAATGGTATTCATTCTTCTTACACTAATTTTGTCAAAATGGTTTAGCTTAGTGATAATCTTAGTGGAACAACATTTGAATCCATTTATGAGTTGTTAACTACGAATGAGTGATAGTTTTCAAAGAAGAAGAGTCCACCTATTGAAGAAGCCCACTATAAAAAATATAGATTACATCACAAAGATCATTGCCATGTACAAAGGTAATTTTATAAGCATTCTTTGAAACAGTCTTTGACACATTATCTAAGACACTCTCCACATCATTATAAACAAATTCCATAGCATTCTCACCAAAACTCTGGAGGATCTTCTAAATACAAACATCACCATAGACACTCTTTTCACTCGTATGGTTCTTCTAGTGATTTAGCTTGTTCTAGATCTCATCAGCATAGGAAAGAGCCTAGATGTTTCAAAAGTGGTGGTATTAGACATCATACAGATGTATGTACTTTTGTATAACCCCACTCTCCACACAAAAAGATAGCTAAAGCCAATTCTATGGATAATTCTAGTTGCAGATCTTCTATTTATTCCAACTATTTTAGTTATTCTAACACTTTATCTAATCAGGAGGCATCTTATATCATTGAGGTATATGATCTAGATGGATCTGACATCCTATTTTGAGTCATCAGTGATTCACACATCTTATGCGAGCTATTAGGCTCGAGATCAAGATCTTTTATAGTAGCATTTTTTGGCTTATGTTCTTAATTTATTCTAGTTTTGTATTTTTATACTTGATATTCATGACATGGAGTAGGCAAGTTTGTTTGCTTTTGTTTCTCTCATTGCAAAATTTATCACCTTTTACTTGATAAGGAGAGAAGATATAGCATTGGTTGGTATTTGATCAATCATTGATGATAATATGAGTTAATAGGGGTTAATAGTAGTAACCCTATTGAGTAAAGGTCATTAATATTTATTGGACATAATGGAGATATGCCATACATAGTATAGGTTAATCAATTCGATGGGATTCTAAGTAGAGACTTATGTGGATTGATGTAGTTGGATAGGCATTGATCATGTTCTACTATAGTATGGTATGATGATCAGGGGGGATGAGAATGTTTTGATTGTATTCATCAGTGTTTTATGCCAAAACTCATAGGGCAAGCTTTTGTATCGAGCAACATAAATTTTGGTCAGTACCAAGATGCACATTACACTATTTACAGTTGCTTCAGAGTTTCCTTAATGACTTCAGAGTCATTGCTCCAATATTTTTCTTATATACCCCTTTGGATCAAGGGGAGTATTTTGGGTCATTTACGATCCATGGTAATTAGTTTAATTTTTATCATAGTTTGTTTATTAGATTAATTTGTTTTTGTTTTTTGAGTTAGTTACAACTTGTTGGTTGGTTTTTACAACCAACCATTGTAAGCCTATAAAATCTTAAAATGAACATGTAAATATCCATGCTTCGATATTAAATGTAATTTTGTAAAATCCCTCCTGTTCTGATCGTCATCAAAAAATTATTGAAGGCTCAGTTAAGGACTAGTTCACATGATCTAATAAGATGTGAAACTAAAAGGTAGACAATGCCTAAAGAAGAGAGGGAAAACAAAACATGCCCATTTTTTTAAATGGGGGTGGTGGAGATGAAATGGCTATATATAATAGTGTGTGTAATGACAAATGAGTTAAGTATCATAACAAAATTAAAATGTAAAATCTAACTATCTTGTTTAAGGAGGCAAGGCAAGACAAAACAATAATTTTTTTGATCAAGATCTATAATAAAAGATCTAGTATTAAAAAGAGAATGGATATATCTCAAATCTAATAGAACAATGTCTATGTCAAGTGATTATGTGAGAACACTCTCATTATTAATTTTTTCCTATGTAGAGTACTTGCTCTCAGTAATAATATTTAAATATTTCATTAATTAATCATGGGGATTTCAAGATACCAAACCAACTAACTCTTTTGGGAAATAGTTTTGCATCTCTTGGTGATATTAATGATGGTTAGGGGGAAATCCTCATGGATGATACTCACAAATGAATATTTTATCTTGGAATGTTTTATGTCTTGTAGATTCCTCTCATAAATTATATGATGATATGCTTGTCAATAGTTGGGAGCTTTAGATTTTGTTTGTGTGCAATAAATTAAAATATCAAACTTTATACTACAATCTTCTCTAATATGTATTTGGTCCAATGCCACTCACTTTTTAACTTTGCATGAAGAGAATCTTTGTGGCACCAATATCTTGGTTTCCCCTAAAATTTCCCCTTTAATTATTACCTCGAGGAGTTATTTTTCACATCAAGCTATTTGGATTCTCTATATATTAATGGGCATTCATTAGGGGTTCTCAATATATATGCCTCTAATTATATTCTTAACATTTTGGCTTCATGGTGGAATTTCGTTGACAATCTACCCCTCACCATGTGGCTTGTGTGGGTTTATTTTCATATGGTTGAGATTCTTGATTTGATGGTGTGTGGGAGAAGATGAGGAAAGGTTTTATTTTAAAAATTGATGAGCTTTGATGGAGTCTCTCCTCCAGTGGTGACCATAACTACCACTACTTGGTTTAGGTGGTACAAATGTCATGTTGGTGTTGATAGGGTCCTCAAGATATTGGATCATTATATGTTTTTAGAGAAAAATGTCTGATCTTTCACTCTTTCTGATGGATAGCCTATTATCATGCATTATGAATATGTTCTATTAGATCATGATTAAATAACTTCCAAAGTGGAGCGGAGTGACAACCATTAAAAAGTGCCATGCAATCAATTCTTCTTGAACACCTCCTTCCTCTTCCATTAGGGTGTCATTTGTCTCATTGTTAGAGTGTGGAATCCTATGCCATGACCTCCTTACGCCACTAGCTAGATTAAGTGTTGAAATGAGGCCATCCTTCACACTGTTACCTTTTTCCACCATTATGTTAAACATATAACGCAAGTTCATAAGTGGGTTGATGGTGATATGCTCAAAGAATACTAGAGAATATATTCTCTCCTTAAGCATAATCCACTTGACTCACTATTGCACACCTTGGTTGCCTCTCTCACACACCAAATCAGAGTAGTTGACAGTCATGTGGCTAGAGGGGCACAAATTCATGCTCGCATCTATTAGATCAAAATTAGAAATAAGGCCTCCAAATAATTATTTAAGTCTCTTAGATCTAAGTAAGCTCAAGACTAGATCAAGGCTATCAAGTCATCTTAACTAAGACTTACTTTTTCCCTGACATCTCTTTTACTTTTAGACACCACTATAAATTAGAATTCCAAGCCTATGAGGAAATAGTGGAGAGAGCTCAAGCTTTGTAAGAATGTTTAGATGTTATTCGTTGCAAGATCAATCTAGTTGACAAAAAATAATGTGATTCACCTTTATCTCTTGATGAGTGATTTCATGCTTTGAAATGCATGAGTAATGACAAAGCTCCAGACATTGATGGGTTTCCCTATGAATTTTATAAAGGTAGTTGGGATCTTTTGGGGGCTGATTTGTTACATGTCTAAAAATAATCTCTATAGAAATATTCTTTAGGATCGCTTATAGGTAAGGGAAATATCAAATTCATCCCCAAGACCAGTGATCTTGAGCTTATCACTAGTTTGCACCCCATCACCCTCCTCAATATATCATATAAAATCCATCCTAAAGCTCCTTCTAACCATCTCTGGCTCCTCCTACCTACCATTGTCAAACTTGAGGAAATGAGGTTTATCAAAAATAGATATATCCTTAACAAAATTACTATTGTTTGAGAAGGAACGAAGTGGTCGAGAGCCTATCATCATGGAATCATCTTTCTCAGATTAGATTTTTTAAAATCTTATGATAAGATCAAGTGGCCTTTTATTATTGATATGCTTCAAGGTCTTAGATTTGAACAATTTTTTATTTTGGTTGTCCAAATTCGATTCTTGGATACATCGGCCTATCTCACTATCAATGGGCTCAAGTCTGATAGTTTTGGCCTCTTTTGATTTATACGACAAGGTTGTCCTCTTATACTAGCCTTATATGATATCTTTGTTGAATCTCTTGGATATATTTTGGTTCATAGA
Source organism: Torreya grandis (assembly GCA_037957365.1). Taxonomy (NCBI): domain Eukaryota; kingdom Viridiplantae; phylum Streptophyta; class Pinopsida; order Cupressales; family Taxaceae; genus Torreya; species Torreya grandis. The sequence continues at coordinate 2,088,587 of JARHVA010000282.1, read as the reverse complement.
TCTGAGTGAAGTCTCATCATGGGCATTGTTCTTCCTAATAGAACCTCTCAACTAATCAATGGCATTTTGTTGATGATACATTTTTTTTAAGAGTAAGAAAAATATTTTACGGAGGCCATGCATTACCTGGACATTTTTTAAAGCATTTTGATCTAGCTTGCAGTGGAATAAGACATAATGCTTTAGATAAAGTATGATGCCCATCTCAAATTGGTTACACCAAAATAAATGGAAATGGATTCATCAAGGGGAGATATTCAAGTTCTTGGGCATTCCCTTTACCTTTGATAGTTCCCCTATGGATATGTGCCAATGTGTCATGAAATTATTAGAGAAAAAGGTTGAGTACCGGTCACCAAGGCCCATTCTTTAGCAGGAAAATTCCAAGTGTGTACTAAGATTCTAGTTGTTACTCATGTATACAACTATTCTTGTTGGGTCCCCTCTAAAGCCTCAAATGATAGTTTGATAATGGTTCTCAAATAAGTTCTTTGGTCTAATGCCAAATAAACTCAAGTGTTCCACATAGTTGTTGGGTATATTTGTTGTCTTCCTCGGGATAAAGGAGGTATAGGTATTATTGATATCTACATGCAAAATATTGCCCTTTATGTTAAATGGGTTGTTAAAGCTGTTGAAGGTAATGAATATTGGAAAATTATCCTACATCATTATATCTCCTTTGGATCCTCCTAAGATAAGTTTAGTTATAAAATTATTGCTTTCCACACTTTGTTGATCACTACTGCCCTAGCTAAAATTGAGGGCTCATATGTGGCTAAAAATTATTTGGAAAGCTTCTGAATTTGTGAAACTCTATTTAGAATTTCGTTGGCAATGACTTTCATAGTGTTATTTCCTTTATGGCCATAAAATATGGTGGTCTCCTATTATGACAAATATTAGTCTCTTTCTAGAAGAGTTTCCAGGTTGAAAGCTTTGGGGATTTTTAAGAGAGGAATTCAAACTATGAAATATTTAGTCTCAATTCGTGATTGGGATCCTTGGCCTTTGCTAAAATCTAAATTTAATTTAAACAATTTAGACTTATCACCTATTCTTCCTATTTGGGAGTTAATCTTACATGTTATGTTCCATAAATTGGGTCTGCAATCTCTACATGTTTGGTGGAAAGAGTGGAGATGGAGTTGTGATACTCATTTCAAGAATTACTCTGCATGCCTCCTATATCAAGTCATGAGCCCCTTCTCTCTAGTTCTAAGTAAGCTTAATAGGCATTATAATCTTATTTCTTCACTTAGGGCTTGGCTTATCCAACTCAATAGAATATGGACTACTAAGGTTGAACCCAAGCTTGTTCATTTTTTCTAGTGTCTGGGTTATCAAGGCCTTCCACTTGGAGAGCATCTTTCTCATCTTGGATTTGCTCACCTTAAGTGTCCGACCTGTTCCAAACCATAGTCATTTAAAGATATCTATTGTACATGTTCCAAAGCTCAATCTACTTGTGTATACATAATCTCTTTTAGCGCTTCCATCATGAGCCTTTCTCATGGCATTTGGATCTCTTTCGGTATTATACTAATTGACATGTATCTATAATTTTTTTATATATATTTTTTTTCAGATCTGTTATTATGTTTCAATTATGGAGAGCTAGAAACTCTCATTTGTTTAACAATGAAGAAACATTTTGTTATTTTTCTATTAATGACGAGATGTATGCGACATCTTTGACCTTTATGAAGATTTAAGCCTAGGCAGAAAAGGTGGCCACGAAACTCAAGAATTTACATGAGTTGCTTGACCATTGGGGGAGTGCTCATTACGTTATGAGTTGCATCCCCATGGATTGTCCACCATAGGGTTCTCCACCACCGACGCCTAGAAGCCACCAGAGTCACTCACACAACCACAACCGTTTCTCCACCTCTCCTTTGCAATTGGGGGATTTTGAGTCCATCACCTCTATGTGGGAAAGTCATCATTGGTCTATCTCGGTGGGGTTAACCTGTTGGTCCTGGACATGTTGGTAGTGTGGTGCAATGTCCTCTTGGGTGGGTCATTATTGTTTCTTTTACTCCCATAGATCACGTGGATGGATGGGTGGCATCCGATCCTCCTTCCGTTGAACCTTCCTATTAGAGTGCTCAATCACCAAAGGACGATCCTCCACCTTCTCCTTGTAGAATAATACCTCGTGCTTAATTTCATGATGATTCTTATATAATTATTTTATTACTATTTGATTAGTCAAACTTTGCCAACATTTTTTTGTATTTTATTGTTTTAAACGAAATTTATCACTATGACAAAGAGTCCGAACCATAAATTCTAACTCTCTACTTTACATTGTACTTTCATATATATATATATATATTCATAATAATAATTCTATAAACAAAAGTTATTAGAATAGATAAATGACACTTTGAAGCTTCTTTTTAGAGTCTACTAACTTTACCACTGAACTTCAAGCAGCCAGGTCCAAGCCGAGCTCACATACGCTTTAGTGAGTTCTGACAACCTCATGTGCGTAAATTGGGCTAAAATGCCGAGTGACATAATGACAGGCGACATTGCGTAACGAGCTTTAACTTCTCATGTGCGCAGCCGAAGAAGAGCACTTGGACTTTTCAAGGTTAAAGCCACACGTTAAAGATAAAGATGAGAAATTTAGGAAATTTGAATCAGATCATCAGCGTTTTAGGGACAACTATAAGTACAAGCTGTAATAATATTCACATAGTTTTAATCAATTTGAAAAGACCTCTGGTCTAACGTGAAATAATATTCCAAAATTTGGAGTACTTCAACATCAATGCATTCATTTTTATTTTTATTTTTATATTTTGAAAAGACACCAGTAACGTGAAATGATTGCACTTATTAATTTTCTCGACCATCGATCATGATTAAATCCTCGAAGGTTATAATATTTCATTTGGAACCGGTTTAAAGCTAAGTGTCGCTTTCTATTTGCACGCAGATTTCTCAATGGCAGGCAGAGATAGGGTGGAATCAACCATATGGGTAATTTTTTTAGAGTATAATTAATTTGAAAATGAAATATATTTGTTTAGTTTTTATAAGATATGATAGTTAAGGTTGTTGAGACATGGACCAATTAGGACTCGAACTTAGGACTATTTACATGTTGTTGGAGTGCTCTACCACTGAGCTATTGGTCCCTTTTGGACCAGTCCATCTTCGGTCCGAGTGTGGCTTAACACCAACACCCCCCCTTAAGCCACACCTCTCGTGTGCTTGGGGCTTCTAACCTGCGCTTGATTTTGGGACCATGTTGAGACATGGACCAGCGAGGACTCAAACTTAGGACTATCCATACGCTGCTGGAATGCTCTACCACTGAGCTACTGGTCCCTCTTGGACCAATCCATCTTCAATCCGAATGTGACTTAACACCAACAAAAATTGATAGCAGAGTGTTGAAGCAAAAGTCTTCTAACGCGACCAGGCAGGTCACTTGCAACCATTCTCTCCTCTTACTGCCAAACGCATTGTGGGCGCTTTGGTTACAAGTCAAAAAAGTCTGTTAAAACAGCAAAGAAAATGACATTTACGGTCGATTTGAAGAGGATGAAGCATGTTGACAAGGATACTGGTAAAGAGTTGGACATTATAGTTGAGATTCCTTCTCAACATGCTATCAAACAAATTGAAGTTGCATTTGGACGTCGCGAGGTAGGACATCTAATCTAATCTATTCAGCATGATTCTGAACCTGTATTAGAAATAAAGAAATTGAGATCAATTTAATGAATTTAAGTGCTTCATTAAAATCTAAAAAGAGATGTTCGCAGTTGTTGTCCTCTCTAGTTGAAGATATGTGCAGTGTAAATTTCTTCAGAAGTATAGTGGATGGGAAGGCATCTCCATATAAAATCGATTCTGTAGAAACAAATGACTATGCTGCAAGAGGGGGCATGTTATTTTCCCGTTTTCTGGATGCGTTGGAAAAGAAGACCAAAGAAATTCCTGGTCTATTAGGTGAGTAATTATTTAAATTTATTAGACCCGGAAAAGAAAGCACAGAGAGTATATTTGCTTATAAATTTATATGGGCTCCATTCTTTGGTTTTTATATCTGTGAAGTATCATAGATTTAAGCTTTTTTCAGGCGAAATCGCTGATTTGGCGTTAAAACGTCGCGAAATTGGAGAAGAAAGTAGCCTTCAGTATGTGTTTCACGGGACTCCCCCCGGTAATTTGAGGTCCATTTGTGAGAAGGGTATGAATCCAGAGCTAAGAAATTATCGAGAAGATTACTTTGGAATTAAGGCAAGCCACAGCGTCTATTACTGCTCCAAAGGGGATTTTCCGTTGCGAAAAATTTATAAATGGCCAAAGAGGTGCAGGTTGTTGGTATTCTTGCTTCTCTTGCCCGCCCATACAAAACACGTTAAAAGTAATATCCGCAGTCGATCATGAGCTTCCCATAGCCACTGTAGAATGTCGACTTTAGTTTTTCATCATCTTAGTAATCATATATAACTGGTATGCAAAACGTAATGGTTTGATATGGAAAATATTTCTGAACAATCTCAAAGTACGATCGATCCATGAAATGCTATCAAGTTACATTAAATTTCTCATCTATTGCTTGTTGTATTGCTTGAAATTTGGGAACACAGTTCAATTTGAAGAAAATTAAATAAACATCGATTTGATAGAGAATTAACGAACGTCTATTTCGGGTGGGGAGGGGGTGGCAATAGAACTACTAATTTTGCATTTCTTTGATCCAGAATATGATCTGACAATTCAATAAAAATAAATAAATATTTGTGGCCGTTTTTATTATAAAATCTTTTAATAATTACTGCGGAAGCCCAAACAAAAAGATTCAAATTGTTATTGCTATTCTTCATTTTTAGCATTTATTTTTTGGAAATCTGATCGGGTGGTTCATTTTCTGCGATTGCCCGCTGAGACGTTAAAATAAAAGATTAATTTGGAGCTTATATCTACGTTTCTTCCCGCTTTATTATTTATCTTTCTTCTTGGAAGTTTGATGGTGACTGAAATATTTAACGGGGTGATTTTTTTAATATTAATGGTAAATATAGGTTTTAAAGAAGGGCCTTATCCTTTGTCAATGAGAATTAGATAAAATAATATTACTCTTAAAATATCAAAGAACAATTCAACATTACAAAAAAATAATAATAATAATAGATATTATTTTTCTTTTGTGTTTTGAAGGTCATACTTAATGGTTTTAACTTTTTTTTTATTCTTTTTGTTTTTTTTTAACTCATTATTGTCCAGTCTCCTCTTTCCCTTGAATTAGATAAGATAGGAATGGAAAGTTTAAGAGCATCCTTTGAATTATGATTCAACAATGGAACTTTGATTATTAAACCTTCGCCTTTCAAATTAGATTTTAATTGTATTTGATCCATCAAACCTTCATTATATTTATATGTAGTATTAATTTTGGATTCCTTGACCATGGTCTCCTTACGGTGTTTTTTCCATATGAGTTTCATTTTAAAGAGAATTGATTCCTAGCTTGGTACAATATATTAAGCACATATACACACATATTAAAAAAAAAATCTTACTCTTTCCAAATTCAAGAACATTCGTTAGGAGCAGTCACAAGTCAAATCTTAAGCATTTCAAATCAATTCAAGAGTTAATATTGTTAAAGTATCAATACTAAATTTTAAATTATATATTTGTAGTCAAAGAGTTCAATTGCCTAGTCACTCTAGGTAGGTGAATTACATGTGGCTCTAATTACACTTTATGTTGGTGAACATAGATGGAACGATGTATGGCGCATATCTATAATGCACCTTTTCAATGTAGGGCAAAAGTTGTGAATACAATTGTTTGTCTTCTCAATTGAAGATCTCATAAAGTTTTGAATAATGTTACTAGTGAAGAAGTCGGGTTAGGGAAAACACTTAATGTAAGTGATTTTTTTTTTTTGGCATCGGTTTTGCATTTAACAAAATGTATATATTTTGTTGGCTGGAATAATTAATCTAAGGCATGCAAATTAATTGATGTCATTACAAAAAAATCAAGGTTAGTAGGGATGTTTTTGTAGATGATAAAATACCATTATTTTATGACGATAAATATAAAAATAGGATTGTATGGGTCACTACTGATGATATTTATGGAACAATTTCTAATTTTAAAATGGATTAGGGCATAAAGTTGAAAAAATTAGAAGATTTAAAATCCAGGGATGGATTTGGTGGTGAATACATGATTTCTAAATCTTCACAATAGGATTAGGAGGGCCAACACAAGAGACCAAAGTGGTACCACACCACACTGAAGGATGTTCAAGACGTTGAATTACTTGAGTTGATGGAAGTTATATCTACAATATTAGGAAAGTGAATGATGCAAGGAGATGGGTAGGTAAACTATGTTATTATTGTTTCTCAAATAGTTAAGTCTTGCATAATTATAGATGCCACGATAAAACCTTAATAGAAGCCTTTCATTGAGGTTGGTTTAGGTGATGGGGCCATGCAGATAAGACACAATAGTGATGTTTTCACCTCTGTTTGAGCTCAAAAACTTCAAGTCATGGTCTTTCTAAATAACATGTATTATAAAGTTCATGGAAACCTTGTTTTTTCTCTACATTACCATCCTCATTATCATGGTCGTGAAAATATTAGATGACATTTTCACCATTTTTAGAATCTAAGGCATTCCCTGTGCATTTGGAGGATTGATCTTTATTCTTGCACATTCAACAACTAGAATTTTATGTGCCCCTTACATACAGAATGATAAAAATAGGGATTTTGGATTTATTTTAGTGTTTTGAGTAGTTTTTTTCTAACATGTGTGGGTAGGTGGTCACAACAACTTAGCTATGATGTTTTGGATGTCCTTAGTGAGGAATTTATTAACTACCACAAGCACAGTTCTAAAAGATATGCCAATGCTTGGGATACAACCTGTGGAGGGATAGTCAAGGGTTTTCAGAGGAGCCCCTATATAATTTTAGGGGTGGATCTAACTCAGTCGATCATGGCTACACCAAGGGAGATGGTTTAGGTCCTAATATTGTAGGCACCTTCCTTTTCATTTACACTATTTTACTAACCACTAACACCAATCAAAGAGTAAGGGATTCTCATGTTCTTGTCAGTAGTATTAGTATTTTATCTATTTATCTCATGATGCATAGTCTTATTAACCCTAATTTCTAAACCTTCTGATAATATTGTAGCTTCTAATACCCTTTCCCATTGAGATCAAAATTTTCCTTTTCCACTTATGACCACTTTCCATTTGGTTCATGATTTTGTTTGATTGTTTAGATGTAGGATGTTCTTCGGCTATAAAATACCCATCCAATAATGTAATACATACAACTTTAATATATAATTTCAAACTTTGAAGTGGGATGGAGGAACATGGAGTATCAAATGAGTATGAAGCAAATAATGCATAGGTTTTATGATCATGTCAATGCCAAAATTAGAATATGTGAAGGTTTGTAAGAATTTTTTTGAAGCAACATTGGTGTCAACACAAGGATTTTGGTTATTATCCGCTTTATTTGGGATAAACATTAATAATCTAGAGGAATGGATAAATAAAGTTGGTGGAAGGGGCGTTCACTTAGCTAGCTATATGATAAAAATACTTATAGATGCTCTTGATTTTATCCTAATTGGAAAAATAATACCTATTTTGAGAGAACCCCTGAGGGCTCTATATATAAGTGGTGGAGAATAAAATTACTTCAGGGTGTATTTTCATAACAAGCTTAGTTGGGATACCTATAGGGGAAAAATAATAGAAGGGGGATCGAAGGATTTATACTTGCTAAAAATAGATATCATGGTACAAAATTATAGGATTGGAAAACCCATAGAACCTTCTTTAGTATCTTTGTCACATCAGTAGTATTTTATGGATGTGAACTCTGGGGAATAATGTGTCAGATTTAAATTTCAGATGAATAAAGAGAATCACAAAACATCTAATCAAAATCAATGCTAAAATTAAAACATTAGTTTCTTATACTATTTTTTATGCTGAAACATGTACTTTCCCATTGGGGTCAACATGGATGACTTAGTTGTTAAGTTACGTAAAGAAAACATAAAGTATGTATAATCATCGATGGCCTAGAATGGCGGTAGAGGAAGAGCTAAGAAAATGGAAGAACACATAAAAAGATTTTGAAAGCATCCTTCTCAAAACAACATTTTCTATTACTGAAAGCATCCTTCTCAAAGATAGAAATACATTTTTGTTACATAAATACTAAAAAAAGGTCCTAGCATAACTTATACCTTGGGCTAATTGCTAGTTTATTTGTTCATTTAGAAGTCCCATCATTTGTAACATTTGAATATTTAACCAACCTTTATGTTAAAAGGAATGACTAGCAGGTCTCTTAAAAAAATTTGTTATCATTATTCCTCAATTTTACCATTCTTTTTTTGGAAGTCTGATTGGGGGGTTCATTTTTTATGATTCCCTGTTGAGATGTCCAAATAAAAATTACTAAATAATTTGGAGCTATCTTTGAAATTAATCCCACTTTATTACACTAGACGCATTATATTGCAGGATGAAGGATATATTCATTTCATGGTTTTTAGGGATACATTCTCACCTATTTACCATTTTTAGTTTATTATGTTGGTTTCCCTACAGGAATATGTGGCAAGAAAATAGAGTCTTTGTTGTGTAAGTTTTGTACTCCATGTTGGTATGTTATAATCCTGTAACATAGCAACCTTTAATTTGAATTAAATTTCAAATATATATTTTTGTCTAAAATTGGAAATTAGGGTGCCCAAGATGTTTGATCAAGTATGGCACATAGCTTATTTATTTTTTCTTGCCATATAAGATGTATATGTTTTCCGAAATGTAAAATCATAGTCTTGAAGATATATTGTTCAAGAATGACACACAAACTTGTGTTTTTTTTTAGGTGATGATACTATTGAAATATATTATGAAATGATTATGTTTCAGTGATATAAACTAGTTACTTATTTTGTACCATTCAACATGTGGATACAAAAACTCTTCATATAGCTGATGAACTTATTTTCATTTGTTAATGACAAATAATTTGTTGTAAATTTTTACATGCTTGTATTTATAAACAAATATTACTAAATATCCATTGAGAAAGCATGAAAAAAAATGGGGAAGGGCGAATGGGAAAATGGGTCATAATATTAATGAAATATAAGTAAATTTCACTTAAAATTGTGTTTCAAATTATTATTTTCCAATATTTAATTCCAAATATGTTATGCCATCATTAATTATATGAGACAAACATAAAAAATACATATAAGCAACAAATTTATGTGTTAACTTTAATATTAAAAAACATTTATTAAATTTCAAAAAAATAAATATAATAACATTACAAACTTCTCAAACATAAACTATGTTAATAAATATTATGCTTGTAAAACTTTTGTAGATGCAATAATTTTGAACACCCTGACATTGTTTAAAAAAAGATTAGATAAATTTTTTTGACAATATGCCTACTCAAAATGTAGTTTCATGGACTTCAATGATTACCATATGTGCAAAAAATAACATAATGTAAACAATTTACAACTACCCTATCATCAAATCATATCACTTATAAATACACCTTGTTTACCACTACAATTAGATGATATGCAATTAACATTATTTCATACTTGTTTCATCCATCAATCTTATGGCTGATTTTACCAAATATGAATGGACAAAAGCACATGAAATCAAGCATCGATGCGAGAACACAATTAGAAATTAAGATTCAATTGATTTTTATTTTTATTCCAATGGTAAAGGTAGGAATAGGACAAATTTGAGGCAAACTATTTTGCCTTCCTTCAAGTCCTTTGGTTTTTATTTTTGTGTTAAACTTTAGAAATTAAGAATCAGTTGCTTTGTATTTTAATCCCAATGATAAAGGTTGGAATAAGAAAATTTTGAGCTAGACTATGTTGCCTTATTGAAATCTTTTGTTTGTTCTTTTTGTGTCAAACTTCATACCCTTCCCAAGAGCATTGCATAGTTATAAGAGTGTTTCCAAATGAAGTTTTTTTTGCATTTATTTTGCAAGACCCATAAGATGATCTCATCTTGAATCTAAATCATCATGGGGATGAGAATGCCCAAGTTTTATTAAATATTTTATCTACACAAGTTGAATTGATACTTGGGCATGCATCCTTCCTCGTTAAGAAATAATGGTACATAATAGGTTATCATTTTAATATCATTAATGATGTATGAAATACATCATAAAAATACCAATAAATTAATTTTTTAAATTCAAATAAATTAATTTTTTACTTAAAGAGAAGATGCCCAACATGTCAAGGTATAAAAGAATCAAATATATACCAAAAGTAGTGTGAAAGAGGTATGCAAACTAGAAAAATTGAGGAATGGGATGCAAACCTTAGCTAGAAGGGTCATTGCCATAAATCTTAAAAATTTAATGTAGAGCCCTAAAATTTTTGATAAAGATGAGGAAGCACCACATGGTATATGGGATGAATATACCCATGAAGATTAAGAAACACTAAAATGATATATAGGATGAGGATATTCATGTATAAGATGGGAGTTTTAGATGAATAAAAAGACCCTCCATACTTAAAGGTAGAAGAAGATAAGGAAGAGCTAGAAAATAACCCACCACACTTTAAGATTAAAGAGTTGTTAGATTTGAAAGAAGAAGAGGAGCACTATGTTAAAAAATAGATAAAGAAGAGAAAATTTTGAAGAAAGCCTTTGAAATTGGGGAAAATTTTGAATCATACTATGTTATGGGAATGAAATCTAAGCCTTTGGGTTAAAATCCCTCATTATTCTTCAAGATTTGATATATTTTTTATTGACACTGATAGGAGGGTTTGAGATGAATAACCACATTTGTTATTAGAAGGAAGATCATGAAAAACCAATGAATTGAATGAAAAGAAATAAATTCTATGGAAGTTCCCCTACTTGGCTTATTTTTGTGTATTCAAAACCCTAACATGGAATTGCCACACATCATTTGGTTGTGATGTTAGTAAAACACTAAATCACTTATGATGTTTGGGGTTAAAACCATATACCTCTCTAAAAACATCAATTTGTAGAAGATATGTTTCAATATTCTATAATATTTTCACTTTTCTTGCATGGTTGACCTTCTAAGACATGCATCAATGTTGGATAAGGCAAATAATTTTATCAAGAAAATGACACTTAAACCAAGCATTTTAATGTAGCAAAGTTTTCTAGATGCATGCATAATCCATAAAAATATGAAGGTAGAGAAATATTAATGCAATACATACATAAATAAAACATCGCATATATAAATAGCACATTGCATAAATTCATAATATTTTACACCCTAAAGTAGAAGAACTTTACGAAAAGAATTGGTTTGATAAAAAAATAATAAGATTCAGTTCAAGGAATCCTTCTAAATAGATAGTGGGTTGAATCACCCTTCCTCTATTGCAATATAGAGCAGTGTAAAAGTGCTTCTACATTCTAAAGTTTGAGAGAAAATATCATCAAAGAACTCACCAAATAAATTTTGTAGGGTGTTTAAGGTAGGTAATGTATTATCCCTCCAAGATGCCCAAGCTACAATATTTGTCAAATGATGAATTTTTCAAAATATGTAATTGGATTCCATTTTCGTTCATTTATAGTGAGTGACATTTTAACATGGCATGCTGAACAAGGTTAACATGACACACTAGACAAGATTAAGATGATACCTTAAGACTGTTAAGCATCTTCCAATATGATCATTCCATTATTATTAGAGTCACCTAATAAGTTTTTTTTGCTCCTCACCACACTTATATTTTAAAGTGACATTAAAAACAATTTATTCCTATATATTTGATTATTGATCATATTTTCATAAATCAATGAACATATTAATTTCAACAACTGATCATATCTTTAAAACAAATTATAAATGACACGTCAACATAAAAATAATAATGTGACTTAATACTAAATTTAAATTCTATTAACCTTTATAAGAAAAATATGAAGTACCATAATTAGAGGTGCAAACCATTGCTCCCATACCACTTTGCTTCCATATCTTTAATTTTGTCAAGGACCAATCATTATCAATGAATGGACAACTTTTAGTACAGGCTGTAATGATATTCTCATAATTTTAATCAATCTGAAAAGACCTATGGAGTCTGTAAGTACTTACCTTACATCAATGCATTCATATTCTTTTTGAAAAGATACCAAGTAACGTGAAATGATTACACTTACTAATTTTCACATTAAAAGATACGTGTTATGATTCATTTTATTTAATGTGATATTAAAGAAAAGATGTGCTTTAAAGAAATACATGCTTTAATTTTAATTATACTGTAAACAAATTATAATATAAACAAGATAGGTGCTATGATTGGAATCAATTTAAAATAAAGTGTCACTTCTTACTCGCACACAGATTTTTCAATGGTGGGTAGGGATAGGGTGGCATCAACCAGATCAGTAATTTATTTATAGTATAATTTATTTTAAATATTTTTAAAATTAAAGTGAAATATATTTATTTATTTTTTAATGATGATAATGGATTTTGATGATAGGATGTTGAACTGAAAGTCTATTGTGAAAAATATCCCCTGCAACCATTTAAACCATTTTCTCTACATGTGATTGAGTGCATCGTGGGTGCATGGGTTACACGTAAAAAAAAATTGAGAGTAATTAAAAAATCAAATAAAATGACATTTAGAGTGTATTTGAAGAGGATTCAAATGCTATAATTTAAAGCTTAGAAGATTCAACATTCTTTTAAATTCAATTTGCTGAAGGCTTAAAATGAAGAAAATCAACAAAATAAATAAATGAACTATGTACAAGTATTGGAAAAAGAGATTTAAAAACTATGATAAATAATTATTTGCATATATGATATATCTTTGAAACTAGATGATGTAGCATGATTGTAAAAGGTCAGAAATTGGAAAATTTATTGAGAAAATTTAGTTCAACGTCATAGAAATTGGAAAGTATGTAATTTAAGGAAACCTATAGATCATTGTTGGTACAATGGAAATAACACATCCAAGTCTTTTATGAGAATTAAATAATGGAAGAATAATCATAAAATTAAATAATTATTAAATATTTTTAAATTAATTTGTTTGTTATTAGTCCTGGAAGGAGGGACTTATAGCATCTATTTTCCTTTAAAAATGAATTAGTACCTATTACACTAACCAAAAAAATGACATTATATTAAGCACTGACAAGTATATCAATACTTAGTAAAGATAACATGCAAGGTATTTAAATGAAAGAATAAAATAATATTATTTAGTATGATTTTATTAGAGGAAATATTTACATGTTATGAAAAGGTTCACGGCAATCAAGATAATCACTGCAGCAGAAATCAGAGGTTTTTAATGCTTGCATAATTGCTATAGATTGCACAGAGGGATTCAAAAACTGAGGATAAATTTGTAGTGTTCTAAAATTAATCTTTCATTTAATGCATTTATTCCTTCATTTGAATGCAAAGATTTTTTTTCAAGGCAACCCCTCAAAAATGCATCTTGCGAAGCCATTGTTGAAAATGATAAGCTTTGTGCTACATGTCTTTTTGCACTTTATACAACTACATGTTGAGGGTGTTGATGACATACAAATGCCAATGGTGAGAGGTACTTTAGCGAATGTCATTGTATATTAAATTAATGGTTTAACAGATGTGCATACCCTAACATAAGTTTTTATTTTGAAAGATGCACATAGCTTATCATTTTCAACAATGGCTTCGTAGGATGCATTTCTAATTTTGGAAGGCTTTCTGTCAGAGGAGGTGGTTGATAAGCATAACCTACATATTGAGGTGTTTTAACCAAGGAAAGTCTTTAGCTTAACAAGTTTTTCATGGTGTAGTTGTGTGAAATGGGCATTACACTCAGCCAAGGATAACTCAAATTCTAGCTACTTATACTTGTCCTCTATGTTTTTGAGTGGTAGGATGGTTTAAGTCATACCTATATTGTAGTATAGTGTGATTTTTACATCCTTTATCTGCACTATTTTTATATATATACATTATGCATCTGTTTAAACCATACCCACACTATGTCTTGTTATTTTTATTAAACATCCTTACTTGAAACCATGTTAGTGTGTATATATATATATAATATCTGTTTGGGCCATACTAACATTGCCTCAAATATATAAGATGGTTTAGGTCATGATCTCATTGTATCTTGTACTATTTTTAATTCATCACAATATCCTTCATCTGCTTTGTTTATTTATTTTTTCTATTGATCACAATATCCTTCGTATGTATCATATATATGCATTTATCCATAAATGAGTGTGTTAATTTGTATGCCTGCATATATACACACCTACACTCACACTTTGTATATCTTTTTTAGACCATACGCATAATCTAACTTGTTAATAGAATGGTTTTGGCCAATTCACATGCTTTCTCACTGTACTTATTTATCACAATATCCTTCCCCTATATTTTGTTGGAACTTGGCATATATACTTATTGTATATATGTTTAGGCTATACCCACATTGTTTCTGTTTGGTACGATGACATAGTCTATACCCATAGTGTTTCACTATATATATTATTTATCATGATCTTATTCATCTACACTATTTTGACATCTACGTGTGTATCTTTACATACATATGTATGCATATACATACATTATATGCTTGTTTAGGCCATACCCAAATTGTGTCTTATTTTATTTATTATTCATCATAATTTCTTTCATATGCACTCCACATGCCTAATCATATACGCATGCACACACATATACATATAAGTGTGCCTTTGTGTTTTTTTGTTTAGGCCATACTCACATTGTGTCTCATTGTATATGTTATTCATCACAACAACCTTCCTCAGCCACCCACATTGTCTTTTTTGCATTGTGTCACATCTATTTAGGCCACACTTATAATGTATCTCATTTTTAGGTCATGTCTCATGGTGTTTTTTATTTGTCACATCTTTCTCCTGCACTATCATGTTATATACATACATTGTGTATCTATTGAGGCCAAACCCACATTGCATCATATTGTGTTTATTTTTATCACAATATCCTTCCTCTGATCTATGTTGGTATATATAAACATTATGTATCCTTTATTGATAATCCTACCCAAATTGTATGACATTTTATTTATTTATTCATCACAACAATAATGCCTCTGCATGATTATGGTATATACATTATTTATATATATGTTTAGGCTATACCCACATTGTGTCTTATTGTATGTATTATATATGAATCCAGTTAAGCCATGCATAGATTGCTTCTCATTGCTAGGATGGTTTAGGTCACACCCACATCTTATTTCTTAATCAACACAATATGAAGATAATTTATGTGCACTATTTTGAAGCTTGGTGTGTGCAGGCCATACCCAAATAGTGTTATTATATTTATTATTATAAATTTACATCCAATGTTAGAAATATGCAGCAATATAATGCACGAACCTAACATAATAGATATATGTAGTAGTACATACATTCTATCATAATGAAATGATTTGAGATCTTTGTTGATTACTTGAAAAGGGAAGATGTTGTGTCTGACGATGTGCTCAAGATAATTATCTTGGTTAAGAGGGCTTGGTTGAACAATGCAAGGAGGAAGTAGGGTTCTCCTCCTAGTGGATCTCCTAATACCCAAGGTCAATGATCCCCTAGATGTAAATAAAAAACTGGTAATGGACATTTTCCCCTATGGTCTAGATCGTGTAGGGATAATGCAGATATTGTTATCTAGTATTCTCCCTATAGTTCACTATGAGAATTATTCCATACATGCTCATTAATTGTTCATTCCTGGCTTGTAATCCTCTAAGATATCATAATATGAAATTGATTTTTGTCATAGTTTATTAGCATAACTTATTCCAATGTGGGATTGTTTTATGTCAAAATCTGAGATATAATTATCAATGTTGAATATAGAAAGAACGTTTATAGTTTCAAGATATCTCCCATTAACTTTTTTTGTTTCATCTTATTGGAAAACAAGGATGGTAGTACTTTAGCAGTTTCCTTTTTATTGAAAATGTCTATAATCTCTAATTTTGTTGTTGAAAATAACATGTGTAGGCATGCATACATGGCCAGGAAAACAAATACATAGCCATAATTATTGTGTTCCATATCCATTCTATAATGAGGTATTATTTATTTTCCTTACAAAAGGCATATGTATTATAATGTTAATCTCAAATTATAGAGGATTATTGAAGATCTTTATTCAATCTTGACTCACGGTGTCGTGTCATAGTAGCTAGTTCACTCTCTTTTATGCATTTCTCAACCTTCTTTATAGATCCTTCAAGTTTACCTAAAATTGTTGCTTATGCTTTATCTGTTCACATCCTATATTTCTTGGTTCTTTCTTTAACCTTTGTTTGTCATTATATATTTGGCCATTTTTTTCTTATATCTTATTTTTGCCCTTTACAATATTTTTCCATCACAGAGTTTGTCAAAGCAACTCCTTGTATATTCACTTTATATTTAAGAAGATGATGTTGGGCATGAAACTACTTCAGATTGTGCTCATGAAAATTTGCATATTATGGATTTCAAATGCCAACTCTATTTTAATTTGGACATTTACCCACAAGATGGCATATTTTTTTAAGTTATTTTCTTTTTGTTTTGCATATATAGGAAAAATAGAAGAATAAAATATGATCTCAAATCTCCTTTATGCCCATCTCCAAAAATCATGTTTAAAAGTGATATATTATTCAAGTTCATCACCATTATTGAAAAATAGCCTTTGTAATGTAGGCATTCAAGAAAATGTTTTTTTAAATAATAATATTGGGGTAAAAACACAATTTTCCCCCAAAGGTAATTTATCCTTCATGCATATAGACAATCCGGTCAATGTAAAAGTCCAATTTGTAAGGTCAACCAGTCCTTTCAAATGGGTTAATTTGCTATGAAAATCAAATAGCTATTTTTCTTACCAAGTTGTCTCAATGATAAACTTGGTGTCTTAATTTCATTTTCTAAACATATATTACTTTTTCCCTAATTTCTGTAACCTCTCCATTTTAGTTGGGGATCAACACCATCCTCAGTTTTACCATATGTTAATATCATGCACAACATAAAATTGAAAATCAAAAGCCAGCTATATTTATGTTGGGGAGGCTTTGAGGACCCCACTTAAAGTTGTTTATGCAAGATTAAATGGATAATTCATTGTCAATATCATGCACTTTCTTTCATGAATATCTTTCAAGATTGACATGTTTTTCCTTCACATGAATAACTTGTTAACTGCTCAGCAATGAAAAAATATCTTTTGCATTTTCTTCATACTTAAAGTGAGATTTGTCCTAAACATATAATCTTGCTATAATAATACAATCCTAATGTTAGATATCTATGAGTTGTCTTCCCTAATAAACTACATGTTTCATAGGAAAAGTCAAAAAAAATTGTTAATGACTAATCCAATTTAAAAGAGTTCACAAGTCAATGAATAAAAAATTTCCCTTAAGTTTGTCCCTAGAGAACAGAATTTCCCAGTAGAAAGATCATTACATTTTCCCATTGGTTCAAAGTTTCAATAAAATTTGGAACCTTTTGATATGCAATTTGTGTCAAGAACACAATGCCTATGCAATGTGCATTGTTTAACTCTGAATTGAATTGTCTCTTTTCATTTTTTATATCTTTTTTTATATCCAAGTTCACTAACATGAGAAAAGAATGTTATTTTTTGCCTTTGGTATTGAAAAGGAATCCAGAGAGAAAACATGGTAGATCTAAGATCCAATAAAAACATCCAGTAAAAACCAATCAAACTCAAGCAATGAATAAAATTTGGCAACTTGTTTACACAAAGCATCATAATAAAATACAATAAAAGCACTTAATTACTCAAAATAATCATAAACCTATCTTTTCAAGAACACCAAAATATGGTTGTTTCTATCTTAGATTTTGAAAAATCAATGTTGGCTCATTTGATCTAAAAACTATTTTACAAGGATATGTGTTTAAAAAAACCTACCACATTTGACCCATCAAAAACAGAGGATTGTCTCATAATGATTACACAAACAATGGTGATAAAACTAGCCAATAGAACTTTAGCAATCAAATGAGGCCTTCGTCTTAAATCGACCTGATCCATTCCTATAGATAAAATTAATTCAAAATCTATTGTTAAAACCAAGTATCTAACAATAATGGATGATTATTCACAAATAAATAAACTAGAAAATGTAACATGCAAAAAAATAACTAGATTGTAGCATGTTCATTAAAAATTTATGAAAGATTCAAAGGCCCTGAGGATCTGACAGAAATGGATGATTCTACACAAATAAATTAAAATATGTTTTACTTGGCACAAAAAACCAAATATCACATGGAAGGTGAGTTACCCTTGAGTGCCTTTATTTGAGGAAATTCACAAAATCTTTTTCATTACTTCTTCAAAAATTTGCCTAGTTTTCTTAGATTCACCACCCTTTTGAGAATTTATCATAACATAGCATTGAAGCCATTTTATATTAAGGTTTTATTTCTATTTTCATTTGGTTCTTGCATTCACCCCTAGTATATTGCATGAATTCCATCCAATGTTCTTAATTTCTCTCATAATTCATGGTGAACATCCTCTAGTTTGGTTATGGCAAATGCAGAGTCTTGTTTTTCTCTTCTCATTTTAAAACTATAATCTAAATAGGCAATAAAAATATGGGTATGATAATTGGATATGTTATTCCTTGCCTTGGTTTTTTCAGGTCTATGTAGATTTGATCCACAACATTTCAACCATGGATGTTTCCTTGCCTTGGTTTCTTCAGGTTTATTTAATTCCAACCACAAGACATTCCATCCATGGATGTTTGACAAATATTCGTATTATTTTCATCATGTTTTGATCTAATTTATTCATCAATTTCTTGTAAATTTATTCATAATTATATTTTTTCCCAAATAGGTTGCTTTATTTCCACATTGATATCTAGGATTATCTCCTTTATTTAATGTCATTATTCCTTGCTAATAATTATTAATTGGTTTGATGAACAAGTTTGCTGGAAAGGATAGGTAGAGTTAGTTGAGAGGCGATGTTCTTCTCCATCACCCACTCTAGAATCTAGAGTAACCAATGGCCTTGTGGAGGTAGCCAATTGCCCACAAGAGCAGGGTCCAAACAGCCTCTTTTAGGTTTCAACATGTTGTTTAACTTCAGATAACATGGGATTCTATTTCAAATTTATAAATAAATCAGACACCTGAGAGGAAGAAAACATCCCGCAAACCCATCATGGAATCTGAAAATATTAGTGATAAATGGAATGATTAGGAGTGTGGATCTTAAGATAAGAACTCCCAGGTCTACTATTATAAACAATGGGACTTTTTAGCAGTCCATTAATGAAGGTTCTGCTAATAGAGGGGCATCCACCACTACCAAGTGGGTTTGGTTTGATGAAAGACTAAAAATTCCATCAAAAGGAATTGATTCCATTTCTACAGAGGCTTTTGATTTACCTAGAGTTTATCCATGTCCATGCAAAGGGATTCAATATCTACCAGGTATCATACTCTTAACCCCGTTGTAAATGTTGTTCATTGTATCTATTTTTAAAATTTAATGTCAATTAAAAAAAATACAACCCAAGGAACAATTCAATGCTACAGATTAAGAATATTTGCTTAAGTGTTGCTTACATCCTGCATTCACTGGATTGATATCATTCATAGAAGCTATTTACCCTGCAAGGACTTGGCACTTCATGCCCCTTGTTTATTTATTCATTTAAATTCCTTGCATTGATTTCTAACATAGGAATACATGGCCAAAAATTATTTTAGGGTCATGATTGTCAGGTCTCTTAAAAAAAATTATTATTGTTATCCCTCATTTTTTTATTATGAAACTATAATCAGGGCATTCATGTTTTTGCGATTGATGGCTGAGAGAGATTACATTCTAAGCCATCTCTACTTTTCATCTTTGTCATTTTGATTTATTCTTGTGATATATTTGTTAGGGTGAAATTTAATCTCACTTTACCTCTGAAATTTATTTTTATTTCACTTTCCCAGTAATAAATATCTATCCTTGTCTAATTTTGATTTCAAACAAATCAATTCGCTCCTCCAATAGTAAATATTTATATTTGTTTAAAGATAATTTCAATTTTAATTCCAAACGTGGTAAATATTGATGTGTAAAAAATGGTGGGGCTTTATCATCTTTTCAAATTTGTGTTAAAATGGTGGAGTGTGTCCATCTATTGTTTGTTAAAATGGACAGATGTTTTAAGTCTATTTTTTGTCAAAATAAAGGAATTTTACTTCTTTTTTTGGTGGGGGTGTCTTACAATATTTTATGTCTTATTAAAATTATTGATTTAGTTTTTAAGGTCAATGCCAAATTATATATATGTATTCAATTGTAATTATAACATATTAATATGAGGATAGTAAAATTATGTTTTAAATAGTAATTTTTAAATAAAAAGATATAAAATATAAAAATAAGAGTTATGTTGTTGAGATTTTTTCCTTGATAAATTATGATTATTGAGTGGAATGGAAGTTTTATTTGTACTTCTAGAATTGAGATTGAAGGAATGATTATGAAGTTGAATTATTAAACAAAGACTTGTGTTGATGAATCTTAATGATACCAACTTCATGTCAGGTCATCTTGACGATGAGTAAATCTACACATCTTTGATCCTCCTAACGAATAAAATCTCATAGAAAGCCTTAATTTACTCCAAAGAGGAAACACAACCTATTACAAATCTCATAATACATTGGACACCGACATAAAAAATGTTCATATGATTCTAATTCATTATTGCAAAGTTTACATATGTGTTAATGTTCTAAAATGAAGGGATTTTACTCCATGCAATGCTGATGACAACATACTCGTTATTGGCCCAAAGGAAATCTCAAACCGAAATAGATAGTGATCCAAACTTAGTGATTTTTTTTGTTCACAATGATTATGTTTAAATTGATTTTATATAATATATTTAGATCTCATCCCTTATGCCTCTTTTAGTATATCTTTTTAACATTTAAAAAGCATTGATGGAAAATGTATTAGGAAAGGTGTAAATTAACCATACCAAGTGTTATTTATCTCTTGTTCACATAAGTTCTTAGATTATTAAAGAGCCTTGAATGGATATATATTATTCTCAATTATTTATAAATAAAAATTAACACTAAACACATAATAATTAGTCATTAAAACTATATTTGACTATGCTTAAGTTTAAAATTAATTCTAACATACCTATGATAGAAAAGTGAATAAAATAATAATATTAAGTGGTTTAGAAAGTGATAAATGATATGAGATAGTGACTAGGATCTTATGGCATGAAAACTACATGACTATTGTTTCTACCTCAAATTTGCTTTTCAGACTTAAGAAAAAGAAACTAAAAGAAAGTAATGGACAAGGCTTGGAAGTACCTGGACTAAAGATTGCGCACCGTAAATCCAGACGTTCGTGGGCACTCCTCTTTGGCTGTGGAGGAATGACACCTGCAAGAAAAAAAGGAAACTAGGACAAGAAAAATGTTAGACAGATAGGCAGTGGGTTGCCAAGCAAAGGCTTGTTCCCAGAAGTGTAAAAAACTTCCTTAAGGGAGGTCAACCCACTGTTTTGATAAGATAAGTGACTGATAAAAGACAGAATGCCAGAATACAGAAGTGACAAAGAAAGTAGAAAGGAAAGAAGAAAGCAAAATGATTACCTGAATAAAGGAGTTGGGCTGAAGACAGTCGCCGAGGTCGGAAATGTCGCCGGCGTCGGTTATCTGATCTGCCGGCGTCGGCTATCCTGCCGACGTCAGTTGGGGAAGTGACCGGCGTCGGTCGGGGTTGTGGCCTATAGTCGGGTTTGAGCAGGGTTTGGTCTGAGTCTTGCTCTGTGGTCTGTCTGTGGACGGGTTTGAGTCTGATGGACGGGTCTGAGTCTGATGGATGGGTCTGTGGATGGTCTTAGACAGAGATACAGGGGAGAGGAAGAGACACAGAGGACAAGGAAGAGGAGGATTCACAGAGGAAGGGGCCTGAGAAGGCTTTGCAGCCTCTCAGGGGGAGGACAGAGGGAGCAGAAGACAATAGAAGATAGATGATTAAACTAAAGAAATAAAATAAAAAAAACCAGACTAGCTTACCTTTAGCCTGCTGAATGAAGAGAGAAGAAGATGTTGCTGGAGCCACGGAAGAGTTGCTGCAAGGAGAAGATACTGATCCAGGGCCTTTTTCACCTGTTGCTGCTGCTGCATGAGGTTAAGACAGAGGAGAGATGAGAGCCAAAGCGCCGAGAGAAGCTGTTTGCGAGCTCAAGAGTCCAGGGGGTGCAACGGATGTAGAAGGGGATAATGAAGGCTGCCGACGCCGGCAGTTTCACCGACGTCGGCCGAAGGGTTGCCGACGTCGGCGGTCGCAGGATGGGCACAGAGGCTAAAAATAGCCTCTGCCCATTCTTGCACGCCGCCGAGCGAGGGGTCATGGGCAGAACGGTCACAAGGATGCCAAAATGGACGAGGGGGGATATAATGGTGAGATTTGGGCTAATAAATGCTAGGGGAAGGTGGAGGGATTCAAGGGAGGATCCAAGGAGGCAAGGGTAGGGTGGAAAGGGGGCCTCATTAAATTAAAAATAGATGTTAATTTCTAATTAATAAGACTTAGGTGGGTTAGGGACCAAGGAGGACTAGGAGGGAGAAAGGACCAAGGGGGAGAACCAAGGTGCAGACACGTTTGCGGTGTCTACATTTGCCCCTTTTTGTCTTGTTGGTTGTTCTAGACGAACTGCAAGACAAAAACAGGAGTTGGTTGCCCCAGAAAAAGGATGAGGTGTTCCCCCCTCAAAGCGATAGTCGAGAGAAGGGAACCGAAGATCGAGTGTCGATTTGACAAAGAAATGGATAGAAGAGAGTGAGTGAAAACGCTGCCATAGTCATGATTGCGCGTAGTCCACTTCACGAGAGGGTTAGGTCAAATTGTCGCATGTCAAGGGTCAAGGAGTGCCAAAATTGAAGTAACCGGGCCCCAGCATTTAGTCGTCTGCTGATCGGGTCACTCAATCTAAGCTGAAGCTCCAAATGGTCGTCGTGTCCCAGGTATCCAGGGCTCAGGAAGTGCTCCCAGAAACACGAAAAAGCCACAAGTAGTAGGGATCAACTGGCTCGTGATCCTATACTTGTGAGTGGTCAAAAAAGTCTGCGAACAATTCTGCTAACCAGCCGTGGAATAGCATACACGCAAAAAACAACCAAGGCAAAATTGGCTTGGAAGAAGGTCGAGGTCGAAGGAGATAGGCATGGTCGCCAATGGTCATTGGTCAAGAGGATGGATGGACGAAAGGATGCGGTCGAGCTAACCCCAGAAGACCCCATGTCAACTGAGTGCTGCCTACATAGCCCTGGTGATAGGGCCTCAGGCCGATGTAGTTCTCCCTAAAAGGGAGGGAGGGTCAGAGGGATTGATTGGTCTTGGTTAAAGGAAATGATTGGTCGTGGTCAAAGGTGACGAAGTTGGGTGTGATAAGAGTCAAAGAAGAGAAGGTTTGTCCATCATAGAGACGAACAAACGGGGGTGGTCGAGCTAACCTCAGAAGATGTGGTATCTGAGTGCTGCCTACATAGCCCTGGTCCTAGGGCCTCAGACCAATGTAGTTCAGACAAAGAGGGTCAAAATGGTCGATGATGAGATTGGTCATGTGTTGAAATGACGAGGGTAAGATGAGGATAAAAGGATGCTACAGATGGTGTATTCTGTAGAAGTGGTCGAGAGTCTTTCATCCCTAGCAAGTTTCCATAGTCGCGATGGATGTATGCTAAAAATGAATGAAAGGGTCTATTTATGCTTCAGCAAGTATTGGTTTATGCTTAACATAAATTGGGTCTGGTCGGTAGTTTCCATGCGTATTGGTGTCCATGGGAACTATGTGAAAAGGACAAGGATGATGTCTGATGTCATGTTGAAAATGTCGAGGCTGGGGTGAAAAATGTTGAAGTTGGCTTGGTTTAAGGATGAGTCGACAATCGACGTGGCCAAAGCGTGACCAAAGTGTAGAGAAAAGGTGAAAGGCAAATTGCTCTTTCATTGACAAGGACCAAAAAAGGAAGCATAGATAGGGGTGATTAGAACCAAAGCCCCATTCATGCATTACGTCGTTGACCAGTGTGGTGTTAGAACGGTAATCGAATCACTTTGACATTAAAGTGAGCTCGAAGTCCCTTGAGCCGGTGATAGGAGGAGGATAGGGTAACCCAGTGTAAGAGCAGGAATAACCTTGCCCCTTTTATAGGAGACCCTGAGACAACTACAAGCCAATGTCCGTGACTCGTTTTTTTTTTTTTTTTTTTTTTTTGGCGCAGACTGATCGATGCGGGAAGCCTGCATAGCGATGTCACTTGATGTAATGGTCATGTTGTGAAGCTGATCGATGCGGGAAGCTTCTAAAATAGTTGCTGTTTATTGCCAGAGTAGTCATAGCCATCCTTCGAGGGAGTGGTCTATATTTTTGTTTGATAATGTTTGAAAAGTTGGCCTAGCTGTCCTTCAAGGGATCAGTCTAGTAATACAGCAATGATAGTACAGCTGTCCTTCGAGGGATCAATCTGTCTTTTTTAATTTGACTTGATTTAGAGACCATGGATATGTTTTGACATCGTGATTTGTATATATTGATAGAAATGAGAGTCACGGACAAGACTGTAGAAGCTCAAGGACGCCCCTTTTATTAGGACAAAGCATCACTGCATCCTAAAAGGGTTGTAGAGGACTTGTTAAGGGGGAATAGGGTTGAAAGGGATGAGGATTAAGAGGACGAGGATTGATCAAGGGACGAGCTCAAGTTACGTGTCAAGTAGACGAGTACTCGACTAGCAGAAGAATGGTCGAAGATGCAACGCAGGAAGGGGTTTAAGGTCTAATAAGACCCTGGGCCATGCTAGTGTGTTAAGGTCTGAGTCAATTAGGAGCAAACCTGCCCCATTTGGCTCTTTCCAAATTGGTCAGGTGTTGATTGATGGATGTGAAGTCGGTTGACATTGTCGTTGGTTGGTTGAAAAAGGTTGAATGTTTGGTCGAGAGGTCTAGTTGATTGATATTTGGTCGAAGTTTGGTTGGGACTGGTCGAATAATTGGTCGGGTGTCGGGTCGATGGACACTTGGTCGAGATGAGTGATTAAATGAGTGATTGATATGTGGTAGAGACTGGGTTGAAGAGTTGGTCGAGGTTTGGATGAAGGATGAATTCCCCCAGCGGGTAGGGAGAATGTTTGAAAGATTGGTTAAGGTTGGTTGAGTTTTAGTGGTCAGATGGACGGTGTTAATGTCGAATAAGGGGGTCAAAGGCGGAAAAGGGACCACAGGCTGGCGTGGAGATCCCGATTTAGGTGATGAGGTTGGAGAGGCATGAGTCGGGGTTGATGTTTTGTTGAAGAAGTGGTCAAGAGGATCCTTGGTGAGAAGGGAATCCTTTTTCCGGTGTTGACGAATGACGGCCTTAAGAGCGCAACAACGCTCGGTGTCATGTCCCGGAGTGTGATGATAAAGACAGAATGTAGAGTTGTCGAACCAAGAGGGTCTTGATCCGAGAGGTGATGGGCGGGATGGTGTTGAAGGTTTACTGATGATGTGGTCGAGAAGAGAGGTGTCATTCTCCAAACATTGGCGAACGACGACCTTGAGGGCATGACAATGCTCCGTGTCGTGTCCAGGCGTGCGATGATACGCACAAATGCAAGTATGGTCGAACCAAGGTGGTTTAGGTCCGAGAGATTGATATTGTCTAAGAGGTGGGAGATCGAGGCGAGAGGACTGCAACAATTGCCGTAAGAGCAAGGCATATGAACCTGCTAACGGGTCGGGATGTTTTATTGCAGTGAGGATTGGTGACGTTTGCTTAGGCGAGGTTAGAAGAGGTTTTCGTACCACCTTATGGGTTGATGGCGCGGTGACAGATGGAGACGGCTCTTTCTTGACGATTGATACCGCCTTTTTAGGAGAGGGACGACTGGAGGTAGGCAGAGGAAGCAAAGGAGGAAACGATTTTTGGTTGAAGGTCGGAGTGGGAAGGATGCTAGCCAAGGTCGAAGGATGGGGGCCCAAAATGGATGGCAATGGTGACGGAGAAGGAGGCGTTCGTTTCTGCGGTCTGGCAGTCTTTTTCGCCTTGGTCGGAAGACTGCTACTGGTCGAGGTCTGGCCTAAGTCCACCTTCACTTGCGGGTGAGTGAGGGAGGAGATAGGACGAACGCCAAATGACTTGATGGGTTTGGACGAGATAGATGCAGGCTTTGGTTTGGACGGGTTTGGTTGAGGTTTGAGAGTCTGGTCTTTGTCAAGAGTCTGAGGAGATTTCGCCTTAGGAGGATTAGCGGCATGTGATGAGAGGGCGCGGGTATGTTGAAGGGCTTTAAGACGCTCCCACAACACCTGAGGCGTCACTTTCCTCGAAGGGAGAAGTTTGATCTTCTCCACTAACCGGGAAAATGGCTGAGAGGAAGATGTTGATGGTTGCGAGGTTGAAGATGAGATGGGTGTAGTGGTCTTGGACACATGATGTGGTGAAGTCATGACAGATCTAGATGAAGACGAAGGAGAGACAAGTTCTTCCCTGGGTGGAGAAGAAACCGGGGAGCGAGGCTCCTCCAGCGGGTAAAGGGGAGGGATGACGGTGCCCTCCACTTGCGACTGAGGAGTAGGAAGGGTCGGGTCCTCCATAGGCTGCAGAAAGGAGGATGGTGAGACTGGTGGTGCTGATAAGGCCGAGGCGTCCTCCAAGATGAGAGAGGTCAATGGAGAACTAGCAGGGGAGAGAGGCTCGTCCACATGTGACGGACTGATGGATGGACTAACCTCAAGAGGCTGATTGGGGACGAAAGGAGAGACCGTATTGACTGTCTGAATATTGTGCTCATGATTGTCGTCAATTAAGTTCTGGACATGGTTCTGAGTTGGCGGATGATTGGGGAAAGGTTGTTTGAAGATGTCAATGGCCTGATTAGGGGGTGCATTTGGATTGTCTAAGATGAGATCCCCCTTCTCAAGCATGTCTTGTATTATGTTCTTAAAGGTCTTGCAGTTCTCTGTGTCATGGCCCTTAACACGGTGGAAGCTGCAGAAGTCTTGCTCCCTATACCACGCGGGGATGGCGTGTGAGGGATCGAATTGCGGAGGAGGTCGGGCTTGAGGGAGATTGAGGACCCCCTGTTTAAGAAGCTTTTCCAGCACAGACGCATATGATTCTCCAAGAGGAGTATATCGTCGCTGCAAGTATCTTTGCTGGAATTGCCGAGTAGCGCTCTGAGATGTAGAGGGCTCATGCTGATTGGTCGAAGAAGATGAAGGTCTGACAACTACGGCATTAGCTGAAGCCTTGGATTTAGAATTGGATGATGATGGCTTGGCAGAAGAAGATTCATTGGTCTTAGAGCTGGGATTCTTACTCCGCAACTTGACTTTGTTCTCCTCGATGGCACGAAACTCTAGTTTACGGGCCATCGTGAAGGCCTCGTCAAAAGTGTGGAAGGTTTGAACCCTCAGAGTGGAAGAGATATGTCGGGCACAGGCTTGAGAAAAGAGTTCAATAAGCTCAGCCTGAGGCAAGGAAAAGGAGAGTTGGTTGATAAGGCCTCTCCATCGAGCCACGAAGTCGGCTATGGACTCGTCCTCGAATTGCTGAATAGAATAGAGGTCCGTGATTGAGACTTTCTTGGTTATGTTGATAGAAAAGTGATCGAGGAATAGCTGAGCCAATTGCGTGAATGAGAAGAGGGAATGGCTAGGAAGGGAGCTGTACCAGTCAAGTGCAGCACCCGAGAGAGACATAAGAAACGTGCGTAAGAGTAATGCATCGTCATGGCCAATGAGGTAGCAGGCGTGTCTGAATGCCCGCAAATGTTGTTGTGGGTCTTCCTTGTTTTGAAAGCGAGAAAACTTCAGAAGCTCCCACTGGCTAGGATATGGTCTGATT
Organism: Torreya grandis; assembly: GCA_037957365.1. Classification (NCBI taxonomy): domain Eukaryota; kingdom Viridiplantae; phylum Streptophyta; class Pinopsida; order Cupressales; family Taxaceae; genus Torreya; species Torreya grandis. Next base: position 2,060,554 of record JARHVA010000282.1, on the reverse strand, counting down.
GGGACAGAAGGATGAATGGGCTCGTTACAGATCTGTTCGTATGAAAGAGTGTTGCGCGAGCCGAAAACAGAGGTCTCAAGACTGGTCATCTTGTCCATCAGCATCTTGATGATGTCTGCCGACGGATTGACGGGTTGCACGCCCCCTAAGTTGTAGGGTGCTTGGAAGAGGTTAGAGGAGGCGTGCGACATAGTCGGTTGTAGAATGTACGGATGACTAATCGCAGGGGCAGAAGTGAAGGTTAAAGGTGGTTGGTTAGAAGACATAGCTGGGCCCGTTGTTGCCACGAGAGGTTGGACTGTGGTAACGGGGGCCAAGGGATAAGAAGCCACCCTGGTGCTGATAGGGGCCAGGGTAGGCGGGATAGAGACGACAAGGTTTTGAAATGGAGTGGATAGCGGTTGAGCGGGTTGAGGTTGACAAGGGGCCGGAACCCCAGTGGAAGTGGGCCCAATGATAGAGGGAGAGGCCACACCTGGGGGATTGGCCAAAGTCTGGTCAGTGGTCAAAGCGATGGCTTGAGTGTCCGAAGGTTGAACTATGGATGTTGTCGATACAGCTGTAGTCGCGACAAGGGAGGTCGGCATTCCGTAGATCGGATTGCCCAAGGAGTCTCGCGTTCGGCTATGCGTGAGATAGTGTTGCAAAGCCTTGACATTGAGGTCCAAGAATCGCTCGAAGTCTTGGTCCCCTTCTTGGACAATGGGAGTCTGCGGCGGGGTCAGACGGACAGGAGTTCTTTCGGTCTCCGAGTTGAACTCCATTGTAGGCTTGGTCACGGATGGGGTGGACGGAAGTGGCTGACGGCTGGCGTGGTCGACAAGAGCCCTGGCTTGGCTACGAGTGAAAACCATGCAAGGCAAAGAAGGTTCAGGTCTCAGGAACTGTGTTGCCCAGTTTCAGAAGACCAGGATGAAGTCTTTGACAGAGAAAGGACAGGTTTCAGGTTGCTGGTTTCAGAAAAAAAAAGGACAGTGACAGAGACCGACGTCGGTTGAAAAACCGATGTCGATAAGAAATAAGGCCGACGTCGGTCAGATAACCGATGTCGGTAACAGATGAAGCCGACGTCGGTATCAGAACCGATGCCGGTGACAGGGGAAGCCGACGTCGGTGGCAGAACCGATGTCGGTGACTGTGTTTTCCAGAGAGCCAAAAGGTCTTTAGAAAAACAAAGAAGAAAACGTCCTCACACACTCAAACAAACAGATGAGAAGAGGAAAACAGAGAAAGACAGACAAGCCTAAGCGATAAATCCTAGGAATTAACCTTAGAAACTTGTGGCTTATTCCTTAGATGAATGTTTGGGGGAGATTGGCTAAAAAATGGGTCCAAGAAGAAGGCGGTCTAAGGATGGTTTCAGGTGTTGTTTTAGGTGCTCAAAGATCTGTGTTAGGGTCTGGTACGTGGCCTGGTGCTAAGGAGCAAGCTCCCCTCACTTCACGATTCCAGTGGTTAGCTGGTCTCGCTTAGCCAAGATATACCTCGCCTAGAGTTTAGACTCCGCCAGAGAACAGAGTGGGCTTCCCCCTTGGTGATGAAATCCAAGTAGGCTCACCGGGACGGGTAAGGTATCCGCTGGGTGATAAAATCTCAGTCGGGCCTTGTCTCAGGTATGTTTTATGTTTGTTTTAGTGCATGTGATTCGGTAGTGTAACATAAAGTGTCTACGGTTTATTCAATATGCGCCTAAGTTACTAGATGTGGACTAATGCAAGCACAAGCAGAAATGAAAGTGCAATATGTTTTAAGCCCAAGTAGAAATGTGATATTGTTATGAAGACAAGATGGAGAAAGGGATGAGAGTATGAGATTTAGACTAGTCTAGAATGCAAGGAAGAAAGGTTCGTTTTAGTCCTACTTATAGTGTCATTTGGAATAGAAGAAAGAGACAAGAAGGAAGGAGCCTAAATGCACCTAAATGAATGAAAAGGAACCCAGGAGGAACCTGTGGTCCCACCGGGTGTGCCAGAGATGTTTCTACCTCAAATTTGCTTTTCAGACTTAAGAAAAAGAAACTAAAAGAAAGTAATGGACAAGGCTTGGAAGTACCTGGACTAAAGATTGCGCACCGTAAATCCAGACGTTCGTGGGCACTCCTCTTTGGCTGTGGAGGAATGACACCTGCAAGAAAAAAAGGAAACTAGGACAAGAAAAACGTTAGACAGATAGGCAGTGGGTTGCCAAGCAAAGGCTTGTTCCCAGAAGTGTAAAAAACTTCCTTAAGGGAGGTCAACCCACTGTTTTGATAAGATAAGTGACTGATAAAAGACAGAATGCCAGAATACAGAAGTGACAAAGAAAGTAGAAAGGAAAGAAGAAAGCAAAATGATTACCTGAATAAAGGAGTTGGGCTGAAGACAGTCGCCGAGGTCAGAAATGTCGCTGGCGTCGGTTATCTGATCTGCCGGCATCGGCTATCCTGCCGACGTCGGTTGGGGAAGTGACCAGCGTCGGTCGGGGTTGTGCCCTGTAGTCAGGTTTGAGCAGGGTTTGGTCTGAGTCTTGCTCTGTGGTCTGTCTGTGGACGGGTTTGAGTCTGATGGACGGGTCTGAGTCTGATGGACGGGTCTGTGGATGGTCTTAGACAGAGATACAGGGGAGAGGAAGAGACACAGAGGACAGGGAAGAGGAGGATTCACAGAGGAAGGGGCCTGAGAAGGCTTTGCAGCCTCTCAGGGGGAGGACAGAGGGAGCAGAAGACAATAGAAGATAGATGATTAAACTAAAGAAATAAAATAAAATAAACCAGACTAGCTTACCTTTAGCCTGCTGAATGAAGAGAGAAGAAGATGTTGCTGGAGCCACGGAAGAGTTGCTGCAAGGAGAAGATACTGATCCAGGGCGTTTTTCACCTGTTGCTACTGCTGCACGAGGTTAAGACAGAGGAGAGATGAGAGCCAAAGCGCCGAGAGAAGCTGTTTGCGAGCTCAAGAGTCCAGGGGGTGCAACGGATGCAGAAGGGGATAATGAAGGCTGCCGACGCCGGCAATTTTGCCGACGTCGGCCGAAGGGTTGCCGACGTCGGCGGTCGCAGGATGGGCACAGAGGCTAAAAATAGCCTCTGCCCATTCTTGCACGCCGCCGAGTGAGGGGTCATGGGTAGAACGGTCACAAGGATGCCAAAATGGACGAGGGGGGATATAATGGTGAGATTTGGGCTAATAAATGCTAGGGGAAGGTGGAGGGATTCAAGGGAGGATCCAAGGAGGCAAGGGTAGGGTGGAAAGGGGGCCTCATTAAATTAAAAATAGATGTTAATTTCTAATTAATAAGACTTAGGTGGGTTAGGGACCAAGGAGGACTAGGAGGGAGAAAGGACCAAGGGGGAGAACCAAGGTGCAGACACGTTTGCGGTGTCTACATTTGCCCCTTTTTGTCTTATTGGTTGTTCTAGACGAACTGCAAGACAAAAACAGGAGTTGGTTGCCCCAGAAAAAGGATGAGGTGTTCCCCCCTCAAAGCGATAGTCGAGAGAAGGGAACCGAAGATCGAGTGTCGATTTGACAAAGAAATGGATAGAAGAGAGTGAGTGAAAATGCTGCCATAGTCATGATTGCGCGTAGTCCACTTCACGAGAGGGTCAGGTCAAATTGTCGCATGTCAAGGGTCAAGGAGTGCCAAAATTGAAGTAACCGGGCCCCAGCATTTAGTCGTCTGCTGATCGGGTCACTCAATCTAAGCTGAAGCTCCAAATGGTCGTCGTGTCCCAGGTATCCAGGGCTCAGGAAGTGCTCTCAGAAACACGAAAAAGCCACAAGTAGTAGGGATCAACTGGCTCGTGATCCTATACTTGTGAGTGGTCAAAAAAGTCTGCGAACAATTCTGCTAACGAGCCGTGGAATAGCATACACGCAAAAAACAACCAAGGCAACATTGGCTTGGAAGAAGGTCGAGGTCGAAGGAGATAGGCATGGTCGCCAATGGTCATTGGTCAAGAGGATGGATGGACGAAAGGATGCGGCCGAGCTAACCCCAGAAGACCCCATGTCAACTGAGTGCTACCTACATAGCCCTGGTGATAGGGCCTCAGGCCGATGTAGTTCTCCCTAAAAGGGAGGGAGGGTCAGAGGGATTGATTGGTCTTGGTCAAAGGAAATGATTGGTCGTGGTCAAAGGTCTTGGTTAAAGGTGACGAAGTTGGGTGTGATAAGAGTCAAAGAAGAGAAGGTTTGTCCATCATAGAGACGAACAAACGGGGGTGGTCGAGCTAACCTCAGAAGATGTGGTATCTGAGTGCTGCCTACATAGCCCTGGTCCTAGGGCCTCAGACCAATGTAGTTCAGACAAAGAGGGTCAAAATGGTCGATGATGAGATTGGTCATGTGTTGAAATGACGAGGGTAAGATGAGGATAAAAGGATGCTACAGATGGTGTATTCTGTAGAAGTGGTCGAGAGTCTTTCATCCCTAGCAAGTTTCCATAGTCGCGATGGATGTATGCTAAAAATGAATGAAAGGGTCTATTTATGCTTCAGCAAGTATTGGTTTATGCTTAACATAAATTGGGTCTGGTCGGTAGTTTCCATGCGTATTGGAGTCCATGGGAACTATGTGAAAAGGACAAGGATGATGTCTGATGTCATGTTGAAAATGTCGAGGCTGGGGTGAAAAATGTTGAAGTTGGCTTGGTTTAAGGATGAGTCGACAATCGACGTGGCCAAAGCGTGACCAAAGTGTAGAGAAAAGGTGAAAGGCAAATTGCTCTTTCATTGACAAGGACCAAAAAAGGAAGCATAGATAGGGGTGATTAGAACCAAAGCCCCATTCATGCATTACGTCGTTGACCAGTGTGGTGTTAGAACGGTAATCGAATCACTTTGACATTAAAGTGAGCTCGAAGTCCCTTGAGCCGGTGATAGGGTAACCCAGTGTAAGAGCAGGAATAACCTTGCCCCTTTTATAGGAGACCCTGAGACAACTACAAGCCAATGTCCGTGACTCGTTTTTTTTTTTTTTTTTTTTTTTTTTTTTTTTGGCGCAGACTGATCGATGCGGGAAGCCTGCATAGCGATGTCACTTGATGTAATGGTCATGTTGTGAAGCTGATCGATGCGGGAAGCTTCTAAAATAGTTGCTGTTTATTGCCAGAGTAGTCATAGCCATCCTTCGAGGGAGTGGTCTATATTTTTGTTTGATAATGTTTGAAAAGTTGGCCTAGCTGTCCTTCAAGGGATCAGTCTAGTAATACAGCAATGATAGTACAGCTGTCCTTCGAGGGATCAGTCTGTCTTTTTTAATTTGACTTGATTTAGAGACCATGGATATGTTTTGACATCGTGATTTGTATATATTGATAGAAATGAGAGTCACGGACAAGACTGTAGAAGCTCAAGGACGCCCCTTTTATTAGGACAAAGCATCACTGCATCCTAAAAGGGTTGTAGAGGACTTGTTAAGGGGGAATAGGGTTGAAAGGGATGAGGATTAAGAGGACGAGGATTGCTCAAGGGACGAGCTCAAGTTACGTGTCAAGTAGACGAGTACTCGACTAGCAGAAGAATGGTCGAAGATGCAACGCAGGAAGGGGTTTAAGGTCTAATAAGACCCTGGGCCATGCTAGTGTGTTAAGGTCCGAGTCAATTAGGAGCAAACCTGCCCCATTTGGCTCTTTCCAAATTGGTCAGGTGTTGATTGATGGATGTGAAGTCGGTTGACATTGTCGTTGGTTGGTTGAAAAAGGTTGAATGTTTGGTCGAGAGGTCTAGTTGATTGATATTTGGTCGAAGTTTGGTTGGGACTGGTCGAATAATTGGTCGGGTGTCGGGTCGATGGACACTTGGTCGAGATGAGTGATTAAATGAGTGATTGATATGTGGTAGAGACTGGGTTGAAGAGTTGGTCGAGGTTTGGATGAAGGATGAATTCCCCCAGTGGGTAGGGAGAATGTTTGAAAGATTGGTTAAGGTTGGTTGAGTTTTAGTGGTCAGATGGACGGTGTTAATGTCGAATAAGGGGGTCAAAGACGGCAAAGGGACCACAGGCTGGCGTGGAGATCCCGATTTAGGTGATGAGGTTGGAGAGGCATGAGTCGGGGTTGATGTTTTGTTGAAGAAGTGGTCAAGAGGATCCTTGGTGAGAAGGGAATCCTTTTTCCGGTGTTGACGAATGACGGCCTTAAGAGCGCAACAACGCTCGGTGTCATGTCCTGGAGTGTGATGATAAAGACAGAATGTAGAGTTGTCGAACCAAGAGGGTCTTGATCCGAGAGGTGATGGGCGGGATGGTGTTGAAGGTTTACTGATGATGTGGTCGAGAAGAGAGGTGTCATTCTCCAAACATTGGCGAACGACGACCTTGAGGGCATGACAATGCTCCGTGTCGTGTCCAGGCGTGCGATGATACGCACAAATGCAAGTATGGTCGAACCAAGGTGGTTTAGGTCTGAGAGATTGATATTGTCTAAGAGGCGGGAGATCGAGGCGAGAGGACTGCAACAATTGCCGTAAGAGCAAGGCATATGAACCTGCTAACGGGTCGGGATGTTTTATTGCAGTGAGGATTGGTGACGTTTGCTTAGGCAAGGTTAGAAGAGGTTTCCGTACCACCTTATGGGTTGATGGCGCGGTGACAGATGGAGACGGCTCTTTCTTGACGATTGATACCGCCTTTTTAGGAGAGGGACGACTGGAGGTAGGCAGAGGAAGCAAAGGAGGCAACGAGTTTTGGTTGAAGGTCGGAGTGGGAAGGATGCTAGCCAAGGTCGAAGGATGGGGGCCCAAAATGGATGGCAATGGTGACGGAGAAGGAGGCATTCATTTCTGCGGTCTGGCAGTCTTCTTCGCCTTGGTCGGAAGACTGCTACTGGTCGAGGTCTGGCCTAAGTCCACCTTCACTTGCGGGTGAGTGAGGGAGGAGATAGGATGAACGCCAAATGACTTGATGGGTTTGGACGAGATAGATGCAGGCTTTGGTTTGGACGGGTTTGGTTGAGGTTTGAGAGTCTGGTCTTTGTCAAGAGTCTGACGAGATTCTGCCTTAGGAGGATTAGCGGCATGTGATGAGAGGGCGCGGGTATGTTGAAGGGCTTTAAGACGCTCCCACAACACCTGAGGCGTCACTTTCCTCGAAGGGAGAAGTTCGATCTTCTCCACTAACCGGGAAAATGGCTGAGACGAAGATGTTGATGGTTGCGAGGTTGAAGATGAGATGGGTGTAGTGGTCTTGGACACATGATGTGGTGAAGTCATGACAGATCTAGATGAAGACGAAGGAGAGACAGGTTCTTCCCTGGGTGGAGAAGAAACTGGGGAGCGAGGCTCCTCCAGCGGGTAAAGGGCAGGGATGACGGTGCCCTCCACTTGCGGCTGAGGAGTAGGAAGGGTCGGGTCCTCCATAGGCTGCAGAAAGGAGGATGGCGAGACTGGTGGTGCTGATAAGGCCGAGGCGTCCTCCAAGATGAGAGAGGTCAATGGAGAACTAGCCGGGGAGAGAGGCTCGTCCACATGTGACGGACTGATGGATGGACTAACCTCAAGAGGCTGATTGGGGATGAAAGGAGAGACCGTATTGACTGTCCGAATATTGTGCTCATGATTGTCGTCAATTAAGGTCTGGACATGGTTCTGAGTTGGCGGATGATTGGGGAAAGGTTGTTTGAAGATGTCAATGGCCTGATTAGGGCGTGCATTTGGATTGTCTAGGATGAGATCCCCCTTCTCAAGCATGTCTTGTATTATGTTCTTAAAGGTCTTGCAGTTTTCCGTGTCATGGCCCTTAACACGGTGGAAGCTGCAGAAGTCTTGCTCCCTATACCACGCGGGGATGGCGTGTGAGGGATCGAATTGCGGAGGAGGTCGGGCTTGAGGGAGATTGAGGACCCCCTGTTTAAGAAGCTTTTCCAGCACAGACGCATATGATTCTCCAAGAGGAGTATATCATCGCTGCAAGTATCTTTGCTGGAATTGCCGAGTAGCGCTCTGAGATGTAGAGGGCTCAGGCTGATTGGTCGAAGAAGATGAAGGTCTAACAACCACGGCATTAGCTGAAGCCTTGGATTTAGAATTGGATGATGATGGCTTGGCAGAAGAAGAGTCAATTGTCTTAGAGCTGGGATTCTTACTCCGCAACTTGACTTTGTTCTCCTCGATGGCACGCAACTCTAGTTTACGGGCCATCGTGAAGGCCTCGTCAAAAGTGCGGAAGGTTTGAACCCTCAGAGTGGAAGAGATATGTCAGGCACAGGCTTGAGAAAAGAGTTCAATAAGCTCAGCCTGAGGCAAGGAAAAGGAGAGTTGGTTGATAAGGCCTCTCCATCGAGCCACGAAGTCGGCTATGGACTCGTCCTCGAATTGCCGAATAGAATAGAGGTCCGTGATTGAGACTTTCTTGGTTATGTTGATAGAAAAGTGATCGAGGAATAGCTGAGCCAATTGCGTGAATGAGAAGAGGGAATGGCTAGGAAGGGAGCTGTACCAGTCAAGTGCAGCACCCGAGAGAGACATAGGAAACGTGCGTAAGAGTAATGCATCGTCATGGCCAATGAGGTAGCAGGCGTGTCTGAATGCCCGCAAATGTTGTTGTGGGTCTTCCTTGTTTTGAAAGCGAGAAAACTTCGGAAGCTCCCACTGGCTAGGATATGGTCTGATTGGGACAGAAGGATGAATGGGCTCGTTACAGATCTGTTCGTATGAAAGAGTGTTGCGCGAGCCGGAAACAGAGGTCTCAATACTGGTCATCTTGTCCATCAGCATCTTGATGATGTCTGCTGACGGATTGACGGGTTGCGCGCCCCCTAAGTTGTAGGGCGCTTGGAAGAGGTTAGAGGAGGCGTGCGACATAGTCGGTTGTAGAATGTACGGATGACTAATCGCAGGGGCAGAAGTGAAGGTTAAAGGTGGTTGGTTAGAAGACATAGCTGGGCCCGTTGTTGCCACGAGAGGTTGGACTGTGGTAACGGGGGCCAAGGGATAAGAAGCCACCCTGGTGTTGATAGGGGCCAGGGTAGGCGGGATAGAGACGACAAGGTTTTGAAATGGAGTGGATAGCGGTTGAGCGGGTTGAGGTTGACAAGGGGCCGGAACCCCGGTGGAAGTGGGCCCAATGATAGAGGGAGAGGCCACACCTGGGGGATTGGCCAAAGTCTGGTCAGTGGTCAAAGCGATGGCTTGAGTGTCCGAAGGTTGAACTATGGATGTTGTCGATACAGCTGTAGTCGCGATAAGGGAGGTCGGCGTTCCATAGATCGGATTGCCCAAGGAGTCTCGCGTTCGGCTATGCGCGAGATAGTGTTGCAAAGCCTTGACATTGAGGTCCAAGCATCCCTCGAAGTCTTGGTCCCCTTCTTGGACAATGGGAGTCTGCGGCGGGGTCGGACGGACAGGAGTTCTTTCGGTCTCCGAGTTGAACTCCATTGTAGGCTTGGTCACGGATGGGGTGGACGGAAGTGGCTGATGGCTGGCGTGGTCGACAAGAGCCCTGGCTTGGCTACGAGTGAAAACCATGCAAGGCAAAGAAGGTTCAGGTCTCAGGAACTGTGTTGCCCAGTTTCAGAAGACCAGGATGAAGTCTTTGACAGAGAAAGGACAGGTTTCAGGTTGCTGGTTTTGGAAAAAAAAGGACAGTGACAGAGACCGACGTCGGTTGAAAAACCGATGTCGGTAAGAAATAAGGCCGACGTCGGTCAGATAACCGATGTCGGTAACAGATGAAGCCGACGTCGGTATCAGAACCGATGCCGGTGACAGGGGAAGCTGACGTCGGTGGCAGAACCGATGTCGGTGACTGTGTTTTCCAGAGAGCCAAAAGGTCTTTGGAAAAACAAAGAAGAAAACGTCCTCACACACTCAAACAAACAGATGAGAAGAGGAAAATAGAGAAAGACAGACAAGCCTAAGCGATAAATCCTAGGAATTAACCTTAGAAACTTGTGGCTTATGCCTTAGATGAATGTTTGGGGGAGATTGGCTAAAAAATGGGTCCTAGAAGAAGGCGGTCTAAGGATGGTTTCAGGCGTTGTTTTAGGTGCTCAAAGATCTATGTTAGGGTCTGGTACGTGGCCTGGTGCTAAGGAGCAAGCTCCCCTCACTTCACGATTCCAGTGGTTAGCTGGTCTCGCTTAGCCAAGATATACCTCGCCTAGAGTTTAGACTCCGCCAGAGAACGGAGTGGGCTTCCCCCTTGGTGATGAAATCTAAGTAGGCTCACCGGGACGGGTAAGGTATCCGCTGGGTGATGAAATCCCAGTCGGGCCTTGTCTCAGGTATGTTTTATGTTTGTTTTAGTGCATGTGATTCGGTAGTGTAACATAAAGTGTCTACGGTTTATTCAATATGTGCCTAAGTTACTAGATGTGGACTAATGCAAGCACAAGCAGAAATGAAAGTGCAATATGTTTTAAGCCCAAGTCGAAATGTGATATTGTTATGAAGACAAGATGGAGAAAGGGATGAGAGTATGAGATTTAGACTAGTCTAGAATGCAAGGAAGAAAGGTTCGTTTTAGTCCTGCTTATAGTGTCATTTGGAATAGAAGAAAGAGACAAGAAGGAAGGAACCTAAATGCACCTAAATGAATGAAAAGGAACCCAGGAGGAACCTGTGGTCCCACCGGGCGTGCCAGAGATGTTTCTACCTCAAATTTGCTTTTCAGACTTAAGAAAAAGAAACTAAAAGAAAGTAATGGACAAGGCTTGGAAGTACCTAGACTAAAGATTGCGCACCGTAAATCCAGACGTTCGTGGGCACTCCTCTTTGGCTGTGGAGGAATGACACCTGCAAGAAAAAAAGGAAACTAGGACAAGAAAAACGTTAGACAGATAGGCAGTGGGTTGCCAAGCAAAGGCTTGTTCCCAGAAGTGTAAAAAACTTCCTTAAGGGAGGTCAACCCACTGTTTTGATAAGATAAGTGACTGATAAAAGACAGAATGCCAGAATACAGAAGTGACAAAGAAAGTAGAAAGGAAAGAAGAAAGCAAAATGATTACCTGAATAAAGGAGTTGGGCTGAAGACAGTCACCGAGGTCGAAAATGTCGCCGGCGTCGGTTATCTGATCTGCCGGCATCGGCTATCCTGCCGACGTCGGTTGGGGAAGTGACCGGCGTCGGTCGGGGTTGTGGCCTGTAGTCGGGTTTGAGCAGGGTTTGGTCTGAGTCTTGCTCTGTGGTCTGTCTGTGGATGGGTTTGAGTCTGATGGACGGGTCTGAGTCTGATGGACGGGTCTGTGGATGGTCTTAGACAGAGATACAGGGGAGAGGAAGAGACACAGAGGACAGGGAAGAGGAGGATTCACAGAGGAAGGGGCCTGAGAAGGCTTTGCAGCCTCTCAGGGGGAGGACAGAGGGAGCAGAAGACAATAGAAGATAGATGATTAAACTAAAGAAATAAAATAAAAAAAACCAGACTAGCTTACCTCTAGCCTGCTGAATGAAGAGAGAAGAAGATGTTGCTGGAGCCACGGAAGAGTTGCTGCAAGGAGAAGATACTGATCCAGGGCCTTTTTCACCTGTTGCTGCTGCTGCACGAGGTTAAGACAGAGGAGAGATGAGAGCCAAAGCGCCGAGAGAAGCTGTTTGCGAGCTCAAGAGTCCAGGGGGTGCAACGGATGCAGAAGGGGATAATGAAGGCTGCCGACGCCGGCAGTTTCACCGATGTCGGCCGAAGGGTTGCCGACGTCGGCGGTCGCAGGATGGGCACAGAGGCTAAAAATAGCCTCTGCCCATTCTTGCACGCCGCCGAGCGAGGGGTCATGGGCAGAACGGTCACAAGGATGCCAAAATGGACGAGGGGGGATATAATGGTGAGATTTGGGCTAATAAATGCTAGGGGAAGGTGGAGGGATTCAAGGGAGGATCCAAGGAGGCAAGGGTAGGGTGGAAAGGGGGCCTCATTAAATTAAAAATAGATGTTAATTTCTAATTAATAAGACTTAGGTGGGTTAGGGACCAAGGAGGACTAGGAGGGAGAAAGGACCAAGGGGGAGAAAGGACCAAGGGGGAGAACCAAGGTGCAGACACATTTGCGGTGTCTACAACTATAATATAAGTTATTTGAAGCCAAAAATCCTCTCAATAGAGGTTAATCTATTTAAATAACTATTGTGTAGATCCCAAAAAAGGCTAATCTATTTAAATAACTATTGTGTAGATCATTGTGGCCATAAAATTTCCAAAATCCTTTTTTAGTAAATGATGACCATAAATGTCTCTTTGATATGTGAATGGATGCACATATATGTAAAAATCATGTCTCATTTATTGTATCTCAATTCCATAGTGATTAGGGAGGATAAGGGAATGATTAGGGATAATGAGGTATGGTGAGGGTTAATGAGGTATTGATTAGAGGTAATGAGGGATGATGGAGTGATTAGAGATGATGAGGGATGATGAAATAATGATTAGGGATAATGAGGGGTGGCGACGTTCAATGAGGGAGTGATTAAGGATGATGAAGTAGAGATTATAAATGATGAAGACTGGTGAGGGTCAATAAGGAAGTGATTAGGGATGATGAGGGATAATGAAGAAATGATTTGTGATGATGAGGGAGTGATTAAGGATAATGAGGGATGGTTGGAGTCAATGAGGGAGTGATTACATATGATGAGGGATGGTGAGGGTCAATGAGGGAGTGATCAAGGATGATAAGGGATGAGGAGGGAGATATTAGGGATGATAAGGGATAGTGAGGGTCAATGAGGGTGTGATTAGGGGTGATGAGGGAATGACTAGAGATGATGAAGGATGGTCAGGGTCAATGAGGGAGTGATTAAGGACAATAATTAATGAGAAAATAGTGATTAGGGGGGATGAGTGATGAGTATAATGTTATTAGGGATGAGGGAGGGATAATGATCAAGTGAAATTAACATAAAATGGTTGTTTGATGTGTGCAAATCATCAATGTGACTTATGCTACCCTAATCACACCAATTTGGATGAGGTTCAAAGTAAGTGGTTTGAAAACTTCAATTTTGACAAACTTAGGACTCCTAGAAATTCCAGTTTGTAATTTTTAAGGCATAAAAACCTAAAAATGACTATATTATTATAAAAAAAAAGTAACTACAAAAGTTATGACTTGAAATCCATAGGTTCAATACTGAGACCTTGACAATTCCTAGGTACTGACCAGATTAGATTTTGAAAAACTATTTTTCACGTCTAAGGCATGTAGCTATGAGACAAACTCTATCATATGTAGAGTAACCCTAATTACTCATATTTACTAAAATAATTTTAAATTATATTTAAAATTTATTTTAATAAATAGTAAAGTAGATATTACCTTCCACTAGATGTTTTTGTTCTTTTGGGTGAAAAACAATATGAACGTGTACCCTTCCTCTACATGTTTTTATGATTTTGGGTGCAAAGCAATAGGAATTCATATGTGTCACTCATAATGTGTACACATTCATAATAACACATATGCATTCTTCATAACACGTGAGTGTTTTTAATAATGTCTATACATTCCTAATAATGCATGTGTTCTTGGGTGTGGTGGTTCTAAGCTTAAATTCAAATAACATGTACATGTTATGACATAACACATACATATTATTTTCATAACATGTATGCATTATCATAAATGTACACATAATTGTCTCTCAACTTTGTGCACATACCTATGAACCTAAATCTCCTTATGAAGAAACATATGCCATAGAGGAAGTTTATTCATCTTGGGATAACTTAAATTTTTAGAAACCCCCTGAATTTCATGTTCAATCTAAAAGACCTAGGTAGGTAGAATCCCTAATCTATTCTTCTAGTCTTGATAATCTTAATAACATAACTAGAATTCAACATTATTACCATGCTTTAATGACTATATATGTATGAATGTGAATCCATTCAATATGATAGATGGAAATTTGTTATGCAAGTTGTGTATAATGCCTTAATTAAAAATCAGACTTAGGACCTTGTCCCATCTCTACCTAAAAGACATATTATTGGTTGTATATTTCTTTATAAAATCAAATATAATTGAATTGGTAAAATTGATAAGTTCAAATCAAGATTAGTTACTTGTGGGTTTACTCAAAACTTAGGTTTGACTATGTTGAAACATTTTCTCTTGTAGTGAAAACGAGATATATCGAAAGAACTATAAATTTTGGTTTATTTTATTCTTCTATTGATAATGCTAATTTATATGGTTATTTTGATGCTAACCATGTTCGTGATACTATAGATTGTAAATCTAATTTTGGATATGTGTTTAGATCAAGTGCAAGTTCTATCACTTGAAGTAACAAAAAAAACTATTGTATCCATCTCTTTTACTGAAGTAGAGTACAAAAGTGATATGGAAGTTACTAAAGAAGTCATTTGGCTAAGAAATTTGTAAGGATAAATTCATTTGGATGTTTCCCATAGTACCACCATTCATTGTGATAACCAAAGTTGTATAGCTCTGGTAAAAATTCTAGTGCAACACCAATGAACTAAACATATTGAAGTTCATGTGTTCTATTTGATGAAAATTCCTCAATGGTGATATTTATCTATAGTTTTATCCTATGGATTAACGAGTTGTATATATCTTCATAAAACCACTTGGTGTTACTAAATTTTATCAGTTTTATACAATTCTAAGCCTCTCAGAGTTTCCATTGAGAACTATGAATTATAATGCCACTCTCTATAGGCCATGTGTTCCTTCTTATTATCTATACTTCTTCTCATTTTAAAACATTGTAAACTTCATGTGGAAGTTATTTTATTTGAGAAAACTTAATGTAGAAGTTGTTGGAAATATTGTCCTTGATGTCAAAGGTCAGCATTATTGGTGATAAAGGCCCCATTGCATTTAATAATATTTGTACTAAATATATCTTGGCTAATGTGTGTTAATATTTATTTAATATTAATGAATATATATTTTTTTGCATATGAGACAAAATAAGGGCCCATGGAGAAGTCAAAGAGCCACAGGGTAAAGACAAAAGAAGGATGGGATGCATTTTCCCATGAAGAGTCATCTTGGGGAATTCCAAGATTCACCAAGTGAAGACAAAAGAGGAAGGGCACAATTTCTCATGAAGGGACACTTTGATGAATATGAAAAGTCACCAAGATAAGGACAAAAGAGGGAAGGACGTTTTTGCTCATGAAGGGTCACCATATGACTTTTCAAAGGCAAGGATATGAAGGGTCATACAAGTTTGGTGCCATTTTCCATGAGGATTGAAGGGTCACAAAGGGGGAAGGCCAAAGGTCATTTGGAAAGCTATAAATAAAGGCTTGAGAAGCCATTTGTAATATGGAAGAGAGAGGTTGATTTGATATTTTAATATCTAGCTTAGAAGAGCAAATGTGAGAGAGATGAAAGAGATGTTGTAATAAACTATCATTTGTTGAGATAGCAACATTGAGAGATAGTTGTGTGGTATACACAAAGGGGTTGGTGCTCCTGTGGGTTGGTGCTCATGAATAGTTGTTGGGTTAGTGCCCGATAAATGGGTTGGTGCACTTGTGGGTTGGTGCTCATGAATAGTTACTGGGTTGGTGCTCAGTAAAGGGGTTGGTGCTCCTATGGGTTGGTGCTCATGAATAGCTGCTAGGTTGGTACTCGACAAAGAGGTTGGTGCTCGTATGGGTTGGTGCTCATGAATTGTTGCTAGGTTGGTGCTCGACAAAGGGGTTGTTGCTCCTGTGCGTTGGTACTCATGAATAGTTGTTGGGTTGGTGCTCAGCAAAGGGGTTGGTGCTCCTGCAAGTTGGTGCTTGTGAATATTGTTTGGGTTGGTGCTCATTCATATACTTGAGATTGTTCTCTGTGGTTTTTCCCACATTGGGTTTCCATGTTATATCTAGTGTCTCTCTCTATCTTGTGTGGTGTTTATTGTTTGAGTTTTATTGCATATATTGAATGTTTAATTAAGTGGAATTTGGTTAATGGAAAGTTTTATAAGATGTATGATATACTGATTCACCCCCCCTTAGTATATCCCGTGCTTAACATAAGTATTAACTTTTGGACCCCAATAATTAAAAGCATATTATAATGGATGTCCTTATGTTAAAAAAGTCTCCAATAATACTTAAATGATTCTTCTTGAGAAATTATGAGATGTAGTCTCATGATCATGCTAGCCTAAGCTTAGGTTATAATAGTTTATGGATTATAATTTATTTTGTTTCAAAATGTAATGTTTGACATAATTTAATTTTTTTACATAGTATAATTCTTGTACTAAGGTGAATATGACATTTATCTCCACTTACAATTAAGGGGAAGTGCTATAATATTTAATTTTTAAGTGAGCTAGTTTAGACCCTTAGCATACTTTGTTGTCTAATTAAATAATAATGATTTATTATTTATTAACATGAGATGAAAACTTTATGTAAATAAATAATTAAATATTATGTTTTATTATTTACCAATTAAATTAAATTATTTTATATATGGTTGGACACATTGGTTACAATGGTCACCTCCTTTCATCCACATTAAAAATAAGGTTTTACCCCTATTGTAAAACATACTTTATAATTTTGGAAACTTGATGTGAACTTGGTAAATTTAATATTTGTATGTGGAAAATATTTTTCAAAGGTTTTCTGGAGGTTTATGTGAAGAAGTGAGAAGTAATAAGGTTTTGTATTAGGTGCAAAATTTCTCAACTATATGAATATCATATTTGTGTGTTTTTTGAACTCTTGTGGTTTTCCTACATTAAATCATTGTGTCGCTAGGTCCATTGATCTATATGTTTTTCCATCATTTACATTCTATTTAATTTTATGTATTACATTAATTATATATCATATTAAAATCTTATCAACTATCACTAGCTATAGTCTCTATCATGACCCTGACTCTCTACCATAATCTCTATCATTATCACTATCACTATTATGAGACAAAATATCTATCATGATCAAGTAGATAATTAATTATTCTTAAATTAAAAAATAGCTAGGTGATATAGGGTTTGTTGCACCTAAGATACCACTCCAAGATTAGGTTGATGTACATGGCCTATCGTAGACACCTAATTGGAGTTTCTCCTAGTGCCATTGAAACTGTGTGACTAAAGAATATATCCATGTACAATAAAGTCTAAATTTAACCACAATTTAATGTCATATTCATACTAACCAACCATTTTACTATGCATCAATGTGGTTACATCATTGATAAAGGCATTAATTGTGGTTAAGCACACATATGTATATAGTTAGTTGTGATCGAATGCTCTCCAATATATAGTTAATAACATGATTTATGGTCCCATTTTTGAGGTATTATACTAATAATATATCAATATACTACCAAAATATCTAAAGGAAAGGGATTCTATCACCCAATATAAGATTTGAGCCAATCTAGAGTTGAGCCAATCCTGAATGTAGCTATCGATGGAAACTATTACTGGGACGTTGGATTCTACATTTGAGAGAGAAAGAGAAAATGTGTGTGTGTGTGTGCACGTGTATGTGTATGTATATGTGTGTGCATGCGCACGTGCATGTGTGTGTGTGTGTGTGTGTGTGTGTGTGTGTGTGTGTGTGTGTGTGTGTGTGTGTGTGTGTGTGTGTGTGTGTGTGTGTGTGTGTGTGTGTGTGTGTGTGTGTGTGTGTGTGTGATTAAATAATATTAATTTTCCAAGATATATATAGGGATTCATTTTTAGTCTTGATAGAGTAAAATTATCCTAAAGACAAGGATTTAAAATTAAAACCTCTCATGATAGATGGATAAGATAAACTAAACCATGGGATTGGGATAGGACACACGGTATATTAACACTCAACCTACCACTAGGGTTTGGGATTCAATCCTTTATATATATATATATATATATATATATATATATATATATATATATATATACATACATACATATATATATATATATATACATACATACATATATATATATATATACATACATATATATATATATATATATATGTTACATATACACATACACATACATGTATGTATGTATGTATGTACACATACACATACATATACACATACATACATACATACATATCTGTGTGTGTGTGTGTGTGTTATCTATTTATATTATCATGGTGTAATCTATTTTTTTATGTGTTTAATTAAAAAAATCACATATTTCTAGTTAGATCCGGTGGGGATGTTGCAATTCCTTGATTATATGTATGCAAATAGAGATTTGGCTTTAATACTTGACTATGTTATCAATTAGGGTATAAAACATATATAGGTTGTAGGCTACTAATTATCAATTAGGGTATGGGATTCAATCTCTATCCTTTAATGGTAAATATATATATGGGATGGGGGAATCCAATGTCTAACTAATAGTTTCTATTGATGGATACATCTAAGATTGGCTCAACTCTCGTATTGGGTGACTAAATCCATTTTTTCTAGAGTGTTTTTGGTAGTAGTGTGATATTTTCCTAATAAAAAACCTTAAAAGTGGGACCATAAACCACAAGTATTTAACTAAATATTGTAAAGTGCTCAAATAAAAATAACTATATACATGTGTGTGCTTGACCATGATCAATTCCTTAATTAATGATGTAACCATGTTGATACATAATAAAATAATTGGTTCATATGACTATGGCATCAATTTATCATCATCTTTGAGACTTTATTCTACATGGATATATTCCTTCATCACATAGTTTCAATCACACTAGGAAAAACTCCAATCAATTGTCTAAGATGGGTTATATACATAAACCTAACCCTAGAGGGGCAGCCCAAGTGGACTAGACCCTAAATCACATAGCCATTTTTGCATTTAAGAATAATTCCCAATCTGCTTGACCATGATAGAAGTATTGGCCAATGATAGTGATAGTGACATGGGGATCATGATCATGATAGATATCATGGCAGAGTTAGGATCATGATAGATATTTTATCCAGTGATAGAGAGTTGGTATGTGATAATCATTAACTCCAATTATTGGATCAAACTCTAATATGTATGGATGTGTTCCCTTCCTTTTTATCTTTCAATCTAGCCTTTGAGGGAAATTTTAATGGAACCTCTACTCACATAATACTATAGATAGGATTACCTAACTACCATAGATATAAATAGAGGATTTACAAATGGATACAAATATAACTACCATAAATCTCATTGTCCCTAATCACTCCCTCATCAGTCATCATTAACTTACATTATAATGTGATGATGATACATGACATATTAGAATGAATGTGAAAAATGTGTAAGTAGGAAGATATGAAAACTTAGCAATTGGTTGAATGCACACAATTCAACTATTTAGAAAATAAAAAGTGACTAAGTAAAGAAAGCTTTTCTGTACACAAATAAATGTGAATATATGAAGACAAATCCAATTTATATGTTAAGAAACTGAGTGTGAAGACAAGTGACTAAGATAAAGGTCAAACACTTCTAAAATTGGATACATATAAAGGTGCCCCAAAAGAATACAAAGCTAATTTTAATTCCATGTGACTAGGAAAAACACTTATAACTAGGTGTGAATAGGTGTAGAGGTAGGAGACCAAGTCCTTGAATCTGTATAACCTAAGTAAGACTTAAGAGCAAAGCTACAAGGGTCATTTAACAAGTGAAATAAATAGAATGAATTTCTAAATAGGTTATATTCTACCTTTATTTCCAAATCATTGAGTGACTTAATGTAAAAGGGGTCTAAATCTCTAAAATACAATAGATACACACAATTCATGATCGATATAAATCTACAGACACTCATAAAAATCCCATGGTCATTTTCTCAAACTTCATTTGAGAAACTAAAAAATCTCTTTATGAGACATCCTTTTCATCGTGGAAATGCACAACATAAAAAATACTCTAAACTATGTTTATTAATCTACTCTTTAGGAGAAGGTTGAATAGGTTATAAAGATTTAACATAGATATGATTTCATCCTTCATCATTCACATAACTAAAAATAAGTTATACATATACCCTAGTATTTATGTCTTAAGGCCTTCCTTTGCTTAATTCATGAACAACACATATTTATCTTTGAGCCATTTGAAACATTTTAATCCTTATTCCTATTATTCTAGTCCTTTAATATGAATCTCCCACTTCATATTCTAAGCGACCATGAGTCCAAATTATGTGAAGGGATTAAATAATTTTACATCCAAGATACATATAATGTTGGTTGTTGGATTGTGCATGGTAATAATATTTTTTTAACTTAATTCTCATTTCATTCAAATAAGAAGACATTAAGGTTTATTACCAGTAGCTTCTTCAAATTCAAGATTGACTATTTATCAAATAAAAAGATGAATACATGCAATATTACTTACTAGATAATCTCAATTAATCCAATTGACCACCAATTTTTAGCAAAGGTTCCTGGAAATTCACATCAAAACATGCTAAGGTTTGTATTTTAATGTTTTAGTTATTAGTTCAATATACTAAAAAAAATTAAGGTGATTAAGTTCATTCTTACCTAGAATGGTGGTAGAGGTAGTGCTAGGAAAGCAAAAGAACATGAAAATGAAATAGAACAATATGTGAATGAGTAAATGAGGGATTAATATGCAATAATGTCCAAAAATTAATAAGGAAATTAAAAAGTATGTGAGAGAGAAATTCAAGATAGCCATGTAGACAAAGTAACTTGGGTGGGAAAAGGAATACCATGTCAATGAATTTAGTCCCACATGGGACCATGACAAAAAGCCCTACATAGGAGATTAAATTAAGTAGAAGGAAAAAAAATTAATGGCTCAGTTAAGGATTACCTCCCATTATTTTAGGTGTGAAAATTGTAGGTAGACAAAATCTAAGAAAGAGTGTAAAATGGTAACATTATGATTTTATAACAAGGGGGTGGTAGAGAGGGAATGGCTATACATCATGGTACACACAATGATAATTGAATCAAGTACAATGATAACCTAAAAGTGGAAAACCTAACCACCTTTTTTGAGTATGGGAGGCTAGAGAAAAATATATATATTTTTAGGGTGGATGCATAAATTTTTGGGAAAAAAAGGTGACACAATCAAAAATACAAAACTTTTTTTGTAAATTGTGTACACCTTTTTTTTTTAAAGCCAATGCAAATCTCGTAAGGTCGGTCCCAACCATAAAGGAATTATTCCCTTTAGAAAAAAAGGTAATGACCTTTACAAAGGATGTATTCCCTTTAGATAAAATGGCATACGCCCTTTAAAATGTTGAAACGGCATACATTATGCCCTTTTAAATACATGTTTCTTTTTTTTTTTTAATGTAGTTTTAGTTGAATGTTTTTGCATTAAAAGACATGCATGTTCTTATTTGTGTGTGCAGTCTGATCTAGTTATTTTTGTTGTGTTTTTTTTTATGCATTCAAGGATATATTTAGTAAAATAAATTTAATAAGTTTACGTTTAATTTTATATTCTTATAATTTATATTTATTTTACTAAATATAACAAATTAGGTTCACTCTACATCTTCTAAAATTAATTACAGAGCTGTAGGAGTTACCATTTAGAAATTAATTTTTCATAATCCATTCTAGTCATTACTTAGTTTAATAATTTTAGGATTAAAAGATAAAATGAGAAACGAGGTTTCAATTCATGTTACATATGTATTATTTCTATACCATTGAGGATTACATGCATAATTTCCCTACTTGAGTATTCCCTACCTACTTTATCTACTTGAGTATGCCCTACCTGATATAATAGCTGAACCATATCTTAATCTCAATGAGTATGCCCTACCTAAATACACAATCCATATCTTAAAATTTAATTTTCTCTATTGGTGTCAAATTAAGGGCTCAACTTATTCAACCTGGTCTACTTCAAGGTCTTCTAGAAACTTACATTGAATTAGGTCTCTTCTTAACCTTAAACTATCTATTGGTCTATCTTAAAAGGCCTTTTGAGTATTAGTATTAAAAAACTAATTAAATTATTATTTATTATTATCTCTTTACTTGTTAGTCTCTATATACAGATCAAAAGACACATTCAATGACTTAAAATAGGGTACTCAGTCCCAAGACAGTAATCTACCTTCAAGAGAAACCCTTCTTTGACTCATAAAGCACTCAATTGTATATCATCGCTTATTTAAACAAGACTATGAGGATTTCACAAATTATTTCAAGACTCAATCTTCTTAGCTCATGAAGAAATTCATCTCAAAACTCAGATGACAACAAATCTACCCTTAATAGGCCTATTAGGCCAAATTCTACCTCTTAAGGATTTAATACAAAGAAGTCTACAACTAAATTATTTTGTGGACTCATTCACCTAAAAAAATCAATGAAAATATCAATAAAATGATACAAACTCATATTTGTCTTTAGACAAGTTCAAAATAGTAATTAGATCACCAAAGTGCTGAAAATGTTGACTAAGTCCTAAGAACTGTTAGAGTATTATGTATAAGAATGTTTGGTATTCAAAAAATTGTTCTTAATCTAATCTCATCAAATTATTCTTATAAATATTTCTTGATATTTTTGGAGACTATCTCTAATGATGAGAATATAATTTCCATTATTGATTTCTTAAGAATTGGACTTCAATGGCAAATCTGTTCTTTAGGTCCAGATGGCCTAATCTACCTACTTGGAAGGATATTGACTTGGATTAACTACCAAATGCTTTGAATCACTTTAGCTAAGTATTTTATAGTGTTTACACAATAACATTAGACCTTTATAAAATGTTTAGACTCAATCAAAAAAGTAAAACACTAGAAGTTTCTCTTCACTGAGCTTTCTTGTGACTATCTACAAGTAGATTGAAAAATAATCCTCTATATTTGTAATCACAAGGTGAGTTTGAGAATAATACCTATCGAAATACCTTAAAAACCTTCTCTAACAACTTCCTTATGAGTTTGAGGAAATTCCACTAGTTCAAATGCAAGTTATGGTTCCTTTTTGTATCAAAAACCCTATTCTAAGGTTTAGCTATGTACACAGAGATTGATACCTTCAAATTGATTGTTTATAGAAATTAAAGACTATTTTTAAGAACTAACACTTCAAACAGAGTATTGACTACCTCACTCAACTTTTCAAATATTTTAAACAAACTCATGCAACATTTTCTACATGATACAAGAGATTGAAAGTGACTATAGATACACATAACATAGGCTTTATAAGGTTTCAATGACATGAACCTTGTATCAAGTATAAATTATCTTAAAATGAAGTCAGATTTCATTCACATATGTAATAAATTTGTGAATACAACAAATTAAGTAACAACACACCTTTTATTCACAATAAAATGTTTCTTTTGACTACATATACCCCTATCATGTCTTCGTAGATTATCAACTCTACTTGCAGTCATGAAGTTATTCACTTTTTAAGCTTATTTTAAGCTTCAATTCCTTTTTTTCTCAGGTTTGAAATTTATCAAGTTTTAATAGATGTATCATACTTGGAGTTTTCTATCTTTGCCTTAGAATCTTCTTAACAACCTTGTTCTTAATTTAGAAAATAAAATTTAATTAATGGGTATATCCTTGGGCCTATCAATATTCATAAATGAATATCCTATATCATGCAACTTATCTCATATATAAAGTAATGATACATTCATTCATACATTACATCTACCACATACATGGTACTACATGTATGTATGTGGTCACTCATACATGACATCTTCTTGTGGTTGTGATACAATGACTCATATTGGATATGAATGTAGATAATCACCCTAATACACTCCATTTCCACCTAACTCATTAACCCCAAACCCAAAAATCTAAATACTAAACATTGAAACCTAAACACTAAATCCCAAAGTTGATCCATAAACTCTAAACCATGAACACTAAATAATATACCTAAAACTTAAACTGTAAGCCCTAATCCCTAAAACTTAAACCCTTAAACCTAATGCATTATCCCTAAACACAAAACAATAATCCATAAACCTTAAAATGTAGACCCTCAACATAAAACCTTAAAATATTAAACCCTAGACTTTATACCCTAGACCCAAAAACCTAAATTTAAGTCCTCAACCATAAACATCAAACCATAAACCTAAATCCTAAATATTAAACACTAAACCATAAACCCTTAACCTTATACCCTTAATTTTAAACACTAAACACTAAAAAAATCAAAATCAAGAATTTTAAACCCTAAACCCTAAACATTTACCCCTAAACTCTAATCCTAAAACCCTAAGCACTAAACCCTAAAACTTGAAAGTTGAACCTTAAACCACAAACCCATAACCATAAAACTTCAAACTCAAAACCATAAACCCTAAGTCATAAAACCATAAACCCTAAACCTCAAAATATAAATTTAAAAACCCAAGCAACCAACCCCAAACACTAAAATATAAACCTTGAACCCTAAACTCTTTACTCTAAACCCTAAAAAATGAACCCTAAACTATTATCACTAAACCTAAACACTAAAAACTAAATCCTAAACCTTAAAACCTAAATCCCAAATCCTAAAATCTAAGCCCTAATACTTTAAACCCTAAACCCTAAAATTTAAAACTTGACACCAAACCCAAAACCCTAAATTGCAAGATGTAAACCCCAAACCTTGAATAATAAACCCCAAGTTAAAAATCTAGGTCCTACACTCCAAACCCTAATCTTGAGACCCTAAACCATAAACACCTAACCTTAAACCCAAAAACTAAGCCCTAAACCTTTAGCCCCTAGGCCTAAATTACAAAACACAAGCCCTAAATTCTAAATCCTAAACTCCAAACCTAAACCCTAAACCCTTATATTTAATCTCTAAACTCTTAACCCCAAGCCTAAAACCATAAACAATAAGTCATAAACCCTAAACATTAACTCTTAAATATAAAATTCTAAACCCAAAACCTTAAACACTAAACCTAAATCCCTAAGCCCTTAACCCTAAACCTAAAAGCACAAACCCCAAACTATAAATTGTAAACTATAAACATAAGATCCCAAATTCTAAACCCTAAGCCCTAATCCCTAAACACTAAATCCCAAACCCTAAATACTAAACAATATGTTCCAAACTCTAAACCCTCAATCAAACCCCAAAGACCAAAACCCTAAATTTTATACTCTAAACCTTAAGTGTGAAACCATAAACCCAAAACCCTAACCCCAAACCCTAAAATCTAAACCCCTGATCCTTTGATCCATAAAACATAAATCATAAGCCTTTAATCATAAAATATAAATTGCAATCCATAAATATTAATCCCTAAGCCATAACACTAAAACTGAAACCCTAAATGCTAATCCCTAAACCCTAAACCCTAAACTATGAATCTTAAACCATCAACCATTAACCTTAAACCCTAAATTGCTAATTCTTAAACCTTTAATCATAAACCATAATCTTGAGTTATCATCTATATAGATAAAGGAGGGGGGCATTGGTTAAGCCATATCTCGAAAGGTTAGGGGGCTTTCTCACCTATATAGAGAAAGGAATGACTAGAGACATTCATGTAAAAGGATTGAATGTAGATTCATGATGAATTCCTAAATAATTTATGAGTTTTTAAATTAATGGGTCTATAAATATGCATAAACAACTAGCCTATAGCATACAACTTATAGTATACATATAGTAATGATATAGTTGTTCATACATTACATCTACCCTATACCTAATATTACATGTACATATGTTGTCACTCATACCTAACATATTCTTATAGTCATGATAAAATCACTCATACAAAACACAAATTTATTTAATCACCATAGTACTCCCCATTTCCACCTAAACCATTAACCCTAAACCCCAAACCCTAAGCACCAAACCCTAAACATTAAACCTTAAACCCTAAACATTGAACCCTAAACCCCAAACCCCAAAACCTAAGCCATAAACTATAAACCATGACCACTAAATAATATACCTAAACCATAAATTCCATAAACCTTGAATTCTTAACCCTAATACATTATCCCTAAACCTAATAAAATAATATATAAACCTTAAAACCTAGACCCTAAACATATAACCTTAAACCCCTAGACTTTATACCCTAAACCCTAAGCCCTAAAACCTAAAATTTAAGGCATTAAACCTAAATCCCAAACCATAAGCCTAAAATCCTAAATCCTAAACACTAAACCATAAATCCTTAACCCTATACCCTCAATATTAAACACTAAACCCTAAACACAAAGTTCAAAAACATAAACCTTAAACATTGAACTCCAAACCCTAAACCTTGACCCCTAAAATCTTAACCCTAAACATTGAAATTTTAACCCTAAACCATCAACCTAGAACCATAAAACCTCAAACCCAAAATAATAGACCCAAAATCCTAAAACTAGATAAACCCTAAACCTTAAAACCTAAATTCGAAAACCCAAACAATCAACCTCAAACACTAAACTATAAACTTTTAAACATAAACCCTTGATTTGAAACCCTAAAAATGATACCTAAATGATAAAAATTAAATCTAAATTATAAACACTAAACATACATTATGGACACCACACCACATAAGAATGATGTAAGCATTGGTAGTTCTGATTAACCCCCTCTCCACTTTCCTATCATAATTCCTACACAAGTGCAAAGATCTCAATGGAAGGAGAAAACATGCCATAGTAAAGTCAGTGGTACAAAATCTAATAATTTATACTCATGAACCACATCACTCTTTGAGAATAACTTGAAAACATGAAAAGATCTAAAATTTTCAAGCCCTTTTCTCAATGTTTGTAACCCAAATATAAAACAAATAATTGTGTCTAGAAGAAGACTTCCATCTCCTCCTAATCATAAATGAGAATAATATACCAGACATGGATGAGAATAATTACCCTAGTACACTCCAATCAAAAAAAAAAAAAAAACATTCAATATTCATCTAAAAAGATATTGTTAAGTCTAAAATAAATTTATATAAACTACTAAACTAGAACACACTCTACTAGATGAGGTAGTGACTAGGGATGAAGAGGGAGTGATTAGGTATGATGAGTTCTAGTGAGGGAATGGTTAGGGACAATGAGGGATGAGGATATATGAGGAGGTATTGATTATGGATGATGAAGGATGATGAGGGTCTTTGAGGGATTAATTATGGATGATGAGGGACAATGAAAGATGATGAAGGATTGACTAGGGATGATAAGAAATGATGATGGTTTGTGATGGAGTTATTAGGGATGATGAGAGATGATGAGAGTAAGACTAGGTATGATGAGGGATGATGAGGGAGGAAGAGAGAGTGATTAGGTATGATTAGGGATGATGAGGGTTGATGAAGGAGTGATTATAGATTATGAGGGATGATGAGGGTTGATGAGGGAGTGATTATGGATAATGAGGGAAAATGAGGATTGATGTGAGAATGACTAGGGATGATAAGTGAATATGATGGTCGATGAAGGAGTGATTAGGGATGATGAAGGTTGATGAAGGAATGTCATATGTGAATTTGGAGTGCTAGAATATGATATTATTCTATGTGAATTTGGAATAGTTCAAGAGATTAAAATTTAGGAATGCATGGATTGACCATCTATTTGACATTTGTTTCAAATTAAATGGTGTCTTTTTAGAATGACTTTTTAATTGTGTTTCAATTCATTCTATTTTGAATGCAATCTATTAGGGTGAGTAGCTACATTCATATATGGTATAAGTTATTATATCATGAATATAGGTAGATGTCATGCATGAGTGGCTACATACATACATGTTGTAATAGGTATGTGGTAGATGTCATGTATGAGTGACCATGAATATAAGTATGTTAAAATTTACAAGTTATAGGGTAGTCATTTATACTTATTGATAGACCCATTGATCGAAAAGCCCACAAAATATCTAGGAATCCACCTTCAAGCTCTGGTATTCAATCAGGCAAGGCATACTCAAATAGGTGAAATAATTAGGGTATATTTAATTAGGTAAAATATAGGGCATAATCAATGGTATATATATATATTACATATGTAACATGATTTGAAAACTCATTTCTCATTCTATCTTCCAATCATGAAATTCTGAAAACTAAGTATTAACTAGATTGGATTTTGAAAAACTAACTTCTAAATGTTAATTCCTACAGATCTATAATTGATTTCATAATATACATAGAGTAGCCATAATTTGTTATATCTAGTATAATAAATTTGAATTATATTAGTATAAAATATAATATAAATTAAATGTAAACTTTTACATTAAGAATATAAAATGTAATATAAATTAAATGTAAACTTGTAATGCATGCACAAACAAAAAAACCTAGCTCATACTACACATGAAAACAAAAACACAACAAAAAAGCATACATGTCTTTAAATTCAAAAACAAATAGCAAAATTTGCACAAAACAAAAATAATTTGCATGTATTTAAAATGGCATACACTCTTTCAACATTTAAATCTTTTAATTTTGTGTTTTCCCTCCAAATTCACCTTGGGTATACGCTTGGGGAGGTCTGAACCTAGCCTGAAACTAGCCATAGAGCAACCCACTTGGCTCTAAGAAATTTAGGAGTCTTTTTCATCTTTGTCGACACATCTGATCAATTAACTTTTATTATTAAAAAATTATATGGGTTTGTAGAGGAGTAAGCATAGTTTTAGAATATATTTTTTTAATGTTAGAATATTATTTATAATTATTACTTAATTTTTACATAACATAGCTTATTATGGAATATATAAACATAACCACAAATTCCCATATAACTTGTTGAATATTAATCAAATGTTTTTAAAACTTAAATCTCAATAATCTACACATTGTCAACTATGTTTAAAAAAAAAGAATCATAAAGTTAAGTTCAAAAATTTGTGTTCATACACTTGCAGTTTCAATTTTTGAGTTGTCTTGAACTATAAGATTGTTTAAATTTTTATGTATAATAAAAAATATTCACAAAAACCTTTATCATTTCAACTATCCATCTATAAATTTTCATATAAAAACTCATTCATTTATTCAAAAAAGTGTGTTTATACACATGCAATCTATTTATCTTTTCAAAAAAATGACCAACCTATTGTCATAAATGCATTCATTTCACACATTTTTATTATCTAGGTATTGAAAAAATTGTATATTTAGAAACTAAATTCAAAATGACACAATTCATGTTCTTATGTAATTGTCAAATTCTTTTTCAAAGTGTCTCTAACATTCTCTCCAGAGACAAATATTTTTATTTTAAGAAAAAATGTATTACTTTATACTCCCCCTATTATCCCCCATTATCTTGCATCTACCCTTTATTAAAATATAACATCAAAAAAGGAATAGACATGTCATATATCTAAGAAGACAAACACTATATGAAATGGTTATGTCAAAACACTTTGGTTACTACTCTTGATCCAATAAACTACTTGCTCTCATTAACATTATTAAAAATATTTTGTTCATTCATTAAAAATATAAAAAATAAAATTTATAATAATAGAGAAACACTTGAGTTTATCAAGCTAAAATTTGTGTTTATGATAAAGGCGAGAAACTTAGAAATTTTGAATCGGATCATCACTGCTAAATGGACAACTAATAGTACAAGTTGCAATGATATACACATAGTTTTAATCAATTTGAAAAGACCTATGGAATATAGAGGATCCCAAATCCCTAGTAATTCCCTTCAGTGATGAGATTTGATGTCTACCCTAGCCCATCAGTAGAAAATACCAAGATGGCTTAACAATTTTAATGACCTTACCATTATGGTTTTCAAAAACTATTAACATTTTTATAGACCTTCCCATTATATCTGAATGATAATTATGTAGAAATGATGTATTGATTAATGTCGGTTTGTGTCATGAAATTTGTATAAAGTGTGCATGCACCAACATCACACTCTCAACTAAATATATTAAACAAAATTAAGGACCTAAAATAGTTTCACTTTATACTTCCCAAATCATATTAGACATACTTAAACATTTTTACAAACCTTCCCATTACGGTTTTTAAAAACTATTAACATTTTTATAGACCTTCCCATTATGGTTGAATGATAATTGTGCCGAAGTGATATATTGATTAATGTCAATTTATGTCATGAAATTTGTACAAAGTGTGTATGTGACAACATCACACTCTCAACTAAAGATATAAAACAAAATTAAGGACCTAAAATATTTGCACTTTATACTTTCCAAATCATATTAGACATACTTAATTCCATTTAGGATGGCTTTTCATATGAAATCATTGGGCCCATTTAGCATTTAAATATTTATGAACACAAAGGGAATGCACCTGCCACTATGAAAATCTATAAAAACACACCTTATTATGTGTCTATGACTATATAATGGTGATATCGACTTATAATGATTTTTTAAAATTGAAAATGTTTATAATTATAATGGTAGTTTGGGTTGTGAAGCTTAATTCAATACAATAAAAATATTGAAATAATAATTATAATTATAATATTTTGGATTATTTTTTAATCATTTTCAAACTTTCTAATTTATTTATCAATCTTCATTATTTGTAGAATTAAATTTAAATTTAGAATTTATAAAATATATGTAAAAAATGATCTAGATTTAATAAATTTAATTTTTTATAATAAAATATTTAAATATATAGACTACTTTTTAAGTTATTCATATTTGAAAATTGATTTAAACAAATTAAAAAATAAATTAATTGAAAAAATATAGCTAGTAATGCTAAGACCATGAAAGTCTAGACTCTGAAGTGAATAGTATATGATTTTGTTGGTTAAGCAAAAGTTGCAAGTGTAAATAAATTGAATTGATGTTGTAATTTTTTAGAAATAAGGGAAACATATAATTGTGTTATGGGTTTATGAAAACAAAGAAAAATAGTTTTAATGACATAATGACAAGAATTAAATACATGGCCACACCCCACTAAATATATAATATAAAACTAAGGATATAAAGTCTATGCATTATCCATGGTATAGAAACAGAGGTCATATGAAATGTTTCATGAATATTAAATCTAAATTTTATGAAGAAAGTCATATTAATTTTGTAAGGCTAAATATTTGGAAAAAAAAGAATAGGTCATGTGTTCAAATTTCCCTTGTTGTTGGTATTTGACTCTTCAAGTGGAATTGTTCCCCACAAGTCTAGAAGCTTCCCCCAAAGTCAACAATAATGGGTTACCCAACACACACACACACACACACACACACACACACACACACACACACACACACACACACACACACACACACACACACACACACACACACATATTGTTTAGATTTTCATCAATCAATAAATAAAGAATGACAGAGTCTAATTGAAGGCCCAAAGCAAAAAGATTTAAAAAATACTTATTATTCAAACTCATCATCTTGGGATTAGGAGGATGTTAAGTGTGAAAGACCAATGAAAGAGAATAAACAAATGGGGCTTGTTCAGGTTTTCATCATTTTGAGTAAAAATATAGGGCATTGAAGCTCGAAAGCCCAAAATGGAGGAGATGAAATAAATTTAAATATCTCTTGTTCAATTATTGACTTAAATGAAGAAATGTGTATTTAGAAGGAAATGCAACTAATCTATAAATCAATCCTAGCTCAGAGCTGACATTGTTTCGTAAACTATCAAAAATAAGTTTAGGATAGGGAATAGATAATGAAGACAAAAAATGACTAAAGGAGGGTATAAAAGAGGAAACAAAGCTTAGGGGAATGTTTTTTGTAGAAGGTTGGATTGATATCAAGTGGTAATAAAGGGAAAATAATCTTGTAAAGCACTAATGCTCTACCCACCCCTTTTCCAGTGCACCCTTTAATGCATACACTCAAAGAGATTAAGACTTGATGGGTTCTTGCAATAGAGAAAGTATCAATAATTGATAAAATTTGAAAATATTATGTGTATATGTATGCCCCACTCGAAGCTTATCATGTGTCACTCAGGTGCAACAGAGGATGGTGCTTCGAGAAAGAACATAACAACACACAACATTGAAGCTAAAAAATTGTAGTATTTAAAAAAAAAATTGAAATTAAAAGACTAAAATGGGAAATTAATAAAATTAAAATTAATATATGCATACCTTGACTTACCTTTATCGTTGGATGGTTGTTTGTTATGTTTGTAGTTTTGATCGTGGAGGACACAGAGACTACTTTCAATAAACCCAAGGATATAAAACTAAAGAGAAAAAATGCGTACCTTGACTTACCTTTTTATTGGATGGTTATCTATTTTGTTTTTAGTTTTGATCATGGAGGGTAAAAATACTAATTTTGAAAAACCCAAGGATATAAAACTAAAAATAATAAACAAACAAATGCAAGAAAGCCAAGATAAATGATGTTATGTTAATGAGACATACTTAGAAATTTTGCAAGCAGGGGTGATAAATGTTAAGTAAGGACCAAATAACCAAGTTAAAATTTGGAGTAAATTGGGTAACCGAAAATACAAGGCTAATAAAGATCAAAAAAATCAAACAAGTAAACCTTAAGTAAAAAGGCAAACTCTCCAAATCAAATCAAGGATACATGTCAAAAATGGTAATCAATCATCAATGTGAAAGCAGGAACAATCCTTACTTAGATAAAGATGGACAATAAAAATGGCAAAACAATATTGATGAGTGAACAACAACAATCCTTACTCAATCATAAATATAAAAAGTGCATGAAATGGAAAACAAAATTGGTGAGTCGGAAGTAACAAGACAACTTCACTCAACAATGGAAAATAAACATGAAATTAGAAATGGACTTAGGTGTCCACAAAAAAGAAGATAAAACAATGGAAAATGATTAAAAAAAATCAAATCATGTCTATATATGTAAAGATATGGTGTAAATAATAGAATCCATATTCACTCAATCATATTGTTTTATTCTAAGGATAGATAAAACTGAAATAAAGTAGTGCTAGCATGTTTTTAAGATATGAAGAAGGGGGAATATAGAAGAAGTGGGAAAATAGATTTAGAATCACTTTTTCCTATCAAAGGAGGAAATGAAAATGGGTAGAGGGGGGAATGGAATAAAAACCAAGCTAGAAAAACTCTTTATCGAAGTGAATCCACTCAAATTAGGTTTGTCAAAATAAGAGGACTTTCAACATTAAAGACTATGAAGAAATTATCCTAGCCACATAAATCTTAGGTTAATAAATGAATTACATATATCATCCCATGAATGTTATATGCATGAAAATTAAAATGGACCTACCATCCCAGAACGTGTTCCCTATTCCTCAAGACCCATTATAGAGTCGTCAGTCTACTATGAATATTGGGTACTTGCATGAGAAAGTAGGTAACATCATATAGTTTGTTGAATTCTCCTATTCCAATCTATTGGCATAGCATACCCCAATTGACCTTAGCTTTATCATGAGGCCAATTATGGAGTTTGATATTTGATTAGAGATAGGAGATGTGTTATTAATCACATATTTTAGTGTGATTTTGATTTTTGGAATTATATGTTGCCTTTTTGTATCATTATCTTTTGTTTCAAATGATTTGAATTTTAGTTTTTTTGATGAAATTATCTATTCCTCCTCCATACAGATTTGGAAAACCAAACATGGGTGATAAAGATGACTATCATTTAAAGACTTTGGACAAGGTTACTAAGAGATATATCTTAGACAACATAGTGTATAAGAGTCTCATTAATTTGAGTGAAATAAGAGTTTTATCCTGACTTCGACCTTAGCTTATCCAAACTGGAATGAGAGGAAAGGAAATCAAGAAAAATGAGATGAAACCATTTGAATTAATTTAAATCACAAAAAAAGTGACAAAGGGTGAAAAATGGATACAATAATAGTGAAGTGAGATTCCTTATCATAATAATGAGGGAAGTGTAGCAAAACATGCTAACACCTTATTGTTGTGAAAATTTTATCTATAGAAGAAGCAAAAGCTAAAGCTGAGAACAAGGGATCAAATAGTTGTAACCATTGTTAACCATTTCAGAGAAGGTATATTAAAATTAAATATGGTGATTTTATGAGGAAGGCTTGGTTCTATCCATGGTCTTACATTAAAACTCATAAAAGAGAAACCTGAGAGGGTGCACCAAGAATGTGAAAAATAGAGTGATAAAGATGGTATTTGTGAGGAAGGCCAGGTCCTGTCCTTGGCCTTACATTGCAAATCATAAAGTAAAAACACAAGGGGTGCCAAAATTATTGGAAAGTAAAAAGTGAAAATAAAAGAAAAAGGAAGTCATGAAGATGACTAGGTTTTATCTATGGTACAATACAACTCATGAGAAAAGAGAAAATAAAGGATCAAAATAAGTAACTAGGGTTTGTGGAAAGATAAACTACTATAAAGATTGAGACCCATGTAAGTGTCTAGAAAAAATCATTAGAAATATAAGATATAGAAATAATGATAATAAGAGAAGGATGGCCAACATCTATATCAAGCATGAACATGTGAGAGACAAGTTTATAAGTATTGTGGAAGGTTTACTGAAGTTGAATTTGTATGGAGTGATGCAATGTAGAATAAGAGTGGGCATTTTAAGATACCCTAATGGTTAATTATATATAGTGATCAACATCAAAATATGCCCCAAGGTTTGAAATGATATGTGGGTGGGCATCGTAAGATGCCCCAAAGGCTAAAAATAGGAAGAAAGGGTAGAAACAAAATATAGGATGAAAAGAGTACCCTATATAGTGTTTAAATGGATTCAGGTTGTCCAAGAAGATTCTGATAGGGGATTTCATGATGCTTGATGAAAATAAATAGAGATTAGGAAATAAAAAGGAAAATCAGTGATAGGTTTAGCTAGACAAGGGATAGAGTCAGTGACACAAAGAATAGATTTGGCCAAAAGGTAATAATAAAATGGGTCAAAAAAGTACTACTTAGATGGAGGTTGAAGAGAGTACACAGTCGTATGGGTGGACTATGTACTATTGAATAGGGGAAAAAATAGAGAGATAACAAGACACAGTCATGCAGGTCAACTATGTACTATTGGTAGGAAGGTAGAATAGTCTTTAAGAGACTGTATAGACCAAGATGGTAGTGTTTTGAAATAGGGGAGAATTTTGAAAGATAATTTTAAGAAATAATGAAATCAAACATACAAATAATTGGATCAATGTGAGTGATACAATTATATCACATAGCACAAACCTTGTACCAATGATGGCTAATGCAAGTTTTGGAATACAACACTCAATGATCAAATAAAAAGCAACAACTGAAAAATATATGATAACTAATTGGTCACCCTAAGTGTTATTAGATTATAAGAAAGTTTTGATTTTGATTTCGTAGGAAAGTTGGCTAAAATAAGGAACTAAAAAGTAATTTAAAGTTAGTTTTAGGTAGTTTGGGCTGAAAGGAATATGTACTGGCAATGGTATTGGCTTGGTACTCAGGCCATCCCCTCACTTCACAATCTCTTAGTAATAATGGGGTTAGGTGATTTTCCAATATATACCATTAACCACATATTTATAGTTGGCCATAAAACCAAGTCAATTTCCTCC
This sequence comes from Torreya grandis, assembly GCA_037957365.1. Lineage (NCBI taxonomy): Eukaryota > Viridiplantae > Streptophyta > Pinopsida > Cupressales > Taxaceae > Torreya > Torreya grandis. The sequence goes on along the minus strand of JARHVA010000282.1, from coordinate 2,025,185 downwards.
TTGGTGATGAAATCCAAGTAGGTAGGCCTTGGGAAGACAAATTGTTAATGTTTTATTAATGTAAATTGGTTTGGTAGTGTGTTTGAAAGAGTAAAATAGTGTACCTAAACTGATAATTTAAAAAACCACCTATTTAGACAATGTGAGTTACTCTAAGCATGCAAATAACTAAAAAAAAAAGTGGATTAATTACTAATAATAGATGTTAATTCCTTGATTGAGAATAGTACAAAGATGGTTTAGGTAACATTGCATGCAAAAAATAAAAAATAGAGTCGACTATGTCATTGTTATTTTGCATAAGGTCTTTAAGAACAAAGTCAAATTGGTCAGCTATCTCTCAGACATAAAACAAGTCAACCAGGTTGACCTAGTTAGCTGTAGGATTATAATTTTAAAGGCTACCAACTTGTGAAAATAATTACCAAAGGAAGAAATGGAATGAAAGAAAGATAAAATAAGGTAACTTTTGTGGGTTTGAATATGATTTATATTGAAATTTTTTATATTGTGGTGCATAACTTTTTCTTTCAAATTTTGCCAATTGGGTTGAATGGTTCAACCAAAATTTGCAAAACCCTATGTGCTGAAGAAGAATTAATGAATAGAGTCAACCTAGGGTGACCATTATGATATGCTTCAGTTGAAAATTATATGACTTTAAGGAACTAGATACTTAAATCACATCAAGACAACAATGTCTATGCTACTGTCTGTATTGGGTGTTAGTGTTTAGGAAGAAGGAGAGTAGGCATAGGCTCAAAAATTATAGAGGTATAACATAAGTGTATTTTAAGCATTTTGGGCAATATGGGTTGTTTGTGTCATCAATATAAAGCTGGTCAGACCAAGAGATAGTCTAAGGGGCACAAGATAAAGCAGATACAAGGCTTATAAAAGCAAGGCATGTGTAAAACTAAGAGGAACAATCAAGGTCTAAGTTTTCCAAGTGTATGAGATTGAGGTGCTATATAATCAAAAAATATCATCTATACTTTCCCACTCTTTAATCTATTAATTAAATTTCTAGATTAAAGGAAAGGAATAAACACATGGGTGTGTGTGCACACCTTGTCTTTACTTGAGTTGAATTCTAGTGCTTTTCTAGAGTTGAATTTTAATGCTTTATTGGTGACCGATCTGCAACCAAGATAATTTTATAGTTTATAATCAGTGCATATAATATGGTTCAAAATTACTTGAAATAGATTGAAATTAAGGAGCAAGGTTTAGGACTACACATGTGCGTCGATGTAACTGCCTTACCTATTGTCAAGTTGTTTTTGTAAAATATTTATCATTTTAAGGCTCTAAAATTAAGATTAGGATAAATATAAATAAATCTATAAAGCACATGTATCCAAGAAGATTGAGAGATAAGTAGAGGTTGGAAGGCACATGCCCCCAACTTTGGATCAAAATTGAGTTACCACCTGGTAGTTGAGATTCGTTAAACCGTGAAACCCAATGATACTTATAACCTGGTGAGTTTGGATGATTAAGAAAAAATAAAAACTTGACAAGATTTAATGATTTAATCATTCTAAACATATGAAAATGTGAACAAACTACTATAGTAGATTGTCTCACTAAATTTATTAAAAGTCTATCGGGTATCAGTACATGCAATAGTTTTAGAATCTAAGATTGATTTGGATTTTTGAAATATTAGGCATATCTTGCATAGCATGTTCACATTAGATATGTCTCATGTTGAAAATATGTGTAACAATGGTACCATGTATAAAATTCTATCATAAATGTGTATTAGAATTATATAACTGTGTGCTTTAACCAATTCAAAAAATTATGCAAGTGTGGATGACATGGTTCCAAATCATTCCCCCACTATATATAGAGAATTATGAAACTGATATAAGTACCAATGTGGTAGACATGTTTCTAAAACATGCCCCATTGTAAAGGGATATGTTAAATACTAAGTAGGTGTGGAGATGAATCTGTGAATTATAAGTACCATACTAAATGAATGTGGAGAACATGCTTCTCAAGCATCCCTCCACTAAATTTGTAACAATGAATTTATGGAATCCATGTCCATATGACATTCCCCCACTAAATTTGCAAATTGATATAAGTACCTAAAACTTAATAAATGTGGATAACATGCTTTCAAAGCATTCCCCCATTGTAATTTGGAAAATGTGAATGTGTGGAAGCCATGTCTATATGACATGCCCCCACTAAATCTGATAATTGGTGTAAAGTGTTGAGAACATGCTTCCCATAAATTCCCCCATTAATATGTCCCCCCTTTGAGGTGAGGTAAAAATAGTAACTGGAAGTTACCTCACCTCATAAGGGTAAGACAATTACAAAATCTATGAATGTGACCATGTATCATATAAAAGGAAACATGTCTAGGTAAATGTATCATTGAAGATCATGGAACCAATGTGATCACATTTAGGCCTAAGATGCATGATAAATATCATGGCAATGTCTAGATATTAGCAGTATAAGTTCAATAAGAAAATAATCACACACATAAGAGCACTCAAAAGTAAGTCAAAAAATAATGGTCCAAAGAGACAGCAAACAAGGGACATGTTCAAATTCCGCAAAATCAATTGGACATGGCTTAGTCAAATGTTCACAAAATCAAGGAATGGCATAGTCAAATGTCTATACAATTATAAACGATATATTCAAATGTCAAAGAAAGCAATGACATATTCAAATGTAAAATAAAGAAATGACATAATCAAATTTCCAAGAAATCAAACATAGGCACATGGGCCACATACAACGGATCATATTCAAATGCTAAAAAAAGTGAGACAATAGCAAGGCAAAACACTCAAGGAAATATGTAAAGGAAAATCATAATCAACCAGCATAAGCATGTCCTAGTGGCCCATTGATCGAATGTGTTATAAAAAAATGTCAAGTGCATAGCATATCAAGTACCCTATGTAATGTATAATCATAGATAATAGGCATGTGTAAATACATATGTAATCTCAAACATGATAATGTAGAGTGATCATAAAATCACATAACCTTTGTGGATCAAGATCACTCTACATTATCATGTTTGAGATTACATATGCCCCCATTATCAAGATCGTAGAAGATGGATGCCCCCAATATATTGATGATGTGAGTAGAGGAAAAGACCAACACCCATAAGTGTATCATTTATTTCTGCATGCCTATATATGTATGTGTAAGAGTAAACAATATGCTAGTCCTCAACATGGAAATAACACATAGATGCCTAGTGGCCAATATAACATGTAGGTGTCGAAAATGTTTTTAGATTTTTTTTTGGTATTTTTGAAGATGAGGAAAGATCATCCTATGATGCCATCCAATGAATGGTCATAGATATCTCCCACATTATGATCCTTACAACCTCAATTTGGATATTTTACATTGTTTACATAGTGATTGGTTAGGTTTAAAAGGGACATAGCATGTTCCTCATCACTTTTTCATGTGTAGTATAAGATGTATTTCTATCATTAGAAATATGTATTAATTTTCCTTCAAGAGAAAAGGAAATACTTGTGGAATGCAAAATATTAAAAATACTCTAAACTATGTTTATTAATTTAATCCTTAGGATAATTCCAAATAGGTTATAAGGATCTAACATATATCTAATTTCATCATTCATGTAAGTAATACGGCATTATCCATAGACCCCAATATTTATGTCTTTAGGCCTTCCTTTTCTTAATTACTGAGCAACACTTAGATTTTTCTCTGAGTTATTTGACACATTTTAATCCTTATTCCAATTATGTCAGTCCTTTAATATGAATCCCACACTTCGTATTCCAAGTGACCATGAGTCTAAATTATGTGTAGGGCTTAAATACCTTTAAAAATGAGATACATATAGTGTTGGTTGTTGTATTATGCACAACAATAATCTTTTTGTAACTTAATTTCCATATCCTTTAAATAAGAAGGCATTAAGGTTTGTTGCCAATAGTTTCCTTAAATTCAAGCTTGACCATTTATTAAATAAAGAGATAGATACATATTGTAATGCTATATATTTGTAAGTAAAAGGTGAGTTTGAGCATGATAACTATTAGAATACCTTATAAAATTTCTCTAACAACATCCATATGAGATTGAGGAGATTCCACTAATTCAAATGCAATTTATGGTTCTTTTTGTATCAAAAACCCTATTCTAAGGTTTAAATATGCACATAGAGCTTGATACCTTCAAATTGATTTTTCATACAAATTCAAGACTATTTTCAAGAACTGACACTTGGAAAATATTCTTGACTACCTCCCTCAACTTCTCCATTATTATAAACAAACTCATGCAACATTTTCTATGTGATAAAAGAGATTGCAAGTGACTATAGATACATAGAAAATAGGATTTGGAAGGTTTCAACGACATGAACCTTGGATCAAGTATAAATTCTCTTCAAATGATGTTAATTTTCATTCACACATGGAAAAAAAATGTGAATACAAAAAATTAAGTAACAAAACACCTTTTATTCAGAATAAAATGATTCGTTTGACTACATATACCCCTATTCTATCTTGATAGACTATCAAATCTACTTGCAATCATGAATTTCTTTACTTTTTAAGCTTGTTATGACCTTCAATTCATTATTTTTTTTAGAATTGAATTTGATCAAGTTTTTATATATGTACCATACTTTGAGTTTTCTATTTTTGCCTTGGAATTTTCTTAACAACCTTTTTCTCAAATTATAAAATGAACTTTAAGTAATGGGTCTTTCCTTAGGCCTATAGCATGAAACTTACAATATATATATATATATATATATATATATATAGTCATTCATACATTACATCTACCAAATACATAGTACTACATGTAGGTATATGATCACTCATACATGACATCTTCCTGTGGTCATGATATGGTCATCATATTGGACACGAATGAAGATAATCTCCCTAGTACAATATATTTCCACATAAACCATTAATCCTAAACCCCAAACTCTAAACACTATATGTTAAACCCTAAACATTGAAACCTATACCTAAACCCCAAACCCTAAGCCATAAACTCTTAACCATGAACACTAAATAATATACCTAAACCATAAACCATAAAATTAATTCCTAAATATTAAAGCCTTAACCCTAATACATTAGAACTAAACCCAAAACAATAATGCAAAAACCCTAAATTATAGACATAGAACCTTAAAACATTAAACCCTATATTTTATACCCTAGACCATAAACCCTAAAACCTAAACATAATCCCTTAAACCTTAACCCCAAACCATAAACCTAAAATCCTAAATTTTAAACACTAAACCATAAACCCTTAACCTTATGCCCTTAATTTTAAACACTAAACCCTAAAAAAATTCAAAATCAAGAATGTTAAACCCTAAACTTTTACCCCTAAACTCTTAACCATAAACTCTAATTTTAAAACCCTAAGCACTAAACCCTAAAACTTGAAATTTGAACCCTAAACCCTAAACCTATAACCATAAAACTTCAAAATTAAAACCATAAACCCTAAATACTAAAACCATAAACCCTAAAACGTAAAAACTAAATGTTGAAACTGAAACAACCAACCCTAAACTTGGAAATTTAAAAATTAAACCCTAAACCCTTCACCCCAAACCCTAAACCATGAGCACTAAACCTAAACATTAAACACTAAACCCTGGATCCTAAACCTTAAAACCTATATCCCAAATCCTAAACTCTAAACCCTAATTCATTAAAACCAAAACACTAAACACTAAAACTTGACACCAAACCCAAAACCTTAAATCACAAGATGTAAACCCCAAATCTTGAATAATAAACCCTAAATTAAAAACATAGGCCCTACACCCCAAACCATAATCTCTAGACCCTAAACCCTAAACCCCTAACCTTAAACCCAAAACCCTAAAAACTACTCCCTAAACTTTTATCACTTAACCCTAAATACCAAAACAAAAGTCCTAAATTCTAAATCCTAAATATTGAACTCCAAACCTAAACCCTAAACCCTTACACTTAATCCCTAAACTCTTAACCCCAAGCCTAAAACCATAAACCATAAGTTATAAACCCTAAACATTAACTCCTAAACTAAAAATCTAAACATTAAACATTAACCCTAAATCCTTAGAACCTAAAACCTAAACCTAAAACCACAAACCCTAAATTATAAACTCTAAGCCATAAACACTAAACCCCAAATCCTAAACCCTAATCCACAAACATTAAATCCCAAACCCTAAATACTAAACACTAAGTTCCAGACCCCAAACCCTCAACCAAACCTCTTAAGATCAAAACCCTGAACCTTACACCCTAAACCTTAAGTGTGAAACTAAAAACCCAAAACCCTAACCCCAAACACCAAACCATAAAGCCTAAAACCAAAAACCTTAGTCCCTTTATACATAAACTATAAATCCTAAACCTTTAAGCATAAAATAAAAATCATAATCCATAAATCTTAATCCCTACGCCATAACACTAAAACTTGAACCCTAAACTCTATTTTGTATATCCTAAACCCAAAATTGTGAATCTTGAACCATCAACCATAAACCTTAAACCCTAAATTTATAAATATTAAACCTCTAACCTTAAACCATATTATAAAAGAGGGGGGAATTGGCTAAGCCATATCTTAAAATGATAAGGGGCATTCTCATCTATATAGAGAAATGAGTGACTAGGGACATTCATGTAAAAGGCTTGAAGGTGGAATCATGATGAATTCCTAAATAATTTATAGGTTTTTTAATCAATGGGTCTTTTAATATGCATAAATCACTATATTTTAGCATTTCGCCTATAACATACATATAATAATGATACATTCATTCATACATTACATCTGCCCCATACCTAGTACTATATATAGGTATGTTGTCACTCATACATGACATATTATTGTAGTTTTGATACAATAAATCATACCAAACCCAAATGTAGCTAGTCACCCTACTAATCCCCATTTCCACCTAAACCATTAACCCTAAACCCCAAACCATAAACCCTAAACACACAACCTTAAATCTTAAACATTGAACCATAAACCCTAAACCCCAAACCCTAATCCATAAACCCTAAACCATGAACACTAAATCATATACCTAAACCCTAAATTCCATAAACCTTAAATGATTAACCATAATACATTAGCCTTAAACTTGAGAAAATGATACCTAAACCCTAGAACCTAGACACTAAATATAAAACCTTAAACCCTAGACCCTAAGCCCTAAAACCTAAAATTTAAGGCTTTAAACCTAAAGCCCAAATCGTAAGCCTAAAATCATAAACACTAAACCATAAAACCTTAACTCTATACCCTTAATATTAAACACTAAACCCTAAATATATAATTCAAAATCATGAATCTTAAACCCTAAACATTGAAGCCCAAACCCTAAACCCAAAACCTTTATAGCTAAACTCATAACACTAAACCCTAAGCACTAAACCCTAAAACATGAAATTTTAACCCTAAACAACAAACCGAGAACCATAAAACCTCAAACCCAAAACTATAGACCCTAAATCTTAAAATTGGATAAACCCTAAACCTTAAAACCTAAATTCTAGAACCCAAACAATCAACTCCAAACACTAAACTATAAAATTTAAAACCTAAACCCTTGACCCAAAACCTTGAAAATGAAACATAATGACAAACACTAAACATACATTATGGATACCACACCACAGAGAAATGATGCAAGCATCAGTAGTTCTGATCAACCCCCTCTCAACTTTTCTATAATAATTCCTACACAAGTGCAAAGATCTCAATGAAAGGATAAAGCATGCCATAACAAATTTAGTGTCACACATTCTAATAAATTATACCCATGACCCACATCATCCTTTTATAATAACTAGTAAACATGAAAATATCTAAAATTCTCTAACCCTTTTGCTCAATGTTTGTAAATGAAATAGAAAATAAATAACTATGTCTAAAAGAAGGATTTCACCTCCTCCTCAAAACTAATGAGAATAATTTATTATAAATGAATGAGAATAATGACCCTAGTACACTCCAATGAAAATAAAAGGAATCAAAACACCATTTAAGATTTATTTTAAAAATATATTGTTAAGTCTGAAACAAATTTATACTAACTACTAGATTGAAACAAACTCTACTAGTTGAGGGAGTGACTAGGGATGATGAGGGAGTGATTAGGTAAGATGAGGGCCAATTATGTAATGGTTAGAGATGATGATATATGATGACTAATGAGGAGGGAATTACTAGGGATGATGAAGGATGATGAGGGTCGATGAGGGAGTGATTAGGGATAATGAGGGACAATGAAAGATGATGAAGGATTAAATAGGGATGATAATAAATGATGATGGTTTATGTAGTTATTAGGGATGATGAAGGATGATAAAAATGTGAATAGGGATGATGAGGGATGATAAGAAATGATTAGGGATGATGAGAGAGTGATTAGGTATGATTAGGGATGATGAGGGTTGATGAGGGAGTGTTTGGGAATGATCAACGACAATGAGTGATGATTAGGGATGATGAGGTATTGATTAGTAATAATGAAGGATGATGAGGGTTGATGAGGGACTGATTAGGGATAATGAGGGACAATGAGAACTGATGATGGAGTGACTATGGATGATAAGTGAATATGATGGTTTATGAGGGAGTGATTAGGGATGATGGTAGTCAATGAGGGAGTGTCCTATGTGAATTTGGAGTGATAAAATATGAATTTATTCTATGTGAATTTGGAATAATGCATGATATTGGCATTGAAGAATGAATGGATTGACCATTTATCTAACATTTGTTTTAGATTGAATGTTATCTTTTTAGAATGACTTTTGAATGGTGTTTTGATTCATTCTATTATAAATGGAGTATATTAGGGTGACTATATACATTCATGTATGGTATAAGTTATCATATCATGACTATAGGTAGATGTCATTTATGAGTGACTGCATACATGTTGTAATAGGTATACAACAGATGTCATGTATGAGTGACCGTATCATGACTATATGTATGTTATAAGTTACAAGCTATAGGGTAGTCATTTATGCATATTGATAGACCCATTGATTGAAAATCCCACAAATTATTTAGGAATCCACCTTTAAAATCATGTATTCAATCAGTTAGGGGATACTCAGGTAGGTAGATTAAATAGGTTATACTTAATTAGGTAAAATATGGGGCATAATCAATGGTATAGATCTATTATGTATGTAACATGATTTGAAACCTCATTTTTCATTCTATCTTCCAATATTGAAATTTTGAAAACTAAGTATTGACCAAATTGGATTTTGAAAAACTAAGTTCTAAATGTTAACTCCTATAGATCTGGAATTGATTTCATAAGATACAAGATGGCCCTAATTTTTTATATTCGGTAAAATAAATTTAAAGTATAAGAATACAAAATATACAATAACTTAAATGTAAACTTATACTTTAACAATATATAATGTAATATAAATTAAATGTAAACTTGTACTTATTTTACTAAATATATCCTTGCACGCACAAATAGAAAAAAAACCAACTTAGACTACACATAGAAACAAAAACATAACAAAAAACATACATGTATTTAAATGTAAAAATAACCAACAAAAACTACACAAAACAAAAAATAATACATGTCTTTAAAAGGGCATACACCCTTTCAACATTTCAATCTTTTAATTATGTGTTTTCCCTCCAAATTCACCTTGGGTACAGGCTTGGGGAGGTTTGAACCTATCCTAAAACCAACCATGGAGCAACCCACTTGGTTCTATTAAATTTAGGAGTCTTTTCCATCTTTGTCAACACATCTGATCAAGCAAATTTCATTATTTAAAAATAAATTATATGGGTTTGTAGAGGGGTAAGCATATTTTTATAATATATAATTTTTTAATGTTAGAATATTATTTATAAATATTACTTAATTTTTGCATAACATACCTCATTATAGACTTGTTGATGTAGGAAAGTGCACCCAATGGTAGGAAAACAGGGTCCTGCCTTCTCCTCACAACATGGAAACTCCTCTCTCGCCTGTGGGAAAGCGAAGAAGGAGAGGAGAGTCTCTAGTTAAGGGCTATCTCTCTTTGGTGTATCATTGTTTGTTTTAGGCAGTGCAAAAATACATACAAGCATATATATATACAGCTATAATAAAAGGGGGGTGATGAAAAGGGAGAAGAAATGCAAGAAAACAAACCTACTCTAAGGAGGTGATACACCAAAACAATATGACCCTTTCACACCCACTCTCAAAATCAGACAAAACACATTTATACACTGCACCCTTGACAGAAGAAGCAATCTGCAAACTTGACAGGGAGGTAAAATGAAAGATAAAAAAAAGGAGGTTCATCCAAACGTGTTATAAGAAGCACTCTATAGATAATCCCCTCTATTTTGCACTCCAAAATAGAACTCTTCTCTTATCAGCTACAGATGGTGACTTGTATAGAGCTGGTGTGTTGATGTTAAACCTGTGGGAGCATCAAAGACAATGACTAAACATAGATCAACACTTAGAACATACACCGGATATCTATTCAAAAAGAGGTAAAAAAATATTGTGTTTATTTGATTCAAGTGGAAATTTTAACAGGGCTGCACCTTGTAAAATTCGTAAAAAGATCCTTACAAATGACTAAGTTTGCAATATATATAGGAAGCAAAGAGGCCCATTTGGCACTCCTGCTCTTACAAGTGGCATACTTCTCCCTTTCAAAAGAAAACAAGTCGCTCAAAAATATTAATGAGCTGTTCATTTGCCTGCTCGAGACCTGCACTTTTTGCTTAGGTGACTTACACGGCTTGCCTTTCAATTAATGCAAATGGAGAAATCGGTTGTTGATGCTGGCCACTATCATCCCAAATGATCAATTTGCTGGCATATCTCACCTACCAAAGTCTCTTCTTCAATCTATGCCATTTGGACTTAACTGCTCACTCATTCTTTACTTATCACTCTGTCCATTTGCTCTTTACACCATCAGGTAATAAATTGCCTTGTTTATGCCACTTGGACTGCTTAACTGCTCCTTGCCTTGTCATCTCTGCTTGTTACTTGGAATTTGTTTTTTCTACTTACTTGGTCCCTTAAGCGAATTCCTTAGCAGGTCTCTACATTTTGCCCCCTTTTCCTCATGTTTGGCGCCTTAACAGATCGAAAACCCAACGGCTAAATGGCTTTGTTAAATTTGACATGTATATGGCCATCGTTAGTTTGAAAACCAACGGCTCTTTTACTTGATTAAACTTGATGTCCTCTGGGACGTCATCAGGTCTACTTTATGTCTTTGTTTTCCTCTCGGGCACTCTTCTACCTATGCATTACTTTGGTGGGTTCTTTCCTTTGTCGCGCCTGCCCTCTGCTAGGGCACTTTGACTTTTGAAGACTCCCTTTCAGCGAAGGACCACCCTTGAACCAAATCCATTGAACCAAAGATTGGTTCAATAGTTTAAGGTTCAACTAATGCACGCCAATTCCAAAGAAGGCCGATGAACTTCATTGAACCGTTGAAGTTGCACCTCTTGGCCTTGAACCAAACCTTTTTCGTTGAACTGAACCAAATAGAGAAACATTGGCAAAACTCATGCCCTCTGGAACAATTTGCCTTCAAACATTGAATAAGGAAGGTGAAGAATTTTGGCCCGTGAGCAAAAAATTGGTCAACACATGGCAACTCATAGGGGAAGCATGCCTGCCATGCTTAGAATCTAGTTGCCTTGAAAATACATTGGGCATGGAGTCAATAGCAACTTTGAGAAACAACAGCAGCTCTGTTCTAACACAGAACCAAAAACGTAGATCCACCTCTGAGGAAACAAAAACACGCGCAAGACTAAGAAAACTACAACCTGTGCAACATCACTTAGGGAAAATAGGAGAAAGAAAACAAGGGAAAATATGTACAAGTGAACCCAAAAGAAATCAGTGGAAATGCTTCAAATGTATCCCATTAACTGGGATATGTAATTCTTCGCCGTCCAACCTAGAAAGTTGGAACGATTATGCTTCTTGCACTGAGTGATTATGTAAGGACCGCTCCATAGGGCATCAAATTTTGCATGTTTTTTGGGCTTAGCTCGATCTTTGTCCCACTTTAAGACAATGTCTCCTTCAGTGAAATCTCTTGGCAAAGATTTCTTGTCAAAGTGCCTTTTTACTTGCTATTGGCGACTGGTCATAGAAGCCATAGCTCGATCCCTTACCTCTTAGAGCTCCATTAGCTCACATAACCTGACTTCCAGGCTATTTCCTTCTTCAAACTGCAGTTGGCAGGAGAAATCCAATGCTGGCAATTCAAGTGAGATGGGAAGCCTAGCTTCCCTTCCATACACGAGCGCATATGGAGAATTTCTGATTGCTCTTTTTAGAGTAACTCGGTCGGCCCATAGAACTGTCTTTAGCTTGGTATGCCAGTTTTTTTGATTGTCCTCCATAGTCCTCTTTATAATTCTGATCAAATTTTTGTTGGTGGACTTAGCCAACCCATTCCCCTGCAGATAATAGTTTGATGAAGTGCTGAGGTATATGCCACACTTCAGCACCCATTCACTAGTTCTAATTCCCAAAAAAGCCAAGACATTATCTGAGATTATGGTGGCTGGGACCCCAAATCTTGTTACCAGGTCTTTGTAAAAATCCAAGACTGCACTCTCATTCACCTCCTTCAAAGCAACGGCCTCCACCCACCTGGTGAAATAATTTGTAGCAATCAAGACCCATTTGTGCCCAGCACTGGAGGGAGGGTTGATCATCCCTTAAAGTTCAGGCCCCATTACATGAATGGTTGATCGACTTGAATGGGTTGTAGGGGCATGGCGGCCAATCATTATTTTCTATCAAAAAGTGCACACTTCTTGCACTTTCTTACCCAGGCATGGGCGTCCTTGAAAAGAGTAGGCCAGAAGTAGCCAACTCTCATTATCTTTGATGTTGTAGCTCTAGGGGCGAAGTGACCACCTGCTGGCCCATCATGGAACTTGGCCAATACCCTATCATCCTGGCTTGGGTCAATGCACCTTAGGAGGACCCCAGAGAAATCCCTCTTAAACAACACTTCACCAACCAGAACATAAGGAAGAGAATGGAGTTTAAAATACCTTCTTCCAATCTTATCAAGACCCTGTGGACATTCACCCGTGAGAAGGAAATGTTTCATGTCCAGCGTCTAATCCTTTATGACAGTTGGTTCTACTATGGCTACATCATGGTTTAACAAGTTGTCTCTCCTTTCTTGTTTTAAGTCTGCAGCCAGTTGTTCACACAGGCCTCTTCCCCTCACCATCTTGGTGATCTTCATGTCTATGTTGTATTCCATCACTTTGGAAATCCACCCTACCCTCTTTTCATTTAAATCTCAATTGGTCAAGAATTCCTTGACACCCGGATGTGGGACCATAAGGTGGATCCTGTTGTTAGACAACATATGCCTAAATTTCTTTAGGCTACGCACCACTGCCAGGACTTGCTTTTCTACATACGTATACCTGACTTCAAAGTCCTCTAACCCTTGGCTGAAGAAAGCAAGTGGCTGTTTGAGGTCATCACTGTTAGCTTGGGTAAGTATGGCAGATATCACTTCCTCATTACTGAAGGTATAGAGGTTGAAATCTTTGCTGAAGTCTGGGCTGATCAAAGTGGGAGCCCAGGTTATGGCTTGCTTGATGCCTCAAAGCTAAGTTTCCTCTCAGCTGTCCATTTGAAATCCTCACCTTTCTTCAGCATATGGGTGAGTGGCTTGACTATCTCTACAAAATTTGGAATGAATCTTCGAATAAAATTAATTCTGCCAAAAAAGCTCTACAAGCTCTTCTTGTGCTTTGGTAGGGACATCTCCAGTATAGAGTGAACTCTCTCGGGGTCAATAGACAAACCCTTTTTGGACACAATGTGGCCAATGAGTTTCCCCTCATGAACAATAAACACACACTTCTTTGGATTAAGAGAGATGCCAAATTCCCTACACCTTTCAAAAATCTCCCTGAGGCGTCCTATGTGCTGGCTCACTTTCTTGGAGAATATCGTTACATCGTCGAGGTATACCAACACATTGTTGTTTATCAAGCCACCAAAAGCCATGTCCATGGCCCGCTAAAAGGTGGCACCAACATTGGATAGCCTGAATGGCATCTTCTTGTAGGCAAACGTCCCCCATTTAGTGGTGAAGGCTATTTTGTGCTGGTCATAGCCTTGCACTAGAATCTGATTATACCTTGAATAACCATCCAGGAGGGAGAACCGCTCACTACCAGTTACCTTCTAGAGAATCTGATCCATGTTTGGAAGGGGGTAATGATCCTTTAAAGAGACTCTATTAAGGTCTCTGAAGTCGACACACAGCCTGATCTCCCCATTTTTCTTTCTAATAGGAACAAGGTTGGCCAGCCATGAGGAATGTTTGATTGAAAATATAATTCTAGACTCAATCAATTTGGCCAATTCCCTTTACATGAGGGCTCAACTATAGGATTGATAGGCCTTTGCTTTTGTGTTACTGGCCTGACACCTTCTTCTAATTCAATGGTGTGCTGGGCAAGCCTTGGGTCGAAGCCCTTCAAGTCACTGTAATCCCAGGCAAAGATGTCAGAAAATTCTTGACATAGCAGAATGAAAGCTCACCTCTCTTGAAATGTGCAAACTTTACCAAGCGCCAGTAGCTTCCCTTTGAAAATTTCAACCCTTTCATAATTCTCCTCTTTGGTAGTGATGCAGGCCTTGTCATTTCTTAACTGGTCATCACTATTGAAAATGCTTTCAAGCATGACTAGACCCTTGGGGAGTTTATTGTTCTTCAACTGAACAATCTGATTGCCATATTGCTGCTACAGTTTTGCCTGATTATGTGTTGCGAACTCAGCTTCTTCTTGTAAGAAGAAAGCTATCTGCTAGTCACTTTTGAAGACTTCCCAATTTGCAACGTTGTCTGGGATTGAAGGCTGAACCACCACTTTCAAGTGGTGTGAACCATAGTCTCTACTTATTTCTTTTGAAACATCAAATTGGGCACTAATTGCTGCCAGCCTGTCAGCCTATTTGTTGCACTCCCTGGGAATAGAGGCAATGTTAAAAGTAAGAAAATCCTCCACCAAGTCCCAAACCCTATGTTTGTACGACTTCAACAAGGAGTTATTGGTCAGATTCAGGCCTCTCACTTGATTTACAATTAGTTCGCTATCTCTCAAGACTTGCAACTCTTGAATCCCTCTCTTTCTTGCCCATTCAAGCCCATGGATCAAAGACTCATATTCTGCAACATTGCTGGTGCAAGAGAACTAGAAATGAAAAGTTGAAAAGTACCTTTCCTTGGAAGGGGAAACCAGCATTTCTCCACCACCAGCACTTATTTTACTTCTAGAGCCATCAAAATATAGCTGCCACAGGCCAAGGTCTTCTTTACTTTCCTTCATTAAATTTGGCATGAAGGCACCCTCCTCGTGCATGCAATAAACTCCAAGGTCTGCCTCCCAAATGAATTTGTATGGATCATGCTCGAAGTTATCATTTCCCCACTCATCCAAGAGTAAGTCTGTGACTCCTTCAAGAGTAGAGGATGGAGATTGGTCCATCTGGGACTCTTCTGGATCGATGATGGTGTAACTGACATTTGCTGCTTTGGGCGAATATGGCTCTAGGTGGTCCTTGTAGAGTGGCTCAGACTCAATTTTCACTTTGGTCCCATACTTGGTTCTGAAAACTAGATATGACCAATTCGCTGCTAGATAGCCACCTATCTTTGATGTGAAATCCCTGGACAAGCAAATTACAAAATACGGAGGAACATCTGCTACCACTATATCATGGGGAATTGAGAAGGTTGGGCAAGCATGCAATGTCAGGTCTAAACCCTTCACAATCCCAATTGTTTTTGTAGGTGTCCCATCCAGCTGTAGGACTCCTTTGTTCATCTCTTAATACTTCAATCCCATCTTATCAGCAATGCACTTGGGCATCACTGAGGTGATGGCCCCGCTGTCAATTATGCAGTTGTGCACAAAGAAGTTCCCAATGACCAAGGATACATAGAAAAGAGGAGTCTTCTCTTCCTTCTTCACTTATCCTGAAGTGGGAAGCTGTCCATTTGTCATCAAGACATTATCGGTACTAGCTGGGACAGCCTGACAATCCAGCTCATTTAATTCCTTTTTTAACACATCCTTCTGGCCTGGAAGAGACAACACATCTCATAAAGAGATATTCATATTTAGTTTCTTCATCTGATCAACTACATTGATTTGAGGACTGCCACGCCTTAAGCTTTCTTTGGGGTTGATTCCAAGCTGAACTGTAGGCTGAGGGGCTGAAGGTATAGACGGCTACCTAAAATTTGGGGCCTTTACATTGGAGTGTGATGGAGGAGGTGCAGCTGCTGCCTGAGTGGTAGCTTGCACCTCTTCCACTGCTCTCCTCTTAAATATTGTATTGGTTGCAACACAATCAGTCTGATTTCTTGTAGCGCCCCCATGGTTGATTGCACAAAACTCACCCTTTAGGTGATTCATAAGAGCAAAATCTGGTTGGGCCTGATTGCCACTCGTGTTGGTTTGAGCTGGAGCCTCAACAAATTGGGAAAGAGCAGCAGCCTGATTCTCTGTATTCTAGAAATAATTCACCATCTCGTTTGTATGCATAGCCTGTTCTTGACCATATCCCATGGTCGAATAGCTAGGCTGCTCTTGTACAAGATTATTCTGAACAGCCACTATGGCCTTAGATGATGAAGGGGACCGGTGTTGTAATTTTGAAATGGCCTGGCTATAGTGAGCTGCCCCTAACCTTGATTATAATTCTAGAAAGGGGGTCTAGGGGCTTGACCATAATTTTGGTACCCTTGGTTTGGCCTGTTGCCTTGAGCTTGCTGCCTTTTAATGGCAACAAGTTCGTTGGTCACTATCTGCAACATACTCTTAACCTCATGAAATTCAATTGATGAGACAACAACTAGTTTTTCGATGGTAGGTAGAGGAGGCAATGTGGGAACATGGGCCTGAATTGGAGGTGCACTTCTGGGAAAATTGGCATGTGGGGTCTAGGGGCTATTTTCCAGGCCTGTATTAAATAGTTCTCTTCTGCTATGGCTATGTCATAAGCATCAGGCAGTATATGCCCTCCCATAGATTGTATCATGACTACAATGTCGTTGTTTAATGCTTTCAAGTAGTATAAAAAAGCATAGCTGGGAGTCGGCCTTACCAAGATGGGAATCCTCTACCAAGTCTTCTGAAACCTTGTGTTAAAGTCCTGCATATATTTGTGCGGAGCCCTCTGTATGGTCGTCAACTGCTCAGCAAGTGAGAGGTCATCACTCTTTTCCCCAAAATGGTCTGTTAGCTAAATATCGAGCTCATTCCAGGAATGGATTGAATTCACATGCAAGGTCTTGTACCAGTCAAGAGCCTTGCCCTTAAAAGACAAATCCAGCAATCTGACTGCGACATTTTCCTCCGTGATATTATGAATATTGGCGAGATTAGAAATGTTCCTGATGTGCTCAATGACTGTAATGGGTCCCAATCCATCGAAAGAAGGTACATTTTTTAGAGCTAGCCTTGGAATTGGGTCATACTGTGGGAGGTTCAAGGGGCTCTCACCACGAAAGGCTGCAAATGGTAAAGCCATAGCTGGGATGGGGTGTAACTGAGGCTCTATTGTAACTGTGTCTCTTATAACAGGTCTAGGAGGATGACTTGTTGGATAAGGATGAGTCTTCCTAAACCTTAATCTTTTAGCAAAATTTAGAGGTAGTTCAATGAATTCAAAAGGAATCCTTTTTGAAGCAGACCTAGTGGTGACTTTAGGCATAGAAATTTAAGACACTGGTCTTAATATGGAAAATGAAGCTCTTACCATTGGAGTCACCAGATGCTGGGAAATATTGAAATGGCTGTGATAGGACTAGCATCAATCTTGATATCTTACTGTGTTGAAAACTTGGGTCCCACCAGGCATGCCGAAAATGTTGATGCAAGAAAGTGCACCCAGTGGCAAGAAAACAGGTTCCTGCCTTCTCCTCGCAACATGGAAACTCCTCTCTCACCTGTGGGACGGTGAAGCAGGAGAGGAGAGTCTCTAGTTAAGGGCTAGCTCCCTTTGGTGTATCATTGTTTGTTTCAGGCAGTGCAAAAATACATACAGGCATATATATATATATACATATATATATATATATATACAACTATAATAAAAGAGGGGTGATGAAAAGGGAGAAGAAATGCAAGAAAACAAACCTACTCTAAGGAGGTGATACACCAAAACATTATGACCCTTTCACACCCACTCTTAAAATCAGACAAAACACATTTATACACTGCACCCTTGATAGAAGAAGCAATCTGCAAACTTGACAGGGAGGTAAAATGAAAGATACAAAAAAGGAGGTTCATCCAAAGGTGTTATAAGAAGCACTCTGTAGATAATCCCCTCTATTTTGCACTCCAAAATAGAACTCTTCTCCTATCAGCTGTCGATGGTGACTTGTAGATAGCTGGTGTGTTGATGTTAAACATGTGGGAGCATCAAAGACAATGACTAAACACATATCAACACTTAGAACATACACCAAATATCTATTCAAGAAGAGGTAAAAAAATACTGTGTTTATTTGATTCAGGTGGAAATTTTAACAGGGTTGTGCCTTGTAAAATTTGCAAAAAGATCCTTACAAATGACTAAGTTTGAAATATATATAGGAAGCAAAGAGGCCCATTTGGCGCTCCTGCTCTTACAAGTGGCATACATGTCCCTTTCAAAAGAAAACAAGTCACTCAAAAATATTAATGAGCTGTTCATTTGCCTGCTCGAGACCTGCACTTTCTGCTTAGGTGACTTACACGGCTTGCCTTTTAATTAATGAAAATGGAGAAATTTGTTGTTGATGTTGGCCGCTATCATCCCAAATGATCAATTTGCTAGCATATCTCACTTGCTAAAGTTGCTTCTTCAATCTGCGCCATTTGGACTTAACTGCTCACTCATTCTTTACTTATCGCTTTGTCCATTTGCTCTTTACGCCATCAGGCAATAAATTGACTTGTTTATGCCACTTGGACTACTTGACTGCTCCTTGCCTTGTCATCTCCACTTGTTACTTGGAATTTGTTTTTTGTGCTTACTCGGTCCCTTAAGCGAATTCCTTGGCGGGTCGCTACATTTTGCCCCCTTTTCCTCATGTTTGGCACCTTTCCAGATCGAAAACCCAATGGCTAAATGGCTTTGTTAAATTTAACATGTATATGGCTGTCATTAGTTTGAAAACCAATGACTCTTTTGCTTGATTAAACTTGACGTCCTCTGGGACGTCATCGGGTCTGCTTTATGTCTTTGTTTTCCTTTCGGGCACTCTTCTGCCTA
Organism: Torreya grandis; assembly: GCA_037957365.1. Lineage (NCBI taxonomy): Eukaryota > Viridiplantae > Streptophyta > Pinopsida > Cupressales > Taxaceae > Torreya > Torreya grandis. Next base: position 2,005,828 of record JARHVA010000282.1, on the reverse strand, counting down.
TGCATTACTTTGGTAGGTTATTTCCTTTGTCACGCCTGCCCTCTGCTAGGGCACTTTGACTTTTGAAGACTCCCTTTCGGCGAAGGACCCAACCTTGAACCAAATCTGTTGAACCAAAGATTGGTTCAACGGTTCAAGGTTCAACCAATGCATGCCAATTCCAAAGAAAGCTGATGAACTTCATTGAACCGTTGAAGTTGAACCTCTTGGCCTTGAACCAAACCTTTTCCGTTGAACTGAACCAAACAAATAAACATTGGCAAAACTCGTGCCCTTTGGAACAATTTGCCTTCGAACAGTGAAGAAGGAAGGTGAACAATTTTGGCCTGTGAGCGAAAAATTGGTCAACAAGACTATATACATATAATCATAAATTCCCTTATAAATTTTTGAATATTAATTGAACATTTATAAAACTCATATTTCAACAATCTACACATTGTCAACTATGTTTAAAAAAATATGTTTTCATGAAGTTAAGGTCAAAAAGTTGTGTTCGTACACTTGCAGTTTCAATTTTCCATTTGTCTTGACTTGTAAAATTATTTAAAATTTTTATGTATAATAAAAAATATTCTCAACAATCTTCAACATTTCACCTATCCATATATGAAGTTTCATTAAAAAATTCATTCATTTACTCAAAAAAGTGTGTTCATACACATGCAATCTCCTTATATTTTCACAAAAATGACAAACCTATTGTCATAAATTCATCTATTTCACACATTTTTATCATCTAGGTATTGAAAAAAATTATATATTTAGACACTACATTCAAAATGACACAATTCATGGTCTTATGACATTATCAAATTATTTTTCTGAGTGTCTCTAACATTCTCTCCAAATTCAACTATTGTTATTGTAAGAAAAAAGGTGTCGCTTTATACCCCATATTGTCCCCCATTATCCTGCATCTACCCATTATCAAAATCTAACATCAAAAAATGAATAGACATTATCAAATACTACTTTTCATCCAATAAGCTACTTGCTTTCATTAACATTATTAAAAATATTTTGTTCATTCATTAAAAATATAACAAACGAAAGATATAAGAATAGAAAAACACTTAAATTTGTCAAGCTAAAAGTTGTATTTACAATAAAGATGAGAAATTTAGAAAAATTGAATTGGATCATCACCGCTGAGTGGACAACTAATACTCTAAGTTGTAATGATATTCACATAGTTTTAATCAGTTTGAAAATACCTATGGAGTATAAGGGATCCCAAATCCCTTTTACTTTCAATGATGAGATTTGATGTCTACCCTAGCCCATCAGCATAAAATGTTCTTGTACACTACACAAATAGAATTTTAGGTGCCTGTTGCATATATGAATTATTAAAATAGGTATTTTGTATTTATTTTAGTGTTTTGAGTAAATTTTTTTTTGTGACATGTATGGGTAGGTGGGCACAACAACCTTGATATATTTTTTGGATGTTCCTAGTGAAAAAGTTATCACTACCATGAATAGAGTTCTAAAGGATATGCCAATGACTGGGATACATCTATGGATTAGGGGTAGTCAATGGTTTTTAGAGGACCCCAAACAAAATTTTAGGGGTGAATCTAACTCAGTGGATGATGACTACACCAAAGGAGGTGGTTTGGGAAATGATATTGTTGGCACCTTCATTCTCATTAACACTATTTTCTTGATCACCAAAACCAAGTGAAGTATTAGGGATTCTCATGTTCTTATCAGTAGAATTAGTATTTTATCCATTTATTTCATGATGTGTAGTCTTACTAACCCTAATTTCTAACCCTTCTGAGAATATTGTAGTTTTTTGTACCCCTTCCCATTAGGATCGTAGTTTCCTTTTTCCAACTAGGATCACTCTCCATTTAATTCCTAATTTTGTTTGATTTTTTAGATGTAGGATGTTCTTCGGCTATAAAATAGCCTTCCAATAATAAAATTCATACAACTTCAATATACAATAGAAAACTTTGGATTAGGATGGATGAATTTGGATTTTTTGATGAGTATGAAGTAACAATACATAGGCTTTATGGTCATGTCCATACCAAAATTATAATAGGTGAAGGTGTGCCAGAATGTTGTGGAAGCAACACTAGTGTCAAACAAGGATTTTGGTTATTATCCACTTTGTTTAGGCTAAACATTAATAGGTTAGAGGAGTGGATAAACAAAGTTGGTGGAGGGGGAATTCACTTAATTAGATATATAATAAAATAACTCCTATATTCAATTGATTTTATCCTAATTATAAAAGGAATACATATTTTAAGAGAACACCTGAGGGATCTAACTGAAAGTAATTGAAGAATACAAGTACCTCAGGCTTGATTTTCACAACAAGCTTAGTTGGGAGACTTACAGGGTATATATAATACAATGGGGTTGAAGTCTTTATACTCATTACAAAATAGATATCATATTAAAAAATTATAGAATTGAAAAACCAATAAAACTTTGTTCAACATCATTGTCACATTTTTAGTCTTTTATGGCTATGAAGTTTGGGGGAGTAATGTATCATATCTAAATTCGAGATGGACAGAGAGAATCCCAAAATATATAAACACAAGCAATGATAAAATTAAAGCATTAGTTACTTATGATATTTTAATAAATGAAACATGTACTTTCCCATTGGGATCATCAGGGATGACTTGGTTGTTAAGTTACTTAAAGAAGACATAAAGTATGGAGACTCATTGGCAGCATAGAATGGTGGTAGATGAAGATCTAATAAAGTGGAAGAACACATAAACTAAAAAGAAAAATAAGTAGATGAGTAAATAGGGCATTAACATACAAGAGTTCTCAAACACTAATGAAGAAATAAAAATCACATGAGAGAGAAATTCAGAATAACGATGTGGACAAAGAAACTTGGGCAAAAAAAAGAATACCGTGTCAAAGAATCTAATCTTACATGGGACCATGATGAAAATTCATACATATGAGTATAAACAAAATGGAAGGCAAAATTGTTGGGTCATTTATGATCCATGAAATTTAGTTTAATTTTTACCATAGTTTGTTTATTTTATTAATTTATTTTTTGTTTGTTTGTGTTAGTTACAACCTGTTGGTTTGTTTTTACAACTAGCCATTGTAAGCCTATAAAATCTTAAAATGAACATATAAATATCCATGCTTTGATATTGAAAATATTTTTATAAAATCCCTCCTATTTTGATCTTCATCAGTGGTATCAGAGCATTAGTTGTTCAAGGAGGATTGAAGAAGTATGATAGCCAAGTGAGACATGTACGACACTTCAAGATAATTTATGCTAAATTGTACGACCTTTGTATCAAGGTTTGCTAAACATTTGATAGTGGATGTTTTTTATTAATGATATTCTCATTCTCAATGATTTATTTTTGAAGATAAGATTTCATAAATCCACAAGTAAGCTTTTTTAATTCTATAATGGAAAACACTACCAAGAAGGATGCACAGTAATATGGTGTAGTTATTCTGATAAAATTGGTATGACATTTGAAGTTGTGTAAAATCTAGTACAATTTGTTTATCTTGTGGAGTCCTACCAAATTAACTATTTTCTATCTATGGAGGCTCATTTTATCAAAATTATGATTATGTAGAAGAATAAAGTTGCATACTAAATTAATGCTTAAGATGCTAGACTTGGTATGACTACACTGTGAGCCTTGTGTGGTGATGGAAGTGAAGTGAAGTGAAGTTGTCTTCATGTGCATTCCTAAATCCTTAGCCATTTTTTCCCATCTGATTTGCTTAGGCTCAATACACTTAAACTATGCATTAATATAAAAAAATAATGGTTCCATCAATGTTATTTGATATAGATATGTTTTAATTTTTTCCTGGGCTCCACCAAAATGGAAAACCTATGATATTTTTTTCACATGCAAAGTGAACAAAAAGGTAAAAAAAAATTTACATGCCCAATTTTTTTAACATCATAAAAATTACCTTACATGGAAAATTATCCAAATATATTTCAATATTTACTATAGTAGAGTTGGTTATACAATTTTTACAAGTTAATTGCAAATAGGAAGCTTACAGGTTTGTTGTCTCCCAAAAATAATAGTCATTTTTGAGACAACATTTGAATTATTTTGGTCCTACAGACCAAAATTGTATCTTCCATTTTCAAAAATTTGTCTTACATATTCAGATTTCTCATTTTCAGAGCTTCTCAAAAAATCTACAGACTTTGCAAGTCAAGTTCAATGGATTTTACATGTTGATTTCTACGGACTTTGTATTTTCAATTTCTACATGCAGGTTCATTTATACAGATTCAAAGATTTTTGTAGGTGGTTTCAGTTAAAGGAATTGGTTTTCAAACACTTAGTCATTTTATGGGATTATTTCAATGCCTTGGTTTAAACAGAAATCTCCATTGGCAAACACCAGCAACAAGTTCAACGTCTTTGGCAAGAGTTAAGCGCTTCATCAAGGTTCAAAGTTAAATTACTTTAATTGGTTCATCGGCTTCCAAACATTGAACCAAATCAAGGTTGCTTTAACCGTTGAACCATTGAACTACTTTGGTTCAAAGGTTGAACGAGTTCAACAGTTCAATGGCTCAGTTCAACCAAGTAGTTCAATGCTTTATTTCACTCAGATGGTTCATTCCATTTGTTTTAGCATCTTTTGGTTCGATCATTTGGTTCATCAGTTGATTCAAAGCATTGTTTGAACCATTGAATCAAATTTTGGTTCAACATCTAGTTTCAACGAAAAGGTTCAACAGCAAGTTCATTCACTTGGTTCAACTGTTGGTTTGAAGGCAAGTTCAAATATTTGGTTCAAATGCTTAGTTTATCGGCTTGTTTTATTCGTTAAACCATTGACTTGAACCATTTTGGTTCAAAGCCTTGGTTCAACCGATTGGTTCAACGTCAAAGTTCAACCAATCGGTTCATTGGTTCAAAGGGACATGGCGCGCTTCATTGAACCTTTGAACCGGTTCAACTAATGGTTCATCGGCCAAGTTCAAAGGGATAGTTCAACACAAAAGAAGACTTTACGAAGGACAAGTGCCCTTGCAGAGGGCACTTAATCAAGAAAATCACCTTTCTGGAGGATCATTTCTTTTAAGTAAACCGAAAAGTAATTTTTTGGATTTATTTAAGGCAAAACCCAAAGACTTATTCAAATACTTGGTAGAATAAAATTCTGCCGACTTTTGTCCACGGGAATTTTCCCCAGACTTTTTGCTCGCAGGAATTTTCCCTGGACTTTTTGTCTGCAGGAATTTTCCCCAGACTTTTTGTCTGCGAGAATTTTTCCGCAGAACAAATGTTCGTGGAATTACCCGCGGGGAGCTTTCAAATCAAATACCTGAGAATAATCCCCAGAGAAACATCTGTGAGGAACATTTATCTGAAGGATTTGTCTGCGGTGACTACTAAAGCACAAAGGGCTGCCGAAAGACCTCGAAGGGCAGATGCCCTTGCAGGGGACTCTTGGCGGCCAAAATAAAAGACTATTCAAACACAAGGTAAGTCTAAGCCGACTGGGTAAGGCTGAAAGTCAAAAGAAGACCAAGGGGTGACGCCCACAAAAATGTCAAATTTAGCATAGTTGACTAACCATTGGAAGCATATTGACGCGCATGTAAACATCAATTTTAAAGGTAGTGAAATAGCTGTTGATCCTTTGATCCACATACCTGAATACATTTCTAGAATTCAAGACAAAAACCAGCTGAAAGCAAGGAAAGACAAAATAATGGATGAATCTAGGACCCGATTCAATTGCGTAGCTTGTTCATCTACATTGAAAAGATCAAATGGGTAAAAGGCCCCAAAGTTCCAGGTGGTCTTCCTAACATTTCCCAACGCATCATGATGTATTACTGTTCCCGAGTCCTTCTTGAAGTGGCTATATAAGGGACTTTCTTTCATTGTAAAAATATCATCTTTTTGACAAACTGAACGAAACTCTGCCAAAATTGAGAGGCATCATTGAGACTTTGTGCTCATTCTGTTGATCATATTCTGTTAATGAAAACAAGAGACTTTTTCAGACTTTGTGTTATGATATCTTTTTTGTTTCATTAATTTAATAAGAAAAATTAGTAAATTAGTCAAGAAGGCATCCTGAAGAATCAACTGTGGAGAGACTTTGTGCCCCCATAGCTGCCTTCAGTGTGTTTTCTTTTTCATTGCTGTGTAAATGACTTTGAGAAGACTTTGAGCTTTCATTGCCCTTCGTATATCGCTCTTGAGTATTTTAGGTGCAGACTTTGTGCTATGTCTTTATTTCTGGTTCTCATACTCCCAATTATGCTCTACTTTAATTTCCAGGAGTATTCTTGTGGCTGGCTGAATAATTTTTTCTGAAAGAAGAGGAGAGTTGTCTGTCATTCCCTTGAGTTTTTCCTTTATTTTGGATACATCATCTATGAAGAAAGAGAGACGGATGTCTAGTCCTACCCTTGAGTATTATTATTTTATGTTTATACATATACATAGCATATCCATAGGGAACCTTCCCTTGATGAGAGGAGAGAGCAGTCTCCTTCTGATGTGATAAACTTACAGATTAGGATGACTAATCTTCTTGCTTTGGCTGATAAGACCTATTTTGTTTACCAGTACGCTGATAGACAAATATTCAACCAACAATTTTTGGTGACTCTAATGGGGAATTATCCATTTATAATCTATCCATTCCATTCACCTTCACACCACAGGAATTTTTTGAGAGAATTATTGTCAAGAGTTTTTAGACTTTCTAGAGCTGTGATTAGGAATATCATTTGCCTTTGTTCTATTTTCTTAAGTTGGAAAGTTTATATAACTATGCATGTTTTTGTGCCTCTTATGTGACTGGAGAATTAATAAGAAGATTGAGTCATGTGCCTTTGTTGATATTTTTTGTGTCACTGCAAAAGTATTCTAAGCTGTGAACCTCTGTTTCTATTGTTTTCATCTTTTACATTGATCATGCCTTGTACCAACTCAAACACAAGATCAACGACACCTTTAGCCCTTTGGCTTTGTGTATACCTTGAATCTACTAGATTGTAAAACAAAAATAGAAAAGATTTGACTTTGCTTCAGTTAAAGCCTATTAAGCTTTAACTGAAGCAAAGTCAAATATTTTCTATTTTTGTTTTACAATCTAGTAGATTCAAGGTATACACAAAGCCAAAGGGCTAAAGGTGTCGTTGATCTTGTGTTTGAGTTGGTACAACAAAGTGATTTTGATCTGTTTCCTTCACCATCTCGTCTACAATGAACCAAGAGCTTTCCCCCTACTAAAGCCAGATCTCCATTACCAGACGAAGTATCTACTTCTGTTGTTGATAAAGCTGTGCCTATAATTACCTCATTGAGATTTGTTATCCCTCCTTTTATAATGGCAGTCCAAGGCCCCTGGGGTAACGCTTTTGGTCCTCTCAATCTTACTTCTCCTCTGCATGAGCTTCCACGTAGTTCTAGAAAGAATTTCTCTAAATTCTATGGTGATGGCAAAGTTCATCCTGATGAACACATTGCAGCATTCAGTATAGCTTGTGGAGTAATCGGAGTAGAGTTTGAAGATGTAGCAGTCAAGATTTTTGTTGAAACACTACAAGGCCCTGCTACAGATTGGTTTTACCATTTACAAGCTCGATCTGTGACTGATTGAAATACCTTGAAAGCTAAGTTTGAACCCAGATTCAAACCTACAGAAGATGCAAATACACTTCTGGCTCAACTTACACAAATGAAAAAAGAGCCGCATGAGCCTATGAGAGACTTCATAGCTAAATTTAACAAGTTGAGAAACAAAATTCCTATGATTACTAGACCTACAGCTGAGAATCTCAAATGCTTTTTCATTAATTCTCAACTACCTGAAGTTAGTTTCCTCTTGAGACGTGCTGGCCAAATAGATCTCGCTTTAGCTCAACTTTTGGCCACTAAAGTAGAAGATGATCTCATCTTAGCAAAAAAAATAAGAAGAGAACCCAATAGAAATAGAGCTTCATCATCTTTCGAATTTGCATCTACAAGCACCACAGATCCAATGGTGCAGAAATTAGCAAATGAACTCCTTGCCCTCAAAAAGCAAATGGCTCAAGGAATGTCTTCTGCTCCTACATACCAGAAGGACATTCCCAAATCAGTCATATCAGGAAAATGTTGCTAGAAACCAAAGACAAAAAAATTGCCTTCCTCCTCCACAAGGAAAACTTGCCTTGGAAGCTCCTCCAAGTAATTCAGCAATGGAATATCTTGAGACAGAATCAAAATTTTCTTATCAACCTAAATTAAATCAAGAAAATGATGTTGATATCATTGAAAACAGTCAAGAAGAATCAATTGGCAACTCCCACATTGGTTTCCTAAATTATCAGGATGAACTCGAAAGCAAAGGAGAAGCTTCAGATGGATCATATGCAGTGTTTACTAGGTCTAAGAATCAATCACCCAGCAGGCTGATAAAGAAAAGACAAAAAAACAACCACAACCAGCAATCACAATTGTCAAGCATGGAACATCTCTGCCCTTTCAACCAAAATATCTGGTCATTACTCAAAAGGTAAATCCATCTGTTGCGCCTTCTATTTCTACTTCTAATTCGCAAACTAGCCCACCTCCCATCTCTTTGAAAACTCAAAAAACTAAAGTACCTTTCTCTGTACCTAGATCGATTCAACCATTTGACATAATTGATCATGTCAAAAGACAAAAATATAGATGTCTGAATTTGAGTACTTACTATCCAATTTGGATCAACTAAACAAGCTGGTCCAATATGTTAAAAATCAGACTGTCCCTGTAAGACAAAAGGCCAAAAAAGTAACTTTTGATTCTTCAATGAATACACCTATTCTAAATAATCTAATTATTACTCCTCCAACTGCTCCTGGAAAAATAGAACCCTTCTATATTTCTCTATTAATCAATGGCCACAAGCTGAGTAATTGTATAATAGATTCAGGTGCATCTGACAATGTCATGGCTGCCAAAGTTGCTAAGTCTCTTGGTCTCACATTGACCAAGACATTTGGTAAATGTTTCTCCATGGAGAATAAGCAAGTGCCATTGCTGGAAAAATCAAAGATGCCCAATTTTCATTCACAGCCTTTCTGGACAAGAAGATTAAAATGACTGTATTAGTAGCTGACATCTCAGCATCTTATGGCATTTTACTTGGATGGAATTTTTGTAAGGATGTAGGAGGAGAACTGAACATGGATCTATTTGAGGCAAGGATTCCTGTCCAAGGCGTGATGAAGAGATTACTTCCTGAAAAGGAAGCAAAGTATGTAGTTATCAATACGTCAGCTCCTGAAGCTCAAATCCTCTTTGAATCCATAAGTATGGGCAATTACTTTTTATATACAGATCACGAAGAAAGACCCTCTATCTCTGATAAGGGAAAGTGTGAAGTAAAGACAATGTCTAATGATATTTAGACTCTAGAATTTGATGGTAGTTGTTCCTCTACTGGTTCTAAAGCTGGAATTGTCTTGATATCTCCTTAAGGAGATATGTTCCCTTCATCCTATAAGTTGTAATTCAGTACACAAATAATACAGCTGAATATGAATCATTGTTGTTGGGCATGAAGGCTACTCAAGAAAGAGGTGTCAAATTTCTTCATGCTAAAGGGGATGCCGAATTAGTGGTCTGTCAAGTGAGAAATTCATATCAGACCAAGAATGAGAGGCTGTGCCATTACCGTAATCTTGTTTGGGACCAAATTGAAAGCTTTGATGCTTTCAACATTTCTTCTATTCCAAGAGAATCTAATGATAAAGCTGATGCAATTGCTGTTTCAAGAACTCTTTTAGTTTCTCATTCTGATTTTAAAGAAGATAAATATACCATTGAGCTGATCTATCAGTCGAGTGTTCCTGACAATGCTGATAATTGGCTAATTTTCAATGATGATAATCAGATCATTGTTTTTTTGGAACAAAAAGAAATTTTTAAACAACTGTATTTTGAAGGCAACGAATCTCAAAAGTCTGAATTAATTTTTGAATCTAGTTCAGATGTAAATGAAGAGTTTCTATAGCTGAAAGGAAATAAAATTCCTAAAGGCCTGGTTTCTCTTGAGAAGCTGTTCGACAAGCATGATAGATTCGTCAAGCAACAACAAACAAATTCAAATTTCTCTCAGAGATTTGACCAAGTGAATTCTTTGCTCTGTCAATACATTGATGTCTTGGCATATTCATACGAAGATCTGAAGTCTCTCAGACCTGATGAAATTCACCATCATATTCCTCTCAAGGCTGATTCAACGCCTTACAAGCAGAAATCTAGACAATACAATCCAAAAATTTTAGGTACGATTATGTCTGAGATTCATAAAATGTTAAATTCTAGAATTAATTTTCCAATCTATCATTCTACATGGATTGCAAATATAGTTCCTGTACGGAAGAAAAATGGAGAAATATGCATTTGTGTAGATTTTTGGAATCTAAATCAATCATCTCTGAAAGACAATTACCCTTTGCCAATCATGTACCAAGTGCTTCAAATAGTAATAGGATCAGAAATGTTATCAATGCTAGATGGCTTCTCAGGCTAGAACCAAGTTGAAGTTGCTGAAGCTGACCAACACAAGACTGCATTCATCACACCTTGGGGTACCTTTGCATACAAAAGAATGCATTTTGGATTAATAAATGCTGGCGCCACCTTGCAGAGAGATATGAACATGGCTTTCAAAGATGAAATTGGCAAATTCATAGTTGTATATCTTGATGATTTAACTATCTTTTCAAAGCATCAATCTGATTATGTACACCATTTGCAACAAGTGCTGGAGAGCTGCCGATAGAATGGTATTTCTTTGAATCCTAAAAAGTCTATTTTTAGAGTGACAGAAGGGAAACTCTTTGGACACATTGTGTCCAAAGAAGGCATAAATATTGACTCAGACAGAGTCAAGTCTATCAAAGAGCTAAATTTGCCTACAAGTAAGAATGTTGTTCACTCTTTCTTTGAAAAAGTGAATTTCTTACAGAGATTCATCCCCAAATTTGTTGAGAAGACATGTTAGGATTGTGGAGCTAAAAGCTTCACTGATGCAAACAGGAGAGGAGGTTGCTGAAGGTTGCTAAGTTGTAGAAGAAGTTGGGGTCAGTCTGATCAGCCGACGTCGGTAGGAGAGCACAGAGAAGCAACCGACATCGGTCATATATCGGCCGACATCGGTCACCTCCAGGCAGACAGGGACCGACGTCGGTCGCCTGTGTGGTTCGACTGCGAGCTATTTACGGGCAGTTAGCTAACGAACCAAGTGTTTGCATGATGAGTGCTAATTTTAGACTCATAGCTGCGGATCTAATTATGGTAATTAGATGTCTAATTATTGTTTGGATGAGATCTATATAATAGACTCATGGTTGTATTGGAAAAGTGTGCTAGGGAGTAAGAGAGCATAATTATAAGCTCCTTCTGTGTGTGAGGTAGAGCAATGGTGCGTTCCTCCTAGTGCCTCAGTACCAGGCATGTTGGTGCTGGATTGGAGAGCCAGCTAGGTTCTTCAAGAGTGTAGGATCTTGGTCACAGTTGCATGGCCTATATAGGAGATCTACATGGTAAGTAAGATCATTGATCTGCAGGTGTATGTGTGTGCAAGGTCGAGGTTCACAGGTGAGCAGAACCATTGTTTGATTTGCAGGTGTGCAAGGTCATACAGACAGCAACACAACAGGGAGCAGTATCAGGCAGGATCTACTTGGAGTACAGGTGTGTACTCGGATAGAGTAAGAGGAAGGCAAGGGAGTTCCTTCCATAAGTATGGTCTGTTGAATTGCAGGTTATTGCAGATTCATGGGAGATCTACTTGAAGTACCTTGAGTACTTGTGGAGCACGTGGAGTGCTTGTGGAGTGCGTGGAGCACTTGTGGTGTGCGTGGAGCACGGGAGGTGAACACCAACTCTGTATTTGAGTTGGGTGTTGGGACCTGTGAGAGGGAGAGCTTTGGGGAGAAGAATTACTGTTCACTTGAGGTGTGGGAAACCTCTGTAAGGTGGTGGAGAAGAAGTGGCATCTTCTTTATTGTATTCTTTTCTGTATAAAGTGTTAATACAAGTTGTGTATTGTCTCTCATATTCTGTGTTATTCTGAATTCTAGTTACTTGGTGAATCTGGTTAATTTCCGCATATTAAGTTGCTTGGTTTGGTAATCAAATTGTGTGCTTCCGGTTTATCTCCCAACAAGACAAGACATATTGTAAACATGATGAAAGGAAAGACTACCTTCAGCTAGACCAAAGAAGGCAAAGCAGCATTTCAAGATATCAAGGTCACTATTGCTCACGCCCCTACCTTGATCTGCCCAGATTACCACAGAGATTTCATTATATATAGCTATGCGTCTGAGCATACTCTTTCAGCGATTCTTATCCAACAAGACAAAGAAGGTATGGAATCCCCTATTTCTTTCATGAGCTGCCCTCTGAAAACTCATGAAATGAAGTATTCAAATATAGAAAAGCACGCATATGCCTTGGTAAAAGTAGTCAAACACTTTCGCTTCTATATTCTGAATTCACATACTACTACCTTAGTTTTTGATAGCACAGTCAAATCTATATTAACTCAGCAAGAGTTTGACACAAAGAGAGGTAATTGGATTGCAAAAATCCAAGAATTTGATCTAGATATCAAGCCAACAAAGTTGGTCAGAGGTAAAGGCCTTTGTCAATTAATGGCTGACAATAAGCCAGAAGATACACAGCGTGAAAAAACTAAGGTTGAAAATGGGCCAACAGTCCTTTTTGTTTCTACTACTAATGAATGGTATTCAGATATTACCTATTTTTTGACTTATGGAGAATGTCTTGCTCATTTGTCTTATAAAGAGAGGAGAACTATCAGATTGAAAGCTGCCAATTTCATCCTTTGGGACAACGGCCTGTATAAAAGAAGCATAGATGGAGTTTTCCTTCGTTGTGTAGATAAAGAACAGCAGACCCAGATCTTGAAATCTTTCCATAATTTAGCATGTGGAGGACATTTTTTTGCCCCTGTGACTGCTCACAAAATTCTACTAGCCAGGTATTATTGGTCGAATCTTTTCCAAGATGCACATAAGTGGGTGAGGAAATGTGAACATTGTCAACAATTTATTGGAAAACCCAAGTTGGTTGCTTTACCTTTCAAGCCAATAATCATAGAGGAACCTTTCCAGCAGTGGGGACTCGATTTTATTGGGACAATAAATCCATCTTCAAGTGCTGGACATGATTATGTCCTTACAACGACTGATTATTTCAATAAGTGGGTAGAAGCAATCCCGACAAAGCATGCTACTTCAGAAGTTGTATGCAACTTCCTGAAAGAGAATATCATTTTAAGATTTGGAGTCCCACTCAAAATTGTTACTGATAATGCAACTTGTTTCACCTCTCAATAAATTATGCAATTCTATTTTTATTATGGAATTATGCTCTCTCATTCTTTTGATTATTTTTTGCAAGGAAATGGACAAGCTGAGTCCAGCAATAAAAATTTGGTAACTATTATCAAGAAGCTTGCAGATGATAATCAAAGGACGTGGCATAAATCATTGGTGGACGCTTTGTGGGCTGACAGGATCATGCCAAAAAGGGCAATTGGTATGTCTCATTTTCAACTTCTCTACAGGATTAATGCTGAGATACCAATCACTTTAGAGTTACCAGCATTAAAATTGGCAAAGGCCATTGAAGATCAGACATATGAGAGCTCTCTTGACAAAATAATCATGTGTTTGACTCAGCTGGAAGAACATAGAACTATGCTAGTGGACAGAATTGTTGTTCATCAAAATCTGATAAAGAAACTTTTTGATCAGAAGGCTAGAAATCGTGATTTTTAGATTGGGGATAAAGTCCTACTGTGGGACAAAAGAAGAGAGCCAAAAGGGATGCATGAAAAGTTTGACTCCCTTTGGAGAGGCCCATTCATAATTCATCAGCACATGGGTGAAAATAGCTTTTTGTTGAAATACCAAGATGGCACGCTCTTTTCTCTACCCCATAATGGGCAGCATCTGAAACACTTCAATTCTTAAAGTATCAAATCTTTGCCTCTGTATATATGTATATTTGTACAGTTTTAATTTCTATTTTATTTTGTTTGTTTTTATTTTTGATGCCTTTCATTTCTAGAAAACATGACTCTAAAGCCCAATGGTACACTTGAAGACACTGGAGATTTTGGATTCTACTCCATTCAATTCATTTTGCAATTGACAGAAGTTCCCCAACTGGAGCCAGCTGTTGTCTCCCAAAAATAACAGTCATTTTTGACACAACATTTTAATTATTTTGGTCCTACAGACCAAAATTGTATCTTCCATTTTCAAAAATTTGTCTTAGATATTTAGATTTCTCATTTTCAGAGCTTCTCATAAAATCTACAGACTTTGCAAGTCAAGTTCAATGGATTTTACATGTTGATTTCTACAGACTTTGTATTTTCAGTTTCTACAGGCAGGTTCATTTATACAGATTCAAAGATTTTTGCAGGCGGTTTTAGTCAAAGGAATCGGTTTTCAAACACTTAGTCATTTTTTGGGATTGTTTCAATGCCTTGGTTCAAATAGAAATCTCTATTGGCAAACACCAGTAACAAGTTCAACGTCTTTGACAAGAGTTAAGCGCTTCATCAAGGTTCAAAATTCAATCGCTTTAATTGGTTCATCGGCTTCCAAACATTGAACCAAATCAAGGTGGCTTGAACCGTTGAACCATTGAACCACTTTGGTTCAAAGGTTCAACGAGTTCAACAGTTCAATGGCAGGTTCAACCAAAGGAACAGTTCAATGGATCGGTTCAACCAAGCAGTTCAATGCTTTATTTCACTCAGATGGTTCATTTCATTTGTTTCAGTGTCTTTTGGTTTGATCATTTGGTTTGTCAGTTGATTCGAAGCCTTGTTTGAACCATTGAACCAAATTTTGGTTCAACGTTTAGGTTCAACGAAAAGGTTCAACAACAGGTTCATTCACCTAGTTCAACTGTTGGTTCGAAGGCAAGTTCAAATATTTGGTTCAAATGCTTACTTTATCGGCTTGTTTTATTCGTTGAACCATTGGCTTAAACCATTTTGGTTCAAATCCTTGGTGCAACCGATTGGTTCAACGCCAAAGTTCAACCAATTGGTTCATTGGTTCAAAGGGACTTGGCGTGCTTCATTGAACCTTTGAACCAGTTTAACTAATGGTTCATCGGCCAAGTTCAAAGGGACAGTTCAACACAAAAGAAGACTTTACAAAGGACAAGTGCCCTTACGGAGGGCACTTAATCAAGAAAAACACCTTTCTAGAGGATCATTTCTTTTAAGTAAACTGAAAAGTATTTTTTCAGATTTGTTTAAGGCAAAACCTGAAGACTTGTTCAAATACTTGGTGGAATAAAATTCCCCAGACTTTTGTCCGTGGGAATTTTCCTCAAACTTTTTGCCTGCGGGAATTTTCCCCATACTTTTTGTCCGCGGGAATTTTCCCCAGACTTTTTGTCCGCGAGAATTTTCCCTGGACTTTTTGTCCATGAGAATTTTTTTGCGAAACAAATGTCCACAAAATTACCCTCGGGGAGATTTCAAGTCAAATACCCACGAATAATCCCCAGAGAAACATTCGCAGGGAACGTTTATCTAAAGGATTTGTCTGCGGGGACTGCCAAAGCACAAAGGGCTGTTGAAAGATCTCGAAGGGCAGGTGCCCTTGCGGGGGACTCTTGGTGGCCGAAATAAAAGACTATTCAAACACAAGGTAAGTCTAAGCCGACTGGGTAAGGCCAAAATTCAAAAGAAGACCAAGGGGTGATGCCCATAAAGACGTCAAATTTAGCATAGCCGACTAACTGTTGGAAGCATATTGATGGGCATGCAAACATCAATTTTAAAGGCAGTGAAATAGCCGTTGATCCTTTGATCCACAGACCTGAATGCATTTCCAAAATTCAAGACAAAAACCAGCTGAAAGTGAGGAAAGACAGAATAATGGATGAATCTAGGACCCGATTCAATCAATCTAGAAAAGAGGAACGATGAAGACAAGATCAGACTGACAGCTGGACATTGAAAGTTGTAATCTTTCAATTACGTAGCTTGTTCATCTACATTGAAAATATCAAATGGGTAAAAGGCCCCAAAGTTCTAACTAGTCTTCCTAACATTTCCCAACGCATCATGATGTATTACTGTTCTCGAGTCCTTCTTGAAGTGGCTATATAAGGGACTTTCTTTCATTGTAAAAATATCATCTTTTTGACAAATTGAACGAAACTCTGCCGAAATTGAGAGGCATCATTGAGACTTTGTGATCATTCTATTGATCATATTCTTTTAATGAAAACAAGAGACTTTTTCAGACTTTGTGCTGTGATATATTTTTTGTTTCATTAATTTAATAAGCAGAATTAGTAAATTAGTCAGGAAGGCGTCCTGAAGAATCAACTGTGGAGAAACTTTGTGCCCCCATAGCTGCCTTGTAAAGGACTTTGAGAAGACTTTGAGCTTTCATTGCCCTTCGTATATCACTCTTGAGTACTTCAAGTGCAGACTTTGTGCTGTGTCTTGATTTGCTGGTTCTCATACTCCCAATTACGCTCTACTTTAATTTCCAAGAGTATTCTTGTGGCTGGCTGAATAGTTTTTCTTGAAAGAAGAGGAGAGTTGTCTATCATTCCCTTGAGTTTTTCCTTTGTTTTGCATACATCATCTCTGAAGAAAGAGAGATGGATGTCTGGTCCTACCCTTGAAAATTATTATTTTTTGTTTATACATATACATAGCATATCCATAGGGAACCTCCCTTTGATGAGAGGAGAGAGCAGTCTCCTTTCTATGTGATAAACTTACACATTAGGATGACTAATCTTCTTGTTTTGGCTGATAAGACCTATTTTGTTTACCAGTACACTGATAGACAAAATATTCAACCAACAGGGTTCAAAATCATAGTTTGGACAAATTTATTTTTACATTTGATTTTTGGAATATGCCATTTTGAAAAGTGAATACTCAATTATAAAATAAAATAGGTGATATAAGGGTGTAAAAGGTGATAAAGATGTTTTTTTACAAGTATCATAATCTTTTTCATCAGAAGCTATTTTATGAGTAAAGGCAAAACCCCAATAGCATTCCCTTTTATGAATTGATTGTTGTTTTAGCACCATGGCAAAAATTGTAAGCTTAATCTCTAAAAGTACATGATTAACACTAAAAAACTACAAGGAATGGAGCATAAACGTGGAAAATACAGTTGTTTTTAATGATTTGTGGGAAA
Source organism: Torreya grandis (assembly GCA_037957365.1). Taxonomy (NCBI): domain Eukaryota; kingdom Viridiplantae; phylum Streptophyta; class Pinopsida; order Cupressales; family Taxaceae; genus Torreya; species Torreya grandis. Next base: position 1,988,595 of record JARHVA010000282.1, on the reverse strand, counting down.
TAATGGAGAGAAAAAATATGCCACCCATTAAACCTGTAAAATTTCTTTAATATTAAAAATAGGATAAGCATTCCCTTGCTTTATTAAAATTGGCGTGTTCTACAAATGTGATTATTCATATTGAAGATATTGAAATAGGTGTATGGAAAGAATTAAAAAGATATTTATGACAAACAACATGCCAATAAAAATATTGATATCTTAGTGATGTTGCCTAATAATACTCTTAGAACTGAAGAAGATGTATCATAATATCTCTCTCGCATGAAAAAAATTGAAACAAAAGTATTGTACTACATGTGGTAAAATTGATGATGAAATGCTCATATCCATAATTTTGAATGGTCTTCAATATTTTTACACCAATTTTGTCTAAATGTTGCAGCTTATTGATAAGCTCAGTGGTGTAACATTTTACTGTATTTGCAAGTTATTAACTCAACATGAGTGATAGTTTGTAAAGAAGAATAGTTTACATACTGAAGAAGCCCACTACACAAAATCTAGATTAAATCACAGAGGTTATCACCATGTTTAAAGGTAGTTTCATAAAGATTCTCTAAAACACTCGCTTAGACATTCTCTAATACACTCTCCACAACATTCTCACTCGCACTCTCCAGAATCTTCCAAATTCAAACATCACCATAAGCACTCTTCACACTCTGATGGCTCTTCCAATTATTTATCTTCTTTTATATCTCATCAGCACAGGAAAGAGCCTAAATGTTTCAAATGTGGTGGTATTAGACATCTTGCAAATGCATGTCCTTCTCAATGACCCCACTCTCCATACAAAAAGAGAGTTGAAGCTAATAATATGGATAATTATAGTGGCATATCTTTTGGTTACTACAACTATTCTAGTTATTCTGATACTTCCTCTGATCAGAAAACATAGGATATGGCCAAGGTCTATGGTTCAGATAGATTTGACATCCTATTTTGAGTGATTAGTGATTCACACATCTTGTTCAAGTTACTAGGCTCAAGACCAAGATCTCTTGTAGTAGCAATTTTGGGGTTATGTTCTTACTTTCTTCTAGTTTTGGCTTTTTATACGTGATATTAATGACATATAATAGGTAGGTTTGTTTGATTTTGTTTCTCTTGTTACACAGTTTCTTACCTCATGTTTGATAGAGGGAGAAGATATATCATTGGTTGGTATTCAATCAGTCATCGGTGATAGTACAAGCTGATAGGGGTTGCTAGCACCAACACTATTGAGCAAACGTCATCAACATTTGCTGGACATCAGGGAGATGTGCCATACATAGTATAGGTTAGTCACTTTGATGGGCTTCTAGGTGGAGCCTTATGTGGATGGATGTATTAATATAGGCCTTGATCATGTTCTACTATAGTACATTACAATAATCATAGGGTATGAGTAGGCTTTAATTGTATCCATCAACCTTTAATGCCATAACTCACAGGGTGGGATTTTGTGTGAAGTGGCATTAGTTTTAGTTAGTATTAGGATATACATTACACTAGTTATAGTTACTTCAGAGTTTCTTTGATGACTTCAAAGTCATTTATCCAATGTTTTTATTATATACCCCTTTAGATCAAGTGTTTTTTATTATAAACATCATCTTTCATGACATCTCTAAACCTTCAAAACATTTGATATATATATATATATATATATATATATATATATATATATATATATATATATATATATATATATCTGTGTGTGTGTGTGTGTGTGTGTGTATATATATATATATATATATATATATATATATATATATATATATTAAATTTATTTATTTATTCGTGCAGATGTCCCCTCATTTGTAACATATAAATATTTAACCAACCCTTAATTTAAAAGGAATGATTGTCGAGTCTCTTAAAAACAAATTGTTATTGCTATTCTTCATTTTTAGCATTTATTTTTTGGAAATATAATAGAGTGGTTCATTTTTTGGGATTGCCCACTGAGACGTTCAAATAAAAGATTAATTTGGAGGTTGTCTCTACATTTCATCCCGCTTTATTATATATCTTTCTTCTTGTAAGTTTGATGGTGACTGAAATATTTAACGGGGTCATTTTTTTTTATATTAATGGTAAATATAGGTTTTAAAGAAGGGCTTTATCCTTTGTCAATGAGAATTAGATAAAATAATATTACTCTAAAAAAAAATCAAAGAACAATTCAACATAACAATATTAAAATAATAATAATATATAGCTATTATTTTTCTTTTGTGTTTTGAAGGTCATACTCAATGGTTTTAGTTCTTTTTTATTCTTTTTTTTTTCACTTATTATTGTCCATTCCCCTCCTTCCCTTGAATTAGATAAAATAGGAATGGAAAGTTTAAGAGCATCCTTTGAATTATGATTCAATAATAGAAGTTTGATTAATAAACCTTCACCTTTCAAATTAGATTTTAATTGTGTTTGATCCATCAAACCTTCATTATATTTATATGTAATATTATTTTTGGATTCCTTGACCATGGTCTCCTCAGAGAGATTTTTTTCCATATGGGTTTCATTTTAAAGGGACTTGATTCCTAGCTTGGTACAATATATTAAGCACCTATACGCTATTACATATCAAAAAATCTTTCTTATTCTTTCCAAATTCAATGTCATTTGTTAGAAGAAGTCACAAGTCAAATCTTAAGCATTTCAAATCAATTCAAGAGTTAATATTGTTAAAGTATCAATACCAAACTTTTAATTATATATTTATATTCAAAGAGTTCAATTGCCTAATCACTCTAGGTAGGTGAATTACATATGGCTCTAATTAAACTTTATGCTAGTGAACATAGATGGAACGATGTATAGCGCATATCTATAATGTACCTTTTCAATGTTGGGAAAAAGTTGTGAATACAATTGTCTGTCTTCTCAATAAAAGACCTCATAAAGCCTTGAATAATGTTACTCGTGAAGAAGCAGGGTTAGGGAAAACACCAATGTAAGTAATTTTTTTTTGGCATTGGTTTTGCATTTAACAAAACATATATGTTTGTTGGCTGGAATAATTAATCTAAGGCATACAAATTAATTGATGTCTCTAAAAAAAAGATCAAGATCAGTAGGGATGTTTTTGTAGATGATAAAATACCATTGTTTTATGATGATGGTAAATATAAAAAAAGTATTGCATGGGGTCACTACTGATGATATTTATGGAACAATTTCTAATTTTAAAATTGATCAGGGCATAGAGTTAAAAAAATTAGAAGATTTAGAATCTAGGGATGGATTTGGTGGTCAATACATGATTTCTAAATCTTCATAGTAGGATTAGGAGGGCCAACACAAGAGACCAAATTGGTACCACACCACACTGAAGAATGTTCGAGACGCTGAATTACTTGAGTTGATGGGTAGGTAAATTATATCTACAATATTAGGAAAGTGAATGATGCAAGGAGATGGGTAGGTAAATTATGTTATTATTATTATCGTTTCTCAAATAGTTAAGTCTTGCATAATTAAAGATGCCACGATAAAACCTTAATGTAATCCTTTCATTGAGGTTGGTTTAGGTGATGGGGACATGTAGATAAGACACAATAGTGATGTTTTCACCTCTGTTTGAGCTCAAAGACTTCAAGTCATGGTCTTTCTAAAGAACATGTATTATAAATTTCATGGAAACCTTCTTGTTTCTCTACACTACCATCCTCATTTTCATGGTCATGAAAATATTAGATGACATTTTCACCATTTTTAGAAATTAAGGCATCACCTGTGCATTTGGAGGATTGATCTTTATTTTTGCACATTGCAAAACTAGAATTTTAGGTGCCCCTTACATACAAAATGATAAAAATAGGGATTTTGAATTTGTTTTAGTGTTTTGAGTAGTTTTTGCTGACATGTGTGGGTAGGCGGGCACAACAACCTAGATATGATGTTTTGGATGTCCTTAGCGAGGAAGTTATTAACTACCACAAGCACAGGTCTAAAAGATATGCCAATGCTTGGGATAGATCCTATGTAGGGATAGTTAAGAGTTTTCAGAGGAGTCCCTATAAAATTTTAGTGGTGTATCTAACTCAGTGGATCATGGCTACACCAAGGGAGATGGTTTAGGTCCTAATATTGTAGGCACCTTCCTTTTCATTTACACTATTTTACTAAGCACCAACATGAAGTGAAGAGTAAGGGATTCTCATGTTCCTATCAGTAGTATTAGTATTTTATCTATTTATCTCATGATGTATAGTCCTATTAACCTTAGTTTATAAAATTTATGATAATATTGTAGCTTCTAACACCCTTTCCCATTGGGATCAAAAATTTCCTTTTCCACTTATGACCACTCTCAATTTGGTTCATGATTTTGTTTGATTGTTTACATGTAGGATGTTCTTTGGCTATAAAATACCCATCCAATAATGTAATACATACAACTTCAATATATAATATCAAGCTTTGGAGTGGGATGGAGGAATATGGAGTACCAAATGACTATGAAGCAAATAATGCATAGGTTTTATGATCATGTCAATGCTAAAATTAGAATAGGTGAAGGTTTGTAAGAATGTTTTTGAAGCAACATTGGTGTCAAACAAGGATTTTGGTTATTATCCACTCTATTTGGGATAAACATTAATAATATAAAGGAGTGGATAAATAAATTTGGTGGAGGGGGCATTCACTTAGCTAGCTATATGATAAAAGTACTTATATATGCTCTTGATTTATCCTAATTGGAAAAATAATACGTATTTTGAGAGAACACCTGAGGGATCTATATAGAAGTGGTGGAGAATAAAATTACCTCAAGATGTATTTTCATAACAAGCTTAGTTGGGATACCTATAGGGAAAAAATAATAGAAGGGGGATCGAAGGATTTATACTTGCTAAAAATAGATATCATGTTACAAAATTATAGGATTGGAAAACCCATAAAACCTTGTTTAGTATCCTTGTCACATCCGTAGTATATTTATGGATGTGAAGTCTGGGGAACAATGTGTCAAATTTAAATTTGAGATGAATAAAGAGAATCACAAAAATCTAATCAAAATCAATGCCAAAATTAAAACATTAATTCCTTATACTATTTTCTAAGCTGAAACATGTACTTTCCCATTAGGGTCAACATGGATGACTTGGTTGTCAAGTTACTTAAATGAGACACAAAGTATGGATAATCATCGATGGCCTCGAATGGTGGTAGAGGAAGAGCTAATAAAATGGAAGAACACATAAAGTATATGATTGAATAGTACATTAACATGCAAAAGTTTCCAAACACTAATGAATAAATAAAAAGCATGTGTGAGAGAAATTTAGGATAACTATGTGGACAAATAAACTTAGGCATAAGAAATAATACCATGTCAAATAATTTAATCCTACATGGGATGATGTTGAAAATTCATACATGTGATTATAAATTAAATGAAATGGAAAAAATTTGATGGCTCAGTTAAGGACTAGCGCACATGATCTCAGGTGTGAAATTAGAAGGTATACAATGCCTAAAGAAGAGAGGGAAAATAGAACATGCCCATTTTTAAAAAGAGGGTGGTGGAGACGGAATGGATATATATAATGGTGTGTACAATGACAAATGAGTCAAGTACGATGACAAACCTAAATGTTCATAAAACATAATTTCCTTGTTTGAGGAGGTAAGGCTAGATAAAACATTTTTTTTATCACGATCAATAATAAAATCTCTATCATCAAAAAGAGAATCGACAAATTTCATAAATCTAACAAGCTAATGCTTATATCAAGCGATTGTGTGAGAACACTCTTGTTATTAATTTTTTCCCCATAGACTATTTTCTCTCATCAACATTATTTAGATATTTCATTAATTAATTATGGGGATTTCATGTTACCAAACCAATAAACTCTTTTGATAAATAGTTTTGTGGATCTTAGAGATAGTAATGATGGTCAAAGGGAACTCCACATGGATGAACTTCCTAATGAATGTTTTATCTTGGAATGTTATAGGTTTCACAGAGTCCTCTCAAAGATTCTCTATTTGAGTTTCCTGTCAATAGTTGGGATCTTTAGATTTTGTTTGGTTGCACAATAAATGAAAATCTCAATGTTTATACTGCAAGTTTCTCTGAAATATATTTGGTTTGATGCCACTCATTTTTCCACTTTGAATGAAGATCTTAATGGTGCTAATATCTTGTTTTCCCCTAAATTTCCCCCTTTAATTATTGTCCCAAGGAGTTATTTGTCACAAGGAGTGATTTGGATTTTCCTTAATATTAATGGTCATTCATTATGGTTCCTCAATATATATGCCCCCAATGATGGTCTTGACATAATGGTTTCATGGTGTAATTCTACTAACAACTTACCCCTCTCTACATGGCTTGTGTTTGGGGTTTTTCATATGGTTGAGAATCACGATGGGATGGTGTATGGGAGAATATGAGGCATGCTTTTATTTTAAAAACCGACGGGGTCTAATGGACTCTAGCCTCCAGTAGTGGCCATTAACTACCATTACTTGGTTTACATAGTCTAACTATTACACCAATGATGATAGGGTTCTTAATATATTAGATAATTATATGTTTTTAGAGAAAAATTTCTTCTCTTTCACTCTTTTTGATGGATAGATTATCATCATGAATTATGAATATGTTCTATCAGACAATAATTCCATCAATTTTAAAGTGGAGTGGAATGAAAACCACTTCAAAGTGACATGCAATCAATTCCTCCAGAACACCTCGCTCCTATTCCATGAGGGAACCATATATCTCATTGTCAAAGTGTGGAATTCATGCCATGACCTTCTTATGCCACCATATAGATTAAGTTTTAGAATGAGGCCATCCTCCACACCACCACCTTTCTCTATCATTTTGATAAATATATAGCACAAGTTCATAAGTGGGTTGATGGTGCTATACTCAAATAATACCATAGAATATATTCTCTCCTTGAGCATAATCCATTTGATTCACTATTGCACACCTTGGTTGCCTCTCTCACACACCAAATCAAAGTAGTTAACAATCATGCGGCTAGAGGGGCACAAATTGATGCTCGCCTCCACTACATCAAAAGTAAAGATAAGGCCTTCAAATAATTATTTATTTCTCTTAGAGCAAAGTAACCTCAAGCCTAGATCAAGGCCATCAAGTCAGATTAATTAAAACTTGCTATCTCCTAGATATCACTGTTGCTTTTATGGACCACTATAAATTAGTATTCCAAGCCTGGGAGGAAATAGTGGAAAGAGCTCAACCATTGCAAGAATGCTTAGATGTTATTCCTCACAAGCTCAATCTAGTTGACAAAAAATTATGTGATGCACCTTTATCTCTTGATGAGTGTTTTCATTCTTTGAAATGCATGAGTAATAACAAAGCTCCAAGCATTGATGGGTTCCCCTATGAATTTAATAAAGCTACTTGGGATTTTGGGGGGTTGATTTGTTACATGTCTGAAAATAAGCTCTATATAAAAAGTCTTTGGGATCCCTTATAAATAAATTAAACATCAAATTCATCCCCAAGCTCAGAGATCTTGAGCTTAACCTTATTTTTTAGCCCATCATCCTCTTCAATGTGTCATTCAAAATCCTTACTAAATCTTTTTATAACCATCTTTAGCTCCTCCTACCTACCATTGTCAAACATGAGGAAATGGGGTTTATCAAAAATGGATATATCCTTAATAGTATTATTGTTGTTTGGGAAGAAATGAAGTGGGCAACGTCTTCTCATCAATGAACTGCCTTTCTCAAATTATATTTTGAAAAATATTATGATAAGATCAAGTGTCCTTTTATTATTATAATGCTTCAAGGTCTTGGATTTAGTCAATTTTTTATTTTGGTTGTCCAAATTCTATTCTCGTAAGGCTCAACTTATCTATCTATCAATGGGCTCAATTTTGATAGTTTTGGCTTCTTTTTCTCTATACGATAAGGTTATCCTCTTACACTAGCCTTATATAGTTTCTCTATTTAAGATCTTGGATATATTTCAGTTGATAAATCTGAACGAGGTCTCATCAGAGGTATTGTTCTTCCTAACAAACCCTCTCAAATCATCAATGGCCATTTTGTTGATGATACATCTCTTGTTCTTGAAGAACAAGAAAAATATTGTATGGAGTCTTTGCATTTCCTAGACTTTTTTTGTAAAGCTTCTTACTTTAGCTTCTAGTGGAATAAAACCTAATGATTCACATAAAGTATGATGCCCATCCCAGATTAGTTACACCAATATAAATGTAAATGGATTCATTGAGGGGAATAATTCAATTTCTTGGGCATTCCCTTTGCCTTTGATAGTTACCCTATGCAGATGTGGCAATATGTCATGAATAGAGTAGAGAAAAGGGTTGAGTATCAGGGCACCAAACCCCACTCTTTAGCAAGAGAATTTCTAAGTGTGTACTAATATTTTGGTTGTCACTCATGTCTACTACTCCCATGTTGGGCCCCCTCTAAATCCTCATATAACAAGTTGACAAGTATTCTTAGATACTTTCTATGGTCTTATGCCAAATAAACACAAGGGTTCCATAGAGTTGTTGGGTATATTTGTTGTCTTCCTTATGACAAAAGAGGTATGGAGATTGTTGATATCTACATGCAAAACATTTCCCCTGTTAAATGGGTCATTAGAGTTGTTGAAGGAAATAAATATTAGAAAATTCTCTTAAGTCATTGTATCTCTTTTGGATCTTCCTAAGATAAATGTAGTTAGAAAACTCTCGATTTCTACACTTTGTTGATCACTCCCGTCCCAATTAAAATTGAGACCTCATTTGTAACCGAAATATTTTTGGAAAGTTTTTGAATTTGTTTAAACCTATTTAGAATTGGTTGGCAATGACTTTTATAGTGTTCTAGACCATAGTCATTCAATGATATCTTTTGGACATGTCCTAAAGCTTAATCTCTTTGGTAGTGTATGTGATATATTCGACCTTTATGTAGATTCAAGCCCAGATATGAAAGGTGGTCATAGAACTCAAAGATTTATAGGAGTTGTTTGATCACTGGGGGAGTGCTCATTATGCTATAATTCGCATCTCCCTGGATTGTCCACCATGGGGTTCTTCACCATCAACACCAAGAAGTTGGTAGAGTCATTCACACAACCACAACCATTTCTCCACCCCTCCTCCACAACCTAGGGTTTGGAGTCCATCGCCTCTACGTGGGAAAGTCATCATTGGTCTATATTGGTGGGATTCCCTGTTGGTCTTGAACATGTAGGTAGTGTGGTGCAACATCCTTTTGGGTGTGTCATTACTATTTCTTTGGCTCTCCCATACCCCATGGATTGATGGGTGGCTCTAGATCCTCCCTTTGTTAAGCCTTCATGATAATTCTTATATAATTAATTTGGTATTGTTTGATTTGTCATGCTTTGCTAACATTTTTTTTTTTTTTAATTGTTTTGAAGTGAATTTATCGCGTGTGATAAAATGTGATCCATAAATTCCAACTCTCTACTTTACATTGTACCTTCATATAAATTATTTTATTTACCTTGAGTTGAGCTCATTCATATTTAACAATACTGATGTACTATGAATTGATATGCAATAAAAATATGCCACATATGCAAGGTTTTTAGTGAGCTCTATAACTTCAGATTACATGCCATTAAACAGTGATCAAAAGCCCTTACTTGAATTTTTGTGTGAACCTCACGTACGTAAATTGGGCTAATATGCCCACTGACATCACGATGACGACATTCCATTGCAAGCTTTAACTCGTAACAACACTTAATTTTTTAAAAGTTAAACTAGCCGCACGTAAAAGATAAAGATGAGAAATTTAGGCAGTTTGAATCACAGCGTTGAACGGACCTCTAATAAATTTTTATTATTCACATAGTTTTAATCAATTTGAAAAGACCTCTGGGCTAACTTGAAATAATATTCCAAATTTGGAGTACTTCAACATCAATGCATTCATTTTTATTTTTATTTTTTCGAAAAGACACCAAGTAACGTGGAATGATTGCACTTATTAGTGTTTAAAGCTGATGAGCGTCGCTTCCTACTCGCACGCGGATTTCTCAATGGCAGGCAGAGAAGGGGTGGAATCGACCAGATCGGTAATTTTTTTACAATATAATTAATTTGAAGGTGAAATGCATTCGTTTAGTTTTTATAAATTTTGATAATTAAGATTGATGGCAGGTTGTTGAAGCGAAAGTCTTTTATCGCGACCAAGGAGGTCACCTGCAAACATTTTCTCCACCCACGGCCGAACGCATTGTGGGCGCTTAGGTTAAAACAGCAAAGAAAGTGACATTTACAGTAGATTTGAAGAGGATGAAGCATGTTGACAAATCGAAGTTATATTTGGACGTCGCGAGGTAAAATATCTGATCCATTCTATTCAACTTCGTTCTGAATCTGTATTAGAAATAAAGAAATTCAAATTAGTTAAATGAATTTAAGTGCTTCATAAAAATCTAAAAAGAGATGTTTGCAGTTGTTGTCCTCCCTGGTTGAAGATAGGTGCAGCGTAAATTTGTTCAGAATTATAGTGGATAGGAAGGCATCTCCATTTAAAATTGATTCTGTAGCAACAAATAAATATGTTGCAAGAGGGGGCATGTTATTTTCCCGTTTTCTAGATGCGTTGGAAAAGAAGACGAAAGAAATTCCTGGTCTATTAAGTGAGTAATTATTTAAATTTATTAGACCCGGAAAAGAAAGCACAGAGAGTATATTTGCTTATAAATTTATATGGGCTTCATTCTTTGGTTTTTATATCTGTGAAGTTTCATAGATTTAAGCTTTTTTTTTTGGTGAAATCGCTGATTTGGCGTGAAAACGTCGTGAAATTGGAGAAGAAAGTAGCCTTCAGTATGTGTTTCACGGGACTTCCCCAGTTAATTTGAGGTCCATCTATGAGAAGGGTATGGATCCAGAGCTAAGAAATTATGGATGAGATTACTTTGGAATGCACGCACTCACGAGCATTGGTTACTGCTCCAAAGAGGATAAATGGCCAAAGAGGTTGAGGTTGTCTGTATTCATGCTTCTCTTGCCCGGCCCTACAAATTACGTTGGAGAAAAGCTCATGTACGCTGTTGATCATGAGCTTCCCATAGCCACTGTTGAATGTCTACTTTAGTGTTTCTTCATCTTGTTAATTATGTTTAACTGGTACGCAAAACGCCCCATTTTATTTTAAGTGGTTTGATATGAAAAATGTCTCTGATTAACCTCAAAATATGATCGATCTCTGAAATGCTATAAAGTTACATTAAATTTCTCAACCATAAAAGTTAAATAAACATCGATTTGATAGAGAATTAACGAACATCTATTTCTAGAAAATAAACTAGGACAATTACTTATTTGCGTTTCTTTCAGCCAGAATACGATCTGACGATTCAACAAAATAAATAAATATTTGTTTATAAAATTTCATAATAATTGTTGCGGAAGCTTTAAATCTTTTCAAAATGTTAAAATTTAAAGTTCGGCTTTCTATTAAATTCCATTTGCTCAAGTCTCAATTAGAAAAAAATCACAAATATAAATAAACTATGTACACTCAATCTGAAAAAATCACAAATGCAAATAAACAATGTACAATTTTTGAAAATGAGACTTTCTAGTAATATATTTATTTACACATCTTTTGTTACCCGAACACTATGATCATAAAAATCAATACAAATATTTGACACTTTCACGAGAAATTTATAAACCTTCAAAATGTTAGATTTTTTTAAAGAGTAATTATTTATTATGTCAGAAATGTCTTTATTGGGTGTTAGCCCCTTAAATTTGTCTCATATAGGACCAAAACTTTTGGGAGATGCGAATGCTAAGCAGTTTTCTTAGGTGGATGTTCAATGATAGTTGTTATGTCCCTATTTTGCTCTAACAAGTTGGATATCAATTGGGGAAGATGAAAAGACCATGTATTGAAGGCTAACTTGGATGGCGGCAAAAGTAGAGGGTAGATGTAAAGATTGTGCAATGAGGTGGATTGGGACTTGTTTGATAGGCATCTTGCCAATGTGATGTCCCTGGGCAAAGGGATCGATAGGAGAACAATGATGCCAATATAAGTTATAGCTCCCTGAATGTTGTATTAGGAGTACAGGAGAAGGCCCTTGTGGATCGACATGGCAATCTAGGCTATGCACTGTCATGTGTTTGAGAAGGTTGAGCCAAACATTGTTAGTTAAAGCCCCGATAAAGGCTTGCTATAATGTAGAACTAGAGAATTGAGAGCACCATTCAAAAACCACAACATACTTGTTGAATCAATAAGATGGAGTTGTTGAGTTACATAGAACCAAATCCAAGGTAACAAGTAAAGGAGGTTTTGAGCATTGACATAGTGTTGAACCATTGATAGGGTTGAGGAGGAATGTGTGGCAGGTTGAAAGTGGTGTTGAGATTATTGGGGAGTCAGAACTATTGAGGTAGAGCTTGATGTAGGGCTTGAGTTAGATTGATCATCAAGATAATCATGAGTTAAAGTAGTGATTGTAAGGACCAAGTCGACCCTAATAAAAGAAATAGGGACTGATATCAAGATAAAGGATTAGATTCATGAATACCTTGATTTTTCACATAGCAATGGAAATATATTTTTTTTCTTATTAATGATGCATGTCAATTCAAAACTATTTGGTTAATGAGGAGTACATGCAAGATGTTGTTGAGCCCTGATCTTGGAGGAATACTTTCAAAAATGTATTCAATATTAAAACTTATTTATTTTTGTGCAAAGGTAAGCATTTAAATCTTATGGGAATAGAAAGTTGGTTACAAAACTAACCAACGGGTGAAATCACCCTATAATAAAAACATAAACTAACTAAAAATATATTTGGATCATAATATAATCCAACAAATTTCACATTGATCCAAAGGGGTATAAAATATCCGGAATAATGACTTTGAAATCATTAAAAGAATTTTTTAATAATTGCAAGTGGTGCACTACATTTCTGGGACTGACAAAAATTTGATGTCGCTCCATAAAGAAGCCCGTTCTTCTGAGTTGTGGCAAAAAATGGTCAATGAAAATGATCAAACTCTACTCATCCTTGATGATCATCATACTGTATTGCAACGGAACACAATCAAACATGTATAATTACATTGATTCACATAAGGTCTCACACATGAACCCATCCAAGTGACAAATCCGTATTGTGTATGGCACATATCCTTGGTGTCCAACAAAGGTTGATGACATTTGCTAACGTTGAAGGTGTTAACAATCTCTGTCAATTCATACTGTCATCGATCACTGATTGAAGACCAACAAATGCAATGTCTTTTTTCCTATCAGACGAGAGGTGACACTGCATCGAGAGAAACAAAATCAAGTATCTCTGCTCCATGACATGAATATCAGATATGGAAAGTCAAAAATGAAAATGAAAGCAAGAACACAATCCAAAAGATTACTACTACAATAAATCTCAATCTTGAGCCTAGTAGCTCGCACAAGATGAGTGAATCTCTATGCACTCAAAATAAGGTGTCAGGGCCATCAGAGCATAGACCTCGGTCATATAAAATGTCTCTTGATTAGAAGAAGTGTTAGAATAACTAGAGTAATTGGAGTAAACAAAAGATCTACCACTAAAATGATCCACATAATTTAATTCAACATTTTTTTATGTAGAGAATGAGGTCATCGCGAAGGACATATATCAACAAGATGTTCAATTCCACCACATATGAAACATGTGGGCTCTTTCTTGTGTTTATAAGATTTGAAAGACATTGAATCACAAGAACTATAGGAATGAGAATAATGTTTATGATGATGTCTACGTTTGGAAGACCTTAGAGAGTGTTGACGTAAATGTTGCAGAGATCATCGAGAATGATGTGGAGAATGTCATTGAGAGTGTTTTATAGAATGATTTTGAAACTTTTGTTGTACATGGCGATGATCTTTGTGTTAGGCTTTATTATTTACATAGTAATCCTTTTCAATAGGTACTTTTATTATTTGCAAATTATCTTTCATGTTAAGTCAATAATTCACATATGGTGTCAAATACGACACCATTAAGCTTATCATTACACTGTAGCATTTTAACAAAATTTGTGTATGTAGAATTAAGACCATTCAATGTGATGTAAATCATGTTATCAATTTTACCACTAGTTGTGTAGTATTGTTTCAACATTTTCATGCGAGAAACATATTTAGAGACATTTTCATTATCTATCAGTGTATTATTTAAAAGTTGCATAAGAAGGTCAATCTTTTTATTTACAAAATGTTTGTCATATAAATCTTTTAATGCTTTCCATGCACCAATTTTAACTATCTAAATATGAATGATAATTTATTTAGTGCAAGATAATTTCAATAGGGTGAGCGTATGCTTATCACATTTTTGATATTCAACTAGTTTCACCACTTTAGTTGGTAGTGTGGTTTCTTTCTCAGTGTTTTGTCATAAATTGTTAAATATGAGGGTGTTTTCCATGTTTATAATCCTTTTTTTTATAATTTTTAGATGATAATTTACCATTTTCAAAATTAAGACTGACAATTTTAGTCATGATGTTAAAAGTATAAACAATTCAATAAAAAAAGGAATTTTATTTGAGGTTTTGCCTTTACCTTTAAAAATAGCTTCTGTTTACAAGAATACAAAGATTTTCTAACTTTATCAACAAACAAAAAAAATACCTTATCACTCCTATTACACCCTTATATCATCATTTTCATTAAAAATCTTGGTATATCCTTATAAATTCTTTACACTAAAAATAAGATCAAAATATTAAATTTCATCAAATTACTAAATTAATCAAAAAATGATTTTGAAAGATTTTGAAACCTAGGCCTTTTCTTGTTTCAAGTGACCCACAAAAAACTCTATAACCACCTTGCCTTCAATAAATTACTGATGAACATGATCAAAATCTATTCATCCCTAATGAGCATTGTATTGTGCTACAGTGGAACAGAAGCAAGCATTATTTTTGTGTAAAGGTAAGCATTTAAAACTTATGGTAAGATAAAGTTGGTTAAAAAACCAACCAACGGGTGAAACCAACCCATAATAGAAACATAAACTAACTAAAAATATATTTGGATCATAATATAATCCAACATATGCAATTTTACTTTTGTAAAAATCCATCCAAAACAAACCTTGATACGTGTTGTCAGCCTCTTTCAACTTTTTTACACATGTTTTTTCCCATTGTTGATAGTTTCACCTAATCCGCCTCTCATCGGGGCATTTAGTATGGTGCAATTGGATGGTAATTGTGTTCTACAGAGTTTACATGTTTAACTAATTAATTGGGTTTTATTATAATATGTCTATTATTAATATATATTATATTATTATAGTATAGTATAAAATGTATAAATTATATATTATAATATATCAATATATTATATTATATAATATTAATAATATATATTATTATAGTATCATTATTATAATATTTATACATTTCAATGTTATGTTGAAGGGTTTCATGATAAATTTTAATTAAATATTAATTTTTTAGTGGAATTTTTACTCATGTATAATTTAGTCATTTTTTTCTAAATGACTTCCATGAGTAGTCGTGTCTGTAAATTCTTCAATTTGAGATTAAATTATTCATAACAAAATTTGAATGTAACTTCACATATATTCATATGAATTTTGTCTCATGTTTTACTTTAGGTTTGTTTTCTTTGTGTGTGATGTAATATGCTTGTGAAATAAATAAATTTTTACACTGAATGCATCTTTTACTAATAGAAAGATAGTAAATATTTGTCTTCACATCAAAACATGTTGAGACATAAATGTCGTGATAAAAGTGAATGCAAAGATATGGCTCATAAATGCGGTCCACTGTCCGGTTGTATAGTTGAATAAATGACTTTAATGGACTATTCCATTTGGAAGCAATTGTTTCATACTTCATGACCTAATGGTCACATGATGAAATCATAAATTGATGTGTTTTTACCATGTATCAACATAACCCAATTACCATAGAAATTTTTAGCCGACCATTTGGATTACAAAAGGGAACGTCCATTGAACTATAATTCAATTTGAAATGGAGGTTTCTGCTCATTTTTGTGGAAATTTGTTATAGCACTAAATGTTACCTTCATAACGAGTGAGTTCATGTGATTTAGTTATAGGTTTCATGTGAGGTGAAAATGTTGATTCACACTCATTTAATTTATAAAACCCTGCTTTACCAGCACAAAAAATTACATCTATGTTCTATGGTGTAACATACATTCTTCAGTATGGTAATTTAAGCATCCATAGTGGGAGCTATAACAACAGGGGTGCTACCTAATTTAAGATACCTTATATCACCACAATGTTTAGAGAGAGTCTTTCATTGAGGAAGTCTTTCCATTTTTCATGTAATTTGATTTTTTTATAGTTAAAATAGTCAGAATTTTTGAATATTTTTTGCAAACACGTCTAAGTTGCCGCATGACCTACATTCCCTACATCTTTAGAGGATTTGTTTGATATTTGACACTTTTTATTATTTATTTGACACTTATTTCAAACATGTGTTGGGTAATTAAAATATTACGGTGGAATCTAAAGATTGTGTTGACAAATGTGACATGTCATTGAAGTTTTTATATGTATCTTCCCAGGTTTCTTTGATTCCATTATGTGAAATACCTTATTATTTCCTCTTAACATTACCTTGAAATATTTCACCGCTTTCATGTTCTTGATGGCCTTTCCATTCCCACCACTTTTCCATTGCTCAAACTCACTATGAAATGGAGCATCTCCTCTTGCATAGCTCATTGCTATAGATTTAATCTCAGTTCAAGTAAATGGATGCAATGGTAGCAGGTGCATCTCCAATGGAGTATCAGAAAGGGTCTTTAGTATGTAATTATCTACATAAAAAATGGACATTGCCAAAACAAATTTTGTGGAAAATAAAACCCCAGAGTAGGCCCATGATCTGTTAAAGGGCCTAAACAAAGGATGCATTTTTGTCATTTTTGATGCGATGCCATATATTCCAATCTTTCTATCCGGTTTATGTGGTTGTAAAATTGTTGGACCTATATGCAAAATTGGAGGATTTGGCTTTGAAAGATCTTGTGATTCCTTATTTCTAATTATTTTTCATGATAATCATCTTTCATGTTAATTTTAAGCTAGACTTTTCGTGTTGGTATTTTCTAAAAGATCCCCTGTACACCAAGAGATTTATGGAGTTATTTTAAACCTTTTAGAGAGCATAGCCTTACCATTCCTAGAAGCGAAGTACTTCAATAAAATACCCAACTATGATGAGTCTAGAATAAATTACAAGTTAAGTATGAAGAGATTCCTAATATTATTGTGGGTATCTAGGTTTAAGAGCAATATCGATCTCTGAAAGATTTTGATATCACTAATGAATCCATTATTGTGATTGAGGAAAACCATTATTCAGGGTGAGAGATAGTGAAGATGAGGGACAATAATAAGGTATCTCAAATGAAGCATATGAAGAAGTAGAGGGAAATACATGTTTAAAGTTCAATGACACATGTCACATATGTGATTGTATTATATGTCTTGTATCGAACTATTTTAGTTATCTAATCCATGATTGAAATAGATGTCATATCAATGAAAATAGTTGTCATAAATCCCATAGTTCCTTTAAAAAATGTTGAGCAAGCAACGTGTGATAATTTAAATAGGTATAAAAACAATTAGATAAAAAATATGACTACATTAACTATATTTACAAAAAAAATCCATTCCCATTGTCAATAACACTAACAACAATAATTGTATAAAATCAAAATGTTTTCATGTTAATTTTAAGTTAGATTTTTGGTGTTGGAATTTTCTAAAGTATATTATTTTCCTTGATAGATTTATGGGATTATTTTAAACATTTTAGAGAGCATGGCCTTACCATTACTGGAAACTAAGTACTTCAATAAAATGCCCAACTACAAAAAGTCTAGAATAAATTACAAGGTGAGAATGAAGAACTTCCTAATATTATTGTGGGTATCTGGATTGAAGAGCAATATCGATTTCAGAAAGATTTCGATTGCTATCACTAATGAGTCCATTATTGTGATTGAGGACATGCATTGTTCAAGGTGAGATGGGTAGTGAAGGTGAGTGGCAATGATAAGGTATCTCAAGTGATATATATGAAGAATCTGAAGGAGATACGTGTGTAAAGTTTAGTGACATGTCACATATGTGACTGCATTATATATCTTGTAACAAATTATTTTAGTTACCTAATACATGATTGAAATAGGGGTCATGTCAATTAAAATTGTTGTCAGATATCCCATAGTACCTTTAAAAAATGTTGAGAATGCAACGTGTTCAATTTAAATAGGTATAAAAATAATTACTCGAAAATCTTGACTAAACTAACTATATTTTTAAATTTTTTTCATTCCTAGTCTCAATGACACTAACAACAAAAATTGTATTAAAATTGGTAAATCATGATTTTTTAAAGTGAAAGAATGTAAATCAGAAGTCATACTTCACTCCAAACCCGTGATTGTTGACCCCATCTCACCTTTTCTATGAAGCATTAAGTAACAATAATCTAGGTGATATGGAGAACCCATTATCAAATCTCAAAACAACATTTTCTATTACTGAAAGCATCCTTCTCAGAGATAGAATAACATTTTTTTACATATATTAAAAAAAAGGTCCTAGCATAACTTACACCTTGGGTTAATTTCTAGTTTATTTGTTCATTTAGAACTCCCATCATTTGTAACATTTGAATATTTAACCAACCTTTATGTTAAAAGGAATGACCAGTGGGTCTCTTAAAAAAATTTGTTATCATTATTCCTCATTTTTACCATTATTTTTTTGGAAGTCTAATTGGGTGGTTCATTTTTTATGATTTCTCGTTGAGATGTCCAAATAAAGATTACTCAATAATTTGGAGCTATCTTTGCATTGCATCCCACTTTGTTACACTAGAGGTGTTATATTACAAGATGAAGGATATATTCATTTCATGGTTTTTAGGGATACATTCTCACCTATCAACCATTTTTAGTTTATTATGTTGTTTTTCTTGTAGGAATATGTGGCAAGAAAATAGAGTCTTTGTTGTGTAAGTTTTGTACTCCATGTTGGTATGTTATAATATCGTAGCATAGAAACCTTTAATTTGCATTATATTTAAAATATATTTTTTGTCTGAAATAGGAAATTAGGGTGCCCAAGATGTTTGATCAAGTATGGCACATAGCTTATTTAGTTTTTCTTGCCATATAAGATGTATATGTTTTCCAAAATGTAAAATTATAGTGTTGAAGATATATTGTTCAAGAATGACACACAAACTTGTGTTTTTTTTATGTGATGATACTATTGAAATATATTATGTAATGATTATGTTTCAGTGATATAGACTAGTTACTTATTTTTTACCAGTCAGCGTGTAGATACAAAAACTCTTGGTATAGCTGATGAACTTATTTTTATTTGTTAATGACAAATAATTTGTTATAAATTTTACATGCTTTTATTTATAAACAAATGTTACTAAATATCCATGAGAAAGCATGAAAAAAAATGGGGAAGGCGGAATGGGAAAATGGGTCATAAGCTTAATGAAATATAAGTAAATTTTACTTAAAACTATGTTTCAAATTATTATTTTCCAATATTTAATTCCAAATATGCTATGCCATCATTACTTATATGAGACAAACATAAAAAATACATATAAGCAACAAATTTATGTGTTAACTTTAATATTAAAAAATATTTATTAAATTTCAAAAAATAAATGTAAGAACATTACAAACTTCTCAAACATAAACTATGTTAAGAAATATTATGTTTGTAAAACTTTTGCAGATGCAATAATTTTGAACAACCTGACATTGTTTAAAAAAAGATTAGATAAATTTTTTTTTGACAATATGCCTACTTGAAATTTAGTTTCATGGACTTCAATGATTAACATATGTGTACAAAATAACATAATGTAAATAATTTACAACTACCCTATCATCAAATCATATCACTTATAACTACACCTTGTTTACCACTACAAATAGATGATATGCAATTAACATTATTTCATACTTGTTTCATTCATCAATATTATGGATGATTTTACCAAATATGAATGGACAAAATCACATGAAATCAAGAATCGATGCAAGAACACAATTAGAAATTAAGATTCAATTGATTTGTATTTTAATTCCAATGGTAAAGGCAGGAATAGGAAAAATTTGAGGCAGAGTATGTTTCCTTCCTTGAAGTCTTTTGGTTTTTATTTGTGTGTTAAACTTTAGAAATTAAGATTCAGTTTCTTTGTATTTTAATCCCAATGATAAAGGTTGGAATAAGAAAAATTTGAGATAGACTATGTTGCCTTATTGAAATCCTTTGGTTGTTCGTTATGTGTCAAACTTCATACCCTTCCCAAAAGCAATCCATGGTTATAAGAGTGATTCCACATGAAATGTTTTTTGGATTTATTTTGCAAGACACATAAGATGATATCATCTTGAATCTAAATCATCATCGGGATGTGAATGCCCAAGTTTTATTAAATATTTTATCTACACGAGTTGAATTGATACTTGGGCATGCATCTTTCCTCGTTAAGCAATAATGGTACATAAGAGGTTATCATTTTAATATCATTAATGATGTATGAAATACATCATAAAAATTCCAATAAATTAATTTTCTACTTAAAGAGAAGATTCCCAACATATCAAGGTATAAAAGAATCAAATATATACCAAAATCATTGTGAAAGAGGTATGCAAACTAGAAAAATTGAGGCATGGGATGCAAACCTTAGCTAGAAGGGCCATTGCCATAAATCTTAAAAATTTAATTTAGAGCCCTAAAAATGTTGATAAAGATGAAGAAGCACCACATAGTATATGGGATGAAGATGAAGAAACACTACAAGGATATATAGGATGAGGATATTCATGTAGAAGATGGGAATTTTAGACGAATAAAAATACCCTCCATACTTAAAGGTAGAAGAAGATAAGGAAGATATAGAAAATAGCCCACCACACTTTAATATTAAACAGTTATTAGATTTGAAAGATGAAGAGGAGCACTATGCTAAAAAATAGATAAAGAAGAGAAAATTTTGAAGAAAGCCTTTGAAATTGGGGGAAAAAATGAAGCATGCAATGTTATGGGAATGAAATCTAAGCCTTTGGGTTAAAAGCCCTCATCATTCTTCAAGATTTGACTCTCTTTTTTGACACTGATAGGAGGGTTTGAGATGAATAACCACATTTGTTATTAGAAGGAAGCTCATGAAAATCCAATGAATTGAAGGAAAAGGAAGAAATTCTATGGAAGGTCCCCTACTTGGCTTATTTTTGTGTATTTAAAACCTTAACATGGAATTGACACACATCATTTGGTTGTGATGTTCATAAAACACTAAATCACTTATGATGTTTGGCGTTAAAACCGTATACCTCTCTAACAACATCAATTTGTAGAAGATATGTTTCAAGATTCTACAATATTTTGACTTTGCTTGCATGGTTGACCTTCTAAGACATGCATCACCGTTTATCAAGAAAATGACATTTAAACCAAGCATTTTAATGTGGCAAATTTTGATATATGCATGTAGAATCCATAAAAATATGAAGGTAGAGAAATATTAATGCATCACATTTATAAATAGAACATTGCATATATATATAGCACATTGCATAAATTCATAAGAGTTTACACCCTACAGTAGAAGAACTTTATGAAAAGAATTGGTTTGATAAAAAAAATAATAAGATTCAGTTTAAGGAACCCTTCCAAAGAGATAGTGGGTTGAATCACCCTCCCTCCATTCCAATGCAGAGCAGTGTAAAAGTGCTTCTACATTCTAAGGTTTGAGAGAAGATATCAACAAAGCACTCGCCAGAAAAATTTTGTAGTGTGTTTAAGGTAGGTAATGTATTATCCCTCCAAGATGCCCAAGCTACAATCTTTGTCAAATGATGAATTTTTCAAAAGATGTAATTGGATTCCATTTATGTTCATTTATAGCGATTGACATTTTAACATGACACGCTGAATAAGGTTAACATGACACACTAGACAAGATTAAGATGATACCTTAAGACTGCTAAGCATCTTCCAATATGACCATTCCATGATTATTAGAGTCACCTAATAGGTTTTTCATGATCCTCACCACACTTACATTTTAAATTCGCATTAAAAACAATTTATTCCTATATATTTGATTATTGATCATATTTTCATAAATCAATGGGCATATTAGTTTCAACAACTAATCATATCTTTAAAATAAATTATAAATGACACGTCAATATAAAAATTATAATGTGACTTAATATTAAATTTAAATTATATAAAGTAACATTTATAAGAAAAATATGAAGTACCAAAATTAGAGGTGCAAACCACCGCTTCCATACCACTTTGCTTCCATATCTTTAATTTTCTCAAGGACCGATCATTATCAATGAATGGACAACTTTTAGTACAGATTGTAATGATATTCTCATAGTTTTAATCAATTTGAAAAGACCTCTAGAGTCTAGAAGTACTTACCTTACATCAATGCATTCATATTATTTTTTAAAATATACCAAGTAACGTGAAATGATTGCACTTACTAATTTTCACATTAAAAGATATGTGTTATGATTCATTTTCTTTAATGTGATATTAAAGAAAATACATGCTTTAAAGAAATATGTGCTTTAATTTTAATTATACTATAAACAAATTATAATATAAATAGGATAGGTGCTACGATTGGAATCGGTTTAAAATAAAGTGTTACTTCCTACTTGCATGTAGATTTGTCAATGGTAGGTAGGTATAGGGTGGCATCAACCAGATCGGTAATTTATTTATAGTATAATTTATTTTCAAGGTGAGAAGAGGGAGTTGAAGCTTAAGCAAATTTTTGTAGTGTAGCTTAAGAGGGCTCAGAGAAAATGGTGCCAAACATTTATCATCAAGATAAATGAAATGGAGGAAGCTAATGAACCATATCTCTAAGATTACCCACTTCTTAGAGATTTTCATGATGTGTTCTCAGAAGAATTATCAGGTTTGCCTCCTAGACGTGAGTTTAATATTTTTACCAATATCATACCTATTTTGAAACCATAGTCTAAGGCACCATACAATATGACAAATATTGATTTAGTTGAATTGAAGGCTCAAATTAAAGAAGTGTTGGCTAAGGGGTTGATCAAGCCAAGTGTGTCACCATGGGGTGCACCAGTTATCTTTATCAAGAATAAGGATGGTACCCATAGACTTTGCATAGATTACAAAATGTTGAACAAGGTAACTACCAAAAATAGGTATATGCTACTTTGTATAGATGATCTTTTTGTATTTTCTAAGATTGATCTTCAAGAAGGATACCATTAGTTAAGGATTTAGGATGAGGACATTCCAAAAATAGAGTAGTTGATTCCCTCAATCATAGAAGGTACATAGTAGCTATATCTAATATAAGGAGTACTTTTAGGGATTGGGTGATTGAGTTTTATTTAAGAGATGAATTTTATGATCATGTCAAAAAATCATTATCTGAGAATGCTCAAAATCCTTAGTATAAAAGATTCAGATTGGATATTGATTGTCTATTCCATTATAATAGATGGATGTATATGCCAAATCAAGAGAATATAGGACTCATAGTGCTAAAAGAATTGCATAGTGACCCATAATTAGGATATCTAAGAGTAACCAAGCTCATGTCATATCTTAGACCACTATATTTCTAGAAACAAATCGAGAAAGATCTTGCAGATTATGTGTCACATTATCTTGAGTCTTAGTGAGTGAAAGCTGAGCATGTATATCTAGATGGATTATTATATCCATATGGTATACTAGAATGGAAGTGAAAGTTTATAAATATGGATTTTGTCCAAGGTTTACCGATGTCATGGAATATGGATGATATGATCTTGGTAGTTGTTGACAAACTAACCAAGGTGGCTTACTTTATACTAGGTAATTTGATAGATGATGCGCTTGTCCTTAAAAACAAGTTCATAAAGAAAATGTATAGGTTGCATGGTTTTCTAGAGAAGATCAATTCATATTGTGATCCAAAGATGACTTCAAGGTTTTGGGTAACTCTAAATTTATCTTTGGGTATGCAACTTAATTTTAGCACAACATATCATTGAGAGATTGATGGATAGACTGAGGCAGTTAATCAGGTGTTAAAGGATCTTCTTTGTATGTATTGCATGGATCAAAAATACAAGTGTGAAGATTATCTTTCATTGGTTGATTTTACATATAACATTTCATACCAATCAGCATTGAAGATGGCACCATTTAAGGCATTTTATGGGAGAAGGTGTAGGACACCCATAAAATAGGATAGATTAGAGGACAAGATAGTCTTTGGACTTGAGATGCTCTTAGAAATAGAAGCACAAGTTAGAATAATCAAGCAAAGATTGGTTGAGGAAAATGATAAGTAGAAGACTTATGCTGATCTAAGGAGAATAGAAAGGCACTTTGTAGTAGGTGATAAAGTGTTTTTGCAAGTTAAGTTGCAGAAGAGCTTGATAAAATTCAAGAAGTTAACAAGATTGCCATTTATATATGTGGGACACTTCAAGGTGTTTGAAGTGGTCAATCATGTAGTGTATAGACTTGCAATTCCACTAGCCCTAGTTCTTTTACATAATGTATTTCATGTTTCTTATTTTAAAAAGTATATATTTGATTCCATGCATGTATTGGATTGGAATGCTTTGCAAGTTCTAGATCTCAGGGTGGTCATCATAGAACCAATCAAGGTAATTGACACATGAAAACTTTGTTTGTGTAATAGAGAGATGTCATAGTGCATGGTCTAGTGGGACTAATACTCTGAGGATAGTGAAACTTGGGATTACTATGATGAGTTGTTTTAAAAAAAATTCACATTTATTTGATTGATTAGATATTGTTATACTATGTTATTTTCAATTGAACAATATTTTTATTTTAGAACTTATGTTTGAATAAGAGTCATCTAGGACAATGACTAGCTTTAGAGGGAAGGATGTTGCATCTTGATTCCTCACTAAAAAAATTGTTTGGTTACTCATAGATATTATGGTTGACACACTTTATATTTATTATATTTTTAGTTAAGCTTGAGATATATATTATTATGAGATAGTAGTATATTGTTTAGATACATGATGGTACATGTTTGCATTACTTTGAGTTAGTTGTAGTGTATGTGTTTACATTGCAAATAAGTTGATGTGTTGTTTTAGTTTTATTTTATTTTGTATCTTTATCAGGTTGATATGATCTAACTACTTGATTATTGTGAGATTGACATAGGACAACTCATTCCTCAAAGTGTATCAAAAGGAGAGTATCATCAGAGAAGGTGATGTAGATGGAGATGTCAGCAGATAACAGAGAACTAGTAAGAACCCTACACACACCACAATAGTTAGCACATGCTAGAATGCATTTAAAATAGTTTTCACATGGTGTGTTTATTTCTACTTTCATTGGAAAGTTAATTTTTATGAGTTTGCTAGCATAGTTAAATATTTTAATGAATGCATTTTGCATGATTATTATGTTTTATCATTAAAACTAGTGGAAACATTATTAGCATGATTAGATTTAAAAAATCCATAATTATTAATTATTAAAATTGTCATTAAAATTTGTGACAATAAGAGATATCAATTAAATTACTAAATTATAAATTTTCTCTATTTTGTGTTAAAATATATGAAATTATAAATTATCATAAAAAAAGGAAAAAATAGAAAAAAATACAATAAAGGAATAAAAAGAAAGGAAATGTTTAAATTTAGGAAAATAAAAAAAAGAAATAAATATATTAAGAAATAACAAAAACAAAGAAAACAAAGAAAAAATTTTAAAGCAAAAAGGACTATGCCTATTTTCATATAAGGCAAATTAAGAAAGAGGAAATTGATAATCACAAGTATTATCTAATAGATAATTAAAGAAGTAAATAAGGAAAAAGTCGTTGCATAGAAGAAATAAATGAGGCGTTGAGAGAGAGGTGAATCGACAAGGATAGACAGATAAAAAAAGAAGTTTATGATTGATAGGTAGGTGTTGGTTTCAATTTGTCACACTCATGATGAATGTTGAAATGGTTAGGAAAGAATAAAATGTAGAAGGAACAAAATTTTCTATATTATTTATTGACTAATTCATATTTAGGGATCACTAAAGTTAATTTATTCAACCCAACTATTATTAATAAAGGCCTTTGATGGATTAAGTCATTTTAGGTAATGAATTCAATTTATAATTTATCATTCCACCCTATTTTAGAGGCAATTGAGTCACTGAATATTCTCTTGCATAAACAACAATGTCTGAGTCAATATAAGTATATTTGATCTTAGAATGTAACACAAATTTGGGATGTCATCATTGAGTTATATTACTATATAATGTAGGCAAAATACCCAAGGCCATCACTATAGAGACAATGTCATTGCAATTTTATTACTTATGAGTATATGTATTTAATATTTCCTATCTACTTATGAATCGCTAAAATCTTTCTTTGTAATACTCCCTGATTATTGGCATTATTATAATAGTAGTTCCTAGATGTATAAACATGCAATGCTATCATTTACATTCCTTTTAATATATATGTGGCATCACTATTTACTTATTTTACCTACTATATAAATATAATAAGGGGATGTTTATGTTTTAAAAGTCTATTTAAAAACATAATAAGTTAGCTATTTGACCCAATGGCATGAGTACTACACTGAATCACTAGATTTAAATATGTATATCTATATTTAGTTGTTTGACTATGTATATATCTTTGTTAGGTATATATATCCACATCTTGATGATGGTGTCATTGTTTTGTGTGAAAATCATCATTTGTTAAACCATTGTATTTCACTCTCCATTGGCATTGCCTAAACTGTGCTTCCAGCATGTTTATGTTTATAAATTCATTATATTTTTATTATTTTTATAGTTTTTGTCAGTTTGGAAGACATTGTAATCTTCCATGGTGATTATTTCGATATTTTGAGGTGCTTAGTCATCTTAATTGAAAGGATGTGTTAAACTTAGCAAGGTCTCATTGTAGTGAGAAACTATATTAGAGGCATCATTAATTTTTATAATAAAAAATGTTATTAAATTGAAATATATATTATCACCACCTTATATTGTGATCACAATTGAATACTTGGAGTAGTAGTTGTAACTTATAACACAAATACTATTTGTTTATAATTTATTAAGGCTAAATCGATGCCTTGCAGGGGTGTTTTCTTTTCTCTTAAAAAATGATTATTGAAACCATAGTGCCTTATTTTCCATGTCTTGAAGATTATTTATAAATTAAAGTATTTTTAAGTGTGGTATTAGTGTAAATTATAAACAAGAAAAAGCTTATATAAACTATAAACATATGAACTAAAAAAATAGACAAAACTGTATATAATAATAATATGAGAAGAGTTGTATATATAGGTTTATATCAAGAGAACTATTAAATTTAGTATATATGGAAATATATATAACACAATCAATTCATTCATTTTTAAATGGTTGAAAACCTCATGAAAATATCCTTAGAGAATATTAATATCTATTGGTGTTAATGTGACTAATAGTGTGTACATGTAAAGAGGGGTGTATTCTTACAATTATAGTTCCACAGGTAGAGTATGTATTGTATAAAATAATTACATAAAATTCACTTAATGAATGTGTGCATTCAAAACTCTAAACGTATAACAAATATTAGTTTGGATTAATCTATGTTTTATGAAAATAGAGTTTTGGTTATCTAGTTATTGATTTTGAGTGTATGTATCTATGTATTTATGACTAGTTTATTAAGCCTGGTTGCAATACTTAGTACTTATATTTAAAATCACTAGACTATGGTAATATAGGTTATCATAGGGTGTAAAATGTTGAAAAAAATTATGATATTATAATATGCAGTTAATTATAAATTTACCTAATTGGTACAAACTATAGTCATTATTTATAGTATGGGATAGAAAATAAAGTAATATTCATTCATATGTTTAAATAAATAAATGTATTATTTGGTTACTCATATGTTTAGCATGTTATATGATGTTTTTTTTAGTAGGATGTAAATTATATAAATCTTGTGGTTAAATTATATTTGACAAATTTGCATTGATGATACTGAGCAAGGAGTGAGATGGCCTTCACCAGCTTACTAGCATCACAATGTCAAATGAAGATAGTCAATCAAGTGGTGTGTATAAATCTGATTGATTTATAGATCACTTTTATTTACTATTCTTAAAACTTTGGCCAAAGTATGTTTAGTGAGACATTATCATTTCATGGGTATGCTTTACATGTTTGTGCAATATCTTGCAATAGATCGAGTTTTCTATGATACACTGCATGTTTAGTTTTAAAAATCATACATCACACGAGTACTTGATTGTCTCTCTAGATTCTCATGTTATCACTATCTACTCATCTATGAAGGGAGGGAGATTTAATTATGGGATTAGTGTAGGGGATCATTGGTTCATGATTGGTGTGGAAATCACTCAAATGATTCGCTCCCTCCCCACAATAGTACTAGTTATCAAGATGACACTTGAGATTGCCACAGATACTTGAGTTTGAGAACTATGCTTTGAGGGAGCCATGTATCTTATATGTACATTGTATTGTATTTTACTTATTATTGAATATTGTCATAATTAGTTGTAATTACTTATTATTATACATCGACAGTGGTGGAAGTAGACCTGTATCAGCTATTGCTAAGTTAATATAGTTGCTTTCTATATTTCATTATGATGTGCTCTTATGATATTAAAGATCAGTGAAATATGATGTAATATGTTTGTTTATTGTTAGCACACTTGAAAATATGTGTGTGTGTGTGTGTGTTATATTTATATTATCATGGTGTAATCTATTTTTTATGTATTTAATTTTAAAAAATCAAATATTTCTAGTTAGATCTAGTGGGGATGTTGCAATTCCTTGATTATATGTATGCAACTAGAGATTTGGCTTTAATACTTGAATATGTTATCTGTTGACTTAATTTGAAATACTTTAGACTTGGATTATGACTGATTTTAGTTTATGATCTTAAATTTGGGAATAATAAGTCATATATTTTTAATGTCTAATAGTGTATAAATTCCCAATACATAGTAGCAAGCTAGGAATTAGGTCTATTCGAAAGGAGGCTTTGATTTGCCTACATAGTGAAACCTTTTGACAGTTTTCTTTAGTTGACCTAACAAAATGTGAATGAAAACCCAATTGATTTTTTTATTTTTTTTAATAATTTATTCATCAAATGGTTTAGTTACAATATTGTACTAGGTGCGTAGGTCAGTAGCAAAAAAATTATTTTTCTAGCGTGGACTTGTCTAAGAAGATTAGGGATAATTATGAGATTAACAATGGTTTTAATAGTGATATGAGATAGTTTGATCATTGAATTTGAATTTATTATGTAGCAATGTTGGTGAATATAGGGTCAAGCTTGCATATAGATAAATGTCTTAGACGAGTGGAAAATAAGAGTAATGTATTTTAGCATAATTCAAGTAGTTCAAGATGTATGCAAAATTAACATTGTCAAGTACTTGTAACCAGATTTAGGTGTCTACACTACCCTTAAATGAAACTAAATATGATTTAATGTCACTTAAAATGGAAATATATATATTTTTTAATAAATATGTTCTTTATTTAATTTTAAATAATTAAATTATATTTGCTTTTTAATTATTTAAAAATATATTAGATATAATTAATTTATTTTTATAATGTTTTTATATTAATGTATATAATAATAGATATTATATTAATGTATATTATATTAAACATTTGTAATTTTAATATTTTAGGTTTAGAATATATTAAAAATTATAATACTAATAAAATGAAAATTTTTAAATCAAGCAAGATATGATTTAAATTTTTTTTTATTTTTATACAATAATATATAATACTATAATTCCATATTACAATAAAGGAATAATTGAATAATAAAAAGTACCTTCGAAATGATAAAACAAATAATTATAAAGCTAGTCATCCTCTTCATACTTCTATTCATCCTCTGTCTCATCCTCATTCTAGATATATTTATCCTCCTCCTCCCATGTTATTCAAATTTGAAAAACATAATGATAAAAATGTATAAGTATTTTAATTTATAATTTACATAGTTCACAACTAAGAAAGACATCTTACCAACACAAAGTCATTAGCATAGGTGCACTAGTTTAAGGTAGGTGTATTCCATCCCATTGTTTATAATTTCACCACACTTCCTTTGTTTCATGCTTATTATAGCACGATTATTACAAAAACAATGATATGATAAAATAAGATGTATTAATAGTTTATATGAAAAGATTTATATAAACATAATTGTACAATAATTTATATATAACTTTTAAATTTGTTATCTAGATCATCTAAGTTATTAACCCTCATGTGATGAGTCTCCTATATCTCTTTTTGTATTCTTTCCTTGTAACCCTTTAATTGATTAAATTTCTTACTTGCATTAATTAAAATATTTAATTTAGAAAAAATCATAATTTTACATATCATTAATTTGGTTAACTAACTTGTAATCCTAGCAATTTCATCTCCTAGATATTTGTTGCATAGAAATTCCAAGCTTCTTCAACTATTCTGAGAGGTCGAAGAAGTCTCCTTTTTGCATCAATGTTTCCTTGGTATTGAACCTGCAATTTATGGTTATAAAAAATTAGTAAGAGAGTATACCATTTATAAAAATATTGTATTAATACAATATAATTAACCTTAGATGCATCTTCATTCTCCTAAACCTGTATGATGCATATTTTTCATATGTATATTTATTGTAATTAGTTAACCATAAGTCATCTCAAGAGTTTTAAAAACTATGTTTTTGCATTTTTCAGCTGCTATTTTATACCATAGTACATGGAAATATTTTTAAAAATGTTTAGGTTCGATCATCTTTTCTCTAAATCTTGAAACCAAAAAAATGTTAAATATATTTTAGTTTAATCAATTACTATAAATGAACAAATAAATACTTTAAATTTTTTAAAAAGTAGTAAAATGATAAGATGAAATAAATAAATAATACTCAAATACAAGATATTAAAATACTTAATTTCCCCAAATATTCATTAATATATTGATTTGGACACTTAAATCTAGTCACATGTACTTGATAATGTTAGTTCTTAACACATATTAAACCACTCGAATTATAGGTCTCTTATATGCCATTCCTCTAAGCCAGTTATTTATATGTGGGCTTGAACCCTATATTATCAATTACTGGTAGACATTGATTTTGATTAAATACTCAAAACTATCTTATATCACTCTTATAAGGTAAGTGCATAAAGTTGGGGGATGAAAAGGGGCCTACCATGGGCATTTTTTTCTGAAAATAAAGAAACGTCAACTTTTGTAGACTATTTGAGATGGCTACACTCAAAATTTGAAGATGGTATAAAAACATGAATTGTAACATTTAAAGTTTAGTTTTTAAAGTACTATTTTTTTAGATGTCTAGGTATAAGTAGGTAAAACATCTAAAATTTGAAGAGAAAAATTGTATTTTTTAAAATATAGAGTAAATAGCCAGTTGTGTAGCCCCTCATTTTTTTAGCATCATTTAGTATTGTTGAAACCCGTTGATGCAAATTTAGATAAGATCATCTAATTTGTGACCAGTAAATTTTGTTTAATTAATAAATGTTTTTATTTAATTTTTCAAGTAAATAAATCTCAAAAAAAAAAAAATGGATAGTAAGTCGTGCAACCCCCCTTACTACCTTAAAAATGATTTTTTTTAGATGTGTATAGAATTAGACCTACTTTGTGACCATAGAATTTATTTTTCATTTGGATCAACGAAAAAAAAAATACATACATATATATAGACATGTATGGTTGTGACATATAGTGGCCTAAAAAATATAGTCAAAAATAAACATAGAATAGTCTAAAAATTAAAAAATCATATATTTGGAAAGAGAAGAGTGTACTTGAAATTGTAATAATAATTTTATGGAATGTATTTTTGAAATTCATAGTGTTTATGATGATGGAATTTGGATTTCCGTATTTTCAATTAAAAACTCAGATTCGGCTATGCATTTATAGGTCCAGGCCTTAGGCTTGGGAATCCAATCCATCTCCAAGCCAAAAAGCATTTTGAAAGTACACATAGCAAATCATATATGCACTATAATGTATATGAAAAATAATGTGTAAACAAAATAATGCATCCACATACTTAAGAGATGAAAGTAAGAAGCCTTAGAAAGCAAGAAGGGGATCAATTAAAAAATTAGGTTTGTGTTTTACTTAAATAAATGTTAAGTATAAGTTAACATTAATATTATTACTTAATAAATATAACAATATTAATTTCAACATATAATTTAAATTTATTTTATTAAATATAATAAATTAGGGTTACTCTACATCTTCTAGTATTGGTATCTTGGCTTAAAATTTGGGGGATAATTTTTAAAATCCAATCTGGTCAATATTTAGTCATTTTTAGGATTTAAATATTGAGCCTAAGAATGTTAGGGCATAAATTTTGTAATTAATGTCCCTTTTGGGTATGTATATAGTCAATTTTAGGTTTTGTTTCCTTCTAAATTACTTTTTAACATTTATAGGAGTTCTTGATTTGTTAAATTAAATCTTAAAAACCAACACACATCCAAGCACTCTTTTATGTTGATTTTACTTATGATTAGGTCACTTATAAGTTAAAAAATGACAACACCATAATCATTTTTGACTATGGTATATAGGAATAATTTGGGCCATATTTAGGTGTGGTCACCCAAATTGATTTGAATTCATGCCAAAGTCATGTGCATGGTGAGACATAGGTTACATTGGTGACACTTGCACACCCAACCACCCCTTTATCCTATTTTCACTTGTGATTAGGTCCCTTATAGGTTAATAGTGACACAAAACACCATATTCACTTATGACCAAGGTAAACTCAGACAATTTTAGGCAAATTTGTGCATGACTAGATCATTTATATTTTAAATAAAGTAAAAAATATGTGATTGTGTAAAAGTAAGTTGCATTGTAACCCTTGCACATCCAGCCACCAATTAATGTTGATTTAACTTTCGATTAGCTCTATTATCTCCAAAAGTGACACAACAACACTATATACACTTGTGATCATGTAAATGCAAATAATTTATCATGCATGTATGCACAATCACCCTAATTCACTTTGAATCCAATCCAAAATGGGGTAGTTGGGGCAACATAGGTCACATTGATGGCCCACACACACTAAACCACCATTTTATATCATTTTTAATTGTAATTTGAGCATTTATAGGAAAAAATAAACACAACACTACCATATCCAATTGTGATGATGGAAAATACAGATAATTTGGGACACACTCATGCATGATCAACTAAATTCACTTTGAATTGAGGCTAAATTAGTGTGATTGGGACAACATAGGTCCAATTGGTAATGGACATTCATCCAACCACTCCTTTATGCTAATTTTACTTACAATTATGTCCCTTAGAAGCTAAAAGTAACATAACATCACCATAGCCATGTGGCTATAGAAAATACAAATAATTTTGAGTGCATTTATGTATGATCACCCCAATCCACTTTGAATCTAGGCCAACATGGTGTAATTTGAGAAATGTAGGCTTCATTGTTGACCTTCATACACCAAAACACCCCTTTATGTTGATTTAACTTTTTATTAAATCCCTTATAGGCCAAAAGTGACATAACAATACTATATCTACTTGTAACCTGTGAAAATAAAGAAAATTTTGAACAAATTTATGGATGATCACCCTAATTCTCTTCAAATTTAGATTAAAGTGTTTGTCAGAATCTTAACAAAAACAATTGATTACTTTTGTGTAAGCAACTAAACACAAAATTAAACCAGAATAATAAGTAACTAGAAATCAGAATTAGCAAAGAATAAGAGATATAAGAAACAATGAAAACTTGTATTAAACTCTTCCAGAAGGAAATACAATTGAAAAAATCTCTCTTTCTTCTCACACCTCTCAGTTGTAAAAATCTCTTTCCCTCAAAATTTCTCTCTCACAATTACAAACATAATTCAGCTACTTAAATTGTCTACCATTTTCTCATACTACACAAGCTATGAAGATCTATCTCTATTATATAGAATTAGGGATCGTGAGCTATGCATTCTCCACCATTAGATACACCTCCTAATCAAAGGTTCAAATCAGTCCTGCCAAAAATAGAAACATGGACTCAACACTAACACTTAAACTTATCATGCAAACAATCTATTCATCTCACGAAAATAGACTTTTATAATGCACAAGTGACTGACATCGGTCCCTGTCTGCATGCATATAATCGACGTTGATCGATCCATAACTGAAGTCGATAGCCTCCAGTCGATCTCTGACTGACGTCGGTGACTGTGTAAATACAGCAACCTTGCATTCGCTCATCTATTATAGCTTTTAGCTCCACACCTCAACAATCTCTCACTTAAAGATAAACAGCTGCACCTGTACCTGTAAAACAACATCCTATAGCTTGTCCATCTTCAAACTCAATCTTGAAGACCAAAAAAAGTTGAATGAAGATTCAACTTCTCTTTTGTTATCGGCTTTATTAACATATCAGCAGAGTTCTTATCTGTATGAATCTTTTCCAGCTTCAACTCACCATCCTCCAATACCTGTCTAATGAAGTGGTACCTAAGCTGTACTATCACTGTACAATCTATAACTCTCTTGATCTTTTCTCAACTCTTTCATGAATTGTGTCATCCATATCATTTCCTTGCTAGCCTCTGTGACTGCAATGTATTTTGCCTCTATAGTAGACAAGGCAACAACTTTTTGCAACTTTAAAATCCAGCTAACTGTCATTCCACCAACAGTGAACACATATCCTGTGGTGCTTCTCCTGCCATCTAAGTCACCTGTCATATCCGCATCTACATATCCATGTAGAGAAGTGTTTGACCCTACATAGCATAAATGCCTACTGCTGGTCCCTTTCAGATATTTGAGAATCCACTGAACTCCTTTCCAGTGTTTTTTTTTGGATTGGCCATAAACTTACTGACAACTCCCACTGCTTGGGCAATATCAGGTCAAGTACATACCATTGCATACATCAAGCTCCCAATTGTGGAAGCATATGGAACTCTACTCATGTACTCTACCTCATCATGTGAATTAAGACACTGTTCTTTGCTTAACTTGAAGTGTCCAGCCATAAGTGTGCTTACCGATTTTACATGTTGCATATTGAACCTCTCTAACACTTTGTTCACATAATCCTTTTGAGACAAAATCACCTTAAAATTTTTTCTGTCTCTCTTAATACTCATGCCAAGAATTTTCTTTGCTACTCCCAAATCTTTCATGGCAAATGTGTGAGCTAATTTTACCTTAAGCTCAAAAATATCTTGCATGTGTGACCCTGCAACAAGCATATCATCTACATACAACAACAAGATAATATATTTACCATTATCTAATCTCTTAAAATACACACAATGATCAGATTGACATCTGTTAAAGCCATGCTCTGTCATAAATCTGTCAAATCTCAGATACCATTATCTTAGAGCTTGCTTAAGACCATATAAGCTTTTCTTCAACCTGCACACAAGTTTTTCCTTACCTTTGACCTCAAAACCTTTCGGCTGATCCATATATATTTTTTCATCCAAATCTCTATGAATAAATGTTGTCTTAACATCAAGTTGCTCAAGATGCAAATCATCAATAACAACTAAAGACAATACAGTCCGAATAGAAGTCATTTTACTACAGGAGAAATTTTTTTACCAAAATCAATACCTAATTTCTGTGCAAATCCCTTTACTACCAACCTGGCCTTATGTCTCATTTGTCTATTCTCACATTCCTTTAACTTGTAAACCCATTTGTTTTTCAGTGTTCTCTTACCAGCTGGTAACTCAACCAAATCTCACGTTTAGTTCTCTCTCAAAGAATTAATCTCTTCATTCATGCCAAGCTCTCACTGTTTTCGGATTTCTACTTGCATTGCTTCATCAAAATTGTTTGGTTCTCCACTATCAGTGAGCAATAAGTAGAATAATGAAGGAGAATATCGAATTAGATGTTTACTTACCCTTTTTGACCTCTTTATGAGCATTTGAGACTCATTCACTGCTTGCTGTCTGTCTAAATTCTCTGTCAGTGATCAATCTCAGTCATCTCCAGGTTTGTACCTGGCTGACGTCAATTTTATCTAATCGACGTCGATTCCTGTCTGACCGACATCGATTTCTATTTGACCGATGTCGGTTCTTGTATGACCGACGTCGGTTCCTGCCTGATCGATGTCGGTGTCTGTGTTTTTTTGTCTGTGATTATTTTTTCTTGCGAGCTCATTTTAGATCATCACTTTGTCTAAATCAACACAGCCCTGCTCAATATTATTTAGTTTTTTGAGCTGATCACTGTACATCACCTTTTTAATAAAAACAACATCACGGCTTCTAATAATTTTGTTAGTTCTTAGATTTCACAATCGAAATCCAAAATCTCTAGAGCCATAACCAATAAAAGTGCATCGCATAGATTTAACATCCAGCTTCTTTCTATTTTCTTTATCAATGTGCACAAAAGTTTCAGAACTAAAAACTCTGAGAAATAAAAGATCTACCTTTTTACCTGTCCAAGCCTCTTCTGAAATTCCATCATTTAGAGTAGTAGAGGGTCCTCTGTTAATCAGGTAAACCGTAGTATCTACAGCTTCTGCTCAAAATTGTAAGGGCAAACTAGCATGCAACCTCATACTCCGTGCACACTTCAATATTGTTCTGTTCATCTTTTCAGCAACTCTATTTTACTGAGGTGTCCTTGGAACTATCTTTTTTCTGTGTATTTCACTCATAAAATAGTAACTTTTAAACTTATTACTACAGTACTCACCACCATTGTCAGATATAAGGCACTTCAATATCAAACATGTTTCATTCTCAACCAAAGCTTTTTATTTCTTAAATGTGTCAAAAATATCAGATTTTTTCTTTATGCAATAAACCCATATTTTTCTTGTAGCATCATCAATGAAAGAAACATAATACTGTGATCCTCCAATGGAAGCTACCTGAGCTGGTCCCCACACGTCTGTGTGAACAAGCTCCAACTTGTGTTTCTTTTTTGTTAACCCAATTTTGATAAACCTCACTCTCTTCTGTTTCTAAAAAACACAATGCTCACAGAAATCTAGATCTATGCTTTTCAAATCTGAAAGCTTACCTTTTGACTTAAGAACTTTCATTCCCTTTTCACTCATGTGGCCAAGCCTACAGTGCCACAACTTTGCATCTACATCTGAAGTAGATAGAATAGAAGGAGAATAATCAGTAATACAATTACATAAATAGAGAGTACCTATTTTTTTACCTCTAGTTAATACAAGTGCACCCTTGGAAACCTTCCAAGATTTAGCTGTGAGAGTTACTGTGCAACCCTCATCCCCTAATTTTTTTGTAGAAATCAGATTCTTCTTCAGGATGGGTACATGCATGACATCTTTCAACACCCATGTGTTGCCATTCTGCAATTTCAGCTGCATTTTTCTTTTGCCAATAATTTTACAAAGCTCATCATCTCCTAAATAGAATATTTCAAAATCTCCATGGACATAATCAGTGAAAAATTTTCTATTTGGAGTTGCATGGAAAGAGGCACCAGAATCTAAAACCCAATATTCTATTTTATTATCCAAAGAAAATATAAGAGCATCTTGTGCAACAATACCTACAACTTTTGCTTCTTCATTATCTTCATGCTGATTTTCTTCTTTAACTTTCAACCAACAATATTTCTTTGCATGCCCTTTCTTTCCACAATTTTAGCAGGTTATTTTTCTTTCATTTCTGGATTTGGATCTAATTTTTATCTTTGACTTGGACCTTAATCTCCCTTGCTTGCCCTTCTCTCTTTGTCTTCCCCTACTTTCAATACTTAAAGCATTACCTGATGTTTCTCTTGTGTTTTTCCTACGAGTTTCTTCATTCAAGATTACACTAACAACATCATCTACTTTCAAGATATTTGTAACAAATGCAGTATTACTAACTGTCATTACCAAACTATGCCAACTTTTTGGTAAAAAACATAAGATTAATAGAGCCTTAATTTTATCATCAAAAACTATTTTGACTGAATTTAACTGATTTACTATTTCATGGAAATCATTAAGATGACTAGATACAGATCCACCTTCCTGCATTTACAAATTAAATAATTGCTTCATAAGATATACCTTATTCAAAGCTGAGGGATTTTTATATAAATTTGCCAAAGTATTCATTAACTCTACCATTGTCTTTGCCTGTGATAAGTTGGAAATCACAGAAAATGTCAAGCTCAACTTTATGGATCTCAGAGCCTTTCTATCAAGAACATTTCATTCTTCATCTTGCATATCTATGGGTTTGCTTGAAACTCCACCCAACGATAAGTACAAATCTTTCTAATACAGATAATCTTCTATTTGCATCCTTCATAATTGATCATTTTTGTCGTTAAACTTCTCCATTCTTAGTTTACTTTCTTCTGCCATTGCTATACTCTCACTCAAACAGAAATCCCTGTTAGTGACCTATAATTAACACACACTAAACAGATCTAAAACCACCTGTTAGTGAACCCAAACTCTGATACCATTAACAAGAACAATTGATTAATTTTGTGTAAGCAACTAAACATGAAATTAAACCAGAATAATAAGCAACTAGAAATCAAAATCAACAAAGAATAAGAGATACAAGAAACAATGAAAACTTGTATTAAACTCTTCTAAAAAGAAATACAATTGAAGAAATCTCTCTTTCTTCTCACACCTCTCAGATGTACAGATCTCTTTCTCTCAAGAGTTCTCTCTCACAATTACTAACACAATTCAGCTACTTGAATTGTCTACCCTTTTCTCATACTACATAAGCTATAAAGATCTATCCCTATTATATAGAATTAGGGATCATGAGCTATGCATTATCCACCATTAGATACACCTCCTAATCAAAATTTCAAATCAGTCCTGCCAAAAATAGAAACACAGACTCAACACTAATAGTTAAACTTATCATGTAAACAATCTATTCATCCCACGAAAATAGACTTCTGGAACGCATAGGTGACCGACGTCGGTCCCTGTCTGCTTGCATATGACCGATGTCGGTCGATCCATAACTGACGTCGATAGCCTCCAGTCAATCCTTGACCGACGTCGGCAACTGTGTAAATATAGCAACCTTGCATTCGCTCATCTGGTGTAGCTTTTAGCTCCACACCTCAACAATGTTGTGAATGCGGTAACATAGTTTATGCTTTTCTATGCATGAGTCACTAATGTGATTAAGTATTGTGTGATAAAATATACACAACATCACCATATCCACATGTGAAAAAGATAAATGTAGATGATTTTGGGAACATATATGTGAAATCACCCAAATTCACTTTGAAATCAATCCCAAATAGTGTGATTGGGCAAAGTGAGTTACATTGGTGACCTATGCATATCAAACTACATTTTTATGTCATTTTTACTTGAGATTATGTGGATTATAGGCCAAAAAAAACATAACACTATATTGAATCTTATTTAAACTATGGTGACATGATATTTCCAAAGTACGCCTCAATAATTGGCATGAAACATTAATTCCCTATATCTATATGGTGCTAGACTATAGGTAGTATGCCTTGATATTATTACGTGTAGCCTCTATCATGTCAGGTATATAAATGAGATACACTCACATGATATGAGTTATCTATGAGTCATGAGCCATGGTTATTGTCTCAAGATGGGATAACGGTTAGTTAATGGCATCACAATATATAATGGGCCCACCACATCAATGCAACCCATATATAATGAATTCCATTAAATGGTGTCACACAAACCAACTTCATAGGGGCCCTTAATTAATATAATAAATTAATTGAGTCTTCATCTATATATAGGGGGCATGATTTTCTATAGATATATATAGGGGAGACTAAGTGCCCATAGATAAATAGTCACCCTAAATTAGTTTACAAATCGAGTGATCGATTGACCGTATATATCTAATGGTACTCATGTCCCTATAAATGTATTTATATCAAATATATAACATCAGTCATAAGTTCTAGATTTGAGTGATGCACAAATTATTTGCCTTATGCTCTTTTGTCTATTTAGGATATGGATATGATATATATAATATGGTGGGCACACTAGTGGGTGGTGTTTATCCCCCCCCCCCCTCTCTCTCTCTCTATATATATATATATATATTTGAGGCCAAGATAAAGGTCTCATAATATATGAGGGGAACTTTATTGATGATTGACCCTATATATCTATTTGGTGAGGGAACCACATAGATATTGGGGTAGATTGATTGAAATATCTATATATAATGGAAATCAAGAGGCCCACATTCTAGTGAATCATGAAAAAAGTTTGCCCTTATATTTATATATGTCATAGATAATATAATTAAGAATTAAGGGATGAGACCCCACTCAATTGATTCATTTATGAGGGATGGTAGTTGATAGATAAGGGTGGCTATGTGGGAGAGAAATGATTGATGGGTACCCATACCCATCTCAAGGAGTCAAATATTTTATAGGTTGTATTATTTTATATTTATTAATTTAATAGATTATATTACTCACTCTATTCTACTTTGGAATAACACTCATGACTGCTGATAAGAACACCAATGATTATTAGGAATAACAAGGGAGAGATGTACATACCATTTGTTCAATGTGGAGTTAATATACCATACCCAAGTTCTTCCTACATCTATATAAAAAGGGAGGGGATCGGTTAATTTATATCGAAAGTTAGATTTAAAAGAGGTGGTTCAAGATATAATACTCAAGCTTAAATAATGATGGATAAACCATATCATCAATGTCCTCAATATCAATCAACATTATATTTCTACAAGTTATAGAGATAGTTTTATTGGTACACTATCTCAATTAAAAATGGATGAATGTCCTTGTGCATGCATTTTGTTGGTCACAAATGGATATAGTATTGTTAGATTACTTTTGGCATATAATCCCCATAATCTCAAGTAAAAATGACATAAAGGGGTGGTTGTATATGTGTAGGTCACTAATACAACCCAAGTTTCCCCAATTATACCACTTTAGATTGATTTCAAAGTGAATCAAGTAATCACACATATGTGTGCCCCAATTCATCTGCATTTTTTCCAGTCATAGATGTATATGGTTTTGATGTGTTTATTTTGTCACATGAGGGACTTAATCTAAATTAAAATCAACATAAATTAGTGTTTTGGTGTGTGTGAGTCATTAGTGTGACCTATGTTACCTCAATCACATCATTTTAGCTTGAATTCAAAGTGAATTTGAATGATTTATTCTACATGTGCCCAAATTTTTTCTCATTTCCATGGCATAAGTTGATATGGTATTGTTGTGTCACTTATGGCATATAATGGAGCTAATTAAAATTAAAGTCAACATAAATTATTGGTTGGATTTGAAAGGGTCACAATATGACTTATGTTACTATTGACCAATTTTGACTTTTAGGTCAAAATAGGGCACCCCTAGTAACAAACATTATTTTTAGGCATATAAGGAGAAATAATATGTTTCCATAAGGTGTTTCATAGGTCAATTAATGTCAATTTATGTTATATTTACTTTGTTTAAGCACTTTTTAGGTCTATTTATCATTATAAGTCATTTTAAGGGATCAAATAAGTGCATTTAATGCTTTGTACATGTTTATTAAGAAATGTGCAAGTGTAAATAGGTGATTTCATGCCCCATGTGTCTTATGAGGTCTTTATTAACTTTAATTAACTGAAATTTTCATATTAATCAGAGGAAAGTCAATTTTCTTAAAGAAAAGGAAGAAAATGACACATGTACAGCTCTTTGGGAAGCGTGACACATGTGAGGAACCCATGAAACATATCTCCATATTACTAAAGATTATTAACATGATTTTTTTTATCTATAAATTCAAATTTTAATCCAAAACTGTTATGCTCTATTTTAGCTTTCTTAGACACATAAAAGTGACTTACATAGTTTTGCTTGGTTAATGAAGCTCGTATGGTTTCAGGTCAAATTATTTTGGGAGGTTGTTTTAAACTTAGAGACATTAAAATAAATATAATAATTTTTATTAATTGTGGCATGTTCATCATGAACTATCCATTTGAATTGGACTGTGCAAAACTACCTACTCATCTGTGCACCCTACAGGTTTTGCTTCATTTTGAGCAAGTCCGTACAAACTAGTTGTTGAGATTGTTTCAAGAGGATGTTGGATATATCTAATTATTCTTCCATGATTTTTTTATACCTTAAATGTGTTTATATTGTATAATGAACTCACTTTGCAGGAGGATGCAATTTTTTGAGTTATGGGTAGTTTCACCATTTACAGGAGTTTGGTGATTTGTCAATGGATTAATAAGATTATTTTAGATCCATATAACTATTTTAAAATTATCCTTGATCACCTCTTCACTTTTCATCTTCATTTTCCAAGAAACATTCATGTTTTGTATCCATATATCACTCAAACAACCATTTGATCATGGCCTGCTATGCAGTCCCAGATAGGTGCAAGGATTTTCATGTTGTAATAATGTATTAGAACTTGTTTCAAGCTTAAAATGGTGTATTTTATGCATTGGAAGATTTAACCTTGATTTTGAGTTATTTTTAAGACCTTTTATCTATACATTACTTGCCTAAATTCACTACCTGCCTACATATCAGTCCAACATGCATATACAGGAGGCTGAACAGAATAGTAAATGCTTCTATGATGAATAATATGAAACTAATTAACACATAATTTAGGTTTTGGAATGATTATCAATCTTTTAAATACCCACATGAAGTGTCAATGATAAAAAAGGAGGAGGTGAACCACTATGATCAAATGAGGACTGAGTTTAGGGTGATAATCCCTAAACCCAACAAATAGTGGCCTAAAGCTTTTTATGAAGATCACTAAATAGATTTACAAAGGTATTGAGGCAAAAATTTAACCAATCCTTATTTACTCTAGTATGTACAAGACTCCAAACAATAATGGGCTCAAAAAAGTGGATGGAGGGTGGTGTTTTTGAAGGCTCAAAGTTGTCCAAAACCCACTAAATTCTGGTAGTCATTTCTATAGATTTGGAAGATTAGATAGTGTTTTTATATCTAAAGATAAAATGTGATTTTAAATCATGAATAATATATATCAAATAGTTAAGTTATGTGAAAAATATCTAATAACCATTAGAGAAAGTTATAGGTAATGTTTGACCTCCCATACAACACCTAAAGTCTGTACAAATGAACTAAGAATATTCACATACAACCAGTTAGGAGTAAGGACTATGGAAATGCATATTTATTGTGAGATTAAGCATAATGTGAGCTTGATAGAACATGAAGGTCAAATGAGTAAATTATCATATAGATTTTTATCCTATAGATACTTCTATATGCTCTCTCATTTGACAATGATGACCTACAATAGAGTCTAGAAGTTCTATCTCAGTCATCTCAAGAAAATAGTATAAGTGTATGTGCAAGATAAAGTAGATGAATGAGAGTATGTATAGTTCTTATAACCTCATGTGAACCCACAAAAACATTTCAAATACCTATATTCATACAAGTTTACCTACATGTATATCTCCTAATGTAGTCATAGTCAAGGCTAAATGTCTCAGTCAAGAGTAGAGTTTTAGTTTGTGAACTCAAGTACATGGAATAGAATAAGAGAGGGTAGGATAATGAATTAGTTTTTATCATATTCATAAATATCATGACCAATTATAAAAAATCCTAGACAATGTGACCAAGCATATGTAGCCCTCTCATAGGCCTGAGACATCGACCTACAACAGGGTTTAAAGGTAGTCCACTTAGTCATTCAAGGGAAGACCCTTTTTTAGACCCAATTAGCATAGGGTAATTAAAATGAATAATAGGTAATAAAATGATTCAAATTCCTCATCAATATCCACTTAAAGTTATGACCATGTCTCAAGTAGTTCTCACAACACCCATAAGAGGTGATTAACACCTATAAGTAGTGGACACAGTCTTGGATAAAGGATGGGTTGTTTAAAGGTTGAAGTATATGTGGGATAATTGAATGAATGAAAAGTGTAAAAATGATGTTTGGATCTTTAAATAGAGTCTAAAATTACATTCCCAATGCCTAATGCACATAATTTAACCTACAGATAGGGGTTTTAAAGGAGGTGCCTCATTCAAAATAATGAACAAGGGGATTGTGTCTAATGAGACCTAACCCATGCAAAGTAGACAGAGATATGAGGATTTTTGGTGATAAAATGACATGGAAAACATTAATAATGAACATGATATCATTTTTT
The DNA here is from genome assembly GCA_037957365.1 of Torreya grandis. Classification (NCBI taxonomy): domain Eukaryota; kingdom Viridiplantae; phylum Streptophyta; class Pinopsida; order Cupressales; family Taxaceae; genus Torreya; species Torreya grandis. Next base: position 1,944,150 of record JARHVA010000282.1, on the reverse strand, counting down.
TGCTATTGAAAATGTAAACTAAGCAAATAAAGGAGATCTAATGATGTAAAACTCAGTCCATTCCTACAAATCCTGCACTTTTTGCCTGTGAGGGAACCAGTCTTGAAATTGGAGGTTTTGAGAAGTCAAATGATATGAAATAATCCTAAAATTTTATGTGGGATGTCCTCACAACTACAATAAGTACCTAAAATGTTTATTTTGTCTGATAAAATAGGGGAAATACCCCAATTTTGTCTCAGACAAGGGGTACTACCCCTCATGCATACTTTGACAATTTTGAGTGTGAGATGGTGAAGGATGAGCCAGAGGTTTTTTGAACCTTGTAGGAAGGTTTGTTAAGTTGTATGACACATAAAAATCATGGGAAACCATACAAAAGGGATTTAAAATCAATGTAATACTCTAAACTACAAGGTCTGTAGTCATGCAGACTAGGCAAAGAATAGGCCTAAAGGTCCAAATGAGGAGCTTTGTCATTTATACTTTGAAGTGAGATTTATAGGCCATTATAACATGTATATGGGGTAACCAAATATGTTTCTTAGCTATCAGGAGGTAATTAAAATCCATCAAAGGCCAGTTTGGGTTTAAGTTGCAGTCAGACCCCTATGAACATGATTAGGCCTAGCATCAAAAAAGGGAGTCAACTTAAATTTTAGCTTGGGTTGGGAATTAAAATGTATTTTATCATGATTATAAGGTGAATAAATAGGTTTTTAAGCTATTGGAATGCAAATAAAACATCAAAAAAACCGTTTTTGGCTCAAAACTCAACTCAGTCCTGTGAAAAAAAAAAGAAACAAGTTCAAATAGGTACTTTGCAATGCTCATATCTCTCATGAAGATTTTCATGGTGGCCAAATAATTTTAGGGTGGTTAGTAGTGTCCCCTAAGATAACTTTTATGGATTTTTTTAGAAACATGGACATCCAAGTTTTATGAACAATCCTTAAGACCCGAAATAGGCCTAAAACCCTACTAAACCCTTGCTAAGGACCAGTCTTGGGAAATTGAGCTGAAAAGCTAATATAATGGCACATTTTGATCAGGAAACCTATTGTAACTTGGAGAGGACTCCCTCAAGATTCTCCACACTATAATTATTTGTATGTACTTATATGGATTAGGGTATAAATAGGATTTTTCTCACTATTTTATGTATTGTGTAGGCTACAAGAGCAATTACGAGATGAAACAAAGTTTGGGTTGACTATTGAAAATTAAGATAACTCCAAATATTAATTTCATTTCATTAATAACCCTTTAAATTACCCAACTAGGCTATTACTTCCAGCCAGTCAAATCTGGCATATTGGGCAAGCTAGAGAGAAGGGAGGAAGTATTCAAGTAAAGATTTTTTAAGGTGCCCATAATGATAACAAGGAAATTGAGGTTATTTAAAAGTGTCATATACTTCATCCCATGGATTTTCATAGATAAATGATGCCAATTTTGAGGCCAAGTGTTCAGGGTTCATGGAAGGGCAGTTTTTAGGACAACAAATGATGATGGTTCCTTTTCAATTGATTCCAAAATGCATGAAACCAATGCATGGAGATACATTTATGAGAGCCTAACCTTCCATTCCAGTCATTTTACCTATCTTGTATTAGTTACAATACATTAAAATAGGCCTTATCATGAAGGCAATTTTTCTATGCACAAGGATTTTTGTGCCACTTTGCATAACTTTGATGACTTGTATGGACACATGGACTTATAAAACTTACATGGTTCATCCCATGTCCTTATAAAATTCACAATTAACTCCTTTAATCAGCTTTACAAGTGTCCTTGTGACCTTTTGACTTATTTCTCTCTATCTCTTTCAAACTCTATAGGAGTTGGCCATTTTGGCATTGTATTCTATGCTCCACCTAAGTATGGTGAAGCCCTGCTCATTTATATACCTTTTCATCAATAAAATTATTAAGTGTTTACCTATTTCATGACTTTTCATATTTTTCTCTACTTTAATGTTGAATTTTTGTAGTGAAGACTATGGATTCCTTAGCATTGTACTTCATTATTTCACCTATTTACAACTTCTTCTTGAAGGGCATGTGAAGTATTCCAGGAGATTTCCATGGTTTGACTAAGTAAACTTTTAATTAGTGTCATTAAATTACTTTTGTCTAGTCCTCCTACCCTTGTATATCATCCATGACCCCCACAATGTAATATTGATGCCGAAAGACATAGATTTGGGAAAATGTATGTTTTAGTTTATTGTTTGGTCTTAAGTGCCATATCTATATGGTTGGATGTCCTCAATCTATTTGATGTATCACCTCCATTATTTTACCTTTGATTTTATTTTCTCTCACCCCTTTTCACCTCGCAAATTTATTAGTAGTAATAGTAGTCAAGTGGTACATCAAGGGAGCTAGCCCTATCTAGAGACTCACCTCATTCCTTAGGCTTCCCAAAAGACTAGAGGTGATTCCATTGTGAAACTTGGATGAGGAGAGCCTTGGCATATCCTCAAAGGGTAAAAATACAAGTGACAATAGTTTTTGGCATGCACGGTGAGACTCTTGTTCCAAGAGATTAAGGGATGTTTTTGTTTTGTCTCTCAATAATCAGCCTTTGGAGGCATCTTTTTAAGCACCAATGGCAACTCCAAAGTTGTATTAGATAGTCAAGCAGCCCAAGTGATCCATTTGAATAATGATGTTAATTTATTTCTTTGTGTCCTTGATTTCAATGAATATTCATGGCTGATTTTGGTTTTGAGCATAATTTCACATAGGTGGGTGAGACATTAGAAACTTGCCCTTTTCTTTATCAATATGAGCAAGTTCTTAACAAACCCTATCATGAAGTGTGTCATCATCCCCAATATGTTTTTACTCAACCTCGATATGGCCATTTTTAGCCTTCACATGTTTCTTATCAGTCTTGTAGTTAGCCTTTCTAATGCCTTGCTTCTCCTAGTCCACCTAGTCACTTCTCAACTCAATCTATTTCCACCTTAAAACAAACTCTTTTGGGGTATGATAAGTATGTACTAAAACTTGATAATCAAAAGGGATGTATCCATGTGATTCTTAATCATGTCATTAAAAATGTGAGAGATGCATTGGATTTAGTCAAAAGAGAGTGGGCTCCTATTGAGAAGGCCAACTGGCAAAGGCCTACAAATGAGATGTTAGATGTGAGTGGTTTGATTGCATCATTGGAAGACAAGATGGTCATTCATGAGAGGAAGCCTTACCAAGTTTATCAACCTCCATATTGACTTACCCAAGCTTCTTATTAGCCATACATGAACCCTAATAATGAGCCAAATCAAGCCTATCAAATTCATCCTTTTTCCCATCAATTGGATGAGAGGTTTGAAAGGATAAGTCTTGTGTTTGAAGCTAACATTGATAGAAAAATTGAGTTAGCTAATAGGCATATACAACAGTCCATGTTGGCAGCAAAGGAGGTGAATCTTGAGACCTCATTACCCTCTCACATTGCATCCCCACCACCTCAAAAGGAGACTTCGAATCCTATTATCATGAGTTGGAGTAAGGTAGTTGAGTCATGGAGTAAAAAAGAGGAGAAGAGCATTAACCAAGAATGTGAAATTAAAGAGAAGTTTGATCTTATACAAGCCCCTATTATCCTTCCTCAAGAAGAGAGTTTCAATCCTAAGATCATGAGCTGGAGTGAAGTAGTGAAGTCATCGGGTAAGAAAGAAGAGAATAGCATTGTCAAAGAGTGTGAAGTGGAAAATGAAGTTGATCCTTTGCAAGTCCCTCCCACCTTTCCTCAAGAAGCTTGTTGTATTCCATGGTAGCCTTCATATATACCTCAACCTCATGATGATTCTTATGAGCTTCAACAAAGACTTTTTCAAGAGGATCTAGCCAAGAAAATTGAAGAGTTAGAAGCAAAGATGAGATTGCTAAGTCAAGGTGAGATGGAATGTTTATACCCAAGAGAAGATCCTATGCCTAAACACACCCCATCTCCCCTCCCTCAAGAGCTTCCATAAGAGCCTCCTATCTTGTGCTCTCAATCTAATTTTGAACTCTATATCCCATCTCCACCAACTAGTTATTTTTTTCCTTATCCCATTGTCCTTTGCCTTGATGGACCTATCATATGGGAACCAAAAGAGGAGTAGTCAGTTGACAAGGAAAGAGATATCTTTCTTGAAGAAGACATACTTCCTTGGCAGCCTCATTAGATTAAGTCACCAGATTTCAAAAGATGCCTAGTCTTGGCATCACCATGAAGGAAGCTAAAGATCATGTATCCATTGACAAACAAAATCAGATTATGTCACTTGAGATGAAAATTAGTATCCTTTAGGAGGTCTTAAGTGATGAAGAAGATATGAGTTCTTGTCTTGAGCTTCCTTGCTTGGATGATAATGAAGAGTGCTTTCTTTGTGTTGAAGAAACTATCTTGAGAAAAGCAAGTGAAGAAGAGAAATTTCAATATATGACTTCTCAAGAAAACCTCATGAGTTATTATGAGGAAGAGATTACCATAGGTACTCCCTTTGATGAACAAAAGGACAATCCATAAGCTCTTAACTCCATATTTGAAGGTATGTGTATTCATGAAGCTAACTCTAATGCATTCATTCTTGAGGAGGAGTACATCCATGAAGAAGTTGGACAGGATTTGAATAAAGAGATACATGATGAGGAGATCAAATAATGTTGTCATGGGCAAGATGATCAAGAAGAAGAACAATCAGATTGGTATGGTTTTGACATTGAGGAAGAAGACCTTGAGCAGATTGAAAGAGCAAGTGATTCCTTTTGGGATGAACTTGAAGATTATTGTGTTAGTTGCAAAATCATACCAACCACCCTTCTTCAAGAGAGTCAGGAAGAAGTTAGGGATTGGTTTGTGAAGCTTCTTGAATAAATAGAGAAAGATGAGTTTGTTCAAGACACATACCAAAAAGGACATAAGCCAAACGAGCCTTACAATGAGAAATTGCAGCCATTGATGCATTGATGAACTACATTAACATGAAGGACCAGCATGAGACATGATTCCAAGAACAAAATGAACACATATATGTTGGAAATATGTTTGAATATGATTCAATTGGATACCTACTAACCAAGGTGACAAGCAAGAGGTATGATGCTTGACTCTTTATTCATGTCTAAAAAGTGTAGGAAATGGCATTTACCTTGGGAGTTAGATGTTATAGTTTCATAATCAAAGGCATTTTTTGTTAGATGTTATAATTGGAAATGCCATTATATAAATGTATGTAAAATGTGGAATAATACACATGACATGTGAAATATTTGAAATAATGTCTCAAAGAAATGTGGAATTAGAACTAACATCAAACATTATGACATGGGCACATGTAAGCCAGTTAGTAATCCCTTAACACATGGTAAAGCTTAATTGGATGATACTATAGAGAGGACACCTCAAAGACCTTAACTTCATAGGATGGGGTCATGCACATTACTATTCATATTTTTGTTCTTTTTTAGAGTACACTTCTCCCGATCTCATTCTTCATTCTATTGAAACTTTAGTACTTTATGATTGTAACCAATATCCACGTAGTAGCTAATTTATATAGTAGTAATTGGAAATATCTGATCTTGGGACTCAAGTCCTATATGAGTTAAAAATAGTTACTTTCCTTTACAATTAACACATGTTTTTTTCAGTGCTATCTAATAGAATCCATACTGATAATATCTGATATAATAAAAATAGTTCAACTAGGTAAATAGAATTTGCTCTTATGTAATTTTCTCTTTTAGCATAAAGAATTTATCCTATTTGAAAACCATAGTATTGACTTGAAGGCATAGAATGGGCCTAGGAAAATATTGGTAGGATTTCTCTCCAGAGTTAATAAATCCAATGATAAGATAGAGTGGGAATTCATACTGGATATGCTCCACTGGGTATGATTAGGGAGAGTTTTATACTAATTGATTCTAGACAAGAATCACAAGATCAAACAAAATATAGCTTGAGGAATTTCTTATGGATATTATGAGATATTTGGATTAATTGAAGAAAAAAATACAAATTAATTTGCATCCTAGAAAGAGGAGCTAGCAATTCCAGGATAACTTATTATAAAAAATTGATTGAGTGTAACAAAACATGTATGCACTAAAACATGGTTAATGGACATCTGGTGACTTCAAAGAAGCAAGGAGAAAAATAAATCCATCAGTAATTTCTGTTTGAAATGTGTGGTAGAGCATGATGGCTATAGAAATTTCCATTTCAATCAGAAATTGATGATGGGTTAAGTTTTCTCCTATTTGTTGGCCAAGATATATTAAGGTGACCATTCATCCTACTAAGGATTTAGGTACATTAAAAAATGATGTTTCTTTCAATAATTTTTTGAGTTCTTTAAATTCATATTATAATGATACTAATGCAAGATGAGTAGTTTAGACCTCAATTAAGGTGTTAACAGTTGCAAGCTATTTTATTGTTTCATTGAATATTAGAAAAAATCATTTAGGTGACTGAACATTTGGTGAAGCTACAGTCAGTTCTAATCTACTTCAAAATTTTAATTTTCTAGTGACAATGTTACTAAGTGTGAGGACTACTTAGAGGAGCTAAAAGAAGGAATAGGGGAGATAAAAAAAAAAGAATAGAACACTATGAAATAAGGGATTACAAAAAAATAGCAAATAAGATAATTTTACCTATAAATTTGTATTGCATTGTTATTTGGCTAACTAAATAATTTGACTATAATTCTGTTAGAGATGTTAAGAAAATAAAATCAAACCCATTTTTTAGAATGGAATGTGTCTTAACAGTTGAAAGTATTGACATGGATATTTTCTCTCTATAGTTGTACTAAAGCCAATTTTTCATAGTCAGGATTTAAATATGCAAGACATGAGAATTGAATAATATATAAATGCAATAACAAAAGTAAATTTTTAACTATGAATGTCGAAAGTCTAAATATAATTATCAAAGGTTGTAAAATAGATGTTATAATATTTAGTGTGTTCATATTATTAATTTTTGATCATATATATTATTAATAATAAACAATATATTATATTTAATAGGTTAACGCGTTATTGTTGTAAATAGTAACAATATTACATTAATAGACTTAGTGTGTTTGGGACGATAGTAGCTAAGTAATTGTAGGGATTTACGAATCCTTGATTATAGGAAATATTTTCCTATATATTTTAAAGTATGTATTATTCATATATATATAAGATTGTAGATTATTAGTGTGTGAGAATTAATGAATATAGTGTAGAATTAATATATTATCAGTGTGTTTGATTAATCCACCTGTGTTCAGCGTTATTATTCTAGAATGGTAGTTGCTTAATATTCCATAGATTCTGATAAACTTATTCATTTTGGTATTAGAGCATGGACGTTATAATTTTATGGCCATTATTAATTTTTCCATGAAGGGAAAGCTTTATTTGTTTATTTGATGCTTCAGGGTGTATATTTGCATATGCCATATTTTTTATAGACTCTAGTTTTGCCCTGTAAACTCCATAATGTCACCATGTGGCCTGGGAATTCAAATTTCATCAAGGGGATTATGTTTTGATCTATATAAATAATATTATGATTCATGCATTTGGATCATGTTCATTACTATCATTTGAGTGCAAAACAACATTGACTAATGACAAGAACTAAATCATGCTTTTGATTTGTTATATCAAAGAATCATGATTCTTGGCTTGGCCTACTATAATTCCTTTGGAAATAGGAGTACTAATATTTATTTGGTTTGATTTCACCCACCATACCACCAACTACGGTCTACTTGGTTTTACATCTTATAACCTCCAAGATGAATCAATTTTTTAGAAGCTTTATTTTATTTATTTTATTTTGTCAATAACGGTGATATAAGTTTGTAAACTTTTTGTTTAGTAATATTTTGTTTATGGTATAAACCATGGTCTAGTCAAACTCTAAACAAAAATATGTGTCACTAATGTTTGGTCATGTCTAGCTCGATTTAAGTCTGTTTATTTTTCATTTATGTTAAAAGACTTGAGTCAATCATGTTTGTGTTAGTATAATTTTTTTAGTCATAAGTATTTTATTTACAAATTAATTATGTTAAAACATTCAAAAATAAGGTCAAGAGTCATGTACATATTTTAATGTCATTAAAAATTCAAGTGTCAAAGTTTAATATTTTAATAAGTCAAAGTCATTTAGTTTATTATAGTTGTGTCATTTGAGTCAAAATTCCTATTTTTATGGATGTATTATTGGTAGAAACTAATGTCCTATCTGGTCTAGAGTCATAATGTATAAATTGAGTAAAACAAAAAACAAAAAAATAAAGGCAAAATGAAATGAAAACAATTTCAAAATCTTCATATTTAATGTACTGAAGCAGGGGCACCCAGATGTTGACATTTCTACCAAAGGTATGCATATAATGAATTCCTTCATTAATGATATATTTGGGAAATTGAATCATGAGGCATCCAAGCTTGGTCATCACAACAAGAAGTGAATTATTACATTCAAATAAATATAGACTGTTGTACGTCTTTTTTTGCCATGAGAACTCACTAAACATGTTGTTTCTAAAGGTACCAAGGCTATCACCAATTTTACCAAATTTTGGGTAAGAAATATCACATACTAGAGGTTGGAGGTTACATAGATGATGGAGGTTATTCAATGACCTCTCATCAGGTACCATCAACAAGGCCACATATTGATTTGGTGGCCATGTGTTTTTTTTGTGTGGTATGGTTTTCAATGTGGTAGATACATTTACTTTTTAAGTTGTGTGTTGTGGAAATGTTCACATTGTGGAATAGGAACATAAAGATATGTTTCATTTTACATTTAGAATTAAATGACGAAAGTCAAGGAATACTACCAGTGGTAGTGGGAGTCTTCTTTGTTGTGTGAGATCAAGTGGCACGATCGTTCATAGTGGCTATAAGTAAGAAGTTGATTTTTTATAGGGTAAAATGTGACATTCAATATGTGTTTTTCATTCCCCTAGTTTTTTGAAACAAATATACTATTTGGAGACAAGGGAGAGTGTGGATATAATGGAATGTGGTCAACATAACTATAGAAATCCTCTAATTGCAGAGATCCTCTGACTACCTTATTTATGGAGATGATCAGCCAGTGACACATCTAGTATGGTTAAATAACATATATGCTAGAAGCATTATAATGATCGTATATATTGTTAATAATAATAATACATTACAGTTAATATGTTAACACGTTATTATTATAAATAGAAACAATATTATGTGAATAGACATAGTGTGTTTGGGAGGCTAGTAGTTGCATGATTGTATGGATTTGGGAATCCTTGACTATAGGAAATATTTTCTTATATATTTCTAAGTTTATATTATTCATATATAGAGAATATTTTAGATTATTAGTGTGTGAGAATTAATGAATATAGTGCAAAAATAATATATTATTAGTGTGTTTGATAAATCCACCTGTGTTCAACTTCATTACTTTGGAATGGCATTTGATTAATCTTTCATAGATTTTGATAAAATTATTCAATAGGAATGTTTGAAGTATCTTGACCTTAACTTGAATCAATTAAAATACATTTTAGCATATTAGTTGTGTAGTTGGAAAAAAATTGATAAACCTCATTGATTCTAGGAAATGTTCTCTTTCACTCAACATCCATGTTCGTAGAGCTTTCAGACATCACTATTACAGTTCCAAGGCATCAACCTCTATATAGTGTAATTTATATTAATCTTAGCAAGTAGTATGCCAAAGCTTAAGATACAAAATATCAACTCACTAAAGGAAAATTTGACCAACTTGTAATGCTCAAACATATGCTCAACTCTTTATTCATGTCTGAAAACTATAGGCAATGGCATTTACCTTGGGAGTTAGATGTTGTAGTTTCATAAGCAAAGGAATATTTTTGTTAGATGTTTTAATTGAAAATTCCATTGTATAAATGTATGTAGAATATGGAAGTATATACATGACATGTGAATTATTTGAAACAATGTCTGAAAGAAATGTGGAATTGGCACTGAGATCAAACATTATGACATGGGCACATGTAATCCTGTTAGTAATATCTTAACACTTGGAAAATCGCAATTGGCTGACACTGTAGTGAGGACACCTCAAAGACCTTAACTTCATAGGATGGGGTCATATGCATTACTATTCAATTTTTTGTTGTTTTTTAGAGTACACTTCTACCAATCTCATTCTTCATTGCTTTGTAACTTTAGTACTTTATTATTGTAACTAACATCCTCGTAGTATCTACTTTATATAGTAGTAATTGGAAATCTATGATATTGACACTCAATTCCTATGTGATTTGAAAATAGTTACTTTCTTTTGTAATTAACACACATTTTTGTCAGTGCTATCTAATGGAATCCGTACTGATAATCTATTTAATAATAATAAATATTTCAACCAATTACTTATACTATGCTCTTATGTAATTATCTCTTTTAGAAGAAATAATTCATCCTATTGGAAAACCTTAGTATTATCATGAAGGCATAGAATGGGCCCAAGAAAAGATTGTATGATTTCTTTCTAGAGTTAATAAAGCCAATGAAAAGATAGAGAGGGACTTCATATTGGATATGCTCCACGGGGTATGATTAGGGAGAGTTTTATACTAATTGATTCTGCATGAGAATCCCAAGATCAAATAAAATATAGTCTGGGTAATTTCTTATGGTTAATATGAGATATCTACATAAATTGCAGCCTAGTAAGAAGAGTTGGAAATTCCAGGATAACTTGTTAAAAAGAATTGACTGAGTGTAGCAACACATGTTTGCACCAGAACATGGTTAATGGGCATATGACAACTTCAAAGTAGCAAGGACAAAAATTAAACCATCAACAATTTCTGATTGAAATGTGTGGTAGAGCATGATGGCTACAAAAAATTCCATTTGAATCAAAAATTGTTGATGGGTTAATTTTTCATAGTTGCCTATTTGTTGGTACTAGATGGATACACTACTATCTTACATTTGGAAGGTGATTTATGAGCTTGGAACAGAGCAAGTTGACCAGTCAAATATGAGGAATAATGATGTTTGGCCATGGCACAAAGATTATTGGCATTGTATTAGATTCTTGTGAGTTGTGGGATGCACTAAAAGTAAACTAGATGTTCATGACTTTGGAAGCTACCCATAATATCCAAGTTTTGGCTATTACCAATATCTAATCATATTGCATTATTGTCATTAAATATATACACTAAAAAACAAACTATTATGGAGAAAAAAATGGTGGAAATATGAGCTTTAAACCATGGCATGTTTTGATGTTTCCACCTGTAACTATCTCATGGTGTCTTCCTTAAAAATGCATAACAAAGAATTCAATCACTGTAAATAAAACCTTTTTTATTGACAATTTTTTTTTATAAAACAAAGGTAAGAGCCCAAGCTATTCTATGGGAAAAGAAATGTCCATATGGGCCTTGATGTAGATCATAGGCATCTTGCAGCCCCTCATTGTGCCAATTAAGATGGTCGGTCATCCCTTGGCAAGTGACTAAAATTATCTCAAGTGAGACCTAAAATAAAAATGCATTGACGTTACCAATTATGTCTCAAAGCAATAAACTACATTCCTCTTGGGTAGATTTTCAATTATTAAATATAAACTACTTTTATCAAACCTCTAACTTTTTTTGCACCATGGGGACAAATGCTAGTTAATTCTTCATTATTAATAACCATGTGCTCTTAAAACCAATCCAAATTAAAACATAAAGTATCCACTTATATCTAATTGAAATTCACCAACTACCTAAGAGATTAAAGTGTTAAGTATCCCAATATATTCAATTGGCTATATGTTTTAGGAGCTACCACTACACTGCATCGAATCAAATGCCACACTGATGTGAAAAAAACATAAATTAAAAAAAAAAAAAAAAAAACATGAAAATAGAGTAGTAATAATTTTTTTAATTTATTAAATGGAATTTTTACAATTAAAAATATCCAATGTCCTTTCTTAAATGTTTACATATTACAATTATTGAAGATCTCAATGTATTCAATGATTTTTTGGGTATCGATGCTCATGAGGAACAATATTATATTGTTCACTTCATACGAAGTAGACTCAATGTTATGGGTCATATTATTATTTATTTGATGAAATAGATCATATGAGATTTAATGTGTCACCTTCACGCTCATTGTGTCATGTCCTCCTTCTAATCATGTTTAGGTTTATTTTGTGTTCATTTGATTGGTCAAAATTAGAATGGGGCATATACAGCACTTACCATTCATTAATGGTTTGTCACGTTGTTTGAAGGGCAGTTGTAAGTTAGGGGTCCATGTTTTGATTTTTTTTAATTAATAAAACTTATCTAGTATTTTGTACAAGTATAGGGAATTCAATTTAGAAGCAAGGGTTTTTACGATAAAATTTTGAAGTTAGGCTCTTCATAGATGTTTATGGATTTTAATTGATACTATTTATGTACAATTTGGATTTTAGTGTGAAGGATTTATTTCTATTCATATTGGTTGTTTTCTTTGTTTTTAATTGATTTGTGAATTATTTTGTAATTTTTTTTAAGTTTTATATTTAAATAAGGTAATTAGTAGCATAAACATAACAAAATAATTGTTACATTTACTTTTTAAATAAATTTTAAATATATTTATCGAAAAAATATAAATATTTGTTTAAAAATTTATTTATTCTTTAATTCTTAAAATATCAATGTTGGAAATAGATAGATCAACATAAATTTTGGAGCTTTTTATTCAAAAAGTTTTATTAGGTATTTTTATCTAAAACTAATTTACTTAACAAAGAAAATATATTTGAAATAATTCAAAACATAACAAGTTCACTACCTATATTTTATCTAAAACTGATATTTATACATCTATATTATTTTTGGATCAAGAGGAGGGCCTAGTTGAAGAACATTTATATCCAAATTGCATATGACTCAATCACAAATAAAGAGTATAAGGTTAAACACATTAGACTAAGGTTCCCTTTTAAGATATGTAGGCAAAACTCAATTATATAAAGGGTTTCCGAGGCCAACTTGACTATTTTGGTAACTTTAAATCCCCTCTTTTTATTTGATTACTATTTGGTTTTTTTGACAAGACCTTGCTAGAGATTTTTATTGTATAAAAACCTATAAAATGACTATGAACTTTCTTTCATATGATATTATATGAAATACCTATCTTATCTTTGATTTTTCAATTTTAATCAATTAACTTTAATTTTAAATTAATTTCACCATACTATGAATTTCCAACCAAAACCTTATTTTTATGACTTACTTAAATTAATTTATTTTTATTAATAATGTATGCTAAATCACCATTTTTATGTATCTTGAAGAAAGTCTAGACTTATGCCATTGAGAATGCCTTATTTATTGGATGTCGTAAATTTGTGACAAGTGCTTAATTTTAAGGACTCACCCTTATCTTATTTTCCAATCACTAGTTGAGTTGGCATCTACATATGAGTAAATGTTTATAATTATGTGACCCATGCTCTACTTATTATTTACTTACTATCCACTCATAATATTATTCTGTAAAACTACCCTAACCAATTAGGTTTACCACTTATCACATTTTATTGGAGTCATGATATGGGGGCTTAGTCAGGTGTTTCACTTTAGGCCACAGTCGGTCATATAACCACGTATCATTGACGCATCTTTTCAAGAATCTAAAAGTATATCTAGCTTCCTAAATCCACGTGGTTCTAATTCATGGCTTTTCACATACCATGTTTGAGGAAATCCAAGTTATGAAGGGCTTGACTATGCCTAATGCCACGTGGCACATTTTTGGTCCCTCACACTCTCATGAGATGCTAACGAATCTTATGCGTTAATCAAAGACAATAATATTGAGAAGTAATTATTTCATGATACACATCATTATTTAATAATGTCACAGTTGGTAAGGAAAAATGGAATTTAACTCTAATGGGATATGAAGGAGTGATAGTTGGCCGGATGTCACATTTTATTTTCCTCACAACATAGTATTATAAGATTATATTTTAAGGTGTCTAAACCTTTGAAATGATATAATATTTTTTTTTATCTCACCATGTGTTGATAATTCACAACTTTTCAACCAAACACTATGTTAAGAGTTTGAGAGTGTGAGGTTGTGATATATTTACAACTCTCAATATGTGATATTTTCATACCTTAATAACTTTGATTATTAAAAAAATATTTTGTGTTGATTAAAGGGATTTGGAACTGAGAAAAATGAAATAAGATGTGTCACAATTCCAAAAAGTATTTTACGAGGAAGCGAGTTTATTTTTTATTTTTTAAGGAAAATTTATGTTGATGACATAATATGAAGGAAGGATCTCCACTAGAAAACATGGTAAGAAATAGACTAATTCTAAAAAATATATCATAATCACCCTTTTGCATAAACTAAAGCATTCTAATAGGGGTAGTATGTGATAGGTAAGGAACATAATTCAATATGATGAAGGCCAATTTATGTAGCACCAAAAAAAAGGTCAATTATATAGAGATATCTCGATGTGAATAATTGTTTATTTTATAAATTTTGAATCAAAATTTAATATGAGTGACATATATGAAAGTCAGTTAAATAATAAGACTTACTAATGAAGAATTAAAGAAAATTGATTTTTGGGTATATTTCAAATATACAAACACATTATATATATGCACGCACGCACGCACGCGCATACGCACACACGCACGCGCACACACACACACACACACATTTTCATTATACACATCCTATTTATTATTTTCCATGTGTTACATAGTTTTAAAGTGCTTGGATCTCAATTTGTTGTGGGTTTTGATGAAAACCCACAACAAATTGAGATCCAAGCACTTTCAAAGTATGTAACACATGAAAAATAATAAATAGGATGTGTATAATGAAGACATTTAAGCCCACATGAAACAATATTTCCCAACGACACTAGTCTAGGACAAAACCACCTCTCCCATGCCATGCCACAGCCTTATATGTAAACATAGATAATAATCCTAGTGACCACAATGAAACTACATAGAGATCTATTCTTATTCTCCTTAAACCCACTAAAAGAAAAAAAAGAGGATTGAAAATGAAAAAACTCAAAATAATAAAACACATAAATTAGAAATAGTTTGGCCACTATTTTAAAAAATGCACAAATCCACAAAGAATATTGTTAATAATGAAAATTAGATTGAAAGATCAGATAATAAATTTCATCTTTCCATTAAGAAATCAAGTAGAACACAAGCATAAGGTTCAAACTAACAAATCACGTGTTGTCTTGCTTTAACCAAAAGGGTCATTAATTTATGTTCTCTTTTATTACCAAGGATCTACCCATATTTAATAATGTGTGTGCAATTTTACTTCTATTTTTACTTTTGTTTCTTACATCAAATATTTTAGTCTTACTCATGTTAGTCTAAGGAAAATAATTGTGATGGACATTATTTAGTTTTTCACACACTTGTGAGTTCTAACTATTCTTTTTATAACTTCAACTCTTTTATTAGTTCTTCTTACCATTAGTTGTGGCCTTCTACTTACACAAAGATAGTTTATATTTTGCATTGGGATCGATATCTCTTCCATTTTATTTTTGTCTTTTAATGTGTCTCCATTTTTTTTACCACATTCATCTATTGGTAATCATAAAATACATCCTTTTTTATTTCATTCTTCATTATTAATGACTATGTACTCATACAACTAATCCACATTAAAACACAAAGTATTCACTTTTATCTAATTGAAATTTGCCAATTGTTTAAGAGATTGAAATGTTGAGTATAACAATGAATTCAATATGACTATCTATTTTTAGATCTTTTGTTACATCACAGTGACTCAAATATAACAATGATGTAAAACATTAAGAAATAGAAAAAAAAAACATAAAAAAAATATATATATATATAACTTAAAATAATAGTAAAACTGATAATTTAAAAAATAAATTTGTTAAAATTAAAAAATATCAATACTTGTTTTTGGTGTTTACAAATTGTAATTATAGAATATTTCATTACAATATGTTCAATGATCATTTAGGTATCAATGCTCAAGAATAACAATCTTATGATATCCACTTCAAACGAGCTAGACTTAATGTTATGGGTCATCTTATTAGTTATTTAATGGAGAACATATGGATTTAATGTTCCCTCTTATAATCTTTATGTTGTGTCCTCATTTAAAGCACGTTTAGTGTTCTTGTGTGTTGATTTTAGCGATCAAAATTACAATGGAACATAGACTCTCCTTTATCATTCATTAATGTTTTATTACGTTGTTCGAGGGGCATTTGTAAGTTATGGGTTTGTGTTTTTATTTATTTTTAATTAATAGAATTTGTCTATTATTATGTACTTGTATAAGGAAACTAATTTAGAAGCAAGGGTCTTCACGGTAGCATTTGAAGCCTAAGTTTTTCATATCTGTTCATATAATTTAATTACATTTATGTAGAACATGGATTTTAATGCAAAGGATTTATTTATAAGTAGTGTTTTCTTCATATTAGTTGTTTTTTTTTTTTTTTTTGGGTTGTTTTGAGAATTTATTTGTAATTTTGTTTTCTTTTCTAGATTTAAATAGTATTATAAACATAAAATCAAATTATTACTTTTTTTTTTTTAATAATTTTTAAATTTATTTAATATATGTATATAATTTTTCAAAAAAATTGTGATATATATAAAAGATTGAGAAACATTTGTTATAAATATATGATGTATGAATGTCTACTTAATTATTCATTTATTTTCCTTATGACTCATGAATGTCCATTTAATTACCCATTTATTCTCCTCAATTGTTTTCTATTTTAAAAGTAAAAAATCCACTAATCTTTGAAATTTGATAAAACAATCCCTCTCTATAACACTTTTACATATATCTAGTGTGTCCATTTTAATAATTAAATTTATATTCTCCTTATCCCTCTTTAATTGTTTTTCATGTTACTCAAGGAGTATTAAAAAGTTCGCTTATTAATACTTTTCCCTTAATTTTACTTAATATAATTTATCTAGTATTGATTACATGTATATGATATTTGAAATTTAGAGGCTTCATACTTGTCATTTCATTTTTTTCACCAAGATATTCATAGATTTCCATGTATTTTAATTGATACCACTTAAATTTAGTGATGAGTTTTTATTGTAATGGGTTTATTTATAAATGATGTTATATTTATTTTGGCTGCTTTTATGTTTTTAGATTAATCCCCTATTTTGGCCTTCCAATACTACATGTATATGATATTTGGAATTTAGAGGCTTCATACTTGTCATTTCATTTTTTTCACCAAGATATTCATAGATTTCCATGTATTTTAATTGATACCACTTAAATTTAGTGATGAGTTTTTATTGTAATGAGTTTATTTATAAATGATGTTATATTTATTTTCGCTGCTTTTATGTCTTTTGATTAATCCCCTATTTTGGCCTTCCAATACTACATGTATATGATATTTGGAATTTAGAGGATTCATACTTGTCCTTTCATTTTTTTCACCAAGATATTCATAGATTTTCATGTATTTTAATTGATACCACTTAAATTTAGTGATGAGTTTTTATTGTAATGGATTTATTTATAAATGATGTTATATTTATTTTGGCTGCTTTTATGTCTTTTGATTAATCCCCTATTTTGGCCTTCCATTTTAGTCATCCAGTTCTATACATTTTTCTATAACTATAGCCATACATAACACCTTTTTAGAAGATAATAAACATGAAGAATATAATTTTATATTTATGTATTCATTAGGCCAAATGATTTTAAAAATTTATTCTCCTTTTGAATTTTCACACAATTCTCTTTGAAATTTATCTTCTTCTTCAAAACCTAGTAAGACACAAGAACCTATAGAATATAAAAACCATATTTTTTAAGGCTGGTGTTTAGAGTTAGCATGGATTTGAAGCACTAGATAATTATTTAGTCCCTCAATAGTATACTATATAAAAAATATTATATACCTTGCAAAATGACATTTAGTTAGATAGTCTGTTGTGATGTTGTGTCTATCTACTATCAATTTAAGTTCTATAATGAATTTCTGATTTCCTCTATAATGCAGTAGTAAATGCTCTTCAAATTTACTTAGATTATTCAATTCTTTATCTAAATGTTTGAATTGATTTCATAATTTATTGATATATAAATACACTAATGTGCCTAAGTATTTAATGATATATTAAATCAAAGTAAGACCTTATTAACAGGGAAAATAGCACACAATAAGAAGCAAGCCAATAAAGGCAGTACTCACAATCCCTAAGAGATCCAAATTTAGGTAAGAAGGGCCAACCCTCTAAACTATTAAATAGAACACACTTGTAAGGTTGATAGTAACAAATCACATGGTTTTCATAGAGCCAAAACATTAACAAAGAAAATACCAATCAAACACACTTTTTTTCAGGGTGTTATCTTCTACATTGTAGTATGGTGTTACATTTCTTCATCCAATCTGCTCTTTTTTTTCCAAAGGTTTTCCTCTTACAGATTGATTTCAGCCTTCTTTTTGAATAGTCATGTTTTGTTGTTATAACCACCCAAAAGGTTCATTAATTTATTCTCTCATTTCTTACCAGGAACCTACTCACATTCAATAATGCGTGTGAAGTTAGGGGATTTGTACTTGTCCTTGGTTATAATTGGTATAACTTATGTAGTACAGAGTACATGTATAAGGTATTTAATTTAACATTTATTAATACGTGCGAAGTTAGGGGATTCATACTTGTCCATTAATTTTATTTGGTATAACTTGTCTAGTATTGAGTAAATGTATAAGTTATTTGATTTAGAAATAATGGTCTTCATCGAAATATTTGAAAGCCATGATATTCATAAACAACTTAAATTTAATATTGAGGTTTTAATGTAACAGAGTTATTTATAAAGGGTATTGTATTCATTTCAATTGAGTTTTGTATCTTTTGATTAATTACATGTGTGTTTTGTATTTCACTCTTAAATAAGATGTTAAAAAAAGTTTTTATTTTATTTTTAAATATACATAAATTTAAAACAAGGCTGTCAAAAACACGTTACTAGTTAATTGATAAAATATCAATGTAAATTTTCTATTCTGGTGATTTAATTATTAAAATATGAATGTTTTTGCGGTCGTTTTATAAATTTTAGATAGTTAAAGAGAGATACACACGAAGGCAATTGCATGGAATGTCACATAAAACTTTGGTTTAATTTAGTGATTGTTGACCGCATTATTGTATATGTAAATAACCAATATTATAACCTTTTCAACGATCCTACTTTTAAAAAAAGTGCAATTGAATACCTAATGGTTGGTTAGTGAATCGTGCTAGGCAGGCACTGCTACCAAACAGATGAACCATGTGCCCTTCGGATAATTAATAGATTTTAACACTGATGTCTACGCGTTCGTCGAATTGTTTATACTGCCATTAATGTCAACTGTCCTAATTAAGTACGAGATCAAACCATGTGCTTCAGCAATATTGTTTTATTATATTGTCATATACATTACCAGGAGAAGGGGGACGAAATAACGGACTTATAATTTGTTGCAAAGCATAATGACTCATGGGAGATGAAGAAGAATAAAACAGATTTGAAAACGGTTTGAAGGGAGATGGAAAAATCTGTTTGGACGAAAAAGAGTGTGATGATAAATAAATAAAGAGTAAGTGTGATGATAAATAAATAAAGAGTGTTAGGATTGTACTCAACAATGTCGATTTAGAGGTGGAGACCACGAATCTAGCAAGGGTGGAGATTTATAATGCGGAAAAATAAAGTCAACAATATTCGGAGCAGGTATTCGCAATACAGCTGTGTATGTAAATTAATATACTGGGGAATCGAATGCCCAGACTAAATTATTGGAGGAGAAACGAAGGATATAAATATGAGTATTCACAGTTGGAAGAGGAAGAGGAAGCGGAAGATGAAGATGAATATGGCGAGAATCTGGTTGACAATTGTTGCAGCTCTTATAACAACAGTTGTATGTGTGTCTGGGGGAAGTCTTGTAAATAATTTCTATGGGAAGACCTGTCAATCGGCAGAGGCGACAGTGAAGAGTGTGGTAGAGAAGCACATGTCACAAGATCCAACTGTTTTCGTTAATCTACTCAGGATGCAATTTCACGACTGTTTCGTACAAGTGAGTAATACAGATCACCATTAATACATAATGAGCCTACGTACGTATTAATAATAATAACAACATGTTTGTTTGTCATTTCATGCGATTTGATTAGGGCTGCGATGGATCACTGCTCATAAACTCAACCGCCAACAACACTGCAGAGAAAGAGGCCGTTCCAAATCTGACTATTCGTAGATTTGATGTCATCGACGATGCCAAGGCTGAGATAGAAGGGACATGCCCAGGAGTCGTTTCTTGTGCTGACATTCTCGCACTTGCTGCCCGAGATGCTGTCGCTAAGGTTAGTTAACTCCCTAACCATTTTAATCTAAAAATTCTATGTCATTATGAAATATTAGTTGATGTTAACGTTATAGTTACATATAGGCTGGAGGGCCGTCATGGCGTGTAAGAACCGGTCGGAGGGATGGGGTGATCTCAAAACAGAGTGACGCACTTGCCAATATTCCCCAGCCAACTTTTACTTTCTCTCAACTAAGGACATCTTTCGCAAAAAAATCTCTGAGTGTCAAAGACCTTGTTGTACTCTCAGGTGGGTTGACATAATTATTTTATAGTTTGGAATCAGCATCTAGAATGAACATATTTTTTTAGTGCGTCTATAACATCGTAGCTTCTATGAATACTTGTGCAGGTGCACATACGATTGGAATTGGTCACTGTAATTTTTTCAGCAACAGGCTTTACAACTTCACTGCAAATGGAGGCATGGACCCTTCCCTGAATGCCTCCTATGCACAACAGTTGAAGACCCAATGCACTAATCTGACAGACAATGCAACATTCGTACCAATGGATCCCACCACCCCTGGTACCTTTGATAGCAGTTACTTTACTAATCTCAAACAACAGAAAGGCCTCTTCCAGTCTGATGCAACACTTCTTACAAATCCCATTTCCCGAACTTATATCGATAAGCAGTTGAATCAAGCTAGCTTCTTCGAAAACTTTAAGAATTCTATGCAACTGTTGTCAGAAATAGAAGTGAAGACAGGGACCGCCGGCCAGATCAGAAAAAAATGTGCATCAATAAATTGAATTCGTCACAGAAATTTCAAATTCCGTAGTGCTAGTCCCGTCTTTTCCCCAGTCGCTATGTAATAAATAAAAACACAATTTCCTCCTATGAGAGGTTAAAATTTTTAATGCTTTGTTTCAAGAATGTTTAATTGAATAGAACTCTGTTTTCCAGCCCAATGTATTTTACATTGATCATGAAATATGTTGGGATCTGTGTCCAGCGTAGCAGCAGGCTGAGATTAAAATATATAAACAAGCAGTTTTGCCTATCTATTTTCCGATATGATATCATAATATGTTTTCTTTCCTTTATTTTAGTATATTGCATTCTACAACTCGTTAACAGAATTATTGGGATCTATATCTAACGTAGTAGCAGGTTCATGAGTTGTCAATTTATATTTATTTTAATTAAAATATATAAATAAATAGTTTTTCCTACCTACATTTAAATATCTAAATATTATATTATAATATATTTTTTTCATTTTATCAATTTTCCAATTCAATATATTAAAATTAACTAAAACATCAATATTTATGTTCTCAGAACTACAAACATTTTTCTAATAATTAAACATCAACATCTAACAAAATAAAATATGAAATTCACATTATTTTAACACCCTCTATAATGCTTTCTATCTACAAGCTAATCAACTCAATTTTTAATAAAATACAAATTAATATGGCTCAACTTTTTTTTATTTTCTTACTTGTCAAAATCACTGTTGTAAGGAATACATTTGCACAGGTATTATTATATTATTGAAGCCTTCAATTAATGATCTTTTTCAAAGGTTCACTCAGGACCTTTGGGGACCTATTCAATGATTTTTATACCTAAAAAAAATTAAAAAAATATTTTGTTTGTTTGTCCAAAAGTTAGATTTGACATATACAATTAAAAATTCAAAATAAATTAAAAAGCTATTTAAAATTAAGTAACCTTTCAATTTTTAGAAACTTTTACATGCAAGCTCAAATGAACCTAAAAATATCCACTTATCTTATATACATAAAAATCATAATAATGGACAAATTTAAACTAATTTTCATTTGTAATTACAAATATACATAATTTATAAAATTTTATAATTACTTAAAAAAAAATACTAAAACATAATTTTAGACTCTTAAATGGTCACTTATAGCCTTAGAAATGTATGTAAATTGACCCTAATCATATAATGTTGGTTAAGATTGTTTTATCCTATCTGATATATTCATTTTGTATATTCAAAGAGCACAAAAAAATTTATCGATTAAAATTTATAACTTCCGCAAGATAAGTGTTGACATCATTATCCTTTGGTTGAAAACAACTTAACTCCTCTGAGTTACCATGATTATACTCCTACCATTTATTCTTGTCAATATTATTCAACTCCCATTTTAAAATTGAGGTATTGTCTTCCTATTGTAATTCCTCCCGTTATATCAAATACCTATTATGGTTGCCTTGTCTTCATTATTTTCTTATACAAAACCTTCACTATTTTTTATTTAGTTTTCCTTGGCACCTATTACTTCTAATCAAGTTTTTTCCTTTATTTCCTTTCATCATTTTCTCTATGAAATTGTTATAAATATAAAAGATTAAATACTAGATAAATATCAAAATTCTATGATAAACTCATCTCATAAACATTTTCATTAATTTTATTCATAATTCTAGATGGACTAATATTATTATAATTCATATTGTTTTATGTTTCTTAGGGAAATATCTATTGTATAAAATATACCAACACCAAATCTCCTTGTTCGAGAACCTTGGGCCTTACTTTTACATCTATTATTTTCTAACACTTGTCACATCTTTCATGTAGCTTTCTTCTTACTTTTTCATGAAATTATTGTTATGTGTTTTGTAAATATTTTTACATCATCAGTAACGTGTTATACAATTGGTAACTAAACCAAATTTGAAATACACTTAAGATTTATGTCATAAAAAAATTGAAATAGTATTTTCTCTATTGGTTTGTGTATACAACTATTATATGTAAACTCAACTTCTGCTAAAGCTAAGTCTCATTATTTGGGTTTCTATTCAAATATGCATCTCAAAAAAATTCCCAAGCTCTTTTTTACTGTATTTTGTCCATCTATTTGTGGGTAGTATGCATTTGTAAATTTTAGTTTAGTTCCCAACTTCTTCCACATAATATTCTAAAAATGACTTAGAAATTTTGTATCTATGTTTGAAGTAATGGTTTTTGGAACACCATGCGATATCATAATTTCTATAAAAAAATAGATATGTTACTACAATGGCATCATCATTTTTCTTACATGAAATAAAATTAACCCTTTTGAATAACATATCTACAAACAAAATTCAATCATTACCTCTTTATGTGTTTGACAACTCCAATACATAGTCCATACTCAAATATATGTGTGGTCTGCTTGGTACTTATAATGGCATGTACAATCATGTATTTTATGCAAGGCCTTTAGCCACTTGGAATATCTTCCATCTTGAAACATACCTTATCACATCTCTCTTCATATTTGGTAAAAAATACTTCTCCTCAAGAAATTTTTTTTTCTTATTCTTACCAATGTGTCCACCTAAAGCACTATTATATAATTATTTTATAATATTGTTTCTCATAGACCCAATTAGAATATATAAATATTTTACCTTAAAAATATAACCATCTTGTCTCAATAAAAGATTCTTACATTATTCAACTATCTTGCTAAAATCAAGATCAATATCATACAATTTATTAACAACTTCAAATCCAACTACATAACTCACCATAGTAGTTAATGTTACCACTCATCTACTCAAAGCATCAACTACCCAAATCTACGTTCGCGATCTATGTTGCAAAACAAATGTATATACTTGCAAGAAATCTGCCTATTTTAAATGTCTTCTATTCAATTTTTTTTAGTGTTCAAATGTTTCAATACTTTATGGTTTATAAAAAAAATAAAATTCATACATACTAAGTAGTGCTTCAATTGTCTCAATAATTATGCAGTCACTTATAATTTAACATCATATGTAAAATATTTATTATTTATCATACACATCTTATCATTGAAATATGTTATTGGCCTTGAATAAATACAACACCAGTACTCACATGTGAAGCATCCCAATCTACCTAAAAAAAAACTTTTTAAAACTATCGTAATTCTAAAATATGTCTTTCTATCACATTCTTCTTCAACAATTAAAATCATTATGTTGTTGTGATTTGAAAAAAAATAAAATAAATCAACAATAAAAATTAAAATCAGAATTCCATACAACTATTGTCAGAAATAGAAGTGATGACGGCAACCGCCGGCCAAAACAGACGTCAATGTCCATCAATAAATTGAATTCGTCACAGAATTTTCAAATTCTGTAGTTCTACTCTCGTCTTTTTCAATAAAAAGACAATTTCCACCTATACGAGGTTAAAAATTTTAATGCCTTGTTTAAATGTTTGATAAAATAAAACTCTATTTTCCAACCCAATGTATTTTACGTTGATCACTTAATATGTTGGGATCTATGTCCAACGTAGTAGTAGGTTCCTGACATTTTTATTAAGGTTCTTCACGTTTTTATTAAAATTAAAATATATAAATAAGTAGTTTTTTCTGCCTATTTCTAAATATTATATTATATATTTTTTCTTTTATTAATTATATTATATTTTATAAATTTTTAACATAATTTATTTTATTGTTTTTTTATTATAATTTTTATAATAAATTATTGTTTTTTTTAAATATTGGAGAAAATAAAATTTTATTTTCCAATTTAATGTATTTTACGTTTATGATCAATGTCCAATGTAATAGTAGAATCTTAAGTTATCAATTCATATCTATTAAGATTAAAATATATAAATAAGTAGTTTTTATTACCTACATCCAAACATCATATTTTAATATATATTCTTTAATTATTTTTTATTCTTTATTTTATTGATTATATTATGTTCTACAAATTTTTAATAGAATTCACCTTAATGTCCCTTTTAAGATGATTTCTTCATAAATTTAATTTTTTATTCAAATATTTGAGAAAATAAAATTGTATTTCCCAACCCATTAAATTTTATGTTAATTAGCAAATATATCAAAGTTTATATTCGACAGAGTAGTAGGTTCTTGAGTTGTCAAGTCATATTTATTAAGAATAAAATATATAAATAAATAGTTTTTTCTACCTATATCTAAACATCATATTATAATATATATTCTTTATTTTATTGAATATATTGTGTTCTATCATTATTTAACCAAATTCACTTTAATTTTTTTTTTTTTAAAATTACGATCTCTTCAAAACTTTAATAGTTTATTAAAATATTTGAGAAAATAAAACTCGATTCTCCAACATAATATAATTTATGTTGATTAAGAAATATATTAAAATCTATGTCTAATGCAATAATAAATTCTTAAATTGTTAATTTATTTTTATTAAAATTAAAATATAGAAATAAATGGTTTTGCCTACCTACATCCATACATCATATCATAATATGTAATCTTTATTTTATTGAGTATATTTTTTTAATGTAATTCTTGATGTCTTCAAGATTTGTGGATATATTTTTCAAATAAATCTTAAAATATTATACTTAGATTTCAAATATACCATAGAATATGCTTTCAATTGCTTGGGTTTATTCCTTTACATCCAATTTGTATGTGGAGTCATTGTTGACAACACTAGATGTTTTGAATTTTGCAGTCAAGTTTTCAAAGAATAAATTGCAATTCTCGTCTTAGGGTATATATATAAATATTACGCAAATTCTAATGCATAGAGATCTTGAACTAAGAGAAAATATCTTCTTTTTGGTTTTAGTGTAAGAATGTGAACCTTTTACTTTAATCATTAATTATATATAGAATTTTAAAAATATTATGTTATATTTTTAGATTATAAATTAGAAAATTATGTTCAAGTTTATTATTTGTATATTTAACTAAAAATAGGTAAATTGATTTTGATTTGATAAGATAGATATCAATTTTATATTCCATAGACAATATAAACCTTATAATATTTTACTTAAATTTTAAGATTGAAATAAAGGGTTGCGTGAGTTTAAAATGTGGAAGTTATTAAAAAATTTAGGTGTAAATTAAAATTTATAGATTCACATTAAAATTTTGTTGTAAATATTATGTTAAAAAAGAAACATAAATACATTAAAATTTTAAGTACATTTTTTTTCTTGAATATCAATTTATTTGTGGTTTTATTCATTTTGACATACACATCAAAATATTTAATGACTTTCATTAATCCACAAAAAAAATTATTCTATGCATTTTAAAGGCTTATATGGTATGTCACTTGTTACATTTTTTAATCATATTGTTATTGATTTTAGATTTGATATGTTATAATAAAAATATATTTACATACAAAGTGGAGGGAAATGATATTGTATGAAAACTATTATATAGGATAAATTGATGTAAAATTAAATCAAGGTACTTGTCAAAAAAATTATGCCAACATTTATATTCTCCAAACTACAAAGATTTTTTTACTAATAAGACAACAACATCAACAAAATAAATTATGAAATCCACATAATTTTAACAGCCTATATAATTCTATCTATCTTCAAGGTTGTCGACTCATTTTTTAATAAAACACAAACTAATATGGCTCAACCTTTTTACTTTTTTACTTGTTAAAATAACCATTGTCAAGAATACATTTGCACAATATTTTTTTAGTAGATAGGGTTAATGTGGGTTTTGAAAGGCCCATGCACCTTGTACATAGAAGAAAAAGGTAGAACAATAAATCTCAAAAGGAAATCATCTAATATTGGCTAATAAAGTGGGTGACAAGATAAAAAAATCAGAATCTTCCACCAAAAAAACAACCAAACAACTTTCTAGATAGTGAACTTATGCAAAATAATCACTAGTGTTCAATGTAAATCTAGGATTCAGCAAAAAACCCACTAATTTTTTGTTAACTTACCATCCAAATTCTATAAGTTTTCACCATAACAATATTTCATTGCTTTCCCATTGTGAGGGGTAGAAATTTTGTTGCAACTTCTTTTCTTCTTTTTGGTAATGAGAGTATAGCCTGCCTTTGCTTCTTTGTTTAAATCAAGGGAGAGGGGAATTACTATTTCAATTTGGCTTGAGTGTAAAAAACATCCCATAGAGATTTTGTTGGGCGGGAAGCTTTCCTCCACAGGATAAGTCTCTTTAGATGGGAGTGTTTCATATGGATCAAGGGGTTCAAGATATTTTGAAGGAGATTTAGATCTAGAGCTATATGAATCACCTCATTCGAAAGTGAGCTTGCTAGAATAGAAGTCATTTCACTAGGCTGTATCCATCATTCTCACTATGTTTCTGCATTTAAGGGATAAATGTCTTGTCTAAAAAAATGGAAATGAAAAGGCAACCTGTTAGAGTCAAGGGTTTGGGTCCACAACTGATCTACGATCTTTTGTTCCATTTTTATAAGGAGACTCTTTAAAATGTCTAAGTTAACTAGTATTCTACCAAAATTGATGTGGGAAAGTGATCTAGTGTCTAGGTAAACTAGTAAAGAATCTCATAGGGTGTTGCCTTTGGAGTTATTTCTTTGATTCAGGGTTTCTCCATGTTTTTCCCTATGACCTGTGCATGTTTGTAGATATATACCTTCCATGTCTCTTGTTCCTTATAGCTATATATATATGTATGGTGTTATTGTTTTAATTAACCTTTGCATCATTTTTTTAACATGTGTCAACTCCAAAGGATTCAAGAGCGATGGTGTTTTAAATGGTATTTGAAATTTCCATGGGTGGGAGTTGAAAAAATGGTGAAATAGTTTTAATTATATTTAACCTTAATATTTTACATTTGCACAAGACTAACATAAAATTTATTATATTATTAAAGTGTTCAATTAGTGATCTTGATTAAGGGTTTACCCAAGACACTTGGGAACTTATTCAATGATCTCATGATAACAAAAAAATTAAAAATTTATTCTTTGTTTGTCCAAAATAGATATGAGATGTAAATGTTGTTGCTTTTACCTCACATTAAGTCATACACATTGATCATTAATACCCAAATTTTTATATTTCAACATGTAATGTGGCTATGCACAATATCATTAATCCTTTATCTTATATGTCCACACTATCAACCTTCTTGCAATTCGAGGCCAAAACTAATTTTTTATTTTGACATTATAATTATATTTGTACATCATAAATATAAGAATTTTTAGATGACAAAATATTATGAAAAAAAGGATTGTATATTATCAAAACAATCTTATTGCACCTAAATATTATGGAGATTATCATTAACATTTTTCTTTATTTTGATTAGATTGATTAATAGATTAAACAAGTAGCCATAGTAGCGAGAAGTGATTGATTTACAAGCTATGCCAAGTACCTTATCTTAGATAGGTGATATAAGAGTATTGATAAATATATATTACATTTCAAGATCACATGGATGATAAACTAAGGAGTGCATATGAAAAATAAAAAATCTCAATATGCAATTGTTATAACAAAATTTTGCACCCTAGGATATGGTTATTTATACCTTTTTTTTTTTTTAAACATGAGATTACCCCAAGACCTATCAGTTGTATATAATAGGGGTAAACCTCTAGATTGAAAGGCTATCTCCCCTTGATGAATCACTTAGGCTCACTTTCACTACTCTATCACTTGCTTTCTAGGAAAAGGGATAAGCAAGAACTGAAATGAACCTAACTATAGTGGTGATGCACCAAACTTTGTTGACCACTAAAACTCATTTCACAATACACTAAGACCTATAAGACAACATGAAAATACTATAGTCATATAAAATGTAAAAATTGGTAATTTGAGTATGGCTTATGACACCCAACCCATAGGTCCTTCTTGCTTTCTCTCATTACTCTTATATGCACCTTTTCACTAATTTATACTCATCTATAGCCATCTAGACCTAATTCCCACTCAACCAGACCAATTTTCCCATGATAATTCCATCCCCCCAGGTCTCGTACCCTCAAGACAATAGTGCTCAACTTAGATTATAGCGCTAGACCCTAGGATGTTTGAGTTTGGTGCTCTTGTCTAATCAAATTTAGATCCCAAGTGACCATTTTATCTTGATTCCTCTTCCTCATTATGTCAGCCTAGCATGAATAAATTCAACCCATGAACAAAAAATCTCTATAAAATCACATTCAAAGTTTATTTAGAATGGGTTGGAGAATATCACAAAGAAAGTATGAATACAAGTAAGACTACTTAGGAATATTTCCCTATTCTCTATATATAACCATCCAATACAACCATAGCTTATTCAAACCATTACACCAGTTCCAAGTCACCTCAAACACACCTAGTTTTAGCATTTTACATATTCATACACAATATTGCACAAAAGCACATCAAGTGGGATAACTACATATGACTTGATAACTCTTAAGAGTATTGGTATGTAGGCAACATGCCCACATAAGGGGTGTGGAAACATATTTAATGCATCTTATGTACACTAACCCTCCCTCCTCAAATTTTATCAAAGCATAATGGAGTCTAGGGTTTTAAGACTAAATCAGATCTACATATAGTTTCAAAGACATCCATCATCCAAAATTTCACAAGTAGGATCACATAGACACAATGGAAAAAACACAAAAATCTCATGCCTCCAGGACAATAGTGGTAGAAGAGGACTATAGCACTAGACCACAGAGTGTCCTATTATAGCACTCCTATCCTTTCGCAAAATGAAAGCTAGATTCTAAATTATGATACTATCCTAGTCTTGTATAACAGATTCTAGATCCTATCTTAGCTATCTCAATCAAATTTAGTCCGAGTTACATTTCTACTCACTTATTACTATTTTTAGAAAGGTTTAAATTATAATTAAATTATATAAATTAGTAGCTTAATTATTTCAATATTATTTACTAATTTAATTAAATTAGACCCTTAACTAAATTAAGAATAGGACTCCAATATTTCCAAAATAGTTAAATCACTTGGTGAACCCAACTTACTTCGTTTGTGTATGAAAACCCTCGAAACCCTAGGATAAATTCCTTGCTAATTTTTAAAATATTTTTTTATAATATTTTAATAAAATATTTAAATCATAAATTCACATCAAATTTTAAAATTCTATAGTAATTTTTAAAAAATTATACAAAACCCTAGTTGCATATACTAGGTCCTTTTAAATCAAAAATTTTCAACTAATTTTCTAATTTTTTACCTAGATATTTAAATAAAAAATTCACACCAAATTCTAATATATATATATATATATATATATATATATATATATATATATATATATATATATGTATACATATATACATACATATATATATGTATATATATGTATGTATGTATGTATATGTGTGTGTGTGTGTGTATATGTATACATATATACATACATACATACATATATACATACATATATATATGTATATATATGTATGTATGTATGTATATGTGTGTGTGTGTGTGTGTGTGTATATATATATATATGTATATGTATATGTATATATATGTATGTATATATATATATATATATATATATATATATATATATATATATATATGTATGTATATATATATATATGTATGTATATACATGTATGTATGTATATACATGTATGTATGTATGTATGTATGTATGTATGTATATATATATATATATATATATATGTATATATATATATATATATATGTATATATATATATATATATGTATATATATATATATATGTATATATATATATATATATATATATATAGTAAAACCCTAGTTGCATATACTAGGTTCCTTTAAATCAAGAATTTTTTTAATAATTTTCTAATTTTTTACCTGTTTATTTAAATAAAAAATTCACATTAAATTTTAAAATTCCTTGGTAATTTTAAAATAAATTATTTTTCAAAACACTAGTTGCATATACTAGGTTCCATTTCTTTTGAGGTATCACCTTATATGTTTGTGTGTTTCATATCCTTTTTATGCATCTTTCAATTGGTTAGTTTTAAGACTTTACATTTATTTTATTCATTACTTTCCTTTCATATCACTATATTTATTACAAATTATTACAAAAAAATTAATAAATTTTCAATTTGTTTTCCTTCTTTAACAATGGTCCAATACACTAATTTTGATGAAACTAATAAAAGGGAAATTCAAGAACTCTTAAATAAAAACCTAGACATGCCAAATGATCTACTTTAAATATTATAGGAAGAGAAAAAAAAAGTGAAAAATGGTCAATCTTCTCAAACCACAGAGCAACCAGTTACACATGATACTACATGAGAAACTATGTCTCAACAACCCCCTATAGAAGCCCAACCTTCCTATGAGGCACCACTAGTTATGGCTAGTACATCTTTATATCCTGATATGGTAACCCTTGAGCAAGAGATAAAATATCTTCAATCGAAGGTGATACATCTTGAGTATGGTGCCTTTAGACCTACACAGGCCTTGGATTCTTTTGATCTACTATATACATCATTAACATGCCATATTGATTCTACACCCTTGCTACAATTTTTTTTCAACCCAAGCTCACTCTATATGATGGAAAGGGTGATATAGAGTCACACTTAAGAGCTCTTCATGAAGCATGCTTGGTCTGTGTGCCAAATGATTTGTTACTAACCAATCTTTTTCCATGAAGTCTAAAGGATTATGATTTACAATAGTTCTATAGTCTATTGAATTAGTTAGTCAACACATTCAATCCTTTCACTGACATGTTCCTAGCTCATTTTAGCATTAACATTGGTGATAAAGTTTTATATGCTCAAGTTGCACAATAAACACAAAGGTCAAATGAACATCTCATAGATTATGTTCTTTGATATAAGACTATCTTGGCTATATGACCAGCCCCATGGCTAATTAAGAGTTACAAGATCTCTTCAAATAGAGTCTTTCAGTAGCTTTACATGAGTCAATAATGTTTAAAATATTCTCTTCCTTTAATAAGTTATGTCATACACTAAAGGAAATGGAAGTCAAACTAATTTCAATGGGAAAACTCAAGTACACAAGTATATCAAAAACAACAAACAAGAGTAACAATAAAGTCCCATATAAAGTAAAGGTTAATGATAGAAAGAATCAAAATCAACCTATAGTCAATGCAGCTTCAGAGCCCCCTCAATGAGTGGTTTTATCAACACCTCCATGGTAGACTTTTACCAATCTACAGTATCTCCATCCAGAGTCTTCAAATAGTTATTGGAATGTAATATCATATCTCTCCCTCTTATTCAGGAAGTTGATCCAATAAAGCCTCTTCCATAGGGATATGATCTGAATGCATTTTGTGATTTTTATAGGGAACTAGGCCACACAACAAATAAATGCATTAGTTTGAAATACAAAATACTAAACTTGATAGATAACAATGCTATTGATCTTGGCACTCTAGTTGAGCCTCCTTAGGCAAAGCAAACACATGATAAAACTTTAAAATAAAATTCAAATCCTTTCCCATAGCATTCTAAACAAGAGATAGGGGATACATCAAGTGTTCACCATGCATATCATGCACATCCTCTACCAACTACGTATTAGGCACCTTAAGTTGAATCACATCCTTTGAGCAACATGATTGGTGTGTAAAATTCTAGAGGTCTAGCTAGACCTTCGATCTCCTTCTCAAATTAGGATATGGTTGAAGATGATTCAAATTATCATGTAATCTTTATTAGATACTACATTCATAATCATCTTATTCATAATCTTCTCATAGATAATGGATCCAGTGTAAACATGTATAATATGAAATTATTGTAGCATTTGGGATATTTAGAGTAGTATATTACCTCAATGGACATAGTTATAAGTATATTCAGTGGACACATACAAATTTCATTAGGTTAGATTATTATTCCTCTATAGGTTGGTCTAACACATGTTAACATACCATTTACTATTATTCCTAGTGCAAGAGTTTTCAATATGTTACTTGGTCAACCATAGATTCAAAAACTTTGGGTAGTACCTTATACAATTCATAGATACATGAAATTATTTCATGCTAATTAGGTTGTTACAATCGGTAAAGTTTCATATGAGTTATCACTCCCCACTTTAAATTCAATTACTACTTTTCAATGACCAGCTTCGGTTCTACCACTAGTTTTAGTTTCTCCACCAGTTTTAATTCTTCCTCCAGTTTAGATTTATACATAGTTGACACCTCCATTTAGAACACAGAGAGTCCATACACTTCTACATAGGTCTCTTTTAAAGCAACCATATTTTTAGAATTGTAGAGAACTTCCAACTCTAGTGTTCACATCCAAGGTAGTATCATTGAGGTCTCATGCCTCTACACATAGAGCATATGTTCAGAGATATTCTCCTACTACTAGATGGGTCTATAATAGCTTTATAGCTATATCCACTTCTCAAAGTTATAGGGGGAGCCCAAAGTTGGTTTCCATTATAGAGATTTTAGGGAATTTACTACATACACATCTTTCAGAGCCATAGTCTCAGCGCTTCCATCATGCTTCATGATCATGCACGATCCTTCTCCTTGAAACATGACACCATTATAGTAAGTCTCCCATGAGAATAATCATTTATTATCATTCCTTCTCAAATTACTTATACATAGATTATCTTTAAATTCTTATACATCATGATTGATTGTACATGGCTTATATAAAAAAATTCCAAAAAAAATACAAAATTTCAAAATCCAAAGACATTCAAATATTTGAAAAATACAAAAACATTAAAAACTTCAAAAGAAAAAACATTTAAATAATTTCAAAATACAAAATCATTAAAATAACTAAAAATACCAAAAACATTTCAATGGTATGCATTATCCATGATTCATATTTATACTACCATGCTAGACTTATATTTACTATTCTATGCTATTGTTTGTCAATTTATCTACATTACCATGCTTCACATAATCTTCTTTGAGTGTGTACATTGACATCTAGATCCATGATTACTTCACTCTACCCATTGAGGGGACATCCTACTTCTACATTCGAGACATACATTGATATATCTACCCATTGGGGGTATCTTCTACATGACTACACCATCCATGTTATGTCATTCCTACACCACACATTCCACCTATCATGATGATGTACATTACTTAATAGCTTACACAGATTACTATATCAACACTTACTAGTATATCACACTTCTGTATTTCTTAGAATATACCTAATCTTCTACTACATGTCTTCCATACTTTCACTTCTTTCTTTGATTAGTTAGATGTGATTGTATTTATAGTATTTACATGCTTTCTTTTATTGATTTGCATAGCTAGATGTGATTGCATTTCTCAGTTATTATTTTTTCTCTTATATGTGCCTTAGAACATTTTCCAATGTCCTTTGCTTCTATTCTTGTGTGTGCCTTAAGACATTTACTAATGTTCATTTTGGCTTTCACACCAACCTTGTTTGTTTCCAATTGTATGTGTATGTGGCATTTGAACATGCCTTGTATGCCTGTTTTCTAGTTTGTGTGACATGTGCCGATGTCCCTTATTGTTTTGGCCCATTGGCCACTCTTTTATGCTTCTTGCCTTGTGTGCTTGTTGCTTGATTTATTTTTAATTATTTACAATGCCATGATCCACATCATGCATTATCTTGCTTTCTTAGATGCCATGATAAACATCATACTCCATCCCTCCTTAACAACTAACAACTGAAAACTAATAAATAAAAACTAACTAGACTTCTAGTTCTTGTTCATTATATTACACATGTTATTACATTGTTATATCTATCTATGCATACTCTTGTTGATCTAACAATCTCCATTACAAACCATGTTATATCTTGTCAATTATCATTGTTATATCATGCTTTTTTGTAGCATAACATACTTTGTAGGGCTATTTCTTCTAAATATAGTCATTTTAGGTTCTTCATTCCTACCCTTAAAAGAGGGGGAAATAAATAGGGGTTTTGTCATAGATATTAGAGCTCATACCAATCAAAAGATCATCTTTTATAATACCTAGAATAGTATTTAGACTTCAAACAAAGAAGAACATACTAAGCTAATAGTGATAATCATAGAATATTCATTAGAATCAGCTCAATAAAAGAGAACTAAGATTGGAATACAAGGTTGAAAAGTAGGGTGTTCAATTTTGGCACTCCTATCTAATAGCAATAAAAACTAGATTGTATAGAAATAGGTATAAAAGTAAGCTCAGTTATAGTTTTGCACATATAGACCATTTTAGATTCATCAATTTTATTAATTTTTTTCTTAGAGAATCTAGATATAGGGGGCATCATGCATGACATGATGGATCTTACTTATAATTTTAGATTAGGCAGTTGATATAACTTACAAATCAAAATCCATGTTTCAGACACTATTGATTGGGGGCAATGTGCATGACACATTTGACTTCTTTTCTTTCTAAATTTAGTACATTACCTAGGAATTCTTAGTAGTTACGTAACTTATTCCATCTATATTTGGTTGGCATTATTTCTAAGTCCACATAAACCTATTGCTTGGTTTTAGAGAGGCTTCCATACAAGCCTAATCTCAATCTTTTCTGAGTGGCCAAGAGTGGCCTAGTTTCTAACATACATTCAACTATCCATGACAACAATGTTAGATTATAGTACATTCATGGGATTTAGGAGCCATCTCATATATCACACATTCATACAAGTATCAGTTCATATCTTCATTTCATGGGGTAACGATGGGGCCAAAGGACTAGTTAGCCTTTGTATTCTTGAGCCACCTACTCTGAGGGATTGGACACATAGTCCAAATACTAATTAGCACACACATGGTAATATAGATTCACTTAGTGGGAAATGATGGAGCCAAAGGGATAGCCTTTGTATTCTTGAGCCACTCTTAGGGAATTGAGCACTTATGTTTATTCATGATATTAATCTTGATACAACATCACTAAACACATACTTAGCATCATCCATCATCACTTAACATCATAATAGGTTTTTAATTGGTTCACATACCTAGTGAGGTGTATTTATTCCTTTCTCTTCCTCTCTCTCTTACCTAGATTTTTATGTTCTTATTTTAGATATAGCATATATAGTAAGAAGTAATCTATTCTTTGTTTTCTCTTAAATATTTAGACTTCACAATGTGCTCTCTCTCTGAAAACCCAACATCACACAACTTCATGAGCTTCACCCTTATAGGTAAGTTCAAGTATGCTTTCTATTTTTTCTTTATCCTAGTATTTTGTTTTGCTACATCACAAAAATAAAGGGGGGTAAATGTAGTCATAAAATGTGAAAATTGGTAACTTGAATGTGACTTGTGACACACAACCCATACATCCCTCTTACTTTCATTCATGACCCTTATAGGCACCTTTTCACTAATTTCCAATCATCCATAGCCTTCTAAACCTAATTCCTACTTAGCCAGACTACTTTTCCCATGATAAATCCATTCCCCTAGGTCCCGTACCCTCAAGACAATAGTGCCCAACTTGGACTATAACACCAAACCCTAGGGTGTCTAAGTTTGACACTCCTATCCAATCAAATTTTGAGCCTAGATGAACATTTTCTCCTAATTTATCTTCTTCAATATGTCAGCCTAGCATGAATACATTTGACCCATGACCAACAGATCTATACAAAAGGTCATTCAATGTTCATTTAGAAGGGGTTGGTAAATATCACAAATTAAACAAGAATACAATCAAGAATACTCATACGTGTTTCTCTATTCTATACATATAGCCGTCCAATATAGCCATAAGCTTATTCAAACCCTTACACCAGTCCCTAGTCACCTCAAACACACCCAATATTAGCATTTTGCATCTTCATACATATTATTTCATAAAGCACATCAAGTGGAATAACTACATATGTCTTGATCCCTCTTTCAAGTATTAGTATGTAGGTAGCATGCCCATACTAGGGGTGTGGATACACGTTAAGTGCATCTTACACACTCTAACTCCCCCCCCCCCCCTCTTTTTCAAAGATTGTCAAAAAATAATATATTCTAGGTTTGGAAGACTAAATCAACTCTATAGGGAGTTTCGTAAACATCCAACATCCAAAATTTCACAGGTAGGTTCACATAGAGACAACAAACAAAACCCAAAAAGAAATCATTAAATAAAATAGTGATAAAAGAGGACTATAGCACTAGACCATAGGGTGTCCTATTTTGGTGCTCCTATCCTTTCACAAAATTAAATCCATATCCTGATTTGTGACACTATCCCAGTCTTGTATAGCAAATTCTAGACCTTATTTTAACCATCTTAGTCTAATTTAAGCTAAGTTACATTTATCCTCACTTATTACTATTTTTATAAAGGTTTAAATTATAATTAATTTATACAAATCAATATCTTAATTATTTCAATATTATTTACTGATTTAACTCAGACCCTTAACTAAATTAGGAATATGACTCTAATATTCCCAAAATAGTTAAATCAAATACACACATCGTAGAATGAACCTATGCATCAATGCTTTGAAGAAGGGTAAGGAATTTAAATATTAAGAGGGAAGAATAATTTCACTTAAAAACCTAAATAGACCCTTGATGACACCAAATACAACCTACAATAGAGTAACAACCATATGAGGCAACATAAATATGACATAAACAAGATGAAATACATCTACAGTTGATAAGATCAACCATTTAGAGATTAATCACTACATGTAGCCATATAATGAGGTAAAATCAGATAATTTATTTATTATAAGTATAAAACATGATCAAGTATTTTCCATACCCATGTGGAGGATACATGTTCAAGCCAATGTGACTCAATATAGAGCACAAGTGTGAGAGAAGAGAAGAAGAATGTAGGAAACATAAGGTAGACAAGTGTCATGTAATTTAAAAAAAGAATAGGAGTTTGGGAATAGATTAAATAGGTCCAATATGCCATGTCTTGCTTCTCTTTATATTCTCCAGCTCTCCAAGTGATGTGGGAGATTGAAATGCATGCTTGACACTTTGAATAGATTCTTGAAACTCTTCTTTTTGACATGTTGAAGGAAAAGATGCCTTATTAGTGGTCAGATAATTTTATCCTACATATTTTCTAATATTGACACATCTCATCTGATCCCAACATGTTCTCCTTGACACATCACCTCTTTCTCTTGCAAGGTGTCTAGATGGCTTTTCATCTCCTTATGCCTATTTTTCACAAAAGTGTCAAAAACATTATTTTGTATTATATAGATCATATAAACTTCATGGATGTCCTATTTAAATCATATTTTACCTATAAAAATACATTTTTATTATTTAAACTATCCCCAACAAGTCACTCCCTATCAAAATGCCCAATTAGGCCTCATTCCTTGTAGTCTTTGTTATCTATTTTTCTCCTTGTGTGGGAGTTGTACATGTGGTATTGAAAAAATAAACAAATATTATAGGACCATATATCATATTAAAATTCCATGTAAAATTTCATGGGCTGAAGCCAAGTGTAAGTCCACATTTTCTACCTTTCTTTTTTACCAATTAGGCCTAATTAGGCCTATACGCATAGAAAGTGGATTTTGGTTCTAAAATCCTCCTATAATTTTGAAACCTATGTTAAGTGTGTGATTAAATTTAAACATTAAAAAACCAATCTCCATGTTAATTTTTGAATTTTATAACATTGTGCTTATAGCGAAACCATGAAATGCCCAAAAAACAAGCCCTTCACAAGCTTGTTTGGACTGCCTTGCAAAATAGAGTTTGTTTGGTCACTTATAGGGGTTCATGAGAAAATTTGTTATTTTTAAGAGATAAAATATGTCCCATATGACCTATTAAAATTATAATAAAGTGTCCATCTCTCTAAAATCCTAAAAAAACACCAAAAATCATAGAAAATAAGGCATTTAAGGTAATATGTACAATAATTCATATAACTTAAATACATGTGACAAACATCATTAGAATCATTAGAAACATATAATATGATTCATCATTAATTTGTGTAATTTTATGTGATTTATAATTCCATCTCTATAAACTGGTAATTATAGATTTCCTAGGCAACCTGAAGATGGTTTGAATTCCTAGAGATGATTAATAAAGTTAGACATATGAATCATCCAACTAATTTCACAAAATTTAAGTAAATTAGGTTGGATAAATTACCATAGGAGCACAAGATAGAATGAAAATACTCCTAACTATACCAAGTGAAAAAAAAAAATCCTCTTGGGTGGAAACAAATCATTCTTGGGGGTCTAAGAAAATTTGTAGTCTCTAGGTGGTGTTCTTGAGTTTTGTTTGTGTAGACACTAAAAATTAGGAAATTATGACTCTGAGTGTTTAATTACCCCTTGACCACCTTAGGACCATCTTGGGACTAACCTAACCCTCTAACCCCTAACAGAGCTTACCCATAGTCAGTTTAACTTAATGGACTCAACCTAACCTTTCACCCGTCTTTAACCTTTACCATCAATCATTGACAATCAAATTGACCATTGATAGTCACCCTGACCATAGATGGTTAGGTTCCACCTCTTTAAAAAATAACATGCAATCAAAATCACCCTAACCATCGATGGTCAAGTTCTACCTCTATAACAAGGAACATGCAAACTACCCACTATGATTTTCTAAATATAAGTTTTCTAAATCCTCTTGCGATCCATTACATGGATGATTTATAATTAGATAGCCTAGTTGAACCTTCACTTAAACCTCTTCATTGTGCCTATAAGAAGAGAGGATCTGGGAGGTGAAATCCATCTATAATTATTATCAAGAGCTTTGTACATCTAGGATTTTCTTCTTGCAGGTCAATCAACATCAACAATCTAGCTATCATATCAGAGAGCCAACTTGTCACCACTTCTCCACCAAGTACTCTAGGTATCATTACTCTATTGGAATCAATATAGACTCTACTAATAGGCCAAATACCTTAACCATCCACCTAATTGACTTTTGGTAAAATTAGTACTTTTTTTTCAATATTCATTTACTTTAGTTCCATTTCACAATCAACCTAGGCCTTACCCATCTCTCAGAATCTATCTTTTAAATCTCATCAATCAACATTTTTTACCAACCTAGATCTAAACATAGTAACTATCAATGGTTGACTCAACCACTGATGGTCTGTCCAACTATCAATAATCACTTTGACCATTGATGATCACCTTAACTATTGACACTCAACCCAACCACTGATGGTCACTATGGTAGTGAAATCCAATAAACTACTTTTACCTATCGCCACCTAACCACAACCAATTCTCTATGTTCCTAATTGTTCATAGACTCCTCTCTAATTGTTTGAAGCATACCCCAACTCTCTAGCATTAGTATTAATTAGTTTATCACTAATTTAATCATTTCTTTCATATTTCTTAGCAAGCATTCATATGTTCAATTTTAGTACCATTTTTTTTATTGATGCAATTACCTTCTATTCTATTTTATAAGTTTAATTATTTGTAACATCTAGATTCACAGCACCCAAAGAATTTCTCTCTTTCAAGATCTAGCTATTTATAAGATATCCACTCAACTATCTATCTAACAAACAAGTTTGATTTAGTGTTTTTTTATCTGTAGATCATCCTCCCAAGCTAAAGAATATCTCTTCATAGTCTTATAATTTAAATGTGTGCACAATCAAATAGGTTTTTCAACCATACATGTACTTAGTTTCTTCTTTTCACTCTTTCCAATAATAATTAGAAATTCATTAAAACATTTTGGCATGCCTAGTGGGACCGTTGTGTCTCTACTTGGGTTCTCATTTTCTTGCATTCTCTCTCTTTATTCTATTCTCATTAATGAAATCAAAAGTTTCATTTAGGATTAAAATCAAGTACATACATCAACTACTTGAAATTTTAGTTCACATATCTTAAATTAAAAGGCAAATTAATCTATCATAGCTTCACACTCTATTACACACACTAAACCAAACCACTTTCAACAATTAAACATCAAACATACTTAAGGCAAGGCTCAACTTGGATTTCATCACCTAGTGGTAACCTTACCCCTTTCTTGGTGATCCTACTTGGAGGTCATTACCAAGGAGAGGACCAACTCACCTCTCTCATTGAGCATAATCTTTGGATATAAATATATATTGGCTAAGCACCTAACACACTTATCGCTATAGTTGTGAAGTGAGGGGGTATGACCCAATACCAAGACACATATTGATTCCAATATAGATTGTTTTTGAGCACCTAAACACAACCTAAAACTGACCTTAGACTTTCTCTCTATTACCTAATCTTAGTCACACATTTTCTTAAGTCATAAGCGAAAACCAAGATTAATTAAAAATTTAGGGATTCATGTATATTTTATTGTGTGATTTGTTTTCTTTGATCCTTTATTATCTTCTTTTGTTTAAGTAGTGGGCATGTTTGTGATTTCTATCTCCCTTATCTCATATGGTTCTCACTCACTGGTAGTGAAGAGACCTTGTAGAGCAAAACCCATCACCAAGCCAACCTACCTCTTTTGTCTCTTCATCCATGGACTAAGTTTCTGAACCAGTAGACTCTCCTCACCCCTTGAGAATTTATACCTTCCCTTGAGAATTTCCTCAAGGAGATGTGGATTTTTCCATTTTTTAAATAAGAATCTTGTGGCCTTACAACATTATTTTACAACCACATCTTATTGTATTCTAACTTTGGATCCATCCATAGATCCACCTTATGGCATGCATCTCCATCTCATGAGGAATGCCTCTATTACCATATTTACCACCATCTGTTAACTACCCAAACTTCCTTATCAAACAACAAACCCTTTGAGACTACTATTGAGAACCAACCAACTCAAACTACCACTTCCATTATACCTTCTACTCCTAGCAACCACTCCTCCACAATAAGAGTGCCTACCTATAGAACTAAAAACCTTCCTTTAGCTATCTCTAACACATCAAACACTACACTACTTAAAAAAAAATTGGTGTTCATACCCTCTACCTTACCATTTATTAACACAATGGTCACCACCCTTCCATCGGCCACCAACCTAAATACTACTCCTATCCAATAAGCACCCCTTGGACCAACCTTTGGCTACATCCCTAATTTATAAGGGCATGTACCCACTACCCAAACACCTAACTCTACCTACCCTTATATATCATCCACCCAACCATTGACTTCCACTTACTCATATGTGTCACCCTCCCAACCTTCTGCCCACTATCATCATGTCTCCCAACCACCACAATAGTATACATCTTATAACCCTTTTGGTGCACAACCCCAATCTAACCTAATGAAGATGATCATGGATAAGATGACCACCTTAGATTCATCTATTTTAGGTGCTCACAACATCTTGTCATATGGCCAAATATGTAATGATCCCATTCATTCATCGGTACCTATTAGGAAATATCTTTCCTAATGGGAACTTTCTAAGTTCTATAAATTTCAAAGTAAGGAGGATCCCCAATAACACCTTAGGGTATTTAGACATGCTTTATATCTCATCACCTATGATGATGACCTTTTCTTCCACACCTTCCCCATGTCTCTATCCGGTTAGACATTAGATTGGTATATTGCCATACTTAAACACTCCCTTTTCTCTTTCACCCAACTAGCTCAAACCTTCTTAGACCAATTTTTAATCACTATCTCTGGGAAAGTTTCTATCACCAACCTATAATATACCTGGTAGTTTGAATATGAATCCATTTCTGATTCTATGTCTCATTATAAGATCTTGACTAACCAACTTTCCTTTTCCTTGCCTCAACCCAAAATCATAGATCTCTTTGCTTGGGCATGTACCAAGTATATCTCTTCTACATTTTGTGTCCAAAGCTTATGAACCTTTGATGAATATTTTACCATGGACTATAAGTTAGAGAACTAAGCCATTGAAAAAGGAAAGCTAAATCTCAAAAATAAAAACTCAACCTATAAATCCAATGAGGCTTCCTCCTCTAAGTCAAGCAACTAGTCCAATACCAAAAATAAGAGAAAGGGAACCATGAATGCAATTGTCCTAAAATCCATTCATTAACCTTTTGTCAACTAATATAATTACTCTAGATCCTCAAAGAAAAACCCAAAGAACCAAACCCATAACAACCAAAATCAATTCACCCCACTCAGAGAATCCTATGCTTCCATCTTGGAGAAGTTATTGAAAGTAAACATCATTCAATTTCCTCATATAAATCCACCCTAATAATTTGACACCTCTCATCCTGTACCTAGTTGGTACAATGAGAATGATTTGTGATCCTTTCATTAGGTAATAGGGCATGATGTCAGTAGGTGTGACACCTTCAAGAGCCTTGTCCAATCCCTCATTGATAAGGGGGAGCTTACATTGGATAAGCCCAATGCATCATCAAACCAAGCCCTTGAGATATTTAGGTAACCCTTCCAAACCATGATCCAACCAAAAATGAGACAAACAACATTGAGTCATCTCATGATACCTATATAGTTAACATGGTTCTTTATACACTTATTTCTAAAGAGCCTATTGATTGACCTATTTATCCCTTACCCTCTATAATTATTAAGGTAAAAAAATTTCCTTCTCCTCCTTTAGAAACCCAAATTAAAGAAGCACCATCTTTTCCCCCTCCACTTGTTGAGGTGGTGGAGTCCTTAACCACCCTTTTATTTTATATATCAGAATAACTAACCATCACCACCCTATCTTTACCTTCAACTACTTAACAACCTATCCCCCCTTTGGATATCATTCTCTAGAAGGAAACCCCCATGTCTACTCCTCCCATAGAGGAACCACCTATCTCAACCTCACATCCTTTGATTAAGGAATAGGATGAGCTTACCGTCCATGTGTCCCCACCTAGCGGCTTATCTTTGAGGTCTATTGTTCAAGGAATCAAACCAACAAATAAACCCTTCTCTAAGCTAGTATAGAAACTAGAATTTATATCCAACCCCAATATAGACCAAGCCACCTTTTGATAGAAATTAGGTCTCCCTTACATCACTTGAATAGAAACTTTAACCCTTTTTTGGTCACACCAACCCACCACTCCTATTGACCAACCTCTTACCATATCTACCCAAATAACTAAACCCCCTAACAACC
This sequence comes from Torreya grandis, assembly GCA_037957365.1. Lineage (NCBI taxonomy): Eukaryota > Viridiplantae > Streptophyta > Pinopsida > Cupressales > Taxaceae > Torreya > Torreya grandis. The sequence goes on along the minus strand of JARHVA010000282.1, from coordinate 1,899,834 downwards.
AACTAAAACTTCCACCAAACCAACTAGCCCTCAACCACTTAAGCCAATGAAGACCATAGTAGCCAAAACTTCTCTTATCATCCCAACCAAACCAGTCATAAACCTTGGTATCCTCCTTACATTGAGCCTTAGTCATCCATCTTTGAAAGTGAACCTAAACCCCTTGATCCCACCAACCAAACACCAAATCAAAGCAACCAAAGAGGTGAAACCACATAAAGGCTAGAAGGCCTAGATTTTACCTCCCTCAACCTTTTCCTCTATTTTTGGGCCTCATACCTCTACCTTGAAATATAAACCCATCCTTTCTACAAAAACCCCACCACTTCTTTTGGTTACACCTTCACAGTTATTCTCTTATTCAGCTTTTTTCGCTAGACCAACAATAACCAAGATACCTACCTCAGGATATTCCACCTCTGTCTCATCAACCTCCTTGCCTAAACTAAAGTGATTAACCAAATTCACTACCCTACCAAGAATGAATACCACCAAACCTATTTCAAAGCAACATCCTACCTTAACCATAAAAGCAAAAATTGTTGAACATTTATGACCTTTAGTCGAGTCATAATTGACCATTCTCCATAGTTTATTAAAAACCTCTTATTTATCCCTACCTCCTATCAGAACCTTTGACCATATAGCTTCTAAACTCATCTATTATAATTACCACCATGTGTTTCTTATCATAGGACACCCGACCATGATACAAAGAACTACAAAGCTCTCGAAACCATCATCCACTAAATTTATGATGAGGATAATCTATTAACAGATTAAGCTCGTATGGAACCCATATCAATCCTACCAATAACCATACATACCTAATGCTCACCTACTCCTCAACCCTCACCTAAGAGTGAAGATGAATCTGATGAATCCGCAGGCTCAACCTCTCTTTCTATCCATACTATCAATGTGTTCACAAGAGAAAAATAGAAAGATCATGGGACTGTTAAGGTGTCTATTCCTTGGAGATACCCCTCCTCAAACTAACAACCAACCTACACCCAACCATCTCCATCTTTGACCAAACCCAAGGTGTCTATCTTAGGTGTTTCCCAACCTAACCCCTCAAAATCCATCAAAAGAGTTATCCTCAAACAACTTCATCAAACCTTGGTGAAGATAAGCTTGTATGAGATAATCTCTACCTCCCCCCATAATCACCAAGCACTAATAGAGGATTTACAATCCATTGAGGTCCAACTTGAGGACCCCCAACCTCTATCCACCTCTGATGGATCCCTTCAATTTTATAACCTTATTACCTTCAAAGATTTGGAAATACACTCCATCCATCCTAAGGACCTAGATTCTCCTCTATTTATTATGGCCTATATCAACCAAACCATATCAAATGGGTAATTATTGAAGGGGAAGATAGCATTAATATCATCTCCTCTCATGCCTACAAGTAACTCAACTTACTAAATAATGTCATGTCTAAATCTTTGGCTATCCTTCATTCTTTCAAAGATACCATAGCCACTACCTTAGAAAATGTTTTCCATCACATTTATTTAAGACCACATACACTCTCCAAACTTTTATATATTTTATAAGGTTAATTCCAATACAACATCTTGTTGGGATGACCTTGGATTCACTCCATGGGTTCTGTTCCCTCTACCTTCCACCATTGAATTAAGTTTAAACATGAAGGCTAGGTCATCACCATATAGGTTTACCTAAGTCATTTCTCAACATGCAACATAACCTATGACCCTAATGGTTTCCTCATACCCCCATCCATAACACCTTTAGTATCTAAAACCCAACCTTCAACTCCTAAAACAGATATCATATCCCCTTTTACTGATGAGGCATAAACTCATTCCTCTATACCTTCACACAAAATCCCTACCATTGACCCTTTCACATAAAAATTCCATTGCCTTTCACTAGGAGTGTATCATCTTTTATAACTTCATGATTTCCCTACTCCTCATGAGTATAAGAAACTTACGAACCAACTAGGATATGACCCCAATGTTGGGACTATTATTTCTTTTGAACATCCCCACCATCAGACTCATTTTACCTATGGGGGACTCAATAAATCCCTTGATTCTTCTACCACCTCTCTCCCACCTTGACCATTCACTACTAATTTATCTTACCTAAAAAAACCAAACTTTACCAAGACATACCTTCATTAGTATGCTTGGAAAGGCTTCAGTCTTGGGTGATATGAGCATGGCCCACATGAATTGGTCACCATCGAATATAAGAAGCTACATGAGAAGCATGGACTTGATTTCATCTTACCTAATAATAATAAAACCAATCAACCCATTATTACCATTATTAAGGAAGATATCCCCTCCTCAGTTACCTCACCTTGGCTTGCATGTGAGAATGATGATATCATCCTACATAAATATTTTTCATCAACATGATTAGCCTTGGAACCCTGACTTATTAGAAGTAAGGGGTGATCATAACCATCCCTTTCATCCATCCTAAGATGATAGGGGAAAAATTTCCTACCATTAACACTATTTAGTGTGAGGTTGATGATTTTATTCTCACCTATCTTGGTACCCCAGATTATTCAGTCCATAAATCCCTTCCTCTTGAGTCTTTAACAATGTTTAATGATTCCACCATGGATATCAACTTGGGTACTCTAGATAACCCCCACATTGTCAAAATTAGCCAATTATTAATCACCAAGGAACTTTGAGACTTCCCCTATTTCCTCCAAGACTATATCATAGCCTTTGCTTGGTCTTACAATGATATGCCTTGAATTGACCCTACCATTTCTACCCATAACATAGTCACTCACTATTATTCCAAACTTATGAATAAAAAGTTCTAATTCATGCATCTTTGCATAGCCCTTCTCATCAAAAAAGAGATTTAGTATATTTTATCTATCAATTTCATTCAACCCATTGACTACCCCTAATGGGTCTCGAATATTATACCTATCACCAAATCCATAAGTTTATTACACATATGTGTGGACTTTCATGACCTCAACCTTGCTTGCCCTAAATATGACTTCCCTCTATATATCATCAACTAGCTTATTGATCTTACATCTATCTATGATATGTTATCTCTTATGGATAGATTCTTGGGTTACAATCAGATGCTAATTGTACCTAAAGATCAACATAAAACTACCTTTACCACCCCTTGGGGAACCTTCTACTATAGAGTCATGCCTTTTGGAATAAATAACACTCATGAAACCTACCAACATGTCATGACCTATATTTTCTATGTGGATGACCTTCTCAGAAAATCAAAACTTTGAAAATATCACTTAACCATTATTAAGATCATATTTGAGCAACTTATCCATTAACATGTCTATCTTAACCCCAAGAAGTGCATTTTCGGGGTCTTGTTGGGAATTTTCTTGGCTTTATTATCTCCCTTCATGGAATCAAAATCGATCCCACCAAGATCAAAGCCATCCTTGACATGCTTCCTCCAACCAACACTAAGCAACTCAGTAGCCTGCAAAGAAAACATCAATCCATTCATCATTTCATTTCCTAGCCTTTAAATTGATGTCAACCCTTTCGCTACTTTCTAAAGAAGGATGTATCCTGCAAGTGGAATAATGCCTTTGATTCACTAAAAATTTACCTTTTGTCTCCACCTATCCTCACCCCTACCAAGGATGACTAACATTTCTACCTATACATCTCTACCACTGACCATTATTTAGGGGTAATGCTACTTCACCGAGATGAACACCACAAAAAATAAGTTGTATACTACACTAGTCTCATGCTTATAGAGTATGAGACTTGGTACACCCATATTGAGAAAATTTTCGTAGCTTTAGTCTTCATATCAACCAAACTTTTCCATTACCTTCTTAACCATAAAGCTTATGTCATAACCAACACTAACCTACTCAAGTACATGTACTCCAAGCCATACCAAAACTAGCATATGGCCAAGTGGATCATGATCTTAGCAAAGTTTGACCTTGAGTTCATTTAGAAAAACTCAATTAAAGGGAAAGTCATTACCGACCAATTGGTTAAAGAACCTTTAGCAGATAACAAACTTCTTCCTTTTAAGTTCCTTGATGAGTCCAACATGGCCCTCTCTCAAGTAGATTTCACCTATCAAGTCACCATGTTATTTGATGGATCAAAGTGTCAATGTAGTGGGGGAGCAAGTGTCATCCTTATCCCTTTTGATGGTGAACCTCTCCCTTTATCTTTCAAGCTTGATTTTGAATGTACCAACAATATGCCTGAGTATGAAGCCTTAATGATAGGCTTTTAGACTACCTTAACCCTAAGAGTCAAAATAATCAACATCTTTGGTGACTCCAAACTTGTGGTTAATCAAATTAATGGCTCTTGCCATTATAACACTAATGTTTTATAATAGTATTAGAAACTAGTTGACAAACTTCTAATATCATTAAAACACTATCACATCCAATCAACCTCATGATCTACTAGTAAGTTTGTTGACACCATGGCTTCCCTTACCTCTCAGATCCCATTTTCACCCTCAAACTCTAAGCTATCTGTCATTATCCATAGGCTTACCCAACCATCCTATGTCAAACTTGATTCTCCTACCACTTTCAATGTAGAGGAGACCCAACCTAACCTTTGGTATCAACAAACATTTGATTACCTTGACCTTGACATAATTCCTTCTAGCCTCTCTAGAAATGCTTGAAGACGATTTATCTAGAGTACTTCTCACTAGGCCATTATGATGGGAATCCTCTATAAGCACAGCTTTGATGGAATCTTCTTTCATTTCCTACGTAGTTAAGAATCCTCTCACGCTATCAAATAAATTCATGATAGAATCTATGGAAGCAACTTTAGTGGCCTTGTTATAGCTAGGTGCATCCTTCATCTCAGCTATTATTGGACTCCCCTTAACCAAGACTATTTTTATTATGAAAAAAATGGTTTCAAATGTCAATACAATGCTAATTTGCATTATGCACCTAGCCATGGTCTTCACATTTTTACCAATTTTTGGCCCTGCTCATAGTGGGGTCTAGACCTTTTTATTAAAATCAACCCTCATTCTTTGCAGTGACACCATTTTATTAGCACCATGACTAATTATTTTACCAAGTGGGTAGAAATTATTCCTCTAGTTTCAACCAAAATAGAAAATATTATTGACTTTATCAACCATCACAACATCTGCCACTTTGGTGTTCCTCATAAGATTATCATCGATAATGGTAAATCCTTTAAGAATAAGTAATTACAAAGTTTATGTGATGCATTTGACATTAATCTAATATTATTCTCACCCTATCACCATTAAGCTAATGGATATGCAAAAGCCTCTAACAAAAATCTTAATAACATACCAACTAAAATGGTCAATGCATCTGGTTAGGATTGGCATTTGTACATCTTGTTCACCTTGTGGGAATATTATACTAGCATTATAACCCCCATGAGTGTCACACCATTTTACCTTGTGTTTGGAGTGGATGCCATCTTGCCTCTTAAAATCCAAATTCCCTCTCTTTGTATATCTTTGCAAGAGCTTATTTCTAAGGAAGATTATATTAAAATTGTTTAGCCTAGCTCAAGCTACTTGATGAGAATCATTTAATAGACCTTACCCATCTCCATGTCTATAAAGAGTGCATCAAACATGCATATAAAAAACTCTTTAAAGAGTGAGAATACAATATCAGATAACTCATCCAAAAATAAAACCAACATGTCACTAATATGGAGAAAATCAGGCTGGGTATGTTTGCTTTCAATTAGCTTGGACCTTATATCATAACCCATAAGTACAGATTAAGAGCTTACCGGTTGTATTCTATTGAAATAAACTCAAAACCTAGTCCTCTCAATGCTTCACATCTACATCTGTTTGTTTGTTTTGAAGGATCACATTCACCTTTTGTCTAACTTAAGCTCATCACTTTTTATCTACCCACATTCCATCTCCTTGTTTTAGGGATAAATGATTAAAATTGAATCAAGTGATTATCTATCAATAGCATATCCTTATCTCAAAAAAAAAATTATCATTGATCTACCCATGGCATGGTTCTCATGGTACTTTCACACCTTCACAAGATGAATTCCCATGGTCATTGTCACCTAGACCTTTTCACACCTAATCAATCTTCTTGTGCTTCTAGTTTTGCCTTCATAAAGGTGAACCACTAAGCTGGTCTAAAAAAATTTGTGTCAAGGAAAATAAAATAAAAATAACAAAAATTTTGTCACTTAAAATCATGGGTCATTCATATTATTCACATATTATTCCCTTGAAGGACAACTATTGAAAATCTATTTGAAATTACCATAATGTTAGGTGGAATACTCCCTCCAAGGATAGCTATCAAAAGCATTAAAAAAAGAAAATAAACTTAGACAAATCCCTCAGAGGATGGATAAGTAAGCATTTATCAAAAGCATTACAATTTCTTGGATGCTTCTCGCATCAATCAACTTCTTATATATAACAATCAACAAAAGACCCATTATCATAATCATAGGAAAAATAAACTAATCTTGAAATCCACAATGAGCTCTCAAAATAGCATAATAAGGTGAAAGTTGCAATCAACTCTCATAAGTAGGCTTCTTGCATTGATCAATTTACACAATTTTGCATAGGCTTGTTTACCCTAGTTTTATTAGACACCTGGAAAAGAGGCAAGCTAGTCTCACAAGAAGGTTCCATTTTTACCCATCTCCACTTCATAGTATATGCAATGGATTCTTGACCTTACTTAACATTATGTGGTCAGGATATATTTTTAATGAACTAAAGAATGCTCATGAAAATAATTCAAAGGGCTTATGTTCATTAGGCCAATCCAACTTTAGTTTTGTTTTAGTTCTTGTAAATCAAGAGGCATCCTTCCCTCTTCTTACCCTATCATGACTAGTTGATATTTTGTGATGATGATTATCTCTTGATTCTTTAGTCTCCCATCTAGTGTTTTTACTTAAAATACTTCATACATTTTATACTCTAAAATAACAACCAAACATAACCATAACATAACCATAAAAAAAACATAACATCCATCAACATTTGAACAATCAATCATTTTCCACTACATGTTAAAAGTCTACAATAATGTAGTATATACACATTAAGATTTAGCATGTCATAAGCATAAGCATGTATCAAAAACTATCTCATTCCTAGTTAAGCCTATATCAATTTCTAACATCCATAATAGAAGTAATAAACACTGACAACATATCAAACATCACATCATAAGTAATAAACATCAACATCAAATCATACAATATGAGCATGAGCATAAGAAAAGACCACATTTATATAACTCATTGTTCAAATAACCATAGAAAAAATGTGTACGTAGATAGATAAAATCTCTCTAAAAAATGTACATCTCACCACATCAGGTCACAGGCTCAAATCAAATTGATATATAAATGTCATGTCTAACTATATCTATGCCTTAAGAGCACCACTACCTCCTGGAGCACTACTAGATCCTAGTGCCTATCCACCTATTATACATATCTATACACCACATATCCCTATCTATTTTGATATATATCCTATCCATTTACCTAAACTAAATAAAACCCCTAGCTAGGGCATAGCAAACCAACATAATGATTTCATCCTACCCTGACTGTCCTACCCAATGTTAATGCATGCCTATTTTTAGGTTTTTGCCTTGACCATTAATGGTCAGGGTGATCATCAATGGTCTCCCTTGGGGAATTTGACCATCAATGATCAGGTGCCTTATTTTGTTACTTCCAACTAGTCAACCTCCCTTTTTAGCATAACTCAACCATTTCTCACCCACCCTTGGAGAATACCTTCTCCACCCAACCTGAGCACCTTTCCAACTCACCATTAACCCACTTTGGCCCCACTAGTGCACATTTTGTAATACCTTTTACATTGTCCTTTGATCTTCAAAACAACATTTCCATATTGACCCTTTTGAATTTATGCCACCTCATGTTCATCTGACCTGCTTGTGTCTTTTTGGGAGTACTTCCTACCTTAGATACCCATAACACTTGAATAATTTATGTTTTTCATAGGATCACTTCCTACCTTATATACCCACCAAAAACACTAACCCTTCTCTAGGAGACTAATAGGCATATCCAGCCACCATGCCTAAATGTAGTCATGTGGTGCACTGGTCACTTATCCATTATCATCAACCTTTATTATTATCAACTATGGTAACCTTATCTTTGTGTTATCTTTGATATAACACTTTATATTTTACTTTGTGCACCTATTGTCAGTTTAGTGCCTAACCTATCATTTACCTTGTCATCACCCTCACCTACCATGTCAAACCCACACCCAATTCTCCTTTACCTCATCACCTCCTAGTTTGAGGGGGAACACCTCTCCCATATTTAGGAAAATCAGTAGATGTTCAACTTAGCCATCAATTTTTGTTTTTTAGCTCATTCATTCAAGCCACACAATAAAAATAGGTAAAATGTAGACACTAGAAATCTACACACTATGAATCTAAGTGTCAAAGTACCCCTAAATTGCCTTGGGACCCTCTTGGGAACAAACTAACCCTCTAACCCCTAAAAAATCTTACCCATTCATTCATTCTTTTAGGTCAATTAACATCAAAAATATATCAATCCATCTATAATATTAGAGAGACAACTTTTAACCACTTCTCCATCATGTTTTTAGGTGTTATTACTTTGTCAGAATCAGGCTAGATTTCACCAATAGGTCAACTACCTTAACCATCCACCTAGTCAACTTATGGTAAGAAAAGTACTTGTTTCTTAGTATTAATTTAATTTAGTTATATTTTTCAATTAACCTAGGCCTTACTTATCTCTTAGAATCCATCTTTTGGATCTCATCAATTAGCTTTTTTTACCAACCTAGATCTAGACATAATAAATGTTGATGGTTTACTCAACCACCGATGGTCATCCAACTAATTACAGTCACCTTGACCAACGATGGTCACTATGGTATTGAAAACAAATAACCTAATTGCACCTACATCCACCTAACCAAACCATATTATCCATGTTTCTACTTGTTCATAAACACCTCTCTAATTTTATGAAGCATACCCCAACTCCCTAGCATTAATATTAATTAGTTTATCAATAATTTATTCATTTATTGCATATATCTTAGCAAGAATTCTTGTGTTCAATTTCAATACGATTTTTATTATTGATGTAATTAATTTCTATTTTATTTTATAAGCTTAATTATTTTAAATGTGTGGATTGATAGCCCTCAAGGAAGTTCTCACTTTTGGGATCTAGCTATCGCTAGGCAATCCACTCAATTATCTATCTAATAAACAAGTTTACTTTGGTGATTTATTATCTATAGGTCATCATCCCAAGCCAATGATGAGATCTTCATATTCTTTTGATTTAAATGCACACACAATCAAATAGGGTTTTGAACCATACATGTACTTAGTTTCATCTTTTCCCTCTTTCCAATAATAAGCATACATTCATTGAAATAGTTTTATCTCAAATGGTATCAATTGGGTTTTATAAGCATCTCATAACCTTTTCCAATTTTTATATAGTCACATTCTTTCATCAATATCTCTACTTATGACATTAACCTATGCCTAGGGTTCTTGGATCACGTTGAGTGTCATACCCTAAGGGAGTGTGTTCAAACATTTCTCTCTATCAAGAAGTTTGTACTCTTATGGAAGGTTTGTATAGGTACCATATTATAAATATATCATTAGTTCCACCTAACTCCACTAAATCCATTTCATCTCCTCAAGGTTGATTGCCCAATTGGACTGTGTCATGCTAGTAAGAATGTAGGCAGAGTATGGATAGGGTATGTTGTATTTATCTCACTTATTTTAATTTTTATATGACTTAAGACCTTTTGAAGTGTTTAAATATGTTTCTTAACTTCCTCTCAAGATTTTACATGCCTACTTAAGCTCGAACTAGTTCCACTTCTTAAATACTACCTTTATCTTGTGTATGCAAGAGTTATTAGGATTGAATAGGGGATGTTGACCATGTTTCCATTTCTTGTTGGTTGAGTTTAACCTATGATGAGACAATGTATCACCTCCCCATAACCTTCAAACATTCTACTCTCTCATGAACTATGATTTTAATAATCATTTGAATCAAGCAAGATTCTTTGAAAACTTCAAGAATTCTATGCAATAATTATAAAAAATATCAAGCACACTTAAGGGATTCAAGACCACTATAATTATAGAATTCACTTACACTATCACCAATCACTAGTTGGGAAAACTACATTAAGATTGATCCCTCCTTAGAGTATTTATTTGTAGGAAACTCTCTTCACATCAGGGTGTTGAGGATGTCCAGCCTATTCTACTAAAAAAAACATATTTTTAGCTTATGTCATACTTGAAAAGATGATTAGGGTTTGTATACTAAATCAAATATTCTATAAATAATACAAAGTCCTAGATTTTTTGCACACAAGAATAAAACTTAGAAAAATATACATAGGTACTCCCAAAAAATAATAATAGTCCTACAAGGAGGACACTAGTGCCATTTTTAAGACACTAGAGTAACTTGGTGCTACTGTCTATGTGGGGCTCTACTATCTCGTAAAGAATCAAACCCAAGGACCCTATTGATGACACTTAGACCTATTCATAATATAGTTTTCAACACCCAAATCATTTTTTATATAAATTTTATAGATAAGTCTATATTTGTATATATTTATTACTAGTTTTACAAAGTCAAAGCAAGTCAAATTCTATAACAAATCAATGGTTATTTATTATATATTATTTTATTGATTTAAAAAATTCAACCATTTAACATAACTTAGGATTTACATAGATAAAACCCTAAATTGTTAAATCATAAATCTACTAAAGTAACCACTACTTGAGGTGTGAAAAACATTGGAGGAGAAGCCTTGTTAGGAACAATAGATTTATCACTTGAGAATGAGGCACTGGAAGCCATGACATGGTGGTATGTGAACAAATTACATTTTCCACCACCTGTTAATGAGTTATTCTATTTATTGATGACTATGGTCCAACTGTCATTGTTATCATTCTAAGGGTGGGATTCAAGTCTACCTTTTTCCCAATGAATAGGTGAAACAACACCATCAAGGGACTTTCCTAGATCATATGGTCTAAAGATTGAAACCAAAAATTGGTGTTTGTAAAATTCATATATATATTACACACTAATAAAAATGAATATTACACACTAAGCCCTTTTTGGAGATGAGATGCAAAATTTTGGTTTTCTCATGGAACATCAAACACCTCAAAGATTTTATGAGCTAGCCAATAAAACCCCAGAGAGGAGAGGCAAGATAGGAGACTCAACCTAAACTAATATTTTTAGTTTTGCTTATTCTAAAATTTGAAAGTCTTAGGTCTAGTGAGAAAAAACAACCAGAGTGTTATGTATAAGCCAAGGACCATGATTAACACTGGATTTATAGTGCTCTAGGTTATTGAATCTAAACAAAAAGAAGTGTTTGGTATGGTTCTGGATTCCTTCCAGTTTCACACCATAGGTTTGCCAATGGTTAAAAACTCATTGTTTTAGAAGGCTCAAAGGGAACCCAAGTTGGAAGGATGGTTCATTAGCCTAGATAAAAGGAATAGAATCATTGTCTGAGTGGTGGCTTAGGAAATTCAACAAGGTATATCTATGAATATATTCATGATGTGAATTTGATTAATCTAGGTGTTATACCAAGAATGTAAAGTGCATGACATTTATATTAGATGATAATTTATAAAGTTTTATCAATCTATATATATCATTCTTGAGTTATCTATGATGTTTTTAATGTGTAAGCATTTTGTAAAAAGAGTAGAAAAACTCTGTTTTGTTTGTCATTATTCTTAATTTTTAATTTGTCTCTGGGATAAATCCTCTTTAAGGAGGGGAGGATGTCATGAATGCACATTTTTAATACTTTTGTATGAATTATTAAACATCATTATTACTAATGGTATAATTGACTACTGCATATCTTTATCTAGCTGGAATATATTGTCAAAATTTTATGTGATAATATTTGGACTGCAAGTTCATGACATATCATGTTCTATTTTTTGCCAATGATGATTACATGGACTACTTGATATAATTAATGTTTATTAAAATTATGTATTTATTTATCTATCATTGAGTAGCTACTGCTAATGTATATTTGATGTTTACAAGTACTGATGTATGAGCTAGGCTAGATGTTGGTGTTGGTACTTGGGCTATCAAATTGATTCTTAGGTAGTCAGATGGGTTACATCAAGTATAAATTTGGTTTGTATGTATTATCTTGCCATTAGATACTTTATTTTTATGTTTTTGTTGTCATAATTCATCTTTTTTCCTTTATCACATTTTATCTTTTATGCCCTATCACAATGTTGTTTGACTATTACATGTTGTCATGATGTTTGTTGGTTTTTATATTCATGTTTGAAATAGTCCACTCCAGACTTATTCTCTCCCCTTTTTGAACTCCTCTCCACCTTGGCTTTGTTTGAACTCTCCTTTGTTAGGACATAGATGCCCTAAGGGTTTTGCCTAAACCTATCCTCATGACCCCCCCCTAACGTGGACTATTACCATTGTCATTAGTGTATGGTTGTTTCTTGAATAATTAACACCATATGGCATTTAAGTATTTAAATTTATTATTTTTAATATTGTTATATTTTGGATTTTTCTAGTTAGTTCATTTATGACCATTGCACTTATAATTTTGGTAAAGGTTATCTTGGGAGTTGGTTGATGGTAATGGGGAGAGTTTATCTCTCCTCATAGTTAATGTATAATTTAAGAGGGGTATGGGTGAGCTGGATGAAAGGACTAAGGGTTAGTGATGCTGAGCTTCCACCAACATTCTCTTCTTGATTCACTTGCTTACAAACCTACTTAAATATTCTTAACCAACACTAGCTCTCTCATATATCAATTGACCAAAACTTGGTTTCCTATTTTTCAAAGAATTTATGAACACATGTAAAATCATTCACATTGCTTAACCTAACCATCTTAGTCCATCAATATTATTCGTAGCTTTTTAGTATACACTTATGAACCAACATACAATCAATGTATATAATGTTCCTCTCAAGGGATCATTGTTCTTAACACCTTAAAATTATTCCTCGCAACCTTTTTAAACCTTTAATCTCACCTAAAACCTTCTACAATGCATTAAGATAACTTAAAACAACTCTATTATGATTTTAGTTGTTCCTTGTAGCTGTGTTTATGGGATTTTTGGCTTTGTATGGAATTGTAGAATCACAAATATGAAAACAAATTGTTGATACAGATACCCTTTATGCTTTTATATATATATCCACAAATTTTTTTCCTAACTCTTTAATTATCCCACTTTCAAACTAAATTTATATCATTGTTAAGGCCTATTAGGCATGTTCACCCCTTTTCCTCTCTCAGTTAACTTTAAACCATACAAACAGGTCCATACTCACCTAATTTTTTGTGATTCACTTCCATCACATTACAAAGGACCATATTACACACTTTTTAATTTTTTTTCATGATTCAATCTTTAGATATATAATAAACCCTAATCTAGTGTTTTTGAGTGCTCTATCTCAACTGAGAGCTTACAAAATTCTACTGTGAATGTTTGAAATGGCTTCAAAGACCCAAATTTGGTTTAAAATTCCTGTCTAGACCTCATGAAAGTTTTCTAATCCTTAGATGTTATGAATCATCCCACTCTTTTCATATTCCACCTTAAATCATGTTGGACTTTGTGATTAAACATCACTCTACATGTCTGTATTCTGTTGTAGAAGCTTATGACACATTATTGATATATATATATATATATATATATATATATATATCAATGTTCAATGGAATCACATACACTTACCAAGATGTTTCACATTTGTACCAATTGATTCTTTATTCTTTTCCTTTCAAAACTCTAATGCATAGTTCACTGTGATCTTGTGCAACAATAGGAAACATGAAATATTTAAGGTATTTATCTAAGTACATAATTATTTTCAATTTTCTCTATTATTTATTCAAACATAAAATAATCAAAAAACCTTTAGAAACATTATGCCAAACTTCCTTCAATTACAAACTTACAATCAATTCCCATACCTTTTTCCTTTCTCTATTATTTATTCATCACTGCTATCATATACAAGCTTACAATCAATTCCCATACCTTTGTCCATCAGTTGTATATCATTTTCCAAGCCTTATATGAGGTTGTCAAACCGATCTCTCTCTTATTTATCATTCCAATCTCCTGGCTAGCTGTAACCATTTTCTTTCTCTTCACTCACATGCATCTCTTCCATTTCAAAGCATTGTTTGTCTTCTTTTACTTGTTCACTCAATTTCATCACCTCTTCATCAAGGTGATGTTCTTCCTCTAATTTTATCCTCCTATTGTTTCTCTTCATTTCATTCTTGAGTTTCTTTCACCTTTCTTCTCTTCATCAATAGTTTAATTGGCCACTTGAGTGGCTTCTTCCTCACCACCCATACACAGTATGGGTTTCCCATTTCTCTTATCTTCTCTAGCAAATCATCAACATATCCATCTACTACCTTATCTATTACATCTCTCTTTCCATGTTTATTATATGCTTGGTGTCATCTTGTACCCTCTTCTTCTTGTGGTAGCTTCTCTCATCCACTATGCCATGTTTCTTATTTCCTCTCTCTTTCCTCATCTCATTGAGGATATCTATCAAATCCTTGGCCTCATGTGAACGTATAACTCTTTTTGACAAGCTGTCACTCATTTTCCACATCTTGACCATTCACTTGGTCTATCTTTCTCTCTTGACCTCAATCGGGTCTCTCTTATTGTCCTCACCTAGGATTTCTCCGCTTGTCCTACCTATAGGAATTGTTTTATAAATATGATCATATATGACATATTATTTAATATTTCTCAACATCTCTCTCATACATCAAGCCACACTTGGCTATAGGTCTTCTACCAACTTCTCTCAACCTTCATGCATAGTTCAACACATCTGATTCATGCATCAAAACTTAAAATAAAAAATGAAATAAAACATGTACCTTGGATACTTGTTGCTTTCCTTTCTCTTCCTAAATAATCTTAAGGCTCTAGTACCAAATGATCTAGATCTTCCTCCAACATTATCTTCTTGATTTACTTGCTTACAAACCTGCTCAAATCTTCTTAACCAATACTAGCTCTCTCATATCCAAACTGACCAAAAATTGGTTTCTTGTTTGACAAATAATTAAATAACACACATAAAAGAAATCAAATTCCATAACCTAACCATGTTAGTCCTTCATCAAT
The DNA here is from genome assembly GCA_037957365.1 of Torreya grandis. NCBI lineage: Eukaryota > Viridiplantae > Streptophyta > Pinopsida > Cupressales > Taxaceae > Torreya > Torreya grandis. The sequence continues at coordinate 1,884,537 of JARHVA010000282.1, read as the reverse complement.
AGTATTCATAGCATTTTCATAAACGCATATGAACCAATATGCAATCAATGCATATAATGTTCCTCTCAATGAATAATTGTTATTGTCGCTTTAAAGGTGTTCCTCACAACCTCTTTAAACCTTTCATCTCACCTATAACCCTATAAAATACATTAAGACAAATTAAAACAACTTTGCAACAACAGGAAACCATAGATATTTGAGGTATTTATATGAGCATATAATGATTTCTAATTTTATGTATTATTTATTTAAACATATAATCATAAAAAAACCTTTAGAATCATTATGAATAATTACCAAATTTGAAAATACACATTCTGCAGTAACAAATAATCAATAAGGTCATGTGATAGCATATATATGAACACTAAATGGTTCTTTGTCATTCATTGCACTATAGAATCAAACACATTATTCAATCTCCTAAATATTTATAATACATTTATCACATTCCTTTTATTTGTTAATCTTTGGAAAATATAATTTTTAACAAAAAAAAAAACCCTTGAACAAGGGACTGTATACCAAATTCTTGATTAGGGGTTCTTTTCTCTATTCCCTTTAAGTTTTATCAAATGTATAACATAGAATAAATTTTCAATCACATTTTGAAACCATTATCAATATCATTCTTTCATTCATTAAATATGTATTCATCAACAAAACAATGCCACAATAAGATGACCAATGACCTTCAACTGAGGTTTGAATTCATATTCCTGAAACGGGGGTTACAAAATAGCCCCCAAATTTTTCATACAAAGATTTTCTATTTATCTCCATTTATCTACCTCAAATGTAACCATAATACAATATAGAACTAACTCCTTTATTCCTAAAATGGATGCATAATTATTTCTTGTTTTCTTGGTCACTTTTCCGACATATAGGTTTTCTTGCAACATAACATTTTCTTGATTTACACATAATATGACATGTTTAGACCCAAGACGTAGGATTCATGATAATTTATGAACCTTTTATAATGAAAAAAACCCTTAGACAAGCTTTTTACATCTTTCCACCTTACTAATTCATATAAAATCCTTAGAAGAGTCTAATCAAGATTCAAATTTTTAAATATTACTTTTGGCAGGAAAACCTATAGTTCAAATTTTATGCACCTCTAAACACTCTAGACTTCACAAATGGACTACATAAGACCTTTATAACTTATAAGACAATTAATATACCAAATTAAGGTAAAAATGGATAAATTTTGGTGTCTTTATAGGATTCCCCTGCATCAATTAGTCGATGGTGGGTGGATTGGATGTGGGCAGGGGATAAGAGTGGAGAGAAGAGTGAAAAATGGAAGATTTTTTTTGGTTTTTACCTAAGGTTTTTGATTGGATGATTCACACCATATGGAATTTAAATATTTAAATTTATTGTTTTTAATATTGTTACATTTTGTATTTTTACTATTTAGTCAAATATGACCATTCCATTTATGATTTTGATATGTGTTATCTTCGGAGTTGGTCGACGATAATGGGGGGAGTTTCTCTCTCTTAGCATTGAATGCAAAATTTAGGAGGGGGTATGAGTGAGTTGGATGGAAATATTAAGGGTTAGTTATCAGTGGGTGGATTGGATGTAGATAGGGGAAAATAATGGAGAGAAGAGGGAGAAAATGGATGGCTTTTTTGGTTTTTGCCTAGGGTTTTTTTTGGCTTGTTTTGTTTTTATTGACTTCATTGTATGGAAGAGAAAGTTATTTTTAGACCTAGTTTTTTATTATACTAGCACCATTTTGAGTTTTTCTTTCCATTGTGTTGGATGGGTAAGCCATTATTGACTATTAGTCTAGTTATTTCCTTTTGGAGGAAATTAGAAAAAAGGGATTGGATGCTGCATATGCAGCTAGGAAGTCATAAGACTTTCAAATGGGTATCCAACGCCTAATGGGTTTTTGATATTGTCATTTTGAATATAAATTTTTATAATGAGTTTAATATTTTTCTCTAGTTTGTAATATAAAATTATTTGTGATTTTGGCTTAGATGCATATCATTGCCTTGGGGATTTTTTGTAACTTTTGGAAATGTTTTTATGTGCTTCATTTTTACTATGTAAGTTCATGGCTCGACATTATTGAATCTACTATTTCATTTTTAATTCAATTATTTATATTTTGGGGTCATCAACCTTGATACTTTGAAGAAATGATTTTGGGTTTTAAATGGCATTAATTGTATGCATTTTTTTTGAATTCCAATATAATGGGTTCAATTTTGTTTAACCTTACACTTTTATTTAAAGTTCAAGATGTTGTGTTTCATTTTGGTTTGTTCGAACTAGGTATATTTTTTAAGTGGGTCACAATACTTGGTTTAATTGATTTCATGCTAGTGTTTTCAATTATGGTCAAAGTGTACAAATTAATTTGGTTTTTTTATGTTTTAATGGGTGTGTTTAGATATGTTGATTATGGGTTAATTTGGAATGGAACTTGGCCTGGTTATTTTCTTTGAATGAACTAGTTGTTCATGTTTTCTTGGCATAAACTTGATTCTATTATAAAATTGATATGTGGTTTGATTGAAGATTCTCTATGTGTTACTTTGAATGGCATGTTTCTATTGGGGTTTTAATGAAGATTTTTATGTGTTATATATTCTATGAACCCATGAGCATTTGAGAGAAGTTTGATGGAATTATTATTTATATAAAAAGGGTTTGAATTTTTAAATGGGACCTATAAGGAGGTATATTATTTTATTGAAAACATTCCATCCATTTTTTAAGATTCAGAGATCATATGAGGTCATGAGACCTCATGATGATCCCACAAATCTCATATATCAATTCTTGACTTAAAATCAATTTTAAATTTTAAATGATTATTGGAATCATAGTTTGTTGCTTTTAGAAATTATTGTATGATTGAAGTCATAGTAAATGCATATTCTAGTTATTTATATTGATTATGTTAATTGTTGAGTTAAGTTGGATCGTGTCTTTGGCTGAGTATAACTTATTTTGAGTTATATATATTTTATTTATATCTTATTATATAATTGTTTGTTTACATTATTATTATTATTATTTAATCATTCCTAGACTAAGCAAAAATGGTTAAGCTATTATCTATCTGCTTACAAACATGAGATATAGATTGGTATCTAGGATATTATAGGTTGGCCGTTCACTTGGAGGGTTTTCAAGTTGGTTTCTTTGAATGTTATGGACATGGATTTAATTTTTAAATTCATTGCTATATTCTTCAAGTAGCTTATAGTGGATATACCCACTCCTGATTTATAACAATGTTGGATTTGGTTATTTTTATCTCATCTTAGAATGGTATTTAATTATCACTTTCCTATTTTACATTTTATATTGTGTCGAGTTGTCCAGTGGTTCAGGAATCCTAACTTGTTCAACATCCCTTTTTGACTCTATTTTATGAAGCCACCATCCATTTGATGGATGGGGTGTTAAGAGTCACTGATAGTTTGGCTCATAGGGCTAGTTGGTAGGGTTTATCTAATTGGATTACATGTTGCTCTCACTCATAGATGATCTCATGAATAGGTGAGAGGTTATTGGTAATAAATTATTGTATGATGGTTTTATGATCATAATTTATTGTTTATTGTTTTCATATAATAAGATTCATGAATAGAGTTATATAATATTGTTTCCTTTAATATTGGTTTAGTTATACATGGGGATTATGATATACTAACCCTGTATTTGAAAATGGATCACTTGGGAAAAAAATTAAAAGCTTATAATGTTGATCTTAAGGTAAGATGGGAAAGCTACATTATGTTTTTTGAATTTGATCATTTTACATGTACTTGAGTTTATCTTGGGATTTTTGGGATGAACATCATTACCATTTCTACCTTAAAATATTTCATTGATATTATTAGTGTGGTATTAAACTCTTTTTAAGTTTATATAACATTGCTTGGTTTTTGACATGAGTACTATATGGTAAATATGAGTAGGGGTTTACTTATGCCTATAAATAAAATTCTCTCTGTTGCATACCTCAGACCTATATGGTTGCATATAAAAGTATGTACATTATGATTAATCATTATATTGTTGATTGAATTCTTTTCTTAAGCTTCTATATTAGTTACATTGCTAAAATGAATATGATTTTGAGTTTCATTATTATTCTAAGGGATACCTAGTACATAAAGAATATGAATTCAAATTCTAGAATGAATCGTCAATGAGTAGATGAAAGAAGATATCTTAAACTATTTATATTGTGAAATAGAATTGCTAAGTAATTTTTTCACACTTTTTTGATGCTTATATAAATGAATAATGGCTAAATGTATAAATATTGCACTTCCCTCTTATGAGTTGAGTATGCTATCATCTTATTTCTTGATGGTTGGAATTGAATGCACTACTATGTCATGACATGCCCAAACATTTATTTTTTAATATTTCATTAAATGAAACATTTTATTTGGGTTCCACTCATTTGATACTTGGCTAGAATTTCTTGTTTGAGTAAGACACTTGCTGATTTTATGAGTCTTTTATATATTCAATTCATGTGAAAAATTTCAATGCTTATGTACTTCTTATTTTGGTTCACATTGAAACCTATTGTGTATGTCAAAAATTTGAAAAATTGGATCACGATTAAGCCCAACAAGAGAAGGATGGATGCACATTGAATTCTGAATGTTGTCATTACAAAAATTCAGAATTATGGAGGCAGGTACAGAAAATTCATAAAGGTGAAAAAACTGATTTTTTTATCAACCTACAGCTGCTATCAAATTTTGGAAATATTTATGTGCAAGGGCACCATTTGCATGAAGAGAAGGTGAAGAATGAGGAGGAGGGACAGCCAATAATGATACATATGTCACACATGAAGAGAATCATTCAAGAGTGTTGGGAAGATGAGGGCATGGAAGAGAAGAGCTTCATCAATTACAACTTGGTATTGAAAAAGTTGGTAGCTTGGGATCATGGGAAGCCTTTGGAAGGCTGTGATATCACTCTTGGCATTTGGGGGCAGCCCACAAAACACAGGTACAGCAGTATGAGGGATTTGTTTGGAGCTTCTTTTCCTTGAGAAGAAGTTACAGGTGGACATTGCATAGTGAAGAATGTGAGGACAGCTCCGTGGCTCTTGCAATTGCTTTAGAAACATACAAATCTACTATGTTTGATCATACTTGGGAAGATGTTGTATGAATTTGGGTTGTTTCTTTAATGAACTCCTTGTTGTCGAAAAGGTCAATGACCTAGTTGTTCATTATTCTTAATGATTTTTTGAGTAAATGTATGGCTGGAAAAAACTTAAGTACAAGTGAAAATAGCATGGACTAATTACATTTCCTCTACTTTCAAACTTATAATTGACTGAATAATCAATGTTAAATGGAATATACTCTTGGCTACAATATACTTTTGATTACTTTAATTCCTCCTTTATTAATTATAATGAATTGGCTATTTGTCAATATAATATCATTGCATAGATTAAATTATGTAGTACCATTATATCTTATTTAATAAATAATGAAGTTGATTGTAATCATATCATTGATCACTTATTCATTTAGTGGAATCCACACTCATTAATTGAGAAACTTGGAAATGTAAATCAATATTTTGGCTATGGTATAGTGACCTTAGGCTGTGGGAAAGTTGACAACATCAATGTGTAACACTCTACTAATGGTCTATTTTTAAAAATTCAAAGCAAGTCAAATTCTATATCAAATCAATGGTTATTTATTGCATATTATTTCATTCATTTAGACAAATGAACCATTCAATCTAATTTAGTATTTACATAGGTAAAACCGTAAAAGGTTAAATCAAAAATCTACCAAAGTAGCCATTGCTTGAGGTGTGCATAAAATTAGAGGATAAGCCTTTTTAGGAACAATAGATTTGTCACTCGAGCATGAGGGACTAGGAGCCATAATAGGGTGGTATGAAAACAACTGATATTTGCCACCACCTTTTGTTGAGTTATTCTTTTTATTTATGACTATGGTCCAACCATCATTGTTACCATTCTATGGGTGGGCTTCAATTCTACCTTTTTCTTTAGGAGTACGTGAAGCATGCACCATCAAGGGACATTAATATATCATATGGTCACACAAATATAAACAAATAAAAATATATATAAAGTACATCACTAATCATACCAAAAAATAAAGTACAAATATAAAGTACATCTCTAATCATAACCAAAAAAAAACAAATATAAATAAATATATAGTAAATCACTAATGATAACAAAAAATAGGTTGAAAGGTCACATCCCATGAGCAAATTCATACATAATAAAATAATCTTCAAGAAGAAACAAGTCCAATAGAGGGTCAATAATGACCACTAAACAAAATATGAAATCAATAACCAATAAAGCACTCAAAAGAGCACATAAGAGTAAATGGAAACATTAAGCTTGAACAACAAACATGGAGGGAAAAGGAGGAAATGGGGAAGGTAAATCCTAAGGCTTGTCAACTCAACCACCCTAAAAAGGGGGTATGCATCCCTATGTAAAGGTTCCTATCCATTGTCTTGTTATACATTATTAATATCATCCATGTGTCTATCAGGGGAAAATACGAAGGCTAGCCCTAGATACTTATCTTTAGGGGGAGGAACCCAACACTTGCCTTCACCTCCATGGTCCTAGTTGGGGGAGGAACATCTACCATTACCTCCACTCCTGGAAGATCCACTGAGTCCACCATGTTATGTGAAAGACCAACAAAGTCACTACCAATAGAGAGATAGGCTCTTATATCTATTCCTAGAGCACTGGCAACATGGACCATGTACCTATCCATGAAGAGAGGATTGAAAAAATGGCAATTTAGAGGTTCTCAGTTGACTAACACACTAGGTATTACCCTAGTGATCAAACAAGCACTGAAGGTGATTAAGTTACATGCAAAACTTATCAGTTTGGATTTGAATCTATAGAGTAGCATTAAAAATGATAGTAATTTTTATAGTAATATTAAAACTATGTTCTATTTCCTCATGATTAAAGTAAGCATAATTTATAGCTTTCTAAATTTGAAATAAAATGTTAGCATGAAAAATCTGTTAGAATCTGTTGTATCTTGCATGAAGAAGAGTTGATTCTAATAAGAGAGACATTTTCCACATAAATAAATAAGGTCTAAAAGCTAAAAGAGGGTATGAATCAAATGACACATTGATTTAATGTGAAAAACAAAACAAGAAAATGCTCTTAATAGACTGAAGTTGACAACACACTGAGAAAATGGGATTTGAAACCCCTATATGCTTAAGCTAATCATCCATGAGAAAACCCTAATAGATAATTCACTAAATAAAATGGGCATTTTTAGGCTCAATAAGAGTGGCCCACACATTACATAATATTCTAGACTAGACCTTAAGACTAGATCAGAGGTTCGATCGATGATTATGAGTATCATCTTGAATATGCTTGGAGCTAAAATTTTATACCCTAGCCAAGGAGAATAATAAGAAAAAGGAGTGGATATGTTCCAATGATAATATTTATACCAAGGATTAAGGGATATAAATCCAATCTTATTAATATACTCATTAGTTATGGATATTTGAATTTTAGCAATAGATTAATCATTTGCATTATTTGAATTAAATTTAGTCTAAACCTATGGCCAAAAAATACAAGAACTATACCTGACGTAAAAGATATCCCCTATGGTTTTAAAACATTTATTGAATAATCTTAACCCTTTGATCCAAAGGACCAAAACAAAGGGAACATTATAAAAATCTAAGCAAGGAGACCACTAAAGGGAGTGAGAACTAAGGGAGAGGCCATTCTTGAAACCCTCCCATATACAAATTAAATGGGGTTTGATATTTTACCAAGATTTCCAAATAATTTGAAGGATAAAGGTGCCCTAAATTTTAATAAAATCCAGGGTAATAAGAAGAGAATGGAAACCAAGGCCATGCCAAGCACATAAACCTTAAGGGAACCCCTAAGAGATATAGTGATAAAGTATAATCTTCTAAGTTTCATCTCCTTCTAGGCCATGAATAATGCATTTAGTGATGAGAGTGAGACTTTGAGGCTTACTATCTAAAAGACCCAGGCTACCCACCTCCTTAGGCATACAAAACATTTATCATGAAATTATATGAAAGATCTTGTGTCCTTTATAATTGTCCTAGAGAAAGTCTCTTAGGAGACTTTCTATTTGACTATAAGAAGCATTAGAAGGAGACCAACATGAATAATAATAAACATTTTTAGCGATGAAGACATTAGAACAAATTTAAAACTTACCCACCAAAGATAGAGGTTTTGTGATCTAAAATAAGAATGTTTTCTCAAAACTTTGAACCACAAAGGACCACAAATTAGAAGGAAAGGTAGAAAAAGATAAATGGATTCCAAGGAACATAAATTGAAATCCTTGAAGAATCTACTTCTATTGGTATCCATTCAACCTAGAATTTTTTGGACTAAGAGTCTAGTAAGAACACTGTGTGTTTCACCATTGAATGGATGATCTAGAAGCCAAAAAAAAGATATGAAGGTGATTCATAGCATTATTAACTATCTCCTCCTCTTCTTGAAGAGTGAGGAAATAATAATCAACAAAATGCCCATTTAATTATTGGTAATCACATTGAGGGAGGGAGATGACTTCCATCAAACCTTTAGACACATAACTAGCTGTTAAATGGGTAAAACCCTCAAATGTTAATACATAAAGTGAAGGGGATAAAGGGCACCCCTGCCTAATAGATCTATCAATTTCAAACTGAGAGGAGTAGCTCCATTGATGGTTATACACACTCAATCATCTTAGAAAACCATGTTGACTGTTAACATAAATCTAGGACAAAATTTGAGAGCTATAAGCATGGCTAGAATCAAGGGCCACTCAATGCAATCATAGGCTTTCTCAAAATAAATCTTAACAAATAGGCAATTTTTATTAGAAACTTGTGACCATTCCATGCCTTCCCAAATTGTAATGACACTATCTAAAATGTATCGGTGTTAGATAAAGCCTATTTGCTTATTTATAATAATTAAGTGAAGAAGATGTTTAAGTCTGAGAGTCAACACTTTAGAAATAATATTGTAAGAGACATTGAGAAGAGTAATTGAATGTCATTTGGTAATAATCTCAAAATCTCAGATCAAGCACCTTAGGTTTTTTCTAAATATATAACCATGCTTCCTGTTCACCAGTACCCTATTACATAATAAAATGACCTTTTTTATCCTTAGGAGATTCAACCATGTTTTAAGGTCCCCATAAATGATCTAAGGAGAATTTGGTAGAGAGTATACAAACCATGTCCAAAATGAGGCTCACTCCATAACATCATTAGAGGCATAAAAATTATCAATCCTAATGATATGATTATCAACGTCAAATAAAGTCCAAAGAGCCTAAAGGGTGGGGTTAGATCCCTAAGAAACAATATACTGAGAAAGTTCTAAGGCTATAAGTATGATGAACCTACCATAGGAAGACTCACCACATATAGCCTCATGTATGGTATTTGAAAAAATGGCTTGAGGCTAAGTTATTCATGTAACATTTTGCAGGAGAAAGCTAGAGATCGTGACCTCTTACAAATAAAGAATTTTCATATTTTTGAATAGTTGACAACTATTCCTGACCACATACATACATAGTGGATCGGTAAGGCCCCACACATTCCATGAATAAACTAAGATTGGGAAACATAGAGGTTTATATCATTTTCTTCTGTGAGATTTTTAATGGAAACAAACCTATTGAAGGTGGGTTTGTGTGCCATGTAATCATCTTGTTGAAATGACTATCTCTTATTGGCCACATATTCATCCACATGAGAAGGAGTGGGGATTATGGAATGTTGAAGGACCACTTCAAGGTCTAAGGTAATGATATTGTGATCTTATTTGGATGAATTCAGCCTAGTATGCGGTTGTGACAAGGAAGCTAAAGGTGGTAAATCTACCAAAGTAGCCACTACTTAAGGTGTGCACAAAATTGGGGGGAAAAACTTGTTAGGTATAATAGATTTTCTACCCAAGCCTAAGATGTTGGGAGCCATGTAGGGTGTTATGTATATATTTATGTTTTGCCACCATTTTTTTTGAGTTATTATTTTTCTTTGTGACTATGGTCGAACCATCATTGTTTCCATTTTGAGGGTGGGCCTCAAGTCCACCTTTTTATTGAGGAGCAAGAAGAGCATGCACCATGAAGGGACATTCTAAGATTATATGGTCTAAGGATTGAAACTAGAAATAGGTGTTTGGAAAATAGATATATAGTACTTGCTGATAAAAATGAATATTCCCAATTTGAATGTCAATGGTCTCTTTGAGATGCTAAGCTAAATATACTTCCACAAAAACAATTTTTTTGAGATGAGATACAAAAAAAATTGGTTTTATAATGGCATATGAAGTGCCTCAAAGGTTTTATGAGCTAGTCAATAAAACCCCAGAGGGGGAGAGGCAAGCTAGGAAATTCAACCTAAACTAAGGTTTTTAATTGTCTTGTGTCTAGCAAGAAAATAAATAACTAGAGTGTTGCATATAAACTAAGGACCATGATTAACAATGGCTTTATAGTGCTTTGGGTTATTGAATCAAAACATAAAGAAGACTTTGGTATGGTTTTGGATTCCTTCTAGTTTCAAACTATGGCCTTACCAGTGGTTATGACCCATTATTTCATAAGGCTCTCATGGGGGACTCATCCCAGAAAATAAGCTAACAAGGTAAGGTTCTTAAAAAAATGCAAGTTTTGTCAAATTCATATTGGATATGGTCGACTGGGTATGATTAGGGAGATTTTTATACTAATTGATTCTACACAAGAATCACAAATCAAACAAAATATAGCCTGGGGAATTTATTATGGGTATTATGAGATATCTGCATTAATGGAAGAAAAAAATTACAATTTGATTTGTATCCTACTAAGAGAAGCTGGTAATTCCAAGATAACTTGTTAGAAAAAATTGACCGAGGGTAACAACACATGTATGCACTCGAACATGGTTAATGGACATCTAGTGACTTTAAAGAAGCAAGGATAAAAAGAAATCCATTAGCAATTTCTAATTAAAATGTGTGGTAGAGCATGATGGCTATAGAAATTTCCATTTCAATAAGAAATTGATGATGGGTTATGTTTTCTCCTATATGTTGGCCAAGATATACTAAGATGACCTTGCATCCTACTAAGGATTTAGGCACATAAAAGAATGATGTTTCATTCAATAATTTTGAGTTGTTTAAATTCATATTGTAATGACACTGATGCAAGATGAGTAGTTCAGACCTCATTTAAGGTGTTAATAGTTTCAATATATTTTAATGTTTTATTGAATAATAGAAAAGATCATTTACGTGACTGGACATTTGGTGAAGCTACAATTAGTTCTAATCTACTTCAATATTTTAATTTTCCATTGAAAATGTTGCTAAGAGTGAGGACTACTTAGAGGAGCTAAAATAAAAAATAGGGGAGATTACAAAACAAAATAAAACACTATGCAATAAGGGATTACAAAAAAATTGTAGATAAGATAAGTTTACCTATAGATTTGTATTGCATTGTTATTTGGCCAAGTGAATACTATAACTGTAACTCTATCAGAGATGTTAAGAAAAGAAAATCAAATCCATTTTTTATAATGGAATGTGTCTTAACACTTGAAAGTCTTGACATGGATATTTGCTATCTACAACTATCCTAAAGCCAAATACCCATAGGCAGGATCTGAATATGCAGGACATGAGAATCAAATAATATATAAATGCAATAACAAAAGTAAATTTTTTACCTATGCATGTCAAAAGTCTAACAACAATTATCAAAGGTTGTAAATTAGATGTTAGAATATTTAGTTTGTTCACATTATTAATTTTTGATCATAAATATTGTTAATAAATCATAAATTATAGTTAATAGGTTAGCATGTTATTATTGTAAATAACAACAATATTACATGAATAGACTTAGTGTGTTTGGGAGGTTAGTAGTTGAGTAATTATAGGGATTTAGGAATCCCCAATTATATGAAATATTTTCCTATATATTGTAAGTATGTATTATTCAAATATATAAAAAATTGTAGATTATTAGTGTGTGATAATTAATGAATATAGTGCAGAAATAATATATTCTCAGTGTATTTGATAAATTCACCTGTGTTTAGCTTCATTATTCTGGAATGGTTTTTACTTAATCTTCTATAGATTCTAATAAAATTCTTCATTTTGGTATCATATCATAGACGTTATCCTATGATGGTTGTTACTAATTTCTCCATGAAGGAAAAGCTTTATTTGTTTATTTGATGCTTCGAGATGTATATTTGCATATTTTGTATTCGTTATACACATTAGTTTTCCCTACAAACTCCATAATGTAACCATGTGTCTAGGGAATTTATATCTCATTGGGAAGCCTATGTTTTGATCTATGCATATAACATTCTAATTCATGCATTTGGATCGAGTTCATTACTATCATTTGAGTGGAGAACTACATCGACTAGTGACAAGAACTAGATAATGCTTTTGATTTGTTGTATCAAGGAATCATGATTCTTGACTTGGCCTACTATCGTTCCTTTGGAAATATGAGTACTAATATCAATTTTGTTTGATTTCACCCATCGTACCACCAACTGTCATCTACATGGTTTCACATCTTGTAACATGTAGGATGAATTCATTTTTTTAATTATTTTATTTAGTTTATTTGGTCAATAGTGGTGATATAAGTTTTTAAATTTTTTGTTTAGTAATATTTTATTTAGGGTATAAACCATGGTCTAGTAAATCTCTAAAAAAAATTATGTGTCACTAATGTTTGGTCATGTCTAGTCTGATTTAAATTTGTTTATTTTTCATTTATTTTAAAAGACTTGAGTCAATCATGTCTCTGTTAGTATAATTTTTATAGTCATAGGTTTTTTGTTTACAAAGTCATTGTGTTAAAACATTCAAAAATAAGGTCAAGAGTCATATACATATTGTAATGTTGTTAAAAATTCAAGTATCAAAGTTTAATATTTTAATAAGTCAAAGTTATTACATTTTTTATAGTTATGTCATTTGAGTCAAAACTCCTATTTGTACAGATGCATTATCAGTAGAAACTAATGTCCCATCTAGTCTAGAGTCATAATGGATAAATTGATTAAAAAAAAAGAAAAAGAAGTTAGAATGAAATGAAAACAATTTCAAAATCTACATATTTAAAGTACTGAAGTAGGTGTACTCAAATGTTGACATTTCTAGCAAATGTATGCATATAATGAATTCCTTCATTAACAATATCTTTGGGAAATCGACTCACAAGGCATCCAATCTTGATCATCACAATAATAAGTCAATTATTACATTTAGACAAATCCAGACTATTGTGTGTTTTGTTTTACCATGAGAACTTGCTAAACATGCCATTTCTGAAGGTACCAAGGCTATCACCAAATTTACCAAATCTTGAGTAAGAAATATCACATACTGGAGGCTAAAGGCTATGTAGAGGATGGAGATAATTTAGTGACCTCTCATTAAGCACCATCAATGAGGCCACATAGTGATTTGGTGGCCATGTGTTTTTTGTTGTGTGGTGTGTTTTTCAATGTGGTAGATACATTTACTTTTTAAGTTGTGTGGTGTGGAAATGTTCACATTATGGAATAGGAGCATAAAGATATGTTTCATTTTCCATTTAGAACTAAATGTAATAAACTCAAGGAATACTACTGGTGGCAGTGGAAGTCTTCTTTGATATGTGAGATCAAGTGGCACGATCGTTCATAGTGGCTACATGTAAGATGCTAATTTTTTACAGGGTAAAATAAGACGTTGAGTGTGTGTTTTTCATTCCCCTAATTGTTTGAAACACCTATACTATTTGGATACAAGGGAGAGTGTAGATATAATGGAATGTGGTCAATCATTGTATAGGAGGGTAACTAACTACAAAAATCTTCTGACTATAGAGATCTTCTAACTGCCTTACTTCTTTGTGGGGATAATCAGTTAGTGACACATCCAATGTAGTTAAATGTTTGTATATGTGAGAAGCATTCCATTGATCATGTTTAGAAATATCTAGATAACAAGATTTAGACAATAGTATGTAGACATAAAAGTATGCATTGGCGTATGATTCTATTTGACCCAATTCTTGAAGATGTATACTCTCCCCATGCTCACATTAAGGGGCTATAGGTAGGATTAATAATGTTCACAAGGGGGTGAATGTTAGAATATTTAGTGTGTACACATTATTAATTTTTGATCATATATATTGTTAATAAAAAATAATATATTATGGTTAATAAGCTAGCACGTTATTGTTTTAAGTAACAACAATATTACGTGAATAGACTTAGTATGTTTGGGAGGTTAATAGTTGAGTGATTGTAGGTATTTAGGAATCCTTTATTATAGGAAATATTTTTCTATATATTTGTAAGTATATATTATTAAGATATATATAATATTTTTTATTATTAGTGTGTGAGAATTAATGAATATAGTGCAGAAATAATATATTATCAGTGTGTTTGATAAATCCACCTATGTTCAACTTCATTATTCTAGAATGGCATTTGATTAATCTTCCATAGATTCTGATAAACTTATTCAATAGGAATGTTAAAATTATCTTGACCTTAGCTTGAAGCAAGTAAAATACATTTCAACATATTAGTTGTGTAGTTGGAAAGAAATCAATAAACCTCATTGATTCTAGGACATGTTCTCTTGCACTCAACATCCATGTTCCTAGAGCTTTAAGACATCACTGTTGTAATTACAAGGCATCAACATCTATATATTATAATTAATATTAATCTTAGTAGGTAGTATTCCAAATCTTAAGATACAAAGTATCAATTCATTAAAGGAAAGGTTGACCAGCTTGTAATGCTTAAACATATGCTTTGCTCTTTATTCATGTCTAAAAACTGTAGGAAATGGCATTTGCGTTGGGAGTTAGATGTTGTAGTTGCATAAGAAAATGAATATTTTTGTTATATGTTGTAATTTAAAATGCCATTTTATAAATGTAGGTAAAATTTGGAAGCATATATGTGACATGGGAATTGTTTGAAACAATGTCTCAAAGAAATGTGGAATTGGCACTAACATCAGGCATTATGACATGGGCACATGTAAGCCTTTTAGTAATACCTTAACACCTAGAAAATCTAGATTGTCTGATACTATAGTGAGGACACCCCAAATACCTTAACTTCATAGGATGGGGTCATGTGCATTACTCATCATTTTTTGTTATTTTTTAAAGTACACTTCTACCAATCTCATTCTTCATTGCTTTGTAACTTCATTACTTTATGATTTTAACCAACATCCTCGTAGTATCTACTTTATATATTATTAATTGGAAATATATGATCTTGATACTCAATTCTCATGTGATTTGAAAATAGTTACTTTATTTTGAAATTAACACATGTTTTTTTAGTTCGATCTAATGGAATCCATATTGATAATCTCTTTTATAACAAAAAATAGTTAAACCAATTATTTATACTATTCTCTTATGTAATTTTCTCTTTTAGATGAAAGAATTCATCCTATTATAAAACCTTAATATTATCATGAAGGAATACAAGGGGCCCATGGAAAGATTGGTATGATTTATTTATAGAGTTAATAAATCCAATGACAAGATAGAGTGGGACTTCATACTAGATATGCTCCACTAGGTATGATTAGGGAGAGTTTTACACTAATTGATTTTACATAAGAATCCCAAGATCAAAAAATATATATCCTAGGGAATTTCTTATGGATATTATGAGATATCTACATGAATTGTAGCATAGTAAGAGGAGTTGGTAATTCTAAGATAACTTGTTAAAAAAAATTGACCGAGTGTAGTAACACGTGTACGCACCAGAACATGGTTAATGGACATCTGATGACTTCAAAAAATTAAGGAAAAAAAAACCCATCAAAAAAAATTGATTGAAATGTGTGGTAGAGCATGATGGCTACAAAAATTTCTATTTTAATTAGAAATTGTTAATGGGTTAATTTTTCACAGTTGCCTATTTCTTGGCACTAGATGGATACACTAATATCTTACATTTGGATGGTGATTTATGAGCTTGAAATTGGGTAGGTTGACTAGTAAAATATGAGGAATAATGGTGTTTATCCATGGAATAAATATTATTGGCATTATATTATATTCTTTTGAGTTATGGGATGCATTAAAAGTAAACTTGATGTTCTTGAATTTTGAATTTACCCATAATATTGAAGATTTGGCTATTACCAACATCTAATCATATTACATTATAGTCATTTAATCTATAAACTACACAAAAAACTTTTTTTGAGAAATAAATGGTGGAAATATGAGCTTCAAACCATGGAAATTTTTTATGTTTCCACCTTTAAATATCTCATGGTAAGTTGTATAGTTGTCTTCCTTTAAATGCATAATGAAGAAGTCAATCACTATAAATAATTTTTTTATTTATTTTCAATTTTTTTTACAAAATAAAGGTAAGAACCCATGCTTTTCTATGGGGAAGGAAGTGTCGCTATGGACCTTGATGCAAATCCTAGGCATCTTGTAGCCCCTCATTGTGTCAATAAAGATTATCAGTCATCCCTTGACAAGTGACTAAAATTATCTCAAGTGGGACCTAAAATAAAAATGCACCGATGTTACCAATTATGTCTCAAAGCAATAAACTACATTCCTCTTGGGTAGGTTTTCAATTGTCGAATATGAACTACTTTTATCTAGCCTCTGGCTTTATTTGAACCATGGGGGTAACTGCTAGTTAATTCTTCATTATTAATGAATATGTGCTCTTAAAACCAATCCACATCAAAACATAAAGTATCCACTTGTATCCAATTGAAATTCACCAACTACGTAAGAGATTAAAGTGTTGAGTATCCCAATGTATTCAATTGGCTATATGTTTTTGGAGCTCCCACTATAATGCATCAAACCAAATGGCACACCGATGTGAAACAATCATAAATAAAAACAAAAAAACATGAAAATAGAGTAGTAATAAAAATTTTAATTTATTAAATGGAATTTTTACAATTAAAAATATCCAATGTCCTTTTTTAAGTGTTTACATATTACAATTCTAAAAGATCTCATTATATTCAATGATTGTTTGGGTATCGATGCTCATGAGGAACAATATTATATTATTCACTTCATACAAAGTAGGCTCAATGTTATGGGTCATATTATTATTTATTTTATGAAAAATATCATATGGGATTTAATGTGTCACATTCATGTTCGTTGTGTCATGTCCTCCTTTTAATCACGTTTAGGTTTATTTTGTGTTCATTTGATTGGTCAAAATTACAATGGTACATAGACACCACTTACCATTCACTAATGGTTTATCATGTTGTTTGAAGGGTAGTTGTAAGCTATGGGTCCATGTTTTGATTTTTTTTAATTAATAAAACTTGTCTAGTATTTTATACAAGTATAGGGAATTCAATTTAGAAGCAAGGGTCTTCATGATAGCATTTGGAAGCTAGGCTCTTCATATATGTTTATGTATTTTATTTGATACCATTTATGTACAATTTGGATTTCAGTGTGAAGGATTTATTTGTATTCATATTGGTTGCTTTATTTGTCTTTTATTGATTTGTGAATTGCTTTGTAATTATCTTTTAATTTATAGACTTAAATAAGGCAACTGATAGCATAAACTTAAAAAAATAATTGTTACATTTTCTTTTTTAATAACTTTTAAATATATTCATTTAAAAAACATGAATATTTATTTATAAAAAAATTTACTCTTTAATTATTAAAATATAAATGTTGGAGATAGATAGATCAACATAAATTTTGGAGCCTTCTATTGAAAAGGTTTTATTAGGTATTTTCATCTATAACTAATGTACCTAACAAAGAAAACACATTTAAAATAATTCATAACACAACAAGCTCACTACCTATATTTTATCGAAAGCTTATATTTATACATTTATATTATTCTTGGACCAAGACGAGGGCCTAGTTGAAGAACATTTATATCCAAATTGCATATGACCCAATCACAAATAAAGAGTATAAGGTTAAACACATGAGGCTAAGGTCCCCTTTTAAGATATATAAGCAAAACTTAGTTATATAAAGGCTTTCTAAGCTCAACTTGACTATTTAGGTAACTTAAAATCTTAGTTTTTTATTTGATTACTATTTTGTTTATTTGGTAGGCCCTTGTTAGATATTTTCACTATATAAAAACCTATAAAATGACTATAACTTTCTTACATATGGTTTCATATGAAATACCTATGTTATCTTTGATTCTTCAATTTTAATCAATTAACTCTAATTTTAAATTAATTTCACCATGCTATGAATTTCCAACCAAAACCTTCTTTTTATGACCATTTTAAATTAATTTATTTTTAATAAAAATGTATACTAAATCACCATTTTTATGTATCTTGAGGAAATTATATACTTATGCCACTGAGAATGCCTTATTTCTTGGACATCACAAATTTGTGACAAGTGCTTAATGCTAAGGACTCACCCTTATCTTATTTTCCAATCAATAGTTGAGTTGGAATTTACATATGAGTACATGTTTATAATTATGTGACCCATGACCTACTTATTATCTACTTACTATCCACTCATAATACTATTTGATAGAACTACCTTGAACAGTCAGGTTTACCACATATTACATTTTATTGGAGTCATGATATGGGGGATTAGTCAAGAGTTTCACTCTAGGCCACAATCGAACATATAACCACATATCATTGATGCATCTTTTCAATAATATTTAAAAGTATATCTAGATTACTAAATCCATGTAGTGTTTATTCATGGCTTTTCTCGTATCATGTTTGGCGAAATCTAAGTTACGAAGGGCTTGGCTATGCCTAATGCCACATGGCACATTTTTGGTCCCTCACACTCTCATGAGATGCTAAAGAATATTATGTGTCAATAAAAGATAATGATATTGAGAGGTAATTATTTCATGGTACATGTCTTGATTTAATAATCTCATAACTCCTAAGGAAAAATGGAATTTAACTTCAATGGGATATGAAGTAGTCATTGTTGGCCACATGTCACATTTTATTTTCCTCACAACATAGCATTATAAGATTACATTTTAAGGTGTCTAAACCTTACAAGGATATAATATGTTTTTCATCTCACCATGTGTTGATAATTCACAACTTTGTAACCACACACTATGTTAAAAGTTTGAGAGTGTGAAGTTGTGATATAATTACAACTCTCAACATGTCATATTTTCATAACCTAGTGACTTTCACCATTATAAAAATATTTTGTGTTGATTAAAGAGATTTGTAACTGAGATAAATGAAACAAGACGTGTCATAATTACAAAAAGTATTTTAAGGGCAAGCGAGTTTACTTTTTATTTTTTAAGGAAAATTTATGGTGATGACGTAAGGCACTTTATGAAGGAAGGATCTCCACTAGAAAACATGGTAAGGAAACAACTAGTTCTAAAAATTATATCATAATCACCC